>CM049385.1:5253159-5993079 GCA_026937815.1 Etheostoma perlongum
AGCAAAGCTTCTGACTCTAAGGCAAGTGTGTCGTTGTGTGTGCACAGGCATAATATGTTGCGCTTCTTCTTTGACAAAATCATGCAAATCATGCAAATCATGAAAAATCATGCATTCTCTCTTCTCTTCTCTTCTCTTCTCTTCTCTTCTCTTCTCTTCTCTTCTCTTCTCTTAGGGCTCTTTGGAGGATCAGATCATTCAGGCTAACCCAGTGCTGGAGGCATTTGGCAACGCCAAGACCATCAGGAACAACAACTCCTCACGTTTTGTAGGGACATGTATAAAAGAAATCATCATCAGATCATTTTTTTTACATCGTCAAATTAAACAATGAATGAACATGTGATGACAACAGTACAATCAGCAAATTTGTGAGAATAATATTTGTGTCGTTTTAGGGAAAGTTCATTCGCATTCACTTTGGGCCGACAGCTAAGCTGGCTGGTGCTGACATTGAGAGCTGTGAGTTTCTGTGATTGATTTTTATTTTATTTTTTATTATTTTGGATAAATACCAAGTCTTGTTTTTTACGTGACTTGTAAAGTAAATGAAATAAAGATGTTATCATGTGGAAAAAACATTAACTGTAACAGGAATATAATTAGCATCCTTAAAAACAGCTTGTCTTATTGTGTCTGTGGTGTTTGTGTGTCTGTGACTATGTTTGTGTGTCTGTGTGCTCCAGATCTGCTAGAGAAATCAAGAGTGATTTCCCAGCAGGCTGCTGAGAGAGGATACCACATCTTCTACCAACTCCTGTCTGGAAGGAAGCCAGAATTTATAGGTGAGAAAATTAAAGCTTTAGTGCGTATCTTTTTTTAAATATTAATTATCCATTACAATCAAGCCATTGCCAAATGAGTTGATACAAAGTTAATTAAGACAGCTCCACACAACTCTCTCTGTATGTCTTAGAGTGAAGATAATTACCTCTTCTGAAGAGCCCATCATGTTTTTTTAATCCTCTATGTCCTCCTTGGCTACTAGCAACTGCGTGGAGCAGGGGTGGGGGTGGTTTACAGAAGGCTTGTGTATCATGTGGACGCGCTGACAGTTTTCCCCTTTACTCATTTGGCCTGAGATTCCTTTTATTTGTCACATCAAACATAATTTATAATGTGACAAAAGATGAAATTTGGTAAAGGACAATTTGCAAATAAATGTGTTACAGATTAAGATGAGACTATGAATTAGTGATGATGATAAACAGTGAAATAATAATAATAATAATAATCTTTATTTGTAGAGCACTTTTCAAAAACAAGTTACAAAGTGCTTTAACAAGTGTAAAGACAATAATATCCAAGAGACAATAATACAAAAAGACAAAAGCAAAATTTTTTTAAAATACAATAAAAATAAAAGGGATAAAGTAAAATCAAATAAGATTGGGAAAGGCTCTCCTATAGAAGTATGTTTTAAGAAGCGACTTAAATACTTAGGGATAAACTGTTGAACTGGCCAGGAAACCACTGTTAACATGATCCTTTCAGCTGGTAATACTATCTGTTACTGTGACCTTTTTTTGGTTTTTTGACTATCCAACTCTGTTATTTTTAAATGTGCTTCATAAATAAAGTTGAGTATTATTAAATATTGTCTTACTGTATGTCTTCCAGAGGCTCTGCTGTTGAAGCCTGACCCCAAACAGTATGTATGGGTGTGTCAGGGAGTCACTGTGGTGGATAACATGGATGATGGGGAGGAACTGCTGCTCACTGATGTGAGTTCATAGTTTTCTGTGTGATTCATGTTATTTTAAGTTATTCATGCCGTGCTTTGTATTTATATCTGTAATAAAGACTGACACACGTCTTTGCATGACGGATGAGAAATTATTAGCCTGTTGATGGTGCTATTGCCTGTCTTTGTGTAACTGCTGTGCAGCTCTGACATTTCTCTCTCTCTCTCTCTCTCTCTCTCTCTCTCTCTCTCCATGTATACTTGTGAGTCCACAGGAAGCCTTTGATGTCCTTGGCTTTACTTCTGATGAGAAGATGAGTGTGTTCAAGCTGACTGGAGGTATAATGCACTTCGGTAACATGAAGTTCAAACAGAAAGCCAGAGAAGAACAGGCTGAGGTGGATTCCACTGAGGGTATGAAACGTCCACCTCTCTCTCTCTTTTCATCAGTTTCTTTTTCATTATGTGTATGTCTGTTCCGACCCATTTTTTCAGCATGATACAAGACAGTGTTGAAATAAATGAATTCCTTCCTCGTCCCCCACTCTCCTTCCCTCCCTCAAGTGGCTGACAAAGTCGCCCACCTCATGGCCATCAACTCTGGGGAGCTGCAGAAGGGCATAACGCGCCCCAGGGTCAAAGTTGGCAACGAGTTTGTGACCAAAGGTATATTACAAAGACATTATTTAGATGATTCTATTTAAAAAAATGGAAACAAAGACTAACCAGTGAGGGTAGTTACAATATTTACTCTGTTATATACTCAATTACAATATTTGAACATAAACTGTCAGGTCAGAACCAGGACCAGTGTGTGTACTCCATCGGTGCTCTGGCAAAAGCCATCTATGACCGCATGTTCAAGTGGATGGTGACCCGCATCAACAAGACCCTGGACACCAAGATGCAACGGCAGTACTTCATAGGAGTGCTAGACATCGCCGGGTTTGAGATCTTTGAGGTGATCTTTCAATAGAATCCTTGGATGAGATATGATCATGTCTTTTCTGCTCCATTATTTATCAAGCTTATCTCATCCTCCATTGACCCAACTCTGTCTTTACTCTCCAGCTCAACAGCTTTGAGCAGCTGTGCATCAACTTCACCAATGAGAAGCTGCAGCAGTTCTTCAACCACCACATGTTTGTGCTGGAGCAGGAAGAGTACAAGAAGGAGGGTATAGACTGGGTCTTCATCGACTTTGGCCTGGACCTGCAGGCCTGCATCGACCTGCTTGAAAGGGTAACACACACACACACAGTCAGCATAAAGTTAGCAAATTTGGATATACAGAGTGTTGAGTACACCATATATTTTCTATCTTCTAGCCTATGGGGGTTTTCTCCATCCTAGAAGAGCAGTGTGTGTTTCCAAAGGCGACAGACGCAACCTTCAAAGCAGCTCTCTATGACAACCACCTGGGCAAGTCCTCCAACTTCCTCAAGCCGAAAGGGGGGAAGAAAGGACCCGAGGCCCACTTTGAACTGGTGCACTATGCTGGGACTGTGAGTACTGCATTGCTGTAGCATTTGACAAGAGGATGTTAGTGGCTAAACAATGCACACATGCCTCAGTAGGGATGTGAAAGAATGTGTGTGTGTGTGTGTGTGTGTTTGTGGTAAGGAAAAGCAGAGTTCAAAAGATAGTTACAAACATATGCGTGCATAGCCTTAGCTATTCAGCAGAATGTTGCTAATAATAAAGTAAGTAGGATGTGTAACTGTGTGTACATAAGTCAGTAAATGTGTTTGTGCCTCTAACAGGTGGGCTACAACATCACTCACTGGCTGGAGAAGAACAAAGACCCTCTGAATGAGACGGTGGTGGGACTCTTCCAAAAGTCCTCCATGCCTCTGCTGTCTCTGCTCTTCAAAGAGGAAGAGACCGCTGCAGGAGCCAAGAAACAGAAGAAAGGGTCGTCCTTTCAAACCGTCTCCAACTTCTACAGGGTAACTCACATAGACACATGGGGATGCTTACACACACACACACACACACACACACACACACACACACACACACACACACACACACACACACACACACACACACACACACATTTAAGAATACTGCAGCTCTCACAGCATGCTCACAATCTCATAGATATCTTTGACTGTTTGTGTACAACAGGAACAACTGAACAAGCTGATGAGCACCCTGCGAAGCACTGCTCCCCACTTTGTCCGCTGCATTGTGCCCAATGAGTTCAAAAAGTCAGGTGAGTGGGTAAAAACATGTGTGTTGATCTATTGTCAGGATTCTGAAGCCACTGTATAAATTTGAGGGACATTTTAAGAACTGTCTTCTTGCTGAGACATCAAATATTCACTATCCACTGGTCATGGTTCTCGCCGCCATGTTGTGAAGGTGTGACAGATAACCACCTGATCCTGCACCAGTTAGCATGTAACGGCGTGCTGGAGGGCATCCGTATATGCAGGAAAGGATTCCCCAACAGACTACTGTACCCAGAATTCAAACAAAGGTCTGACTCCTTTTCTTTCTGTATTCATCTCCATTATTCCAGTATTTATCGGCGTGTTACTTAAACTACAGTCACATTTCTCCTTTCCCGATGTCTCGCAGGTACTATATCCTCAACCCCAATGTCATCCCTAAGGGATTTGTTGACAACAAGAAGGCCTCTGAGCTCATCCTGAGTTCAGTTGGCCTGGATAATACAGAGTACCGCATCGGCCACACCAAGGTACACCGCTGTTATGATCACTATCTAAAACACAACACATTTAAATGCTATATCTTATTGAACAAATACATATCAATCAATAGTAAAGACTTTAAAGTTGAATCACATTTTGAACACCGTCCCTTTATGTTGCTCATTGTGTGTAATCTACTGTATGTGTTAAAGGTCCCATATTATGCTAATTTTCACATTGATATTTTCAACTAGTACATGTTTACGTGCTTCGATGTTCATAAAACTCATTTTTTTCTTATACTGTCTGTCTGAATATACATGTAATCACCCTCTGACTGCAAAGCTCTGTTTTGACACATGTAAAAGCCCAGTCTGCTCTGATTAGTCAGTATTAACGGGTCATCTGCATCCACACTCTCTCAGTCTCTGCACCATCCCTTTCTACATATATAGAGTTTGTAGTTTAGTTGTGACATCACAACTATACGGAAGTCCTGAGTCCGACTCGTTTAAAGGCCCAGTTTCTGAATACAGGCTGTGTGCATTTCTCTGTGAATTGAGTGCTTTGATACTTTCACAGTATTCATACAGCACCTTAACTTGTTTTATAATTTAAAAAGACATGGAAATCTCAGTTTTTACAACATGGGACATGAGAGCTTTCCCCTCAGTTTTCCTCATTTTTTCACACCCCTCCTGTTCTTCCCTCTTTCACCTGTCTGCGGTTTCCTATAGGTGTTTTTCCGCGCAGGAGTCCTGGCAAAGATGGAGGACATGCGTGACGAGAGGCTGGCAAAGATCATAACCATGCTGCAGGCTCAACTTAGAGGAATTCTAATGAGGATTGAGTTTAAGAAGATGGTGGACAGACGGTCAGTGTGCGCCTGTGTTTCTGTGTGCACCATGTGTGTTCTTCTATAAGAAAGCTGGGTCACAGAGATGGAGTATATTTTGGCCGATTATGTGTACTTACGGCTTCAGTGTATGTTTTTAAATGCTAACAGTGTTCCTCTGTTCATGTGTGTGTGATGTAGAATTGCACTAATGGCCATCCAGCGAAATGTGAGGAAGTTCCTTCAGTTACGCTTCTGGGGCTGGTGGAAACTCTACACTAAGGTAAAATGATTGACTTCAGTGTCTTGCCAAATGAGAAATTATCATCATTATCATGTCAATCAGCATATTTCCTGCCTTGCTCCCTCAGGTGAAGCCTCTGCTGATGGTCGCCCGTCAGGAGGAGACCTACAAGGCAAAAGAAGAGGAGCTGAGGGTGGCAGTGGAGAGAGTCAAAGAGCTGGAGGGCAAGATCAAAGATCTGGAGGGGAAGATGGTAACTCTGTCACAGGAGAAGAACGACCTCGCCCTGGCGCTGGCTGCAGTAAGTGCACATCTGCATTCAAGTCACGATGCTTTTCTGAAAAATAGAAACACTCTCTCTCTACAACCCTTTCTAGAAAAACGAAAGACTCTTCTAACTATCCAGATCAGTGATTTTGCACTCTGCCAGGGGGTCATTGAAAGGTTTCCAGATTCATTCACCTAAATTATCATAATATAAAAAAATATATTTTTGTTTACAAAAGCTTCACAGTTAAACAAATAACATATATTTTAAAATCTAAAATAAATTCATAAATTACTTTCTAATCCACAATATGTAAGGTGCTCCCCGTCTGCAAATCAAACTCTTGTCTTCTGCGTCACTGGCAGATACTGTCCACCATACCAACGAGCAGAGGGTTATGTTGTGTCTTTAAAATGCAAACAGTTAAATTATAAAAACACGACACCTTGTCTCCCCACAGGAGCAGGACACACTGGGTGATGCTGAGGAGCGCTGCACCCAGCTGATGCACCAAAAGGTCCAGATGGAGGAGTCATTGCAGGTAACATGTTGCACATGAACCACATTATGAGTGTTTTTGTCTATATTATATGTGTGAAATCTGGTAATAAGATATTTTGGTGTGGTCCAACTGTCCTGTGTCTTAGGATCTGCGTGAACGCCTGGAGGAAGAGGAAGGCAACACAGCCTCCCTCCATGGCCAGAGGAGGCAGCTGGAGGGGGAACTGACTGAGTTGAAGAGAGACCTGGAGTCTCTGGAGTCCACACTGGCCAAGACTGAGAAGGAGAAACAGGTAGAGTGGAGGAGGCTGATGAGAGAGGAAATGCAGTACTGCAGCTTTGGAGATGTAGTTTATTTCACTATGGATTAATGGAACCAAAGTTTTGACGATTGAATTATGTTCAATGGTGAGCATAGGGTCTGGACTTCAAGGTGCGAAATCTGACGGGTGACCTGAGTCAGAGAGACGACCATGTGGCCAAGCTGCAGAAGGAAAAGAGAGCTCTGGAGGAACTGCAACAGGTAGACAAACACACACATGGCAACATGCATGCACATAAACTCATATTTGAAAAAACACCTTTGACTTTCATAGTGACCAAGACATTTTTATAATTGAATCAGAAAACTCTGGAGGATCTCCAAACAGAAGAAGACAAAGTTAACCATCTGACCAAGACCAACAGCAAGCTCAACTCCCAAGTGAATGAGGTACTGTACGTGACCTGAAAAATTCTGTCTTGTTCATGACTTTTTGAAACTCTGTGGAGCAGGAATACATTATGTGCACACCTGCAGCTGAATATAATCAGCTTTAATGTCTGGGTTTGTGTGTGTGTGTGTGTGTGTGTGTAGTTGGAGGACTGCTGGGAGCAGGAAAAGAGGATCAGGGCGGAGGTGGAGAAAGCGAGGCGGAAGGCAGAGGGAGACCTGAAGATGATCATAGAGAACCTGAACGAGATGGAGAACGCTAAGCTCGACCTGGAGGAGGTTATTAAAAAGTATGAGACAACCAACCAAAACACACACACACACACACACACACACACACAACACACACACACACACACACACACTGATAAGTTCCTTATTTTGTAGTATCTTGATGTCTGACTTCCTGTACGTTTAACATACATTTATCACTACAGTAGTCATACCTCTCTGTGTCCCTCACTCTCTTTTACACACTGTTTGTCCCTTTGGTTTCTGATACCACTGCTGCGTGTGTGTTTGCTGTGTGTTCATCCAGGAGAGACTTTGAGATCAACAACACGAACTCGAAGCTGGAGGACGAACAGGCTCTCAGCTCCATGCTCAGCCGCAAGCTCAAAGAGCACCAGGTTAGTGGTTAGAGGAGCAGACGTCTGCAGGCTTTTAGTCCATGAAGCACCACACTAGCAGATTTCAATCGCTCCGTCGTCTGTGAGAAACATAGCTAGGAAGAGCTTTTAAGACAACTGGATTAGGAGAAGCATAAACTTGAGCAGACTTTATAGTTGTTGTTTCTATAAATATTGGGCTAAATGTGTTATTTATTTATTTGTTATGTAATGTATTTTTTATGTAATGTAATTATGTACATGTAAATTTCATGCCTAGCATGGCTGACAGGACATGTTGGTCTGTCAGTCGGTCCACCACCACGGTCCAGACTGATAAAACAACTGTTTGATGGATTGTCATACCAGTTTGTACAGATATTCATGGTTTCCAGAAGATAAATTGTACTGACTTTGATGATCCTCTATCAGGTCAACATTTGCGACCAAAACTAAGTTTTGTAGCTTCAAATGAATGCAATATGAATGTGTGGAGGAAAGGTGAACTGCAAATGAAAAAAGAGAAGGAGCAGTGTGAGGGTATAAGGTTAGGAAGTAGGGGAGAGGGTGTAGAAGTTGTAGAAGAACTAAAGAGGGATGATAAATGATCTGGATTAAAAGATGCAACATTTATTGTTGTTTGTACTCTTGCACACATTTGTCTTTCCATTCAGGGCCGCATAGAGGAGCTGGAGGAAGAGCTGGAAGCTGAACGAGCCATGAGAGCCAAGGTACAGACTAAGCCTCATACATTACATAACTGCAGAAATACAATTATGTATTCACATGTTGACAAGTAGGACTAGACGTGCAGGTGGGATTTTACCTATGGCAGTTAGAGATTGGAGTTGTCTGTTCACTGAAAGGTGGAGAAGCAGAGGGCAGAGCTATCCCGAGATCTGGAGGACCTCAGTGATAGGCTGGAGGAGGCGGGAGGAGCCACCGTCGCCCAGGTGAGTGGGACTGACAGCTGTCAATCAATCAGAGGGTAGTCTCACATTGCCAGACCTTCCTCCACAGCGCTCCGGAGGAGGGTCTGGCTAGTCCACACAACATTCCCGATAGGAAAAAAACATGCTCTGGTTTATGTAAACCAATTACAATTGTCTTGGGACACAATGACGGTGCCGCTGCAAAATAGCCTTGGAAAAGAACTTGTACGTTCAAAAGTTGTTTTAGTCTACAGCAGAAAAGTCAGATTGGACAGTCCTCATTAATCCACTGGAGTTTAGAATGCCGACACAAAGACAGTGGAAGGTACGGGACATCCGGCCAAAATGAGGGACATCCGATGGAATTTCCGGCAGGCACCTGAACAATCCCAGATACAAAACGTCACCGATGTAGACTAATCAGAGGGTAGTAAAACCTCAGTGTTGGCTGTTTTGTTTATGTTTGGAAAACGTTAACCATGGTCATTTTAAACCCTGACAACCATTCAGATCGAGCAGAACAGGAAGCGGGAGACTGACCTGCTGAAGCTGAGGCGGGAGCTGGAAGAGGCAGCGCTCCAATCAGAGACCACGGCGGCAGCGCTGAGGAAGAAGCACTCAGATGCGATGGCTGAGCTGGGGGAGCAGCTGGAGAACCTGACCAGGCTGAAAGTTAAACTGGAAAAGGACAAACAGAGCATGAAGGCGGAGATCGAAGACCTTAATGTCACTATGGAGGCCGCTCAGAAAGCAAAGGTATTACGACGTTATTTTGGAATATAGAGTGTGATTAGCTCAATAATAAATATAAACCCATACACACTTTTGTTTTTGCACCCGTGTGTATTTGGGTGTTTACATGTGTAGATGAACTCTGAGGTCCATGCCCGTAAACTGGAGGACAATCTGGCAGAGGCTAATGCTCGCTTGGCTGAGATGGAACGCACTCAGACTGAGCTCAACACTGCCAAAATCCAGCTGACCTGTAAGAACACACACACACACGTCTCACCACCTTTGTGGGGACCCTCTATTGACATAATGCATTCCCTAGCCTCTTGCCCTAACCTTAAACCATCACAACTAAATGCCTAACCTTAACCCTAATCCTAAAACCAAGTCTTAACCCTCAAACAGCCCTTTAAAGTTGTGGGGTCCAGCATTTTGGCCCCACAACCCACAAGTACTGCACTCCCGGTTTTTGGACCCCACAGATGTATTTAAACAAGATAACACACACGCACACACACACACACACACACACACCCACACGCACAAACGTACGCGCAAAATGCCCACAAACAAAAACGTGGACTTTTTCATGTTCTATTCTTTGTGTGTGTTTGTTTGTGTGTGTGTGTGTGTGTGTTTGTGTGCGCGTGCAGCGGAGAACAATGATCTGAGCAGGGAGTTGGACGACGCTCAGAGTAAGCTGACCCAGGTGACCAGGCTGAAGGCCTCCCTCACCGCGCAGGTCGACGAGCTCAAGCGACAGGTGGATGAGGAGAACAAGGTAGCACAATCACACATTGATGTGTTACACTCATTCATTTAATCTATACTTAGAAGTAACGTGTGATAGTTTTACACATTTTCACCGCTGAGAGTTGCACAGTTCAGCCTCAGTCTCAGTCGGTGCCTTGCACATGGGCCCATCGGCAATGCTTTTGTGGTGTGAGGGGAGATCATTGTTCATCCTAACTGGTTTTGAGATTCAAATAACCAGTGGAAGAAATATTCAGATCCTTTAATTAGGTAAAAAGTACTAATACCAAACGGTAAATTACTAAAGTCTTGCATTGAAAATATTACTAAAGTAAAAGTATGTAAGTATCATCAAATCAAATATTAAAAGTAAAAGTAGTCAATGCAGAAAGAAATCTTCACATTTTAGAAACTGGAAACAATCCAAACAGTTCTGTCAATCAACCAAGTGTTTAATGGTCTAATCATTTCAGATGGACTATGTTGGGTAGTTTAATTTATAATAAAAGATTTGTTTATAAACTATGTGTTTTGTGCACAAAAATCGTAATCTGTATCGTAACTAGTAACTAAAACTCAGATTAATGTAATGGAGTAAAAAGTACAATATTTCTCTGAGATGAAGTGTAGTAGAAGTTGATAGTGGCATGAAAAGAAAAGACAAGTAGTAAAGTAAAGAACAAGTACCTCAAATTTGGTTGCTTTTTGTTGCCTTTAAAAACACCTCCCAAACCTCCTGCTAAGGCGTCTCCCCCCCCCCCCGTGCAGGGCCGTAACACAGCGGTGATGGGCCTGGCCAACGCTCGCCACGACCTCTCCCTGCTGAAGGAGCAGCTGGAGGAGGAGTCCGAAGGCCGAGGGGAGCTGCAGCGCCTCGTGTCCAAGCTCAACGCCGACGTCACCTCCTGGAGGAGCAAGTATGAGACGGACGCCATCCACCGCACCGAGGAGCTGGAGGAGACCAAGTAGGTTCAATAGAGCAGTGCTTCTCAAACCTTTTTCAATAATGTACCCCCCCCTGGGAATATTCTCTGAGCCAAGTACCCTCTGACCAAAGCATTGTTTGGCTTTTGAAAAAGGTACATTAAACGTTCTAACTGAAAAAACACTTAAATGCTACTTTAAATGTCAAATCCATGACTAGATCAATTTATTATTATAGTATAATTTTTCAGGGAATGATGCGTGACTGATATTTTTTAAATGAACACATTTAAAAGAAATCTCACGTACCCCCTGCAGTACACGTACCCTGCAACAGAGCTGAAAGATTCTGCGACTAACCCTGTAAATCAAATAAAAACTTGGGTATAAATGAAACATGGTGGTTTTCTTGACACTTTTTAATGTAATCCCACGGTGCCCTCTCCCTCTCTTTCCCTCCCCCCACTCTCCTCCAGACGCAAACTTGCAGTGCGTCTGCAGGAGGCTGAGGAGGCAGCTGAGGCGGCACAAGCCAGAGCTGCCAGCCTGGATAAGGTCAAGCTGAGGCTGCAGGGAGAGGTGGAAGACCTCACCATAGACCTGGAGAGGGTAAACACACACACACACACACACACACACACACATGTCATTATATCTTGGGGCTCTTTCCTGATGAAATGACACTATCAAAATCTAACGTTGTGTGGGTGTGTAGAAATAATGATCACAAAAAGGGAGCTTCATTGGCTTTCTGCCTGTGTGACTATAGTCCAACGCAGCAGCAGCAGCTCTGGATAAAAAGCAGCGCGTTTTTGACAAGCTGGCGGCCGAGTGGAGCCAGAAGAATGAGGAGCTGCAACTGGAACTGGACAACAGCCAGAAGGAGAGCCGCTCCTACATGACGGAGCTCTACAAGCTGAAGACGGCCTACGAGGAGAGCCAGGATCACATAGAGACCGTCCGCAAGGAAAACAAAACCCTCTCAGGTAGCTTCTTACTGCTGCAGATACTGCTGTACAGTACACCATAATGGGAAAAGTGTGATGGGGATGATATCCTGAAAAAGCTTTAAGCTGGATAGCCTGATTACATGTGTATACTCTCATACGATACAATGCAACTTTATTATCAGTTTACACTGAAATTGACTTTACCCAAAAAAACAAGAGACAAAGACAAATACACACAGAGCCAGAAAACAATTACACAAATAGTACACAAAGATGAAAACAAATGAACAACCATGAACAAGAAACATGTTTCATGATGTCCTCAGGTTCAGAGCTTAACTGGCAGCACACTGATTTTGGTTTAGCAACAGGATAGACTGATGTATAAAAGAGTTATGTCATGTTTTCTTGACACTGGGCCCTCTCTCCCCACAGAGGAGATCAAGGAGTTGGTGGACCAGCTCGGGGAAGGAGGCCGCAGTGTCCACGAGCTGCAGAAGGCAAAGAAGAAACTGGAGGTGGAGAAGGAGGAGCTGCAGCTGGCTCTGGATGAGACTGAAGCTGCACTCGAGGTACAAAGAGCCTATTTTTCTGCCTGTAAAAAGGACATTTTGTTGGGTCTCTGTAAATAATAGAGTGTGGTCTAGACCTACTCTGTAAAGTGTCCTGAGATAACTCCTGTTGTGATTTGACAAATGGAAATAGAAGAAAGAAAAAAAACTTGGCATATGTGAGTTCTGACTGGGGAAGAAAACGACGTACATGAATTTTAGAAAATTTTATTTCCAGTTTGGTTTGGCTGTTGGTGGATTTATTCAACAAGATCAATCAATCAATAAATCAATCAATCAATCCATCAATAAACCCAAAGACAGCCATAAATGCTTGCAGTGTTAGCTGCAGAGCCCCTTAACTCTAAACACAGCAGCAAGTCCACCAGCAATTTTGAAATGGATTGATGGGGAAAGTTGAATGCTGACGCAAACAACGGCCTCTGTCCATAGTAAAGTTCCAGTTTCAAGTGTGTGTGTGTGTGTGTGTGTGTGTGTGTCCAGGGGGAGGAAGGTAAACTGGTGCGTGTGCAGCTGGAGCTCGCTCAGGTCAAGGCTGACATCGACCGCAGAATCCACGAGAAGGAGGAAGAGTTTGAAGTCACCAGGTTAGAAAACAGATTTGTTAAACACAACATAGTGGGTCAAACACAGAAAAGGTTCAAACCCTAAATTCCTAGAAATAGTTCAGAACCCTACGTTATGTGATAAAAATATAGCATTAAAAATGTATCATTACCTTAGGGATTATTTAAAAAGAAATATTAAAATGATTATTATTCTCATCAATCCGTAGTTACTAAAGATCCATATTTACCCTTTTCTTAAAGCTGACTCATGTTCCTATAGCCCTCATAAAGACACATGATCGTTGTCCACTCCATATGGCAAAATACATCCACGGTGCAAACACAATCCATTTCACTAAATGATTTTCATGTAACTATTCATTTGTTACTGTACTCTCACCAGAAAAGGGCAAAATAAAATATAAATCTGTTGCATGGAAAAATGAAAGACCCTCTCCTGTCAACCTCTGACAAAAAACCCATCCAAAAAAATAAGACAAAAATCCAAAACATAACCCTCCACCTTTTCTGACCCGATGTCCCCCATAATCACTTTGATACAGTCCCTTACGTAAACCATTAAACTAACTTAACCATAGAAGTCTTCATTCACCAATGTACTCATTGCTCATGCTGATCAACAATAACTACATTTATATTTGTGTTTCATAACCAACTAGTCCTTAACTACATCCTGTGTCCTGTAGAAAGAACCATGCACGTGCAGTGGAGTCGCTGCAGGCCAGCCTAGAGGCAGAGGCCAGAGGTCGCGCCGAGGCTTTGAGGATGAAGAAGAAGATGGAGGGAGACTTGAACGAGATGGAGATCCAGCTGGAGCATGCCAACAGGAACAACGCTGAGCTGGTCAAAACCCTCAAGAAGCTGCAGCAGCAGATCAAAGTAATTGAAGGAACTGCTGAGAAAAAACATGCGATTTAATAAAAACAAACAGCAATAATCCTCTTGTCTCATCCAGGATCTGCAGGTGCAGATGGACGAGGACGCCCGTCACCACGACGAGCTGAGGGAGAAGTACAGCCTCCAGGAGCGGCGGCTGTGCCTGATGCAGGGAGAGATGGAGGAGCTGAGAGGAGGCCTGGACGCGTCTGAGAGGGCCCGCAAACTAATCGAGCAGGAGCTGGTGGAGACCACGGAGAGGTTCAGTGAGATCAGCATGCAGGTACACACATTGTACACAGTAAACGCATTGGAAGTGATTGGTTTTTATAATCCCTTAATTCTTAATCATTTCTATTTATGCTAGTGGATCATCATATAATCCATTTTTCTCGCTCTAGAACCAAAGTCTGACTATCCTGAAGAGAAAACTGGAGGCTGACCTCACCCGGCTGTCCAGTGAGAACGAAGAGCTGATCTCAGAGTTTCGCTCTGCTGATGAGAGAGCCAAGAAGGCTGTGACTGATGTAAGCTGCAAGACTACACACAACCCCCACCACTAAGTTAAAACATAATAATATATACATACACAATGTACAGTAAATTCAATTCATGTTCATTTGGAGTTTCTTTGTGGTGGCATTGAGTTCAAAATGAATCATGTGTGTGCATGTTTCACGTGTCTGCCCGCAGGCAACGCGACTATGTGAGGAGCTTCGACAGGAGCAGGACCGGAGCTCCCACCTGGAGAAGATTAAGAAGAACCAGGAGCAGAACCTCCGAGACCTCACACTGAAGCTGGAGGAGGCTGAGCAGCTGGCTCTGAAGGCCGGGAAACGCACCATCCAGAAACTGGAAACCAGGGTGAGGAGCTGGGTTGATAGCAGGCACGTAGCATTAGCTTAAAATGACTAGATGAAGCCCTCTCATTCACTTTAAACCAGGGTCTTCAACGTCTTTTAGGCCAAGGGCCTCGATTAGCTGAAAGAGGGACAGAGTAGCGACCCCCAACTACATATGTTTGAAAATGAAGTTGCATATTAAACTACAATAACATGTAGGGGGGGCCTAAAGCCTTTACACATACCTATTTGTGGTGCTTACAATATATTAAAATAATTATTGACATTCATATATTTATACGTTTTAATCTGTGGATGGCTACCTTACCTACAGGCCGATCATCAATGTTAAAAACAAATCACAAATAGGATGATTTATCTTTGCTAATAATATGTTGGACTAATGAGTGTATTTTCAGTTAAATCTTAACTTGAGCCCCCCCTGCAGTAACTCTGAGGACCCCATAAGGGTCCCAGACCCCCTGTTGAAGATCTCTGCTTTAAACCATTCAACTTTTCCCCCCCTTAGATCAAGGAGGTGGAGAATGAGCTGGATCAGGAGCAGAAGCGCCACATGGAGACAGTGAAAAACCTCCGTAAGGGAGAGCGTCGGCTCAAGGAGCTGATTTTCCAGACGGAGGAGGACCACAAGACCAATCAACGCATGCAGGAGCTGGTGGAGAAACTCCAGAACAAGCTCAAGTCCTACAAACGGCAGATAGAGGACGCTGTGAGTAGGACGACTATTTAAAAAAAAAAAAAATCTTTTTCTTCTTACATGTAATGATTTGGAATTTCTGTGATGTTTTAAGGGGTCTTATAATATAAATTATTAAAAAAAGTGTCTTTATCATTTCAGGTTTTTTATTGTAAGAAGATTAAGAAATGTTATTTAGTGTAAACCTTAGAGTAATATATATACTTATTTATTGTCCACCAGAAAGTGAATAAGCATACTTCCCAAAATGTTAAATAATTCCTTTTGTGTCACTTTTAATTATGCTACTTAGATCCCATTAGAGGCTAGAATATTAAATTATGTCAATCCAAAAATAGTACACTTTCATTCAATTCCACAAAAAGCATGCATGGTAGAGAGCATGCGGAAGACATTCTGTAATGTTGCAAACGTCTTGTCTGTCTCACTGTAGGAGGAGCAGGCCAACAGCAGCCTGTCTAAATACAGGAAGACGATCCATGAGCTGGATGATGCTGAGGAGCGTGCAGAAGTGGCAGAGATGACCTTAAATAAAATGAGGATGAGGAACCGAGCCTCCACCAAAAAGGGCTTCACCTCGGTGGAGATTGTCCAGGTCACTAAGCCTACTAGTGGAGGACAGGACGGGTAGAAGGGAAAAGAGAGAGACACACATACACACACACCTAGAAGGTTGGCAATTATCTTCTTTGACACACACACCCATTCAGCCCTCCAGAGGACACTTGACTGAGGAAGTATGAGGCTCCCCCGGGGAAAGTCTTCAAAAGGCCTAGACAGAGCTACTTAGAAAGTCTTATAATTAAAAGTCTTTAACATCACTAAAAGTCTTAATCATTGTAGTTGTAGGATTAGTCACTTCACCTGTACTAGTTTGTTTTAGCCTGCATGCTAAGTATGTTAAGTACTGTTAGCATGCCTTGAATGTACTGTATGAGTCTACAGGCTTTGAATGTACACTTAAAAGTGTTTTTATGTGGAACAACTGTCAGGTACAGAGCTTTGGTCATGTGATCTTTGCTCTAATGGTTCTGTAAGGTGCTTTGATTGGATCCCATATTGTTTATAAGTGTGTATGTGTGTGTGTGTGCTTTGCATGATCTCAGATAGTGTCTCTACACTGGGGGGAGAAGAGGAAGCAGCTGCGCTCTCATGTCAACGATAGAGGGCCCACCTGCGTGTCGCTCCTGCATGTGTTAAAAGTGTGTGTGTGTGTGTGTGTGTGTGTATAGTGGCCGGCTGCAAAGTCTTAATAAACTACAAGCAAATGAGCAGAAAGGTCTGTGGCTTATTCAGTACAACTGAACTTAATGAAGCACATCCTTCAACAATACTGTAGTGTTTTTGAATCTTTAGCCTTTAATCTGTGAGGTTTACATGAGACAAAAATGGCCTGAGGTCTGTGATAATGTGGTTACACAGAATTTTTATTGTGACACCAGGCCTCTCTAAATATTTTTTTCTATATTATCAATGAATCCAATGTACATGTGTAATGTGACAGGGGTCACTCCTAGCGACAAACCAACCGAATTTTATCACCTGACATAGTTCCTCACATGGCATTACGGAGATTTTAACCTTTCAGCGCACTGGTTTAGTTCAGTCTAACCCCTCTCATTGACATTGCTATTTTTGTTAACAAGAAAGTTCGGTTAAAATCACTTCATACTAGCTGCACATGACAAAATGGCAGATGGACAACATAAGCGACTTGCTAGCTAACACAGAGGAGCATTTAGCAGCTAAAGAGCCAGGTATCCCTCAGGAGTTGGTTAAGATTAAAACAGAGGTAAAAACAGTAAATATTGAATTTACATTCATCAAGTGAATTCTAATGTTGCTCAGTGTCTGCTGGTTGTGTAGTCGGCTTTTTGCTAACAATATCAACTTAAAATGGGATAATATGTTAGTGTTGTGTTTACAGCTTCCCCAAGTGGCAAAAATCATAATTCAAGTTTAAATGTGTTACCTGTTTATTAAATTTAATCTGGGATGAAGTTAAAAATAATTTTCAAGTTATAGTAGCTGTGATGCTAAGTACTACACAACTGTACCTCTTAACGGTCCCATGACATGGTGCTCTTTGGATGCTTTTACATAGACCTTAGTGGTCCCCTAACACCGTATCTGAAGGTGGAGGCTGGGGCTGTGGCCTTGACCAACTGCCACTTTGCTCGTCTGAAAGCCATGATGTCTCTCTTTCTCATGGGTGGGCCAAATTCTCTGGGCGGGCAAAGCAGCAAAAGAGGAGGTAACCTTGCCCCTTATGATGTCATAAGGGGCAAGATTCCAGAACGGCCCATCTGAGCTTTTATTTTTTCAAAGACATAGCAGAATACCCAGGGGTTGGTTTACACCTATCACCATTTCTAGCCACTTAAAAAAGTTTATGAAGTGTAATTTTCCTGCCATGGGACCTATAATGAGTATAAGATAGTTACCACAGTGTAACAAGAACACAAGGAACCTATCTCATACATCAACATGGAATTTATTTTCATTTTAGTTTCGGATGAATGTTTCACATTTTTTACAAAATCATTAGAAAAGGCCTGACAATCCCATGGCTGATCCTCATTTAGCATCTTCAGACACCAAAGGGATTAATGGGGAATCATGCAGCATCCTGGACCAGCTGAGGCTCAGCCTGAGCCCCAGATCAGTCAAATTATAATCCACAGTTCAATCACTTATACCAGAGAAGCCCAAAGATCCCAGTGATCTTGAAGCCACGGTCATAACTTGACAATATGGTACAGTGAGATTGCTCCACATTTAGTAATGTACAGAGTAGAGATACAGTGGGGTGAGGTGAACGAGGAGGCTGTCACTGATGACGAATCACTGACAACTTCCTGCAATATCAAATGATCTGCTCACTGATCCTAAGCACCCAAATGTCTTCAATGTATGGACAAGGTACCACATCAACTACACCATGCATGTTTTTGTACGCATGACACATCATTGGTTAGGATTATGTAGATTTAAAAGATCATTAATATCAGAGTTTAAAAGAAACCAATGATTGCAGGCCTCAAAGGGGATTGGATGAGGTAAAAATTGAGCTGGGGGGACAAGTAGAGACTAATTACTCAGTGTTTTGCTAATGTACATGCCCAGCACACCCACACATCCAAACAAATGAGCTCTCAGCACAATCACACAAACTCTTGGTCGCAAACACCTCTGCCTCATGCCAAAGGCTTCTAAATCATTCTTTGGAGGGTACACGTGAGCCAGATGAGTGATGCCACACTCCTCGCAGGACACTGTGTGACTGTATGTGAGAAAGGAAAGGGTTAGCCAAGATTGTACACACCCTTGATTAAGATCCGACAACTGAAAATAGATTTTATTAAGCCAATGCAAAGAGATCCTCCTCTCAAACAGAAGAAACCATGACACTGGAGCAGAGAGGCACTTACACAATCACTTTCATTTTTACACAGTGCTTGCGTCTGTGTGTCTTAAATGGAGACACCGCTACTTTTTTTCTTTTCTTTTTTAAATCAAACGTCCAACACACGCACACACACTCACAAATACTCGTTTTCACATTGGAGCATGTTTTTAGCAGTTGGCACATGTACATGCAAAGCGTCAGTTTGGCCTGCACAGGCAAACTGAGGGAAAAGGTAGTGGTGGAAGGAGGGAAGGAGGGAGGGAGGGAGGGAGGGAGGAGGGAGAAAAAGGTCAAGATGTATGTGAACAGACAAACGCAAAGATAAGACTGACAAGACAGGCTCTTGAACAGTTTGAGCGTTTTTAAAAACTCCCCTGTCTCTGATCCTGCCCCCCCTTGTGTCACATGTTCATAGCAGCACCAGAGGAGCCCTCTGATTGGTGGGTACAGCCGTCCGTCAGGTCAGTCAGTCAGTCAGTTTCAAGGATGAGCGGCGGTTGCTCGTTCTCTTCCTCTAAGCGCAAGTCGTTGAGGTCATCTTCAAGCCCCGCTCCTCCCACAGCGCCCTGCTCTTCGCAGTAACCTAGGAAACAAGAGGTCAAAGGTCAAATACCAAAAAACAACTTTGCACACAACATTCTGTAACAAAGTCCAATGTCATGAAGAAAGATTTTTTCTTGATATCCTTCCTGAAATTACTGCAACTCAATAGCTGATGATGACTTGAAATTTGAGCCTTGTACCTTGCCATACATTTTGCCAGAGATTAAGCATTTATCGCTGAACTTCTACTTCAACATGATGACAACAAAACACTGCAAAGTCTTATATTACATGTCTGTTATTTCCTAATTCAATGTTAAATGTGTCCAAAGGAAAGCATACAATTCAAAATATAGGAGAATAGAAGCAGTAGAAGAATAAACACTTCTTTTATAAGTATAATTCATTTGGAAATATACAAGTCCTGCTTATAAACGCAACACAAATACTTCCCTACAACTACCAAATTACATCCACCAAACTCCCTGGGAAGAAACACAGAAGGAAATGAAGGACCTGTAAAATAAAGTATTACTTGTGAACGTTTGTGGGACATACCTTTGGTGACAGCAGCACTGTAGGTTTGGGCCACGAGGGGGCGCTCATGAGACTGATCAAGAATCTCATTGGCTGGCTCAGCACTGCCGTCTAACCTGAGGGGATCCAGTAACAGAAACTCTCAGTAAAAATCTCCAAATTCAGGCTGTTGGTTGTGTAAACCTTCAAATTATAGTATTCAGTGAACCGTGCATCTGCCACATTCACTATGGATTTGCGCTGTGGATTTGCGCTGTGGATGGTGCGTTACCTGTGTTGCTTCATAAGTGTGCATTCCCCTCCCTCCTGTGGATCCAGGTTGTACAGATACAGGTAACCATCTGATGCTGCCACCAACAACCTGGGAATCTTCTGAATCCTGATTTTACACAATAAAAAAACAACAACACAAGAGCCTGCTTGATTATAGATTGCCTTTAGCTAGCATGGTACGTTGTTGCAACTGCTGAAAATGTGAATTACAGTTTTCTTTGGCTGAGGTAATGATCTGTAGCGCTTTCTCATCAACTCTATTACACACTAATATAACACAAACAGTCATTAAGACGCCTTGTAGTTTATTAAAAAATGTGCTGTTCTAAACCCCGTTGGGTAATATCTCAGATCAAATCCAGGGCCCCAGAATGTAAAGAAATTCATATTTTATAGAATTAGTAAACTGATAGTTATCATAAACAGCAATAGCAAGACAGTATTAGTCAGAGTGACATCAACTGAATTTCAAACATCACACATGACGGATATCAACAACTAAACAAAAACATTGTATGTGTACATACATATTCCATGTGTGCATATAGATATGTGTGTGTGTGTGTGTGTGTGTGTGTACTCACACAGCTAAGGCGCAGATGTTCTTATGTCCGCAGAAGGGCAGACGCACAGTGGCGAAGGCTCGCCCCTGGGTGAACATTTCCGTAACCTGAGAAGGCAGGTAGGTGGTGGACGCCATCAGGACCTTGCCCAGGTACCCTCCCCATGTGGTGGGCTCCTCTGCTGGCCTACACACACAGACACACACACACAGACACAGACAGACAGACAGAATGTGAGAATCCTCCGTTTCTCTGAGGAGCATGAAGCACAAGTAAATGGGAAGGAAATCGCAACCCTCAGAAACATTTTTTCTTTTTTTAAATCTGACATAATAGGACAGACAGAAAAATGTACGTACACATACTTCTCCTTCTGCGTCTCTAATTTGAAGATATGGACCGTCTCTGTGTTGCTGGAGGCCGACAGGTACAGGCCTTCCATACTAAACGCCAATGAGCAGATGCTAACACACCTAAGATGAGAAACAGGCATGTACAGGGAAGCAGGTGAACGCAGATATACAGTACACATGAACACATGCATAAACACAAATACTAAATCGTGCTAGTACATCCACAGTGAAACAGCTTTAATTTTGGAACTGTAGTACATCACTCAACAAATCCTCTACCTCTTGACTCCTCTTCGAAACTCAAAGAGCTTCTGTCCCTCTGGGATTGAGAAGACACGAATGACTGTGCCCTGGGAGGAAGTAAAAGATACACAGAGGATGACAAATCTTGGAGGCGAAGCTACAACAGTGATGTGTATTTGCTCAGGCGGAAATCAAAATCATGCACAAATAAGCCACACAGACACTGTGCTAATATACTGTACAGTAACCGTGTTACCTTCTCTGAGGCTGTGGCCAGTTTGGTTCCACTGGCATCGAAAGCCAGAGCCGCTAATGGGCTGTCGTGCGCTGGAATCATATTAGCCGCTCGCTGGAAAACACACATAGACACTTGTTAGAGATGCGCTACAGAAAGACAAAGGAATAGTGAGAATCAGCTGTGACTGATGATAGATAGAAAATGCTGAGGAAGAAAATACGAGATGAGGAAAAAAGGTTGGTCTGAAAGATGAAATATAAAAGGCTTTTTATAAAAGTAGGATAGTGCAGCTTTACTGTGTTGGGGATCACCTACCAGGTTGACCGTGTCGAACACTTGAACTTCTCCTATCGTGGCACTGCCTGGGTAAGCCAGATAACAGTTATCATTGCTGATGGATAGGGCGCACAATCCTGGAGGAATATTAGCACAGATACACACTAATTAACAACAGAAGCCAAAGAAAGAAAGGTAAATCAGATTTCAACAGAAGCACATGTATCTGAACTTGACAATGACTGAAACTGAAAGAATGACTCAAGTATATAAAGAGACTACAATCATCTAAATGGTTTGATAGTTCTGACAGCATGAGTGGGTGTTTGTTTAGTGGGTGTATACAACAGTGACAGTTTTCAGCCTTTAGGGCAACAGCAAACCAAATGGAGTTAACAATGAGCTTAAAAATAAACATATAATAAAAACCAAGTGCTGAGGAAAGAGATGTTTCTGGTTTTAGTTTGAGCACATCATTTACTAAAAGGAAAAACCCTTTTCCAGTATTTTTCATCCTATGAGCATTTTAATATCGTATATTATATACACATACGACACTATGTTGAGATACTGCTCGTCGTTCTCCCGACTCACCTGAAGGGTTGGGTGGAGTTTCTCTGATAGTGTGCAGCACTTTCATGTCTCGGATGTTGTGAATGTAAAGTGACTCCTCCAGACACACAATCAGCCTCTGCACAGGAAGCACAAAACATCAACAACAACACTGTCAAAGGAAAACACTAATAAGATAAGACATGTTGCTGTCCTGATGCATTAGCCAACTATGACATTTGCACAAGATAAATACATCTTCTGTAGTTTGATGAATATGTGAGTATTTCAAAAGGAAATGAGTGGGACAGAATGCCTGGCAGACAGGTATTAATTTGCCCTTGTCTTCCTACCTGTCTGTTGAGCTTGACAGCCAGTATAGTGTTGGAATAGGAGTAGTTGCAAATCTCGGTTCCCTTCTTGAAGTGACAGACTTTGAGTTTCTGGGCGCCTTCAGGCTGACGATGGCCACCAGGCTGCTGGAGAACAGACGCTCCACAATACACACATCCTCCGTATCCGCTGCAGGAACACACACAGACACACAAATCATCACTTCACAATGTTCACTCGGTGGCATCCTGTCATCTCTTATTGGCTGCCTTTTTGTGTCCACTGCAGTATTAAGGGAACAAAGTGATGCAAATGAAAAGCATTATATTAACATCATTTGGTCAGAAAGCTTATTCACAGAGGTTTTGTTGTTCCTGAACACACCGGCAAAAACTTTAAGCACACTGTGTTGTTCAGTTAACTTACTGAGGAAAGGCTGGGTTCATGAATTATAGACAATTGCACTAACTGGGCCAAAACACTTTTCCGTCTCTTCCTACACAACTTGAGTCTCCTACCACCTGCTATTGCATTGGCTATTCAAATTGAACCTTATTATCAAAAAATATAAATGTGAGCATACATGGATAGTTCACAGGTATACTATAAATTATGTAAATCTAAAAACGAGGAGCACTCTTGGTGTTTCAGCATACGGGTGTCAGAAAAAAAAGTGCTGACAAACTTTATTAATATTTAAAGTAACAGCAACGCCCTAATGGTGCAGTGATTGTGTCTAGACAGCATGTGACAGACAAGTGGAGAGAGGGGCATCAGAAAGTAACGACAGAGCTTAGGCAATACTTACTACATTCATAAATCTGCTCCAATTTGTCCACAGAGGACAGGGAGAAAAACTTGTATCCTGATTTGGTGCCAACAGCTAAGGACCTACATAAATAACAGAAATAGACACAAGCATTGAACAATCATTGATTGCATCAGCATGTTATTACAACAATACACACACACACACACACACACACACACACACACACACACACAGGATACTGACTCCAATGTCGTTATAACAGCTCGCAGAGGCGTTTCAAACTGGGATCAGCCTGTTTATTTCCTGTTTATTTCCAGTGGTTTTGGCGTCACTGGAAGCACTGACATTGTGACAGTGATCACACGACTGAAGCAGTTTTGCAATAAGAGGCCTCTGCGGTCTAGTGCAGTCACCAGTAAATTTAGCGGACTACCCTTCCGTTTAACATAACGGTATATATTAAAGTATGTCTCAAAAACAGTGTGTGCCTGTTAACGTGTCAGCATTGTCAAACAGTCACTAACTGTAGCGCCATTCGTAAACAATAATAGCCATTAGCGCTTGCGCCCAAAACATAAAAACCACATAGATTTCAGCTATGTCTATCTTATACAATTCAGTATGTTAATCACAACACCCCCCCTAAGACCGTACATGACACCTAACCTGACGATACTGGGCTAAAGTTAGCCTTGGACTACAGAGCATCACGTTAGCTAGAAAGCTATGCTAGTGACGGGTGAAATAACCCGTAACCGAGCGTCTACCGGACCGTTTACTTAGCTAACTTTAGCTAACATAAGCGTGTATTGGTAGTAATTTATATTGTGAGAAATTACATCCAGACTATTTCTCATCGAGCCCAGTCACTCCGTGAGGCGCTCAGATAAGTCCATACTGAGCTAGCTAACGTCAGCTAGCTTGACAGCACAGGCCATCGGATCCCCAGACGCTCTCCCCGGCCCAGGCTTACGTGTTATCCTGGTTAAAGTTGGCGAAGAGAAGCTGGCTTCCGCCAGCATCCCCACTTTGACTGGCCAAGTTCATGGGCTCGGCACCATTGACGTATAAAGCTTCGCTAGAAATAGCAGCAAATTGGCTGGGATAAGATACTGTAATAAGGGCCAGACGTGTTGAGCTTCAAGGAGCCATCTCTTTTTCCTAGCCCCGCTGTAGTGATTGTTGTTGTTTTTCATTGGGGCTGTTGCTCCCCCTTACTGCGCATGCTCTGAGGACGCAGCGTGCGGTACCTTTAAAGAGCCAGGACAGTTTTGAGTTCCGATGATAAAAACAACAACAAAACATCAACGATATGATATGACTGTGTATTTCTTTATTTTGATATCTCGGCTCAACGGAAGAAAGACAGCCGGAGCAAACACAGCTGAAAACACTCCACTGTCCCGTCATGTGAGACGAAGAGAAGCTGGCTTCCGCCAGCATCCCCACTTTGACTGGCCAAGTTCATGGGCTCGGCACCATTGACGTATAAAGCTTCGCTAGAAATAGCAGCAAATTGGCTGGGATAAGATACTGTAATAAGGGCCAGACGTGTTGAGCTTCAAGGAGCCATCTCTTTTTCCTAGCCCCGCTGTAGTGATTGTTGTTGTTTTTCATTGGGGCTGTTGCTCCCCCTTACTGCGCATGCTCTGAGGACGCAGCGTGCGGTACCTTTAAAGAGCCAGGACAGTTTTGAGTTCCGATGATAAAAACAACAACAAAACATCAACGATATGATATGACTGTGTATTTCTTTATTTTGATATCTCGGCTCAACGGAAGAAAGACAGCCGGAGCAAACACAGCTGAAAACACTCCACTGTCCCGGCATGTGGGGCAGTAATGATCTGATGTAACAGCGGCACCCATCGTCATAATGAGCAAATAACATGAACGGGCAAACCACTCTCTATCCTGATTGGTAGCCTAGATGTTAAATATATTATACTTTTTAAACATACCATTAACACTACAGGCCAGTCCCTTCTCTTAACTAAAGGCTACAATTAAATACTAATGTTTATAGTTGTTTTGTGTAGTTTGCACTTTACAATTTGTAAAACTACTCCAACCACCCCTCCACTTTATTGAAATATTGCCACATTCCGCTTTCAAAATTAAGCTATAACACTGTACAGCTTGGCTCAGCATGGTATATAATTATTACATCACATGGCCTACATTATTATAAATGGACAAAACTGTACTGTACTATGCACTTTCTATCTTGTTATGTTGTTTCTAAAGCAAAAATAGACGTATGTTATACGATTCCTACTCTTAATCACAAACACACAAACTGTTGTTGGTTTTCTAAACAAAAGGTTTAATTTTGATCCAGTTCCATGAACATTTTGTGTCAATGCAAAAGTAACTGTTAAACTGTCACTCATGTCCTTCTGTTGTGCTGCTCTGGATTGCCATAAAGACATAGGCCTCTATTAAAATAGTACATATCCCTGTTTGTGCTGATGTGCTGATATTCTATCATACAAGGGTAAATTACAGTCACAGATTTGTCAGTAATATATGTATTATATTGTAATATATGTACTATAATTTGGAAAGTATCATATCCATTTAATTAGGCTGTGTGATGTGCCATGTAACATTTCTTTCTTCCCTACTAGCCTATAGAATATATGTCTTAGGTAATATAAAGAATAATGTAACATTGACTACATTTTTAAATATTTTGCAAAAGTGAAAACTGTATATGATTGCACTCATGTTGCACAAACAAAGTAATGCATGCAATTTAAGGTGAACATAGAGGTGTATATTGCAAATAATGTATCCCTACATACATATTATGTTATTTGAACAAAACCACTTTTTTTGCCAGAGCATATGTGATGACATTAAATCAAAATGTATGTCCCAATATATAAATATTCATATATAATATGTGTTTGCATCGTCCATGTATCCGGTTTTATCTGTCAGTTGCATAAAACTGGGTTGGACACAGTGTTATTAAAAGTTATAAATGAAGCTAGATAACTCCATATCAATTGCATTTATGTCAGCTTTTGTAAACTCCAAAATCTATTAATTTCACGAGCACTGTTGGCAACATGTTGATTATTTTCTGAATGGCCTGTCTTTTCACATGAACTGTCTTTGAAATGAATAAATCAAAACCTAACCCTAAAATAATGACTGTGGTGGCAAGGACATCCAGCATGAGGCGTGGGATGACAAGGAAACGGTTAGTGATCTGACATGTCGACTGCGTCATTTGGGGGGAGGGGGTGAGTCACAGTTTCTATCTCTACGCATGAGTTGCAGTTTCAGGTGTGAATCTGAGCATGTCAGAGTAGGATTGTGAAGGATACAGATTTAGTTAATGGATAACAACAGAATGCCGGAGACAGACAGCTGCTCATCCTGTGTGAGGATATCACAGAACAAAAGATGGATAAAGCAGCGACACTATCTGTAGGCACAAGTGTAAAAAAGGAAACAAACCAAGAAGAAGCTGCAACAAAGATGGAAACAACACAAGCTCAGCTGCACTGGGAGAATAGATGAACCCACTGTGATGAGCCTCTGTTGTCCTTAACAGCTGTATCAATTCCTAGGTATATGTTTTAGGAAGTATTAACAAGTGCTTTATTAACCCAAAAGGCAGTGAGCTCTCTAAATGTCTGTCTCTAAAGTCTGAGTGACTGCACACACGGTGTACAAAACTTAAACTTATTCCACCAACTCTGCTCCCATCGCATCTACAACACGTCTGCTTTCTCTTTCTCTCTCTCTTCTGCCCTCTTTCCACACACCCACACACGCACTGAGTTCTCTTAAAGGATCCCCAGCACCATTTTACAACAAATGCCTTATCGTGTTGATGTGACCTAAACCCAACCATAATTTCTAAACATCTAAACGAACCCAGCCCAGCCCGTCGGGTATCGTCTGGACCCATCGGGTACAGTACGGGTATCAATGCTTTACTACAGACACAGAAATGGCACATCCTAAGGAAAGCTCATTCTGAGACTGGCTCTAGTGGCTGTAATTCTGCACCAAGGCTGAATTTTGGGAAAGAGACTTCAGATACAGTATTAGTGGACCACTAAGGCCTATATAAAAGCATCCAAAGAGCACCATGTCATGGTCACCTTTAAACCTTAATAATTGGGTTATTACAGCACCATTTAGCAGAACACAGATCTTCTAAAGAGCAATACAGATACATTTATTTTTAGTGTGTTTGCTCCTGGTTGCGTGTGCCAGCTGTGTCCTTTGGTCCAGTTGACTGTTTTCAGTGATTGCATGTCGGCCTCTCCTCCAGAGGTTTGTCAGCACAGGCAGAGCTCCAACACACTGTACTGGCCTTTGGTTTACACAAGCCATAGCTTCCAAATAAACATGATGGGCCGAGAGACGAAGGCGAGGATTTGTTAAATAGATAGCAAAACTGCATACCCAGCTCGTAGAAAAAAAGTTTATTTTATTTACGGTGATGATAAGATGCTAAGAGACAGGAACCCTTATCCAGACTGGAGCACCACAAATATGAGTCCACACAGGATTATTAGAGATTGGATATGTGTCTTTTAGGTTTAGTTTTTGGATTTAATAAGAAGTTAGTCTACATGCTGTTCAACTATTCAAACGTAATCACTACAAATAAACTCAATTTTTACATGCACAGTTGTACCAACAGTGCATTGGGAATACACTATAGACACTGTACAAATATGCTCGGCTGGCCACTGTTGATATTTTGACCTTTATCTCTAAACACAGCCAGGGGTGAATGTGTAACATGCTTCAGTTTGAAGCGTGGAAACTTGTTTGGATGTGTGTATGTGTGTGTGTGTGTGTGTGTGTGTTTGCATAATGTATCTGTTCTGTCTCACACAGATGCTGGCCCAATGTTATTGTTGGGTAATATTTAATTTTCTATTCAGTTTTAGTGTGTTTTGTGAAAGGAACCATGAGTGGATTTGCAAAATTAAATTGAGAGGGGGGGGGGGGCATGCTTCCTTTTTTATTATAAAGGCATTGCAGACCAAGCAGTAGTACATGTTACACTGCTACAAAGATTGACCATTTCAGTTGAAGTACCAATATACAGCATTTGTCTTCTATCCCTGCTGGTCCTCTGTAATCTGTAGCTGCTATAGCTTGAGACTGATCCTTTTGACACAAAATAATTTACCTTTTAGCCTTTTGTCTCCTTTTGGTTTGAAAATACACATATCAAAGTGCAGATTTCCAGACCAGACCTCTTTACTTTTTGGTGGGAATAGAGGGTTGATAGTGATGTTGGAGAGGGAGTTAACATTCTACAAGGTACACTTTGAGGGGATATTAGAGGCTTATTCTTATGTTGTTGTTATTTTACTCACAACATTTAGGCTACATTAGACCTATAAAGAAATAAAGGACTCTACTTGTTGATTCCTGACAGTGCAAAGTATGCAATCCCCATCAATACATTAAAGGAGAAATGTAATTCTAAAAAGAATTTCATATTCAGACTTGTATTTTTGATTTTTACTAGAAAATGTTTAGATTAGATTAGATTAGATTCAACTTTATTGTCATTACAAAGGTACAGGTACAAGGCAACGAAATGCAGTTTAGGTCTAACCAGAAGTCTAATAGCAGTAAGTGCTTTACACACACATCCAAACAAGTGTTTACATGCTTTAATGTAAAAAAAACAACATTATTTCTCTCATATACTGTCTGTCTGAATATAATTGTATTCACCCTCTGACTGAAACACTCCGTTTTAGCACCTGTTTTATAAGCTCCCTTTACGAAAAGCCCAGTCTGCTCTGATTGGCTTGCGAGATAAAATTGAGTTTATCTGTGTTTTAAGTCCCCAATGTCTAGGATTAGGCAATGGTTGTGGTTAGGTTAGGTTAGGTTAGGTTAGGTTAGGTTAGGGTTAAAACAGGATGGGCGCTGCGAGGGGCACGGGCACAAGGGGACCACTGGTGTGATTATAACACCTCCTTAAAACGGTTTGGTTATATAAAAGCTGTTTGAAAGAAGGCCAAATATTAAAATAAAAGGTCAGGTCACTTTGGGTGCTTGAAACATCACTGAGCCAAAATTTGGCTCACCTTGCAAAGGTAGTTCTCAAACTGTGGGGTTTATTGTTTCAGCAGGTCGATAGTCCAATGGTTCCCAACCCAGGGGTCAGGCTGTCAACTGGAAATACTCAAGTGAATAACAAGTACCTTATATTGTACTTCAGTACAGTATTTGACTAAATGTATAATTACTTTCCAGCATTAATTAAAATGTCCAGAATATATAATTTAACCTAAATAATAAAAAATATAAGACATCCAAATAATGAGAGAACCCGGTTTGGATGCTTTCTATGTGGCGCGTTTGGGGAACCTTGGATTTCTTAAATCAACTATGCCCTGTTTCAGACTGTAGTTTTAGTTTTATTTACCATTTTTATACCAGTGTGTCTTTACATTGTTTTCCCACTCCCTAAAATATGAATAACTTTCTCAAAGTCATGAAATCATTTGCTTAGGTTTTTCTGTAGGTTATATGTTCCAACAATATTTAAATGGCACAGTAGTAGAGCCAGTTAAAAATTAAAACTGAGGCAGGAGATAGAGTTGTTTTGTGAGGAGCGTTTTCTGTTTGTGTTATCATCAGCCTGGATAGGGGAAAAGGGGAAGGGAGGGGAGGGGAGGGGAGGGGTTACTAACCCTGTCCCGCGGTACATCCTGCAAACACATCTGAGACTCCGAAAAAAATCTCTGTACAGTTTCCCCTCACGCATCGCCTCCGTGTTCCCACCGGGATGGCTCGTTGTTTGACCACCGGAGAAGTCCCGACACTTTAGATAAAGTCGTGCATTTGTGTGCAGTTGACCCTGCAGGGTCGATGTCCCTGTCGGACTTTATGTGTTCATGTTTGCACGCGCGACGGTGGGACATCCGGAATGGGGGATCCGTAGGAGGAGAGGACGCTCGCTGGTGTGCTGTAAGTTAGCAAATAGAGCGCACCAACGCGCGCGCACAGAGCCCATACGCACGAGATGGACTTTAAGAGGACAAAATTTGGAAGGTACTTTTTTATTTTTTCAGGAAAATTTGACTACTAATATCTGGCAGCATATTGTTTCATGTGTGACACATCCTGTGCATCCATGCGCACTGACGCCTTGGCACAGCGAGGGATGTTATGGATCAGGTTGTGTGTGTCCGTATGTGTGCGCGTACGCGTGTGTGTGTGTGTGTCAGAGAGAGAGAGGCGAGGGAGAGAGTTATAGACAGAGAGAGAGAGTAACAAACTTGGAAATCGTTACTTTTATTAAGTACCCAAATAAGCTGAAGGGAGCACTTATTGACTTTCATTTTCAGTTTTACCATCATAATCACTGTTTTTCTTGAAACCAAAGTGGTTTTCCATATGTCATCTGTTCCATCTTTTATGCTGTCTAGGTTCCTTTACTGGCTTTAGTTTAGCAGTTGTTAGTTTTTTGGTACCATGTGCTGCTGCATTTCACTGGACATGGCATCACAAAGAAAACAATTTACACTACAGATTAGATTTAGATGTAAATGTATTGCTCCGGAGGGATATTTGTTTCCAGTCAGTATACTGTACATAACAACACAGCAATATAATCTCAATGAATGCATTCACAACAGTTTCAGTGAGGCAGATTGTTCAGGGCTGCTATTGCAGAGGGAAAAACCTAGACTGAAGCCTGCTTAAGTGTATTCATCAGTCAGTTAGCCTCTGTGTCTGTGTATGCCGATAATTGTGAGAACCGGAGAGTAAGTCCCAGAGGAGATGAACTTGATCTTTGCTATGAAAGGAATAGCCCTGGAGTTACTGAGAGAGTGTGCACACACACACACACACACACACACACACACACACACACACACACACACACACAGACATTTCTATAAACTATGTCCAAATGTGTTGATCCTTTTAGATGCAACAAATCCTATTAATGTATGGAATGTGCTGTAATGGGCTTTTATAACATAGCAAACGCTCGCTTTGTGAGGTAAAAAACACACCACGCAAATGTATGGAACCATATGAGGCACACATGCAGAAAAGAAGTGTATGGAAAGACAAATACATGAAAGAGAGAAAAGAGAAAGAATAGTGTGCAGATGAGGACAACAATGCCCTCTCTGATTAGAGCCCGTGAATCCCTATCCCATCCTTTCTCGGTTCATTACACACACACACACACACACACACACACACACACACACACACACACAGAGTTCTGACATAACCAATTACAGGACGTCGGAGTGCTACATTCAGGTCCATTGATAGCTCTACAATACCACAACAGTGCTCAGAAAAATACTGCTCTCTTGTTATGCACTTGGCACGGCCTGTGGGAGGACCGACTGCAGGGGACATAATGGAAGGGCAGCCATACAATCATGTAATGTTGCTACATGTTTTCTTTTTGTGGATAACATCTTAAGAAAGATGCATGACACAAGCACGTGCAGTAGGAATCATGCACATGTTCACACGCGAGCGGAACTTTAAGCAGAACTTTAATAAAGGTTGTCAAGAGTGATAGGAAGTCTATTACTGTAAAAGCAACAGAGAGAGAGATGTATTGACTCTTTATATACTGTAAGTGTTAGAAAGGGAAAACAAGAGATGTGAAAGAAGTGTGTTTATGGAGATTGTGTGTGAAGGACAGATATATTTTGTGCTTTAGAGAGCGCTGCTGTACCACCAACCTGACCTAGAACAGGAAAACACACCAACATTCTTGTTATGGGAGTTCTGGTGGTGGGTGCACACACACACACACACACACACACACACACACACACACACACACACACACACACACACACACACACACACACACACACACACACACAAAAGATGACCCACAAATTTGACTTGCTCATTCTTTTTCCGTCCACCAAACCACAGGCACACACAACTTGTTTTGAAAAGATAAAACTGCTGAACAAGATGTCGAAATGATCATAATATAGAGTGTCCATTATAAAGATACATTAGATATGTAGCGTGTTCTTAGAATCTAGAGAGGATGCCTTTTATCACAGATTGACGCCTTAACTAGGTTTCCTATCCGCAGATAAAAGTTGTTTTGTGGTCTCACGGTATATTTTAGTTTGTTTCTAATCACTTACTTAGTAAAATGTGTGCAGCTTGAAAGGTTTGGACTGTGGAAATGACTTTTTTTTTGAGTGCCAGATGTCAGGTTGTTAGGTTATGCAAGGCTTTTTCGAGCTACATTAACTGAAGTGTTTTGGTTATCCGGTTATTTTATTGACTTTTAGGTGAGGGTTGCAACGAGTGATGGCGTCCCTTTTTCTGCTTCTTCTTCACTTCTTCTTCACTGTTCAAACTTAATAGATCATTACAACAAAAAGATAGAGGGCCTATGTTTCAACGATTATTTTTTTTTGGCATTTTTAGGCCTTTATTTGACAGAACTGCGTGAAAAGGGAGAAAAGGGAAAAGTGTGTGTGTATGTGTGTGAGCATGTGTGCGTGCATGCTTGTGTGCGTGTTAGGATTGAGGCGTGATGTCTCTGTGTGCATGTAATGATGATGTGTTGGCCTAAATATGTAATTAAATAACACAGCTGACTAATGCAAACACACCTGTGGCCCCGCACAAGAGGCTACATTCAAATAAGCATGCATGCATGTGTGTTTGTTTGTGTGTGTGTGTGTGTGTGTGTGTCCATCTTGTCGTATAAAATGTGGTTTCGTAACATCTCCAGATGTGTTTTTCCCTTTGAGCTGGGATTGAGAGGTTTACTACTGATTAAAAATCAAACACAACACACACACACACACACACACACACACACACACACACACACACACACACACACACACACACACACACACACACACACACACACACACTTATGTCTGTCACTCGACACATAGGACACAGTCTGCAAGAGTCCATGTTTCTGCTCGGGAGAAAAATCATGTCTTAAAATGCTTGAAGTACCTCTTAGCATTAAGGAACCTGTAACCATATTTGACCAACCAACTATATTTGAACTCAATACAAAACTAATAATTAATTTACTCACACTCACACTCACACTCACACATACTCACACACACACACACACACACACACACACACACACACACACACACACACACACACACACACACACACACACACACACACACACTCTCTCACTCTCTCACACACACACACACACACACACACACACACACACACTAAAGTAACATTCTCAGTAGTGTATGCCAGCATAACAAATAATGCAAATGTAGTTAATGGTTACTGGTCAGTGTGGTATCCTGTTGTTGTAGTACGAGCAGTGACATCACCGGTGACCATAGCAACGCAGACAGTTGCCCCAGTAACGATGAGGCAAACTAAAATTCAGACAACGTGATGTGGATTAGAGACCTGTAAATCCTCCAAGAATGACCGTTACACACATGCACGCACGCACGCACACACTCAAACACACACACACACACACACACACACACACACACACACACACACACACACACACACACACACACACACACACACACACACACACACATTGGCCTTAATGGTTCAGCACACAGTAACTTATTACGGTAGCTAATAAAGCAGGACCCTGTTTTGCCTCTAGATCTGCATTCGTTACCTGAACACACCTCGCCCTGTCTCTCCCCCCTTTCTTTCTGTGTCTCTCTCAACCCCCCACCCTCACCTCTCTCTCAGGTTCATGAACTGCAGGGTCCCAGCCAGTAAGAGATACCAGCCCACTGAATATGAACATGCTGCAAACTGTGCCACACATGGGGTGAGCCAAACAAATACAGACAGTAAATACTTTTTCTTTCTTTTCAGCTCTCCTAAAGCTTCTCTGGTTAACAATCTCCATTGTTGATATTAAAGAAGGCCTGAGGGCCGAAACATTATTGAAATCAAATAGAGAAATGCACATGGAGCCGGAGTGTGCCACACTTTAAAAAAAAATACTTTTAAGTCTACTTCCAGAGATCAGTACTTCACAACAGCCTTTGGTGTGTGTTGCTTTTCTATACATTACATACAATATCTACACTGTCCCCATGTTTCTGAGTTTAGCAAGTCTGTCAGCGAGGAATAAGGCAGAATACGGAGGATTTTTGGCCGTGCCATAGAGGATATAATCTGTGATTCAGCCTGTAGTTTTCTCTAATCTGCTGTAATCCCTGTGCGCTTCCGCCTCTGACAGAGCAAGACAGACAGTGAATGAAACAGAGAGAAAACATGACTGTAATGACTGTAAAGCCTCACATGGGCTGGGGGTTTCTGATATTTCATTGCATTCATTCACTCAGCCAGTTAAGGAGCCATTTTGAAGGGCAGTGTATGCCATAAACATGAAGTACCATCTTCACCTTTTATTAGATACAGAATCAGTTAAAGTAGAAGTTCAACATTATGGCAATACACCACTCTCAAGTGTGTACAGTAAATATGAGTACAGCCAACAGCTGGATAGCTATGCTTAGCTTAGCAAAAAAGATTGGTAATGGGTAAACAGCTAGCATGGCTCCCTGTCGACAATAACACAATCCACTTACTAACATGTTACAAAACAGCAAAATTACGTTTTTACTATGTAACAAACTATAACTATGTTTTTTGTTTTTGTGACCTTCAGACAGATCCAGGCTAGCTGTTTTCAGTCTTTATGCTAAGCTAAGCTAAGCTATGCAGCTGCTAGTGGTAGCTTCATGCAACACTTCAAGGGCAACACTGGAATTTCCCATTTTTTGGGATCTATCTATCTATCTATCTATCTATCTATCTATCTATCTATCTATCTATCTGTTACAAAAAATATTACCAAAAGACGACAAAGAGTCACTTTAACAAAGTATTACTTGCGCAAGGAGTCAATCACAGACAAGTTACAGAGATGGACTGGAGAGCAAACTCCACAGTCATCACTTTATACATTGAAATCCCCCCTCCTTTCTCCATGGTTACCATGCCCCAAACAGCTGCACTATTTTCAAAGGTAATTAAAAACTCTACCTGACATGTGAAAGGGAGTGAAACAGTGAAGATAGGAAAAGGGGAGAAGTTCAGCCTTGAGTGTCTGAAGATAGCTGGGAAGGTATGTGACCCTGAGCACTTGAAGATGGTTATTATAAGCCAATAAAAGAGTGGTATCGATCTTCTCATCAAACTCTCAACAGATAGAAAGCGAATAAGCGTATTTCTTAAAATGCCTGGTTACATTACTGAAATACTAGATTTTATACGTATTTTTATTTTATATAGCCTAGCGTTAATGCACTTTTAAGAAATCAGAACATTTTTAAGGAAAGTCTCTCTCATGTACAATAATAAATGTGATGTGTCTATCATGAGAAAATGAAACTATAGGGTTTTGTATCATTCGGATATTCTCTAGGTATGGATCCTCCCCAGTCTGGTGGGCGGGTCTGTGCTCTACTTCCTGTCTGTGGACCAATGGCATTGTGTGGCTGCCTGGCTCTATGGGAGCGGTCTCACCGGCCTGTTCGTCACCTCAACACTCTTCCACACCGCTGCCTGGAAAATCAGCCACCTCCGTGTGTGTGTGTGTGTGTGTGTGTGTGTGTGTGTGTGTGTGTGTGTGTGTGTGTGTGTGTGTGTGTTAATCATGACAGAGCCAGAAGGCCAGAGTGCAAACAATAGATGTGACATAGTAATGAAAATATTTCACATTTTTAACTCACACACTCCAAATAGTTTTCACTCACATATTAACAGTCAAAAACCCACTTTCCCCCCATTACCCTATAAAATCCAAAATAAATCTTTAGTCAGGGAAAAAAAATCTCTCAGAAAGCCATTTTCTTGAAGTGTGGCTTAACTGATCCAGAATAACATGCTACCAGGTTGAAATGATGGTTAATTCTCTCATTGGTCTAAAATCTCTCATTGGAAACGTTTAATTGAGGTGATGCGTTTTTGTTCACTGTATCCCAAACTCTATTCTAGATTTGAGGTTGAACGTTCATTGTTAACCCTCATGTTGTCCTCGGGTCAAATTGAACTTTTTTTTTTTTTTTATATCATGAAATATGAGCTGTCAAATAATGGCCGAAAAATGTAAAAAATAAATAAATGACAAAATGTTGGGGAAAGCAACAAAAACAATGAAAAATATTGTCAAAAACACTGAAAGAAAAGAAAACGTAGTCTGGAAATCCAGAACCAAATCCGAAAGGATAAAGGTTCTGGCATCAAGTAATGAAAGTCGCCCATCTCGAGGGGAGGAACCAAGCGTGCATTTGAAAATCTCACTGCAAGCAATTGGATAACACTACAACCAATCACAACAACACATAGGGTGACGTATCCAGAGCCCCATACGCTTATCTACCAGTGGAGCTAACTGGTAGATTGAACTGTAGTCATATGTTTAGCTAGCCTCTGGCCCGCCTACATTAGATACACCGATGTGATTGGTGCAGCTCAGCTACAAGGGCATAGTTAATGAGCAGCATTACTCGATGCCAGAGTAACTTGCTGAGCAAATTCAAATTGTGCTCTTGCGAGAACTCTGAATTTTCAGGGTACCAAAAATGTTGAAAAAATGACAGAAACTATGGAAAAAGCGATAACAAGGTTTAAAAAAGTGACATTAAAAAAGAAAACTTTGAAAAAAGCCTTCAAGCCCTTTGAACCTGTTATTGTTTCTCCTCTGTCACTAACAGACAAAAGGCACTACAATTAATTTAAAGAAAGATGTTTAAAATTTTGAATTTTAGTTTTTTATTATTATGATTTTTATGGGGTCTGAGATTAAATTTAGCTAAAAAGCTAAAAAGCGTCTAAAATCGCCAATGGTCCAAATGACATTAATATTCTTAACAGATTAGCTGCAATAGGAACCATATAGAAAAAAATAAATGAGATAACGTTTTGCTGTTATACTGTTACTGTATACCGCCCAGCCCTAATCAAACTAACTTAATCATTCCTACAGAGTGCACAATGTATAGTTGTACAACCCTGAGCTATTGAAAAAACCACACTATGTGTAAAACATAAAAGTTTGTGTGTTTATTATGATTTTATTAACATATTTAACTGAGAATGTAATGAATAGAGTCCAAATTTTAAACAACTCCTCTGCCCTTTCACACACAATAGTCAGAAAAGACATAACAGGCACTGTTTTATGTGTCGAAGGACAGGGTCAGAGGAAGTTTGATATTTGTTGTGTGTGCGTGTGTGTGTTTGTGTGTGTTTTCACAACAACCAAATGTGGCTTTTAAAATGTGAGCCCTGCTATGAGCTGAAAGAAACTACAGCCCCCCTTTGCTTTGTAATGTTACGCAGGCTGTGTCCTGTATAATTTAAAGAAATATGGATAACTCTAGAATTGAAAGATAGAAATGAGCTTCCATCTCTCCTTCTCTCGTCTGTGTGTAGGAAGGTGGAGCAGCGTTTCCACATGTGTGACAGAATGGCCATCTACTTCTTCATAGCTGCCTCCTACTCTCCCTGGTGGGTCAAGGAGTGACATACAGTCTGGTGGATTACACAGCTGGTTAATAATAAGCTCCAATGGTGAATGTACCCATGTGTCTCCTCAGGTTGATGCTGAGGGATCTGGGGCCCTGGGCGTGCCACATGCGCTGGCTGATATGGCTCATGGCTTGCGTAGGATCCTTGTATGTCTTCTTTTTCCACGAGAGGTAACAAAGTCTGTCTTTGTGTCGCTCTGCTCTGAGTCCTGGTATTAAAACAATTAACCTGAACTAAGTGTTTACAGCAAACACTGGGCTGTTTGAAGCAGAAACATGTTCCATAGACTATGGTGTTGTATTTTCACGTTGTCTTGGTTTTTACCTGCAGGTACAAGCTGGTAGAGTTGTTTGGATATGTGGCCATGGGGGTTGTTCCGGCTTTGGTCATCCTGTCTATGGTAAGCATAAACCACTAAGGTCTAAGCATTGTCTTTCTCTGCTTCTGAGAAGAAGAAGAAGAAGAAAAACGCTGTCTTCTGTGAGCCCTCTTCCGCTGCAGCAGGCTTCCTGCTATTGTGTGAAATCAGACACTGTCAGGATTTAAAGGACCTACAAATCATTTACTGTAACGTTACCACAGACTATTTTCCAATGTGTATGTTTTTAGATTGACTTTGTCTCAGGTATAAGGTTGTATTATATTAAAATATATTATAACAATCACAGTATATGCAGTATATTATATATATTTCTCATAAAAAATAGCCGATAATGCATTAGTCTGTCCCTCTCTTTAGTCTGTTTTTAACCCTGTTGGTGGCTCCCATTGATTCCTACTGATGATATAAATCTTGGATTGGAAATTAGTATATATTATAATAAATATAAGTTTTGAAATATTTTTCCTTTTTTCTTTCTGAAGTGCTTGAAACTTTTTGAGTAAAGAATGTAAAGCATTTGTTGGGAATATTTCCCGTCGCAAATTATTTCAATTTTGATTCAACCAATGACTGTATGGAAAATGGCTGGTAAACATGTAATAACACACTGTATATACAATTTAAAAATTCCTGGTTTTACAATCAGAAATCAGAATCAGACACACAAGAAAACACAAAACACACAAGAGCTTTTGTAAGTCACACAATAAAACAACTTATTCACCATAGCTTTGATTCATGGGTTATATTGTGTTAATAGATGGCCAAACATCAATGCTGCTGGAAGTTGTTTGTTATTATTACCTTTTTATTATTATCACTTATATTCCATCCTTTTATTGCTACATTAAATCACCTTCAAATTAATTTTGTTAAACACTCACATGACTTTTTGGACTGTTCCAGGTGGAGCGTGCAGGTGTGTGTGAGCTGGCAGTGGGAGGTGTCTTCTATGTGGTGGGCGTGGTCTTCTTTAAGAGCGATGGCCTCGTCCCTTTCGCCCACGCCATCTGGCATCTTTTCGTGGCAGCAGGAGCATGCATTCATTATTACGCCATCTGGAGGTACCTGTACTTACCTGGGCCGCTGCTGCAGACGTCGAGATGACGAGCCTCTCCTAGTCATTAGGCCGTTTTGTTTTGACTACAACAACCTGACTCATGAGGCTGAACCTGGAGAGATGGTGCTGAGATGATCCGATCGCACTGACTGCTGCTGATCAGATGAAATTCTTCACAGTTGGGTCTCAGAGACCTGGGGGAATCCTACTGTTAAGCTAAAAGGCATTTTTAACATGCTAATTATATAACAGACTGATCAGTGAACATTCATACTGACTTACAAACTTATGCAGAGATACGACTCTCGTTATGCTGTCCAAGACATTTTTATCATCAGAAAGAATAAAAACAGCCCTGGGGTATGAATCTTCTTTGTTCATCACCTGCTGGGAGATGTTTGTGCAAATAAGACAACATATAACGTGCCAGCAAGATTAGATGACCAATGCTGAGTGAAAGGAGTAGTTTAACAATTTGCTGATGCTTAATTCCCTTTCTTACTGGGAGTTAGATGACATTGATACCACTCTCGTTTCTGTACTAAATATATAGTCAGCAACTCTCTGTAAGAATACGCATCAAGCGTATTAAAAATGTTCTTTAATCACACATCTTCATAAGAGAACTGACGACATACAGTCTGTGACTAAACTACCCTAAGTTAATTAACTCTACCCTTTACATATTCCGACCATAGGTTATGTGCCAAAACATTCCACAGGGGCATTCCTCTATATTGGCGCAAACCCCTACTTTACTTTATTTTGGTTTTGTCCATTTTTGCACAGTGGCAAAATATGAAAATATTGATTTGGTATGTTTTAGGTTGACTTAGACTGCATTAAGCAACCTGCAGACAGACTTAAAGTCCCCATATATTGGCTGATTAGAATTCACATTGACTCTGATGAGCCTCTCTTAGTCCAGATAATACGTCTACTGTTGATGACGGGCCTCAGGAGCCCGATTGTGATTCTGCTTTGATTTACATTAGTCTTGAATAAGCCTCAAAATCAATTCTCATACTATTTTGTTATGTTATTTGTAAGATTAAAAGTCTAATCTAAAGCTAATGTTAAACTAAGTATATTTATTGTTAAATTCATAAAGAATGCCATGGCTGTAAGCATTGATTGTTCTGTTTAGAGGATGACGATTGCAAGTTGTTTTGTTTAAGTGGTGCACTCTTATCCTTGGGCACTTTTCTATCAGCAACAATGTTAAATGAAGTAAAATTTCCTAAAATACTCAGAATACACATGGGTTTAAATTTTTTATACTTCTTTAAGCATAGTTCAACTGTTTGTTTTACACAGTAATTTCTCAGGAAGTGAGCATTTATATAATTAAAAAAAAAAATCAGATGATCTATTTTATAAAATTGTATTTTCATTGTATTAAAGACGATTAATTATATTACACTGGGATGAGTTTGTGTATTCTGTGGATGCAAAAAATGCTTTCAATCAAATAATGTCTTTTATTTACAAGAATAATGTGCAAAAATCAAGATTCAATAGTATTTCATGAGGGAATCTCCAGCTGCGAATTCAAAATGATGATGTGTATGCATTTCAGTGTGTGTATTGGTGTGTGTGTGTGTGTGCGGGTTATTGTGAATGTGTGAGGCTGGTGAGGGCCCGCAGTCGAAGGGGCATGGCCACGTTGGTGTCTCTGTGCCACTGGGGTGTGGTGACATATGGAGGTGGGGTCAGGACGCTCTGAGCCACACCGGGGGCTTTCAGCAGTGACCACAACTCCTCGCCTCGCGTTACTATGGCAACAAGGTCCTCTTCATCAGCGCACCAGGCAACTGATCCACCTCTGGTTAGCGTTCTTAGCTTGGAGAGGAACAGAGACACCCTAAAATAGACATAAACGTACGTGTCATTACATGACATTACATATGTCCACAGGAGGATAACCTCAATCAAATCAACTAAAAAAAGTGTAGGACTGTCACCTGGGTATGAGGTCGTGTGATCGTGATGCCAGCTTAGCCAGAGCGCTCATTAGAGTGGTGACAACTCTGGGTGCGGGGCAATCTGCTCCAGGTGGTGGGACAGATGAAGTGATCTCAAACAGCACCGCCTCCAATGCCTCGAAACAGGAAGTGATGAGCTTCACGGAGCAGCGGGAGTCACATGACACAGAGAGGTACTCTCCCAGAACCCACACCTGAAAGCCAAACAAGTTCAATATTATCTCAGTGTCAGGTTTTTGTTGTTGCACATTTGAGTGTTTGGTGTGATATCAGAAGGATACAGAGATGTGACTAAAGCTTTAGTTTTGTATAGGATCCAAAACACACATAAAGGAAAGAGAGATCCTCCTCTCGGCCACCCTCAGACTCACACACACACACACACACAAACAGTTTTATTACCACATGTGTGTAGATTTCTTCTTTGCTGTAGACGTTGGCTGTGGTTCCAGCGAACTCCAGCAGCTCGTGAGACTGGTCCACTACAAGAGACGGGTGGAGCTTGCAAAACCTCAGCAGGTGGCTGCTGAACACCCTGCAAAAGCAGAGAGACAGAGCAAGGCATGGAGCGAGTGAGGAGATCAGGGTAAAAACATACAGCAGAGTAACACTTTACGTTCCACTGTGTGTGTGTGTGTGTTTGGGTATACCTGTGTATCTCTTTATTGTATTCAGGGATGTTGAGGAGGAGGCTACTTCTCTCCAGTATCACCAGAATCAAGTGTGATAAAAGCTTCTCATCGGCTCCCTAGAAAACAAGCACATGTATATCAAATTGCTTTTAAAAGCTGAAACTAATGCCGTTGTAATGATTGTGTAAAGAACATTTAGCCTCTTCACCATAATGATCGTGTTGAAATAAACGTGCAAAAGCACGGGGACAGTCTGGGCACACTGAACAACTCTCGGCCAATCAGCGCTCTCAGCTAGCAGCTCATGGAGCGTGCTCAGTCGGTCAATGGTGTCTCCTGTGGAGCGAGAAAGAAAAGTGATTGAATTAGCTTTTTTTCTGTCACTGCCTAATGTGAGTCAAGTGCAGATTTGAGTTGTGCATGCGTCACTTTGGTGCAAGCAGCCTCCAAGATGCTAACGAGAGACTTCTGTAATGTCAGTACAATAAAAATGGACCTACTCAACGAAGTTGGTTCACTGGCTGGCTACAAGTTAGCATCAAACACAACAAAGGTTGTCAGTTGAATGGTGTTTTGAGCTAACGTTAGCAATCAAACAATCATAGATGGATAAAAAGTTTTTAAATGATTTCCATTTGTAATGAGAAAAGTTTATTTTTTTATGGATATCACAAATTTCAGTATGACACGTTCTGCCGTAAACCGTTTAAATCTGAGCATGCGCGACTCAAATCTGCACTCGACTCACATTGGGTAGTGACAGTTTCCACAACAAAGACTTACATTTAACAGCTGCTGGTTGTAATGATAGACAGTCTTAACAAATGCAGTCAAACATTTCTTAAACACTAAATAACACTAAGTCATGTCATAGCATACCTACATCAAATCCATGGAATCTATTGGACATATTTACTGTGGCATGACTAAAAACAATTCAATAACATATTTTTAACCCACTGTCTTTAGGAATAGTTCAGCATTTTAGGAAATACGATTATTTGCTTCCTTGCTGATAGTTTAACAAGAAGATAGATAACACTTGTCTGTGCACAATAAATATGAAGCTACAGCCAGCAGCTGGTTAGCCTAGCTTAGCATAAAAAGGGTGAAACAGCTAGCCCGGCTCTGTTCAAAAGCAGTCTGGCTTGAAGTATATTACTGGGATAAAGACGGACATCCGTGAGAGACGCGCCAGATGTCCCTACACTTCCAATACCTCTATTTAGCAAGGGCACTGTTGACTCAGGACCAGCCAGCGCTGCCCAGATGCAATCAAGCCAGAGCTTTTTTTTTCTCAATTCCAAAATAGAAAAGCGGTGTAGCCAGAACACACTCCAGCGCTGACAGTGCTGTGGAGATAGGTCTGGCAAAGGGAGACTAGTCCAATACAAGCCCAAAAGGTAACAAAATCTGCCTGCTAGCACCTTCAAAGATCATTAATTAACTCGTTCACTTGTTATACCTGATAAGCACATAAGCATATTTCTCAAAATATCAAAGTATTCCTTTAATGTTGTTTACCTGAGCCGGCATCCCCTCGAAGCAGGAAGAGGAAAAGCCCTCGGAAAGATGGGTTTCGATATGCATCAGGTGACAGGAGGACACGTCCTCCTGGCTCAGAGATGGGCAAACAAGTTGACCTGCAGCACACATACACACACAAGCCAGTAAGATGGTGGTAAAAAAATATGAACATAGTTAAAGGTCCCATGACATGGTGCTCTTTGGATGCTTTTATATAGACATTAGTGGTCCTTTAATACTGTATCTGAAGTCTCTTTTCCAAAATTCAGCCTTGGTGCAGAATCACAGCCACTAGAGCCAGTCTCAGAATGAGCTTTCCTTAGTATGTGCCATTTCTGAGTCTGTAGCTTTTGAGGAGGAGAGAGAGGGGATGGCCTTGACCAACTGCCACTTTGCTTGTTTGAAAGCCATGATGTCTCTCTCTCATGGGTGGGCCAAATTCTCTGGGTGGGCAAAACAGAGAAAGGGAAGGTAACCTTGCCCCTTATGACCTCATAAAGAGCAAGTTTCCAGCTTGGCCCATCTGAGCTTTAATTTTCTCAAAGGCAGAGCAGGATACCCAGGGCTCGGTTTACACCTTTTGCCATTTCTAGCCACTGGGGGACCATAGTCAGGCTGGGGGAATGCATATTAATGTTTAAAAAAAACTCATAAAGTGACATTTTCATGCCATGGGACCTTTAAAATCAGTCTGATCTGCAGTGTGTACATTTCTTACACGTTTTTGATCTAATGTGTGCATGCACCTGACTTGTAAGACCAGTGTGGCAGAGAGACAGGGCAGGTCCAGCAGAGTGTGGAGAAGCTCCACTGCAGTTCCAGCTGTCACCAGAGATGGCAGCAGATCCACAAAGTCATCCACCACCGCTGGGCTGTCCCACGCTAAGAACTACAAAGACAGAAATGGTATAGCATGTACTCCTCACTAGCCTTCAGTAGGTATGTGTAGATGAAACAACAGTCAAAGTGATTTCTGTATTTTCACCTTCAGCAGGTTTGGAAAGGAGCGGGTGTACTGTGGGACTTGGCGCTGTAGACTCTTGAGGTTCAGTCGAAGGAAGCGTAGAAGCTCGTATGCCAGGAAGTGGTCGTTGAACAGCTCGGCAGGGAATCGGCCCAACACCAGCTTCCACACACTCTCGCAATCCACTGCCGCCGTCTCGCCTAGATAGGACACGTGCAGCAGTTTTAAAATTAAAATGCTTTTGGTATTTGTGAATCAAGCAACTGAACTGCCATTGTGAAAGAACTTCTATGCGTGTATAGTGGCTTGAAACCTCCCAGAGCCACTTACCAACATAGGGGTATGATTTCAACACAAGTCCAAAATGAAAATCTGTTTTTAGTCCATTTATTTTCATTTTAGGTACAGCAAAAAACTGTGTCTGTGGTTGAACTGGTATAGCTACCACTGTCTCAAGGAAACTCCCTCCCTACTAACAGACATTAAAAATAGCAAATAAGAAACTAGGGACTGTCAACAAAAAAAATCTGTGGAGTTAAAAACCTAAATATGTATTGTATGTAAATAATCACACCACTCATAATGTAGGTAGGCCTTCTCATACGAATAAAACAGCAAATGTAAATGTAAATATAATATGATAAACTCAGTAAATGGATCTTACAACCTGAATCCATATTTATGATTTTGTACATATGTGATTTGGAGAAAGAGAGAGACATGTAAACACAAACCATGGTTGAGGTAGAACTGAGCTATGGGCAGCAGGACTCTGGCAAACGCCAGGTCTGAGCTGAGCCGACCAAAGAGCGCCTTAATGCATGGGAACGCTCGGAAGACCAGCGAGGCGTCCTCTTCACACACACAGTCCAGGATACACACCGCCTCCACCAGACACTTAAAGAGGAAACAGGGCCGACACAATAAGGGCACCACTGAATAAAAAAATTAAGCATTGTGAAGTGCCCACTACACAATTATAAACTATTGACCGTTATTATTGGTAATATACTAGAAGGAAGAAAAGTACACCAAACAGAAAATTATTTAAGATGGGTGCCATATTATAAAAAGTGAGATTTCTGTGTATTTTATTTTACATTTTAAAGCAGGGTGAGGTGCTATATTAAAACTGTAAGTATCAAAACGCTCAATCAGCAGAGAAATGCACACAGCCCATATTCAGAAATTGTTTGGAGCGTTTCAGACAGAAATTGAATACAGACAGTATGAGAAAATAATGTGTTTTTTCAATATTAAAGCATGTAAACATGTTCTAGTAGAAACCCATAAATACAAGTATGCTTGTAGTGTGAGTAAGTAAGGCTTGTTTGTGTCAGAAACGGAACCAGTATGCGTGTATGGATGTTCTATATGTTCCAATGGTGCTCATAAATATGATATTTGGGCTCACCGCTTTCTGCAGGTCCGTATCCGTCTTTTTGTGTGCCTCTGAGACAAAGAGAAGAATACACATCACTGTTCATACTTACAGTTAAATATAATGTTCAGATACTAAAGAATAGAAGACAACCTCATATGGGAGTTTTTAAATTCAAAATCTGGGATTACATCTTACTTTTTTCTCACACACACATTGTACAATATAACATGTGGACACACTCACTGCGATCGCTCTGTTCGATGAGGCGTAGGCAGTACTGGAAAGACTTCTCTCTCAGACGCTCCTTTGGAGGCAGCAATCGGCTGGTGGAGGAAGTCGCTGACACCATGGAAACCACTGATCCGTCCACCTCCGACCGGTCATCTGCAACACGGGAGGTCAGGAATGAGAGGTCACGACTCAAAACCTTCTGAAAGAAATGATGATTTATCCGTATGATGTATTCTCCGACTGCTTGTTGCTAAATCCGAACAGAGAGCAAGAGTTATGATTGGAAAGGTTTTAGTTCATGGAGATCCCAACCTTTAAACCGTTAAAGCTTTAAAAAAGACCCAGTTCACATCCATATTTCCAAAAGTATTTGTTTGGCTCTTTGAGCACCACAAGGCGAGTGCTAGTTCCATTATATTGCAGAGATGGCAGACATCTCTACGGCTGATGTATCCAACACTAGGCTATCCATGCCATGATATCGTAGCCCTACAGGTAATAGGGAAAATATATATTTTAGATTTTGGGGTAAACTGCCCCTTAAGATAAGCTTGCTGTTGAGGTTTAAATCAGAGATCATTAGAAAGGTTAAAAGATGGTTAATCACTGACGCATCTTTCATCACAGTGATTCATTCATGATTACAGACTCAAATTAAAGAAGAGGTGCACAAAACAGGGAAAGACTAGTTAAGAAGTCACAGGTCAGGATTTCTTTTTAGGCGGTTTGTTAGATCACATTTGAGTCATGATCAGGTTAAGTGTGGTGCCATACTGAAGTTAAAAAGAAGACGTTCAGCATTATTTTAGATGCGCACGCATGCAGGGAGGGTCCACAAACTTACAAGTCTTACCATTAGAAAAGGAGTGGGAGAGGGAGAGGCTGAGCTGTAGCCTGTTTGCTGGAGATAATGAAAACACAGAGCAGGTCATCTGAGACAACTGATATAAGTGAATTACAACCTTCAAGGTTGATACTTTGAGGCTGATGTTCCTTGTATGTAATCTGCAGCTGGGACATAAAAGCAATGAGCCTCTCTTATATGGGGAGGGAAAAGGACACGTTTTTTTATTGGTGGGATGGTCATACCAGTGTCAGCTGTGCCGTTGCCACTGGAAACAGAGTGGTAGGTGAGGAGCCAATGGCGAAGCATTGAAAAGGAGTACATGTTCATCCACTGGTCCTCTGTGAAGCCCTGGCCCACACACAGCACAGTGAAGAAATCCCCCCGACACTGCTCCATCCAGCTCTGCTGTTGGTACCGGCTGATAGAAAACACAAAGATATACAACAAAGCAGCAGAAAGTAATGTCTTCTACACTTTTTACATTAGTGAAAGAGTTGGAAATCAAAAAATGAAGTGGATTGCTTGCCTGACGTGACCTGGGGCCTGTGAAAAATCCTCCTGAGGAGGCCCCGCCTCCCTGAGTGATGCTGGCATAACGCAACCAATCAACAAGCTTTTTACTCAGGAGGGTCACGTGATCTGTAAGCCAGGTGGAGAGAAAGATGATGAAATAAGGGATCACTGATCAGATGTGCACTTTAACTTTGCTTTAAATTTGCTCCACTCCTTGTCTGTTACCTTCAGTGAGACACTCTGGGCTGAGTGTGAGGATGGTGTTGAGGATCGGCAGGGTGTATGTGAGCGAATGAGCTGGCCCCTCTGATTGTCGGCTTTCCAGACCGCGAAGGAGCTGAGCGCAGAGAGATGACAGATCAGCCCTGGATCCAGCCTGTTGGGGTTTAGTTGGTGAGAGACAGTGTTTAGGTCATCTGAAAACAATACAAAAGCTCACTGTGTGTGAACCCATGAATAGTGTGTGTGTGTGTGTATTTTCACTGCCACCAAACAACTGTCTTCTAAAATGATATACATTAACACAAACCAAAACCAACTATGGTATGTTTTAATAGCTTTTTCCCATAGTAAATGACTTATTTACAAGAACGTTATGATCTCATCTTTGATAAACACAAGATTTGAAGTGGTGCATTTGCATGATTTTTGTGGAGAAACTCAGTTTTACAGAGCTGTTAAATCAAATAATTGATTAGCCAACAAAAGTTTGTTAGTCAACCACACACTTCTTTGATTGAGGACAGCCCTACCTGAGAGAGCACCAGGGCAGCAGCATGGCTGTTCAGCTGACTGATGTTCTCCTGGTTGTAGTTCCCTTCCTGCCCAGAGGGCTGCAGTGTCTCTCTGAGCACAGCTGAGCTCAACACCTGAAAATGCTCCGTAGGTGACGAGAGGAGTGATTGAACCCTCTTCTGAAGTTCCGGAGGCAACCTTTGGTCAATGATAACAGAGGAGACATATGGCAGAAATGTTATGAATAAAATCTCACACTGTATATTAAAGATTTTGGAGCAGAAACAGAAGATTGATGACTGGGAAGGGGAAGCTCAACACTGTGGCTCTTTGTGTTTGTGCTTGCTACCTAAAAGAAAACAGGTAAGATTAACACAAACATAAATGGGGGTTCAGAGAAAAAAAGAGAATAGAGAGAGAGAGGGGGGGAGGGAGGATCATGGAAGTAGGGGTAGATGAGGGAGTGAACAAGGAACGAGTTGGATAATGATGGAGCAAGTTGAAAGGAATGAGGACAGGAAGGTGATTGGACAGAGGGTTGTGCATGGTGTATGGGAGGTATGTAGGTTGGAGCTCTTACGTCCTGGTGTACTTGGTGGCGGAGAGGATGAGGTGCAGCCTTTGCAGAGAGTCGACAGTCTCATGACCGAGCTCTTTCCCCTGGAGCAGCTTGACTAACCTGCTGTAAAACTTCTGCAGCTCAGACTCCTGAATCTCCCTAGAAATGACACACAGAGCACCTGGTTATGTGTCTGTGAAGTCCTTTGAGACCTTTGAATGGACAAACAGGGTTTCCCCCAGTGTATTGCAAGCCTGGTGGTCCACCGGGCCTAAGTTGACCCCCCACCAGGTCTAGTCCCTGGGGGAAACATTTAAATGTATTTTTAAGACATTTTTTTTTAAAGTAGTTACAGTGGGGCGGCTCGCTTGGAAACTTAAACGTTGTCATATTTCCATATCTCCAGTTAGCTAACAGCACTGGTTTAATGTAGAGCCCACACAAATCTGCCTTAAAGCTTGTTTTAAATTCTCAAAGTTACGATTACGTCTATGAATCTGTCACAGAAGAAAGTATTTGGCTCTACATTAATGCTGCCATCAGCCTGTGACTGGCCCCAGAGGGCCCTCGTTTTTTTGGGGGAACTCTAGACAAAGAAGTGTAAAATGAACGATTATTGCACGTAAACATTAAAAAAGCAACATAGCATAGCACGGTATTGACAGGCTACCTAGCGTTAGCCCTGTTAGCTCAGTAGAGGAAATGCTAACACTATGTGTGTGTGTGAACCAGCTGAAGAGAATAGATAAACACGGTGGAGAAAGTTCTTCCTTTTATGTTTTCTTACCTTGCTTGTTTAATTAAACTCTCTGCACCGTGAGAGTACATTATTAAAGAAAGTCGGGTGGCATTCCTGCTGCGGACCGTAAACAGTGCGGTCGCTAATCCAGTCCTGACTGCAATCACATGACCGTCACTTTAGTTCCGTCTTCACCAAGGGGAAGTTATGGTGCAGCTCTGTGCAAATGGTAACTGACTCACCATTTATAGCCATAAACCATAATGAACATAAAATCATAATCTTCAGTAGGTGATTATATTTATACAACCAGTAAAAAAAAAGAGAGAAAAAAAGTAGGTCTATACTTAGAAAAGCATATTTTTATCCTTTTGTTTTGAGCCCACACAAATCTTCCTTCTAAGGCTACTTCATAGTAAGTCTACTTCAAATTTCTGTTAGAATCTTTATGGATTTTTTTAAACAGTTCAATTGACTAAAATGTAGTTTTTATCAATTGCATTTTGTCGTGAAGAAAATTGCAATATTTGTTTTCCTGTGAGAACCAAACTGAAAGAAAAAACTGTATTTTACAGCTGGTTACTTTAGTAGCCTATTGGTGGATTAACACAATAAACTGTTAATATTAACAGTCTATGATTAGTCCATAATTTACAGGTGTTTCTTCTTCATCCAATTTTTCAACAGAAACAGGCTATTTTTATTTGTCCAAGTAGCTACTTACATTTCTTTTTGAGGTAATTACCTTTCACTATTTCCATTGTGATACCTTATAATTCTACATTTCAGAGGCTATAGTAATATACAGATGGCCCACTACTCCTTAATCCCCGTACTTTGTAGATAAGAGACAGTAAAAGTAGCCTAATAATTCAGAATTGCAATGTCACATTTTATTTTTTTAATTAGTAAAAGCCTACTGCAATATAAAAATAACCCATTATTTTTAAAAGTCCTGCATTGGAAATGTCACATAGGGGTAGCCCAAGTAACATCAGCTATTGTAGGCAACTTGAATTAATAAAGTAAAGGTAAGCTTCTCATAAACATAATCAATAATCAATATGAAGCCTGTGATTGACACATTATTATGTAGCCTATACATTGATTAGGCTATTACTAATGCATCAATGTGTAACCAGGGTTTATATTTCTAATATAATCTATAACAGTGTAGCCTATCACATTTTATTATTTTGTGAAACTGTAGTCACCAGATGGAGTAAAAAGTAGAATCTACTGTATATAGCCTAGTGAAGTGAAGCAGGCTACGATTCTCATTTGATATTCAATTTGTTATCCAGATGGCTGCTTCAAATCCATGTTCCAAGAAATCAATTGCCTGCTGTGTTGATTTCATGCTGAAGGAGTAACTGACCAATTATAAACGTATAATAGGTCCCTACGCGGCCACCATACCTGATAAAACAGGCGCTCTTCCTCACCTCTGTGCACTTGTTATTTCCATCTGCGCTCACACCGCCCCCGCTCTCTCTCTCTCTCTCTCTCTCTCTCTCTCTCTCTCTCTCTCTCTCTCTCTCTCTCTCTCACACACACATTGAATCGGAGCCACAGCTCCCATGCGCTCACGCATCACTACTACTTTAAAAGTCATCTCTCTTTTGGATAAATGGAGACAACCTGTAAGCCCCTGGTATTGATGGTGAACCAACCGGTTTAAAAACAACATCACCAAAAAAAATAAAAAAATAACAAAACAGGCTACAACACCTTGGCCAAGTTTGATTTCCCTTGCACTCTTTGGACAACTTACCCGCCGCATCTCAGGTAGGCAAAATAACTCTACCCCTCTTGTTTTCGCATGCGATGAAGTTTTGAGCGATTCAGAAATTAAGAAAGAAAAGTACAGCCTTGTAAACGTGAGTCATTTTGAATGGAAAAAAAACGAGAAGCCGAGAAGTGATATTACAACTCGGATCACCGCAGCGGTGACAGCCTGTCAGCGGGTGTCATCTCCACTAAAACAGCCTACACATCTGTCCAAACTCAAGTCCCTTAGACCTCCAGAAGAACGCTAATAAACTGCAGGTTTGTCCCTTAACAGAACTTGTTGATACTCCGATGGGATCAGTTTTGCACATGTGCAACAACATCTGTAAATGTTGTCTATCCGCATATGTGGTTAGGCCTAATGACAGTTAATGTTGACTGGCTGATATATTCATGGCTTGTAAATGAAGGAAGTTATTCATTTGGCAAACACAATAGCTGAATGTCTGTCAACACCGGGACATTATCTGGCATCATTAAAATGTTTGAGATTCCAATAGCAGGTGAACCAGACAATGGGGTCCAGTGAGTGTTATGCAGGCAGACACACAGGCCACGTTATAAAATTGTCTGTTATAAAATATCTAAAAGCAAAAATCCTATCAGATCTAATTTGTGTCAGTGTAGCGGTGCTTGACATGAAAAAGTTTGTAGTCTAACAGTGCATTTACACGAAGGTGATTGCATCCTGCATATTCATCACGATTGCATTGATCTCAACTTGTTAAATGTCGTCTTTTTGCTGAAATATGTTCTAATATGACTGTATAACTATAGTAATATGTTTTAAGCAATAGAAAGATATCCACCTTTTTAGAACTACTCACAAAAAAACAATGCTTTCCATTACACCTTACAAATAATGTGCATTAACTTTTCAAATGTTACAATGTTACGCTCCATTGGAAGATTTGGTTCAATTTTCCTAAGTGGGACATAAAAACAATCACAACCTATTTGTTTTTGTTGTTTGTTTTAGTTTTTTTTAAATAAGTAAATTATACAGTAAAACAACATATGCAAGCCTTTAGAGGAGCTTGATATCTGTCTTCCCTCTCTCTACACGGATGGAGCCTACATATCAAGTTCCTATGAGCTCCAACTATTCTGCCAGACAATGGAGCCTTTATGATGGTTTGTACACCTGAACCAATCATATCTGCATATCAGCTTGCCAGCCAGTCTCAATCCAGTACAGTAAGCCTGGGACACAGCCTCTCTAGGACCGTTGAGCCATGGCATGGGCTTCAAACCGATATTTTCAACCCTGAAAAAGATGATCAAGTATGTGCTTTCTGAAATCTGGAACGTCATCAACAGTCGAAAGCAAAACCATTCTTTAGGTTTGGTGAATTTGGTGCACTAAGTGATGTTGGATTGGATTGCAATGTGCTTAACTCCTTTGTCTATTGGTCAGGGGCACACTTACCCCCTCCCTAGTTTGTGTGTGTGCAGAATATGGCTGTGGTTGGCTGAGCGTGTAATAAATCAGGGTCACAATAATGCTCTCTTTGTTTGACAAATGCGTACATGTTTGTTCATACAAGAAGACAAAAAAGGAAATTAGTGATTTTGGGCCAAAGTATAAGTAACATACATATCATTTGGGCTTCTGAGTTAAATATGATGAGAGTTGCCACAAGAAAATCTGTTACACCTTTAATAAGTAATAATAATTTCTATTAAACCATTAACAAACTAGGATGCTTATTCATCATTAAGAGAAAATAGCAAATCTTTAAATCAACTTTAATGTTTCCTCTAAAAACAAAGAAATAACAATAAAAAAGTTATTAACTTGTTATCAGGATGCCGAGTCATTGTAGCAGCAAAAGCATTAGAGTGTATGAGAAGGAAACATGTGAAAGAGTATAGATTACATGAAGACTAGCTAATGTTGGTTATTGGATGCAGATGCTGTGAGGATGCAAGGCAAGCTGCAAAGCCAGCAAGATGTCTTTGTAGCAAAAAGTGCAGTTCTTAACATAAATAAGTTATGCTGCTTTATCGTGTGTCACATAGGCCCCAACAAAGGGATTGCACAACAGAAAACGCTTTAGATTACACAAAAGCACGTGAAATCTCATGTGACAAATTAACACCCAACTGACCGTAACTGTATACCTTAAGACAATGTGCTGCACAATGGAATGACAATTAGTCAATATAAATCATTAGAGTAGATTTCATTTCTCAGGTTCTTATATCTGTATGACGTAGGACTAAATTCATTTATATTTTAATGTTATAATTTACAATGTTAGTTTTGAAAATATTTCCCTCAGACTCAGTCCCTCATTTTAAATGGCAAGGCTATGCTTTAAAGCACATTACAAATTATATGTCTTACACCAGTTTTATTTTGGCAATAATATTGCATTTTCAAACATGACATCAGTCCATTTTAAATGTAATGATACTGTACGTTATGTGTTTACATGACATGTAAATACTATGTATACTGTATATATAAATAATGTCGGTTGGAGACTATAGTGTACGTTCTTTGTTGACCACACGTGGTTGACAACACTGAGTATTTTACATTAAATGACTGAATTTCCAGATGCAAAGAGCAGGGTAACTTTTATTCAGAGTGCTAATGTTAGCAGTAGTAACTCCGGTAACTGTGATCAGAGAAAGGCAAGGTGGTAAACAGTTAAAATACTGAGCCGGGTGTTAGAAAATAATGGAAACAACAACCGCGTTGCTCGGTGCCTCAGAGTCCTGCAAGACAGTAAGTGGTTGTGTTTGTGTGTCTGCCTTTGTTTAAGTCTGCAGTTGCTGAAAAAAAAGAGGAAAATACAAGGTTTAGTGCGAGGACACGCGCATGCACGCACATGCACACACACACACACACACACACACACACACACACACACACACACACACACACACACACACACACACACACACACAGACGCACACACACACACCTAGACTCTAAAAAAAAACAACTCTCCTGACCACAATACTATAAAGAAAAAGGTCTGACTGAGAGGACTAAAACAGAATAGAGGAAGCAAGCTACTCCTCCACATCTGGTTTGAAAAGAAGGAAGCAAGGATAAGCTTTCTCGGTAATGACATCCAAAATAAGAGAAGAGAGAAGAGGAAACATGTATGTGGTTACTGAAGGGGTCTGCATGTGTGTGTGTATGCATGCACTGTGTGCTTCTGCATGAGTACATGGGTGTGTGTTGGTGTGAGCGCTTGCGGTTTTATCATCTGCTGCGACTGTGGCAGTACAAACACTACACATTACATAGAAATAATAGCTTGAGAGAGTGTGATTTTTCTGTCTGCCTCAAACTGCATTTGAAAAGCAGCTTATCATTGATGTTGTTTACTGTCTGAGGGTCTACATATTTGAAAATGTCTACATATTTGAAAAAGTCAGAGAAATGAGCTGAATTTGACTTAAAATCTGAGTGGTGTTGATATTTAGAAAGTGGCATTGCTGATGCGTCCTTTATAATTTAACCAGCATCTGTCTGTATGTGGACAAGCGCAAATTTCCACATGCACGGTGCAGATGACAGTTGTATGCAAAAGTGTGTGTGATTGTGTTTGTTTACATGAGTAATGGCCTCAGATAGCATTGATTTGCCTATCTGTAGGCAAAAAGTCTCAAAGCAGGATTGTCTAATTTCTTGCACATGGCCAGATGCATGCAAATCCCAGAGATGCATGGACAGTGTGTGTGTTTGTGATTGTGAGTGAAATGATAAGAGAGAGGAAATCAAGTGGGAGTGAGAGGAAGATAAAGAGTGTAGAAATATGTCTTTGGAAAAGTAAAAAAAGGAGAAGTAAATGGAAAGATGTCAGTTGGTTAAAGTATAAGTTGTTTATAAGGGAAACGGATGAAGCGGAGAATGTGTGGGACCCACATGAGCAAAACCTCACTTCTCACGAAGTCTCACATGCTTCTTTTGTAGATAATCATCAATGATCAAGAGGAATGTCAGCTGTAAATAATGTTTGCTGATGTTATCTTGTTGCTAACATGAACACAGGTTTTGTGCTGCACCCCAGTTTGTTAAGTGAGTGACCAAACAAGGCTAGATAGCTTATTAGGTGCTCAGCTGCAGCACATAAATGCAGCATGTCAACGTAGAAAAGACCGGGTATGGCTGTAACACTTTTTGTCACAGCACTTAACTTGCAAAATGTGTGTGTTAAATCTCTCAAATGTTGACAAAGTACCAATATTTGTCTACTACAAAAATCCTCTTTCCAACTTCTACAACTACTATATAGCACAGAATGGATTCATTGATGTCCAATACAAGCTCCAAATTCCATTGTTACAACCTGGGCTAAGTTGTGAAACGGCCCGGGTTAAGTTGAAACAATAAGAGTGAAGAATTAAAAATGAGACAATTAACACAAAATATTCACTAACCAATTCTAACCAAGGTCTAACTCACAGGTGCAGACCTGTTAGATGCTTAGTATCTCATGCGGTGTGAGTCCAATATCAGTGCTCAGTCAAGGCATCCTCCACACTTCTGACTGCTGTTGTGTGTATTCCAAACAGGCCTTTGTTCTCCGAGGTTTCCTAATTTCTTGCAGTATCTGCTCAATGTCACATGGCAGATAGTGTTCTATGGGGACAGACCTTACTGTCTTTCTTTGCCTCATCTCTTCTGATATATGTGCAAGCACACCCCTCCGTTTTTCACACCAAATGTTTTGACATTCTGAAAAAAAGTGGGTTTAGTTGTCATTGGGGTTTGTTGTAACATTTAAAAAAATAAAAGAACAAGGTTTTACAACCATCCCCACCCTTGTCAGCCACATAGTCTATATAGCCACAACGGTCCACTATCTGTCCAATCAGAGTTTTCTGTTGCACGACTAAAACAACTTTTGAACATGTTCCACCAAAACAAGTTCCTTCCGAGCCTCAGCAGTACCGCAGCTTTTCTCCAGTGCTTAGCACTGCCCAAGACAATTGTGATTGGTTTAAAGAAATGCCAATAAACCAGCCAAAGTGAGACACCGGCACTCTGCTAGCTGCTGTCAATCAAACAACGACACCGCCCCTCCAGTCAGCTGAGACAAAAAGGAGCATTTCAGATTCTCCCCCAAAGATGTTTTTTTCTTTCTTTTAATGATACTTGCCTTTATTATCACGCAATAATATTACAATAATCATATGAATGAGATGGTGTAAATGTGTGTATCAAATTTCATGGCAATTCATCATTAGTTATTGAAACATTACCCTAAACCTACCATAGCTAAAAAAAACAAGAAATTGTAGCCATATGCCATAAATGATCTACATCAAATTCATAAGATTTATTATAATTAGTAATTGTTCATTTAGGGTTAGGGTTAGGGTTTTAAAACCATTGTTTTTGATTGTGTGGCTGTGAAAAAGCCCTCAGAGTAGCACAGCTAGCACGGCTAACGGTTAATCTCCCTTAGTTGTACACAACTAACCACATGCAAACTAAGACATGATGTCAGCTTGTGGTGTCTTAGTCTCGTCTATCTTCCTGCTTTCTTTGCATTCACCATTTTGTACCAGCGGTTAAACATGATAATGGAGAAATGAATCAGAGTACGGCCGTAGATTTGAGTTTCTCCACCAACATTTAATATTATTAAACTTGAATGTAATGTTGTAATCTGAGTTGAGGTAGATCCATTTCACAGCTGTGTGTGACATAACTATCTGATTACCTCACACATATAATATTGTACTATAATGCTACTTGCACAGTGGTTACTTTATATTTAATATGATACATATTTTATTTTGTTAGATATACTATGTATGTAGGTTGTACATTTTATTCTACACTTGTATATACTGTACATGTACATTCTTTTTCATCCCTTTTTTAAATAGTTGTTCTGGCATTTTTTATCTTTGCTGTCTTATTTTATTTTATCTTATTTTTGTTATGTTATTTATTATTTCTAGTAGATCTATAGTTTTTTCTGTATGTGTGTGTGAGTGAGTATGTCCTTGTAACTTGCTGCTTGTAACTGAGTAATTTCCCAATTTGGGATTAATAAAGTCTATCTATCTATCTATCTATCTATCTATCTATCTATCTATCTATCTATCTATCTATCTATCTATCTATCTATCTACAGTGGGTACGGAAAGTATTCAGACCCCTTTAAATTTTTCACTCTTTGTTTCATTGCAGCCTTTTTCCAAAAATCAAAAAAGTTCATTTTATTTCTCAGTAATGTACACTCAGCAACCCATCTTGACAGAAAAAAACAGAAATTTAGAAATTTTTGCATATTTATTAAAAAACAAAAACTGAAATATCACATGGTCATATGTATTCAGACCCTTTGCCGTGACCCTCATATGTAACTCAGGTGCTGTCTATTTCTTCTGATCATCCTTGAGATGGTTCTACACCTTCATTGGAGTCCAGCTGTGTTTGATTATACTGATTGGACTTGATTAGGAAAGCCACACACCTGTCTATATAAGACCTTACAGCTCACAGTGCATGTCAGAGCAAATGACAATCATGAGGTCAAAGGAACTGCCTGAAGAGCTCAGAGACAGAATTGTGGCAAGGCACAGATCTGGTCAAGGTTACAAAAAAATTTCTGCTGCACTTAAGGTTCCTAAGAGCACAGTGGCCTCCATAATCCTCAAATGGAAGACGTTTGGGACGACCAGAACCCTTCCTAGAGCTGGCCGTCCGGCCAAACTGAGCTATCGGGGTGAAGAGCCTTGGTGAGAGAGGCAAAGAAGAACCCAATGGTCACTGTGGCTAAGCTCCAGAGATGCAGTCGGGAGATGGGAGAAAGTTGTAGTAAGTCAACCATCACTGCAGCAATCCACCAGTCGGGGCTTTATGGCAGAGTGGCCCGAAGGAAGCCTCTCCTCAGTGCAAGACACATGAAAGCCCGCATGGAGTTTGCTAAAAAACACCTGAAGGACTCCAAGATGGTGATAAATAAAATCCTCTGGTCTGATGAGACCAAGATAGAACTTTTTGGCCTTAATTCTAAGCGGTATGTGTGGAGAAAACCAGGCACTGCTCATCACCTGTCCAATACAGTCTCAACAGTGAAGCATGGTGGTGGCAGCATCATGCTGTGGGGGTGTTTTTCAGCTGCAGGGACAGGACGACTGGTTGCAATCGAGGGAAAGATGAATGCGGCCAAGTACAGGGATATCCTGGACGAAAACCTTTTCCAGAGTGCTCTGGACCTCAGACTGGGCCGAAGGTTTACCTTCCAACAAGACAATGACCCTAAGCACACCGCTAAAATAACGAAGGAGTGGCTTCACAACAACTCTGTGGCTGTTCTTGAATGGCCCAGCCAGAGCCCTGACTTAAACCCAATTGAGCATCTCTGGAGAGACCTGAAAATGACTGTCCACCAACGTTTACCATCCAACCTGACAGAACTGGAGAGGATCTGCAAGGAGGAATGGCAGAGGATACCCAAATCCAGATGTGAGAAACTTGTTGCATCTTTCCCAAAACGACTCATGGCTGTATTAGATCAAAAGGGTGCTTCTACTAAATACTGAACAAAGGGTCTGAATACTTATGACCATGTGATATTTCAGTTTTTGTTTTTTAATAAATATGCAAAAATTTCTAAATTTCTGTTTTTTTCTGTCAAGATGGGTTGCTGAGTGTACATTACTGAGAAATAAAATGAACTTTTTTGATTTTTGGAAAAAGGCTGCAATGAAACAAAGAGTGAAAAATTTAAAGGGGTCTGAATACTTTCCGTACCCACTGTATCTATCTATCTATCTATCTATCTATCTATCTATCTATCTATCTATAGACACACACACACACATTGTAGTGCTCATCTGAATCAGTGGTGATGATGCAAAATGACATAAACAAAAGAAAGTACTGCTACTTTTCAGGGTCCAGAGATGGAAAATGGGACATATGATGACATGGAGGCGCTGTGGGAGAAGGTGGAGTGCAAACGGTACGAACTGTGTCGCACCATATCCCCGGCAAAGCTCACCCCCTACCTCCGCCAGTGCAAAGTCCTGGATGAACAGGACGAGGATGAGATCCTCAACTCCATGCTGCTGGTCTCCAAAGCAAACCGCACAAGTAGGTAGAGGGATGTGTGTGCATACAGTGTGTATTAGTCATGTTGGGATCACATAATTGCTTTCTCACCCTTGAACCTGAGTTTATGTGCATTTATGTTTCTGTGTGTTGAACTTAAAGTATGTCAATCAATCTATCAGGCCGTCTACTTGACATCCTTCACACTAAAGGAGAGCGGGGGTATGTGGCGTTTTTGGAAAGTTTGGAATTTTACTACCCCGAACTGTACAAGCTGGTCACAGGGAAGGAGCCCACGAGACGCTTCTCCACCATCGTAGGTAAGACACACCTTTGGATGCAGACACACGACACACACGTATGCATGGATACACAGCTTTTACGTACCGCACAGAAAATTCATATATCAGTTTGATTATTATGGGTTTTAATGGAAAATAAACTGTATTTCTGGACTGACTGGCTCAAACTAATTGAAGAAAAGATCTGGTCATTATAGGCAAGCTTGAATATTTGATTCCTTTTTACAAAAACCTACTACAAAACCTCTGTCTTTTTTTGAACTAGAAGACCTCGCAATGTTTTTGGAAAGGAAGAATAACTGGTGCATCGTCCCTGTGTGATTTGGATCCGCTCCAAATTTTGATGTGTTCTTTCTTAGCCAATGCTACACCTTTCCACCCAGTTCCAGGGAAATCAGACCAATAGTTTTTTTTTTGAATCCTGCTGACTAAGAAACAGGCCCTCCTTGGCGGAGGGAAAAGTAACAGTTAGAGAAGAAGAAGTACATGAAAATTATACACATTTAACTGCCAGATGTAAAACTGGTTCTGTAGCTTTATTCAGGGAGGAACAGTCATCAATGGCAGACCTAACCCTACAACACTTCTCATAGATCTCGATCGGCTGGTGCAGTCCTGCGTTATATAGAGTAGATGATGTACTGTATCATATGATAACTATCTAACTCTGTGATGTGTCTTTTATACCCTCCTCTCCTCTCCACCTGTTTTCTCACGGCAGTGGAGGAAGGTCACGAGGGTCTGACCCAGTTCCTGATGAACGAAGTGATGAAGCTGCAGCAGCAGTCCAAAGTCAAGACCCTGCAGCATGTGGAGCTCAGCAGGAAGAACTGCACCCTGGAGGACGAGCAGAAGAAGCTACGGCTGGCCAATCAGGAGCTTCAGGCCTTCCAACAGAGTAAAAATACACATTATTATTTCAAGTTTATTTGTAAGATAAGATAAGATAACACTTTATTGTCCGTAGACAAGCAACAAGGCAACCCTTTACAGAGGCATAGAAACCCATTATAAACATTAAACAATGACATTACATTCAAGAAACAAAGCACAAGTATAGTTACATTTTGGAAACATTATAATAGAATAAAAGAGACATTAAAATCATTAAATTAAGCCCATACATTTAAGGTCAAGAATGAAAAGTTAATATAATTCCTTTTGAGCAGACATATTAGATATGTTGTGTTTATGACATGCAAGCTCCTCTCTATCTCTATCTGTGTTTCTCCACTGCATTCTTTCCATAAAAGACTTACAATGGCAAAATCATTAATGAAAGATGCGTAGTATCTCAAATGGTTGAGCATTAAATCCAAACCAAAAATGTACCACCATTTACACATGCTTGGTTTTCGGTTTGCCCTGCTCCATGCACCACAGTGTTTTTGTTTTTTTAATAAGAAAATCACAATGACTAGCAAAGCCTAATAATGAAACTAGGGAAACTGTAGTATGTGTTGTGTCCTGTTAAAACCTGCAGCTGGTGCAACAAGCACATTCACGTTGAAACAAATTAAAAAAAAAAAGGTAGGATTTAGTTTCAGGCCATTTTTCTCTGACAGCCTATTGGTCCTATCCTTAAACCACATCTGTCCCTCCTAAGAATTAATATGTCAAAATATGTAAGGTTTTGTAATGTATGTCACATAAAATAAAAACACAGGATTCTACTTCTGAACCGAGAAAGCACTGCACATCTTCTCTTGATTATCGAACACTCAGTTAAAAGCAACATTTGAACACTCTCTTTTATTATTTTACATGATTGGTTTATTTATATTTTAAACAGTTTATTCACATGATTTGTTGTCTTTAAAAAAAATAACATTGAACTCTTTGGGGCTCAGTGTAAATGCATTTTCTATATTTAACTTTAAGCATAACATTTTCATAAATGTTGCAATAATTGCTTAAACTCATAGCTTGTTATCACCTAAAAGTCCAGACAACACACTAATGTACTACTGTATCAACGACCACGCTTTGTTCACCAGGGAACAATAAGTTGAGAGAGGAAAGAAACACCTACAGCGACGAGCTGCTGAGAGTGAAGGATGAAAACTACAAACTGGCCATGAGGTACGCCACGCTGAGCGAGGAGAAGAACATGGCTGTGATGAGGAGCCGAGACCTGCAGCTAGAGGTACTGATGGACGCGTGAACACATGAAAATACTGCCATTACATTGTGTAAAGACATGATCATTCATGATAACCCTTAGCAATGAGCGTGGAGGAACATTAATTAGTAGGTGTAACCAGCTCATTCTCACTTACCATGCCAGTATCCAGGGGGCCATTCCTGGATGTTTTGTGTGGGGTGGCACGCGGGGTGAGGGGTGGGGGTAGGGGGAACCAATTATCATTTTGTGGGACATTTTGGATAGGAAATATTTCATAGGATAGAACTAAACAATGCAATTATGCTTAATAAAACATCACATTTATTATTATTTCACTCGTTTTAATTTCAAACAAATTATATATCTGAATACAATACACATTTACTAAAGGCTCAGTCTGCCACTTTAAAGAAAACAATTTCAGTGCTGGTTTCATGGTATCAGAATTTTGGATTGTTGTCATGGCAACATTATTTGGGCTGGGAAAATTGGCAGAACAGGCAGCCAAGTGACAGTACTCTTATCCAATGGAAATCACAATTGTCAGATTGACAGCACTAGCCCAATGGATTGGGGGGTACCCGGGGGGGGCAATCATATTTAAGGGGGGGCTGGTGCCACCCCTTGTAGCCCTTCCCCTGCTATTCATCCTGCCTCATGACTGTCTGTACAGGTTGACCAGCTGAAACACAGACTGAACAAGGTGGAGGAAGAGTGTAAGATGGAGAGGAGGCAGAGTCTCAAGCTGAAGAATGACATTGAGAACCGGCCGAAGAGAGAGCAGATCTTTGAGCTTGAAAGAGAGAACGAAATGCTGAAGATCAAACTACAGGAGCTACAGTCCATCATACAGGTAGGGCCTGCCTGAAACACACAGTAATGCACCGGTTATACGTTCATACCCAACAATGTGTGTGTTTCTTACTACACAGCCTGGCCCACTACCTGCATCAGACAAGGCCATTGTTGACATTTTGGAGCATGACAGACAGGAAGCACTCGAAGACAGGCAGGATCTGGTCAACCGCCTCTACAACCTTCGCGAAGAAGTCCGACAGGCAGAGGAACTACGAGATAAGGTAACAAACACATGCTAGTAAGGGCAATTATGAGGTACTTGCACTTAAGTATTTTCATTTAAGGCTACTTTATACTTCAATACATTTCAAAGGCAAATATTGTAGTTTTCACGCCACTGAATTGATCTGATATCTCTAGTTACATGTTATCTTTCAGAATGAGATTTGGCATAGAAAAGAAATTATAAGCTCTTTAAATAAATGACATTGTTAAAAATGAAATTTTTGTAAATGTAAAGGTAAAAAAACAATGTCTGGTTGGAGCCAATTGTCACGGATGCCTCTGAGCTGTTGGCAGTTCCTCTAAAGACCGACTTCCCCTCTCAAGTTTTCAGATATTTAAAAAACTGCAACTATCCAACATGTCATTGATACAGACAACAACAAAAAAAGAATATAAACCCCACTAAGCATCTCACAACTTCCCATTTTTATCTGTCTTGGAGAGACCGACCCTTCTGGTAACCAGTAGACTACCTAACTATAAATAAAGTAGTTATGACTATCTCTGCCTCGACCAGCTACAGCTGCAGGATGACTGAATAACAAGTAAATTCTCTACCTGTGGGGAACACTGGTCATATATAATCACACATTACACACGGGCCATTTTACTGCAGAACAATTGTTTTTATTTGCTTAACATTGGAGGTAAGGTACAGCATGTGGAAGTTAGATATGTGGTCTTGGTTCAACTTCAAAGGGCGATTAGCTGTGCAGCATGTATAAACACCTACAAGACATGGTTATTTGGAACTGTGTGAATGTGAAGCAGAGTGAGGCTGAACAGACAAAGGTTAGCAAAAACAGACTCTGGAAACACAAACCCATGACCAGAGAGCTTAATACCCCCGAGACTATATGTGAAACACACCCTGTGCAAAAACCCCATCAGCCTCTTTCTCTGTAACCTGTATCTAACCCTGTGTGTTTCTCTTCCTGTATTTGCCTTTGTCTAATAAATTATAATTAACCCCACTTCTGATGTGTGTGTGTGTGTGTGTGTGTGTGTGTGTGTGTGTGTGTGTGTGTGAAGTACCTGGAAGAGAAGGAGGATTTGGAGCTGAAGTCCTCCACACTGCAGAAGGACTGTGAGATGTATAAGAAACGCATGGACACCATCACCGTACAACTAGAGGAGGTGGAGAAGGAGAGGGACCAGGTGAAAGCATACACACACACACACACGCACACACACACACCCACTTATGAATATGAATGTTGTTGTTGCTTACTTCCACTCCCCCCACTGTCACAGGCGTTTCGAGCCAGAGATGAGGCCCAGCACCAATTCTCCCAGAGTCTCATTGACAAAGACAAATATCGCAAGCACATCAGAGAACTGGAGGAGAGGAGCGACGAACTCCACATCGAGATGGTACGCAAAGAAGCCAAGCTGGTCACCTTGGAGGCTCGGCTCCGACGGCAGTCCAAGGACATTGCTTTGGATCAGGTTAGACACAGTAGAATAAATGAGTGTACAATTTGTGTGATAGATGCTCACATTACATCTCTGGGAATATTTCCAGTTTCTAATTTTTAAAACTTGCCAATAATTCCTGTTCCTCGCGGTTTTTGCAGAGTTTGCCGAGGGACCTGCCTCCGACCATTATCTCTCAAGCGAGGGACTTTAAACCCATCCAGGGCCAATCAGAATGGTCCAGTGATGACTCGCCAGAGGAGAAGTTGTTATCTGAGAAGCCTCGCCTCAAACGCAGACCCAACCTCAAGGCAGGGGTCAGTCTACTACTAACACTTACTTATTTATTTATTAAGCATTATAATAAAGGCCAGACCCAATTTAGGACTAAAATTGTTCTTACTTACCATTATTATACACATTAAACTACTTACTGTCTTACGCTCAAGTTTCAGAGAAACCTTTGAGAGCAACTCTCGAGTGATCATATAATAACTTATTCACGTGTATGAGCAGGAACAGCAGATTAAAGTAAAAGATTTACCATGTTGTTAAATCTTTTGAAAAAATCCTTCCATATTACTTGGTGTTGGTTAATTGCCAAAACATGTCAAATTTTCCTTATCATCTCCAGTAGAAAATAAACACTGTCATATTATATATACAGTACATGGAGATGAAAAAACAGCGAATAACAATGAAATGGAATTGAAAAGAAAACCTAACTGAAGCAGTCAAGACATTCAGCTGCTGGTAAACAGAAATATTTCTAACAGTAACTGTTATGTGTTGTGTTTTAGAACAGAGTCAAGTCTCCAGTCTGTTTACCCAAAGAAGTCAACCCGGAGGCCACTCAATCTGCAGGTAACACCTGATCATATAATTAATTCATGTCCCACCAGTGACATTTCCCTGGTGTACGTTTATCCACATTTGTCTCCAACTTTTAACTCTCTCAGTCAACGGAGGAGATTTTCTGGATACCCAGATGCGAAACTCGAACGGCAACAGCATCTCCCTCCCTCCCTCCCCGAGCATCCTGATGTCCCCCACATATGCACCCTTCTCAGCTCTCTCCATCTCCTCCTCCTCCTCCTGCCCCAACCCACTAACCTTCAGTCCGGTGGAACAGTCCAACAGGCCATATGGTGAGGTCTACTCTCTTAAAGCATTGCTGCGGTTCATTGTCTTTTTCACACAAAGAAATTATGCAGTATTGTGTTTGCTTAAAAATTAATATCTGATGCGTTTTCTCTGTATAACCCAACAAGATTTAATAGAACAGTTCTATTTTCGACCTGACTTGAAACTTCTGCGTTGTTCACTTGTAACATCTACAGCTGCGTTACCGTAACGACAGCATCCTGTCCACACTGCCAGAGCCACCAGAGAAAGCATCTCTTTACCGTAGAGAGAGAGGGAGAAGGAACATGACTTCCACCCCCGCAGGTAATTACAGCACCATACCAGAATATACATGTCATTAAATCTATACTATTTAGATGTAGATGGTTATGTGCCAAACTTATGAATCTGGGCTGGTTTGAATAAAATGTTCTGTTATGAATGGCTTCAACATAGTCTGATGCTCGGTCTCTTTTAGCCTCTCGGACTACGATAGTGACAACATGGAAATGGAGTTGGGTAAGAAATGCTTTTACACGTTACCCAAAATTGTACTAATATTGTTTCTGAACTGAATGACTATTATGTTCTGTCTACCGTTTATTAAATAACCTCTCTGTCTGTCCATCCGTCCCTTCCTTAGAGGACGAACCGTACGGTCCACCTTCTGTCCACTCCTCTTCCTCATCGCATCAGTCAGAAGGGATGGACAGTTATGACCTGGAGCAGGTCAACAATATATTCAGGAAACTCTCTCTGGGAGCGGTACAGTACAGATACTCATGCACTCACATGCACAAGAATCATTACATGTCCAACTTACTTATAGACACCTTCGTCTTTTTTGTGTGTGCAGGCCGTTCCGTCCTTCTCTGTCCTCCTTCTCTAGGATCAGCGCTTCCCTGAAGCCAGTGCAGGAGCTGACGTTACTAGGTGACAACCTGCTGAGGGACATAACTTTGGTAGGCGGCAACGACAGCGGGATTTTTATCTCTTCTGTCCAATCGGGCTCCATAGCTGAGAAGGCGGGGCTACGAGAGGGCCACAACCTCCTATTGGTAAGTAAACTTACTTACTGCATGGGTTAACCACAGGCTCACACATGGCTGCAAGATGAGTACAAGTTTACTGAGGTACATTGTTGGCCAATCAAACCACTGGCTGTAAAATGGAAAAGAACAAGTAAGAACCTAGACATTTGACAAATGTGCATGGATATTTACAGATGAAAGGGTAACAAATCCAGAAGCTAAACCCCATTTTTGCCATCAACAGCTGTTTATTTTTCAATGGGCATCCAGTTCCCTTTTATACTGAATATTATCTATAATCAATGGACTAATTAAAAACCAACCAATAAAACACCCAAAACATTAATACTTTAATCTGTCATTCATTTGTCTTTGATGTGTTTTGCCTGGCCAGCTTGAGGGCTGCATACGTGAGGAGAACCAAAGCATTTCATTGGATACCAGCACTCAGGAAGAAGCCCATTGGACGCTGCAGCACTGTTCCGGACCAGTCAAGTTGCACTATCGAGCCAACTTTGACTGTAAGTGTTGTTTTTATTGGACTTGTGTATATATGTTTGTGTTGTATACATACTGTATATTGTGTATGTAAATTCAAATGTGTGTATATTTGCTCTCTAGCCTATCGTCGTCTTCAGAGGGACTTGGCGGAAGGCCCGCAGGTTTCTGGTGACTCCTTCTACATACGGGTCAACCTCAACATCTCCGCCCAATCAGACAGCTGCTCTCTGAGCGTGCGCTGTGATGAGGTGGTGCACGTGCTGGACACCAGGCACCAGGGCCGTTGTGAGTGGCTATGCACACGTGTCGACCCCTACAACGGCTCCGACTTGGCAGAACGTGGCACCATACCCAGCAACTCACGGTACACGCAAGGTTTTTAAAGGCTACGTCCACACTATTTCATTTAAAATTTTTAAAGGGCATTTAAAACAAAAAGACATTCAGACATGAAGAGTGAAAGTTGCATAAAAACCTTTTGTTTCGTATATGAAGCCTGCACATTCCACTAAACAGCGTGCGCCAAAGACAAGCCTGAGCATGATGCAAAAATAATGTAAGAGTTGAGCAACCATGCAAAGTCACTCAATATCGAGTCCAGCCATGCATGCATATATGCACACGCGCGCCCCACACACACACACACACACACACACACACTTGACTAACACAGACAGTTTTTTTCTCCAAGAAGCACAGGAAACAGCTTGATGGAGGACTGACACTTAAATGACGAAAGTATTCACTTTTCTAATTGTATCATAATCATGAGTAAGAATCATGTATGTGTGTGTGTGTGTGTGTGTGTATGTATATAGGGCCCAGCAGCTGCTCTTGGTAAAAATTCAGAAGTTAGTGTGTCGAGGCGGGAGAGATGAGAACGAAAGCCATCGCAGTAGGGTAAGAAATTTCCTGAACTATATAAAAAAACAATTGCAAAGTAAAAAAAATCCTATCAGTATACATGTTTTTGAATGGCAATACTGTAATATAGCCAAACATTCACACCTGATTAAAGCAAAAGTACCTAAGCAACTCCCCTGTGGCATCTAGAGGCACATCCTACACTGTTCTTTGTCTACTTGTCACAATCCCCTTCACTCATTTTTTTCATCATCTTTATCAACTCTCTACTGTTAAATTTCCACAAATTCTGCCTTATTGTAAGTCAGAATTGTACATTACTTCAGAAAAACTAATCTTTGTGTGATCTATAAGTTGTGTGTATGTGCCTGTGTAGAGCAATTTACAACCAGAAGACGTCAGTCAGTCACCTGATCCTAAAGCCAGCCCACGCGTTTCCAGAGCAAGCATCTTCCTCACTCAAATACTACAGGTAATGCAAACTAAACCTCCTGCTGTTCAACAAGACTTTAGTCACTTTAGCGCAATGGTGCACCTCTGCCACTGGCTCACATGTCTTGTGTTGAAGGCACTGGAACATCACTGTGAAGTAAAGAAACATGTATTTTATAAACAACTACTTACCCCCTGTAGCCTCTACTTCCAGATGACACATTTTGTTACCCCATCCTTGTAGAATGTGAGTCATTTCACAACTGCAAAACAATATCAAAACATTCATTAAATAAAACAACTTATAACTCAGGTATAATTTTTTATGCTCAGTATAGTTCATACATTTTTTTGCAAAAATATTGTTAAACCATGCCACTCTGCAACTTATTGCGTAGCAGGTATCCTGAGCAGCCCACACTGGCTAACATGATGTAGAATGACCTAGTGGAACTAAGAAGTGAGCCGTCACAGTAATGAGTAACTGAGGAGGTTGTATGCCAACATGTTTCCCCCAGTTGGAATGGACGCCTCAGTTAATACTTTTCTGTGTCTGTTTTGAAGTTTGTCAGCAGGGTGGATATCAAGTACAAGCGAATGAACAGCAATGAGCGTGTGAGGATCATCACTTCAGGCAGTACACTACCCAGACAAGGTTTTGAGGCTCCTAGACCAGAAGGTGAGTACATAGTGATGCACAGGGATCAAAACCTCACATGAGCAACCAGAAAAACATCTGGAAAAGGCAATTTACTGCCAAATAAATCACACTTGAACTTTTTAAAATGGTTCAAATGTTAAACTGCCCATGGGTGTATCATTGAGTGAATCTCTTTGGGTGTGTGTTTGTGTGCGTGCGCTGTCTTGGCTGCAAACAGACGCTGTCGACCCAGACAGTGATCTAAGCAGGAGTTTGAACCTGATTCCCTACAGTCCCGTCACCCCCCAGCGGACCCAGAGAAGGAGACCGGTCCTATTCTCTCCCAGTGCTCTTGCCAAAACCATTATCCAGAAAATACTCAACATGGGGGGAGCCATGGACTTTAATATCTGCAAACCAGGTCAGTGTGTGATGGGAATTTGTTTGTTTCCATTTCTTTGGATAGTCCCGGTGTGCTCACCTATGGTGGATCAAAGATGGAGGAGATAATGGATAGTTTAGGGGGGAGAAGGAAGCTACTATTGGGATTCAGGTCAAGTATTGTACTGCACTGTGGTGTAAATGTTAAGGCGTGTAACCAGAGAGACGGCGGAGGCAGGATGGCCGGTGGCCTAGTTAACATTTAGGATGATGATGCATTATAATGACTACACAGAGAAGCTTAAATCTCCATTTTGGGACACAGGGATTTAACACTCCACTCCCATGGCAAACAAACTGCTCCCAGGACAGTGGGGTCAGACAAGTTTACAGTGCACAGGGTCGAACATCTGGCAAACCAAGAGACTGTGTGATGTTACGTGGAGATTCCCCAGGGCAAATACCTCAAGAGTTTCTGTTCCATCTGTGTTTCTGGGGTGATCATTTACAAATGAAACTTTCACAACATTGTCCTTGCTTTCTATACTGTTGCAATTTACCCTGTTACATTCTATTGTTTAGACACTTATTCCAAAGACGAGTTTCATCTGAAACAGAATGTGGAGCCCTTCATTCACTACAAAGAGAAACATGCCACATTTGAATGCATCACCCGAGAAAACATAGAGGCTGTCGCTTCTAAGGTAGGCTATTTTTGACGAGAGTTTTTGTGTGTATGTGTGTGTGCGCACCTGCATTTATTCGTGTTCTTTTTAGAAAATGCCCCTCATGATGAAAATACACAGAATAGTTTGAAGTACTACTCTTACATCTGTACAGCAAACATGTAACAGTAGCCAGCAGTCGGTGGGCTTAGCATAAACACTGGCAACAGGGGGAAACAGCTAGCCTGCTTCTGACCACGGATTTTGTTGGTAGGCAGATTTAGTTACCACTGGACAGAGCCAGGCTAGCTGTTTCCCCCTGGCTGGGGTCACATTGACTAGATGTAAGAGTGTTAACACAGATCTACACATTTAACTCTCTGTAAGAAAACCATGATGGATTTCTGATAATGTTGAACTATCCCTTTTTATTGTATTTGCATGTTACCCTATTCACATTTTTATTTTTGATCTTGTTGAATTTATAGATTCATGCATGAATTCAATTATTTTTGTCCTCATTTGGCCATCAAAGGGGAAAAAAAGTTTCTAATTTTCTTTTATCTGTATTATGTGAAAAATACCAGTAAATGAAGCCATTATGTTAGATGTTTTATTGTGTTATGTGAGGCTTTGTGTGCTTATCTCTGCTTTCACTCATACACGTGTTACACAGTATATTCAGCGTTCATTTGTAAGAGGCCATTTTTTTCCACCCGTCACCAGGGCAAACACTGCCTGCTGGAGGCTGAGCTGAGCTGCGTCAAAGACCTTCTGCGGAGAGAAATCTACCCGATCATTATCTACATCAAGATCTGTGAGAAGAACGTCAAGAAGCTACGGTAAGGCCTGACAAACCTTACTTATGTGCACACATTTAGTACCTGTTGCCCACAGTTGTAAACCACAACCCTTTTTCCAAATGCAAAGACGTCAATCCCTGCATGCCATTTTTTGACTCCAAGCAGGAGGTGAGATTGAACCAGTTAAAGGACAAGTTCGCTGACTCTCTTATACTAAGCATATGTGTGGTTTAATGCACAATCAAATTCAGCAGCCTGCAGACAATAGTTGTGAACTTGAAACAGTGATAGGAGTTGCTGAACAAGAGCTTTTTCCTGTACACAAAGGTGAGAATTATAGTCTGGCTTTTAACAGGCCAAGCTAAGCTCAGTAGATTTGAGACTGAGTATTGGTCTGGGGAGTCTGCTCTGTATTTTCTCTGCACAAGAGGCGTGACCAACGGGCATAGGTCAAATGACTCTGTACGCGATCGGATAGTCCTTCAACCAATCAGACAACTGATCCGGGTGACTTAGAAGCAACAGAGGCATCAATGGGTTTGGTGGCCGCCGCTTTATTGAATGTAAAAAAAGAAGCTGCTTGGTCGCTTCTCTGTCATCATCGTGTTAAACCCGCCAATAGCGCACCAGGTAGATAAGCCAGTTTCTGATTGGTTCCCGCAAAATTGTGAACTGAAGCAGGAGAATTACACATGCAGGTTTTCACCGAGCTGCAGGGCAAAATCAAATCCCAATCTATGAGAATTAGGCACCGTTACAAAATACAATATGGCTATTCCATCTGTGGGTTGATGATAATGTCAGTGGAGCTACACGTCAATAAAACCTGATGCATGACGTATATATGTTGGTGGGTACTGCCTGTAAATAGACACAAAGTAGATTGACCCATTATTGTCAGCCTTTCTCAGAATTAGAACAAAGTGCACAAACCACTATTGCAGTGTCTACAGGATTTGATCAGAGGTAATGGGTTCCAAACGTTACCACACTCACCACCGCAGCGCTGCTGCCTTCCTGTTTCCTGTCTACACAGGAAGTTGCCTCTGCGCGTGGAGTCGGAGGAAGAGTTTGTGAAGTTGTGTCGGGCAAAATTGAAGGAGCTGGAGGGCATTCCCTGCCTCTACGCCAGCCTGGAGCCCGAAGCCTGGGCCGGGACAGACGATCTCATCAGGGTCATCAAAGACCGAATACTGGAGGAGCAGAAGAAGACGGTCTGGGTGGAGCAAGACCTCCTGTAGACATGAAAATATAAATGTGTAGCTGAGCACCATAAAGCACCTGTATATCGTGCTTTCATGCATACATATTTATCAAAAACGGACATGTGGACACTCACACTGCTATATACTTATATAAATGCATTATATATTTTGTACATGTTTGCCTTTACTTTGATATAGAGAAATAAACAGATGGAAAACATCAAATAGTTTGTTTTTTTTTTACTTTAAAGGGAAGGTGTACAAAGTGCTGTTGTGTGAGCGTACTTTCATTTTCAGTCTGATCTGACTTAACTTTAATCATACTATCCTCTAGTGGCTAATGTCAGACATTTGCACTGTAAAGATTCAAGTCAAATTCAATTAAATCAAGTCAACCTTTAATTTATTTACATCAGATTGCTTTGTGCAAATCTTGCATGCAGTGCTTCTCCTAAAATGTTACAAAAATAGAAATGTTACATAAGCATTGCTCTTTGCGTAGAATAGAGTTAAATACAACCGAAGGCTTAATGTTTTAGAGAACACATGTCCGCACCACATAAGGCAACAGGAAGCTGTGACTGACACCTTGACATGAACACAAGGGTTTTTATTCAGTTTTTTTAAAGGCAAACATAGGCATTAGTGATGTAAGATCCTTTTTTACACTTGTGACCTCTTAATTTGAAGCCATTGCTCCTTGGGGCTCATTGTCACCAGTTGAATATTTATGAGTTGTAAGCAGTTTGGCCAAAAAGGCATTTTCTCTTCTCAGATTTCATTTGATTTCAGAGGCCTTAAAAAAGGCAAAGCTATGCTGCATTTCACAAGAAAGAGTAAAAGATTGTTAGTGTGTTTTAAGAGGCGTGTTGATGAATTATGGAAGAGGCAGCAGGTTCCAGTTATGTGATTTGAGTTTTTGGTGGCGCTGCTCTTTTATTTTTATTACATTGTGATTCGTGCATTGGAGCCCTTCTTTTCTCCTTGCACTGATGTTGTTGATGGGAAATAACATGTCATGCAAATATACCTAAAGTTTTAAAAAGGATAACCATCAACAAAATATCTTCTTTTCAAATCTAAAATACAAACTTATGTAAAATTCCTGGGTTCATTAGGCAGTATTATCTATAACTCACTAAACCTGCATGGCTTCTGGTCACTTTGTTGATTTCTACAGGTTATAAATCTGTGTTCAGACAGTTTTCAAAGGCCACCAGTTGGTCAAATTTGACAAAAATGGGCAAGCCAGAGGGGGATTAAGAGTAACCTGTTTCATAAGGGTGCTAGATAATCTCTTCATCTGCCAGGAAGACATGCATAAAGCAATATGCAGTATTCCCAAAAATGCTCAAATCACCCACATGCTGTGTTTAAGAAACCTAAAACACTGTATCAGCCTTACTTTAGTCAATACACCTGCATTTTTGCTTCATGTAGTGAAATACAGATGGTAATATTTAAACTACTTTGACTAAAATGTAGTACCATCATGAAAGTAATAAACATTCTACAATGTAATATGATTATGTCTCTCAGTGCTTCGAAATGCTGTTAGAAATAATCTTGATTTTACTGTATTTATCTTCTCTTGAGAATGTTTTTGTTCTCTGGTGTGTTCATGCTCACTGTGTGTGTGTGTGTGTGTGTGTGTGTGTGTGTGTGTGTGTGTGTGTGTGTTTATGTGTTTGTTGTGTGTGTTCAAAGTAGAATGGCTGCCAGGATACAAAGTTATATTACGCAAATGTATGAGACCATTAAGCAAATTCATGAGAACACAGCGCTGAGAGTAAACTCAGGAGTGGGGGGTGAAATGTGTGATGCTGATTGAAAGCAGATGATGATGATGATGGTGTGTGTGTGTTTTGTGTGTGTGTGTGTGTGTGTGTGTGTGTGTGTTGCAAAGTGAATCAGCCGCTCAGTAGGGGCTTCTGGCTATGTTTGATGTCACAGGATGAAAAGAGTACACAAATAACACGATTTTAACCGCATCAGCCTGATGCAACAGAAATAGACACAGATCCCCACAGCAACATTTACTTATTATCATTCTTAGCCTAATTTTAGGAGTGAAGATGACATATTTGGTAAAGCAGGTTATATTCAGCACACAGTTTCTGTAAGAGGGAGCAGAGAGGGTGGAAAGGAGGATGGGGAGACTGTCTACATAAATCATCCCTGAGTAGAGACATGTTATGCTGGAGCTGACCCAGAAAAGTGAATTTTTCCCCTCATGAGCTCACTCTGCAGAAATCTGAACTACAAACTCTCGCGGTGCTTTGCGTGCTCCCGCTTCATCTCCAAGAAAAAAGGGGACTCTCGCATCACAAGCAGGCTGACGCGGCGCTGGGGGCTCGCGGGCGCAAAAAGGGGTGAGAAGGTGTTGTTTTTTCCTACTCGTCTTTCTTAATATTAACACGGAATGTGTAACGTAACATTTCACCTCTCAGTAGCAACAACGTGTTATTTGTATGCACCTTTGCTCCAATGCTGTGCACTACTTTGACACCGCTGGGACACCGACAGCGTATATTGATAAAACCACAGGCTGTACGGAAGGAAGCTCGTTGTTTTCTTTTGCTACTCTGCATGCTTTCCACGTAAATGACACTTTAAGACCACACGCGACGCTTTAATGAATCACATGCCGAAAGCTTCCCGGTGTGAGGAACAGCCCCTTCCCGCGGCGCTGCTCTCCCGTCAAAGGCTACATTGTGTCCGGTGTGGCATCCGCTGGCGGCTGCTGCGGGCAGGACGGGGGGGTTTATCTATCGCCGGCTGGGCACGGGCTGCTCGGCTGCTTTATCTGCCGGGTATGGGCTTTATCTGCCGGGTTTGACACCTTCGTTGACGTTGTGGCAAACATAACAAACGTGGAAGAGTAGTGAGTCAACCACTAGTAATAGCTTATGACAATTAGCTAATAGCCTACATGTGGCGTGATATTGGCGCTGCGAGTGTGCATCCAAAAATATTCATGTCAACACAAAACGGCGCGTGTAAAGGGCTGTTTCTCCTCGATATCCACAGATATTCATTTAATGCTTTAGCCTACCGTCCACAGCTAGACAGTGACAACAAAACCACACTGTCAACTCCATTATAAACGAAAATTCTGCATTTAAATTACTCTTAAGTAAAAGTATATAGCAAAAAACATTTTACTGGTCGTTGGATACTTATTAACAATACGTCATACTTCTAATAATGTCTATTTTTTATGTCTAGCCTACATAAAAATCTTAATTCGTAAATTAAGTTGTCAGATAAATATAGCCTAGTGGAGTAAAACGTGATTTATTTTAGTGCTGAAACGATTAGTCATAAATTAATTGGTATGTATCTTCATGATATATTCATTGTTTAAGCCACTTTTCAGTGTGAGTATTTTCTGCTGAATGATAATATCTTTGGGTTTGGGATTGTTGGTTGGACAAAAGAACACATGTGAAGATATCACCTTGGCAACAGGCATTTCTCTGGCATATTATTGACAAAGTGTAAGCCTATGTGATTAATGAATAATCAGAATAATCTTTACTTGCAACCTTAGCAGTTTTTCTTCTGAACTGTAGTGGAGTTGAAGTATACATTCACACTGTCCTCACCCAGAAAACGACCCTGTAGCTCGATGGTCTCTAAGCAGCTCATGATGCCCCATAATTACCTTTATTGTTAGGCAGCGACCTGTTGTGGCTGATTTGAAAGAGAAAACAACAAAGAGATGTGACACAGTCTAAGAGCAAGACATTAGACTTGAATAGGCAGGTTGTGGGGGTGGATGGGTCAAACAAACACAGGACTTTCACTATGGAGACCGGGGTCCGTGTCCCCTGATGAAACCATAATTCAATGGTCACTTTTTGAAACCGAGTTTTATGGACTTCTACTGCTATTTGGCACGAATGTGTGTTGTATAAAGAGGAAATACTCAAATAAAGTAAAAAAAACTAAAAAACTTTCTTTTGTTACTCTTATTTAAGTAAATTCACTTTCCACCACTGGCAAAACATTTTAATATTTTCTGCCCCTGATATGCCTGATGTAGTGTACATTATGGGACAGTAGTTAATTCGTTGGTGTGCAGAAAAAAAGAGGAGTGTAGTCTGCAGCCTCTGGAGTGGGGAATCATGATTTTCCATGTCAATGGTCTCCTGTCAGCTTCAGGAAAGAGGAAATAAATGAGGACTGTTGCACGAGAGCTCCAAATTTAGAAGAGTATCGGAATGGAAAAGTGACGCCCTGCGACTTTTAAACCGCACAGGAAAGAGAAGAGGAGATGAGACTGTAGATAAAGTGGAATTAGGAAACATGAATTGACATTAAGATAAGCCACAGGTAAAACAGACACAGGCCATCTTTCTGCAGCTCTCCATGAAGAAATGAGTAATGAGCTCAGTAAGCTTCAGTGTGTTTTTGTATCTTTGTTAGCTGTGTAAATTCTTTGCTTTTTTCCCGCCTTCAAAGGTTGCTAACTTGGCTTTTATTACTTTAGGAATGCTCAGTATTAAAGTGTACTGATGGTTTACCATAATCCATTGGAAGCCTGGTATAAGTACAGCGGGACACTTGTGCAGTGCAAGAGTTATTAGTTTATGGTATGCAGCAGAGCCGCCTGGCATGCACTCATTTGACAACCACTTGTGATTTTAGTGCTGGGGAGTGGGAGTTCAGTCATCTGAGAGAGGAGAAGGAGAAATTCAGTTCAAAAACTGTCAGATGTGCTCACATTGCTCTAGATTTCAACAGAAGAGCAAGCATGCAGTACCTCACTTACAAAAAAGCTTTTCCTTTGCTTGTGTTTTTGACTGATAATAGCCTTGCTTTTGTAAGTGTGAAACTGTACCTAGATGTTTGAGTAGGAGTAATTTAACCTTCTTGTTGTCCTCGGGTCAAATTTAACCCTTTTAAAAAAAAAAAAAAGAAATATTCTTTTTAACCAAATTACCACAAAAAAGGATGGATTCCATGCAACGCTCTTTGCAAATACAATCCCTTTCATTGAATTTCGGGTGTAAATTGAAATGGTTTCAAATCAGCATCCTGACCAAACTCATCCACTCAACGTACGTTCCTCTGATCTTAACTATTAGTCAAAATAATTCACAATTTCTGCTTTATTAACTCAAATATTAGGTATAATTCTATACAAATGCGGGTTATTGACCATGGATTCTAAAAAGTAGTGTAAAACTAGTGGTAGTAAGCTAAAAACAAAACTGCGTTGAAAATGTCAAATGTCAAAAAAAGGTAAAACAAAAATAAGTGTTCATCTTTCTGATATTTAAAAATAAAACACGCATGGAAATGTACATTACAAAAATCAGTAATCGGTTTAGAATCGAATCGTTGGCCTCTGAATTGAAATCAAATCGTGAGGTGCAAATCGATTCCCACCCATACGCATCTGTGTGTCAGTGATTCTTCTTGTTTAAATGTGCTTTTCCAATTTAGATGAAGTAATGCAGGCTTCCGTCTACCATTATAAGACTCAGGCTCAGCATCTCAGCCGGTTTGGGCAGCACCAAGCTGAATGATTGTAAAATCATAAGCATTAAAAATGATTAAATTACTTTTCTCAGATCTAACGATTGTAGTTGGTCCAAGTGGACTTTTTAGCAAGCTTTTTATTCAAAGCTTTTCGAGTATTATATATTTATTTTCTGCTCTAGCTTTTACAACATTTTAGACACAGATATGGTAATAATAATCGTCAAAAATCATGTGAAATCGTTTTTTATTATTATTGAGAAACATAACATTCTCTTGAGAGAGGATCCCTAAACCCCCTTAAATATGTATACTTTAACCTGTATCGATGTTCTAGCCAGAAGATGATTTTTGTGTGTGTGTGTGTGTGTGTGTGTGTGTGTGTGTGTGTGTGTTCTCTGTGTGCAGGGTGCTGCAGGCATGGAGGACAGACGAGAGTTTATTCATGCAGCAGCATCATTATAAGCCCACCACAGACTCTGCTGTAGCTGCAATCTATGTATCTATGTTGCCATGGTGACCCTGTAGCAAGGACCCTGTGGCTCCAATCTGTTGCCCCGGTGATCACATAAAAGAACCAGGCAGGTAACTATTTCAATCTGCTGCCATGGTGATGGTGTAGAAGCAACGGTCACCATGGGAACGTCCAGGATGTTCCGCGTTTTTGTCGTCCTGGGCTCAGCCTTTATGATCCTTCTGATCATCATTTACTGGGACGACGTCGGAGCTTCTCATCTGTATTTGCACACTCCTGTGTCACCGGGCCCCAAAATCCCACACCCCCATCCTGCTCATGAGCAGCCTCAGACCTCCAGGACCCCGTCCTTCCTGTCCGACATCGATGCCTTCGTTAACCAGTTCTTAGAGCCGGGAACTGGTGAGCCCACGGACCCCGTCCCCGCTGACACAAGTAACCAATCGGAGAAAGCTGAGGAACGGTATATTCCGCGGCGGGAGTGGAAGATTCACCTGACTCCTGTGGCAGCCGAGCTCCGTGAGAGACAGGTTGATGTCTGAAATTATTCTGATTGTTATCATTGTCTTTAGTAGGGGTAGGATTAAACATTGAAATGTTATGGTGGGTCGGGTTTATTGAAATACATGAGATCTTTTTTAATCGCAGAAAGAGCTCAGGTCTAAATATTATGTATGCCTGTGAGCGAGTTGCCTGCTGACTCACTGGCATACTTACTTATTGTCACCTTTGCTTGTCATGCTGCATAAGTCACAATGTCGGCAACAAACCTGTGGGAGGACTGTCAGTGCGTACATTCCCAACAATCAGAATTTTGGACCGTGATTGGTTGATCGCTAGAGCTCCTTACATTCAAATAATGCAAATCTAACATTTAATAAAAGGAGGTGATCAAGACCAGTGTCCTTTGTGATGTGTTAATTGGAGTAAGTTTTAAAGCCATGAAGTATGCATGTGTAATAAAGTTGCAATCATTTTAAACTGAACTGAAATTCACAACCACAATTGGATTCCAGCATTCTTATGTTGTATATATTGTATATGTACAGGGGTGGGTGTCTTTCTTTCTATGTTGTTTTTCTAGATTAGTGCCAATTAGTACCAATCAGACAAGACAATTCCAAAGCATTTATATGTACATGAAAGTCGGTTCCTAAATGTCTCCGTTACTGCATGATGAACATTTGCTAACCGATAATACATTTTGTCTCTCCTTCACCAAATGGTACAACCAGGAGCAGAGGCGGCGGTTACTTCAGGAGATGTGCTCTAACGACAGCGTGGTGTTTCCTGGCAAAAACCGTTCGTTTGACGACATTCCCAACAAGGAGCTGGATCACCTCATAGTGGACGACAGGCATGGCATCATCTACTGCTATGTTCCCAAGGTACGCATGGGCCTCCATCTTTTTCTGCCTTTTTAGCATTAACGTTAGTTCACCTATGATGCACGTCTGGCAGTACTTAAACATTTTTAAATCCCTCACAGAAAAATGTTATTTTTCTTTCTAAATGATCAAAAACTTTTTGTTTGTTTTGTTGTTATTTTTATGCTAAACAATTTCACCAATTTCTTCCAGTTTCCACCCATTTCCCTGTAATACCTGAACATTTGCTTTAGACGTTAACGTGTGCTCCCCCTCTTAGGTAGCGTGTAGCAACTGGAAGCGCATCATGATAGTTCTGAGTGAAAGCCTGCTGCGGGATGGTGTTCCCCAGAGGGACCCGCTGGCCATCCCCAGGGACCTGGTCCACAACAACAGCATGCACTTTACCTTCAACAAGTTCTGGAAACGTTACGGAAAGTTTGCAAAGCACCTCATGAAGGTCTGTCCAAATACTGTACATTATATTATTCCATCTGCTAGCTGGAATTCAGTCTTCCCACACAAGGACATCAGTTTAATTCTTTTGGTGTTTGGGTGGAACTGCGGAGGTCTTTTAATAATGCAGAGGCCACTTAAACAAGTGAAACCCAATCTTTGCCACTATCTGCTTCTGGCCACAAAATAAAATATTCACAGGTCGCTCACCACATAGTGAACTATTGTTTCTCTAAGCTAAAGAGTCCCCTGTCATCCCCTAAGCATGTTATTAGTTGCTAATTATTATTGTCAATTTCCTCCACCATCTCAGTGTATTGTCCGTTATAAGTGTGATGATAAAATGTCACATGTTAATACAATTTTCATTCATTTTTCAAGGTGAAGCTGAAGAAGTACACCAAGTTTATTTTTGTGCGGGACCCCTTTGTGCGCCTCATCTCGGCCTACCGGAATAAATTTGAGCTGCGCAATGAGGACTTCTATCGCCGCTTTGCCCAGGTTATGCTGCGCCGCTATGCCAATCAGCCGACGCCTCCCGCCTCCGTGGACGAGGCGTTTGGTGTGGGCATCCATCCCTCCTTCTCCAACTTCATCCAGTACCTCCTGGACCCTCAGACAGAGAAGGAGATGCCTTTTAACGAGCACTGGCGGCAGGTGTATCGGCTTTGCCACCCATGCCAGATTCAGTATGACTTTGTGGGCCACCTGGAGACAGTGGAGGAGGATGCCGAGCAACTAATACGCCAGCTGCGGGTGGACGATGTGGTGGAGTTCCCCACCTCACACAGGAACCTCACAGCCAGCAGCTGGGAGGCCGATTGGTTCAGCACAGTGCCCGTCGAGGCGCGGAGAGAACTCTACAAGCTGTATGAACCTGACTTCAGGCTCTTTGGCTACGACAGACCAGACTCCATCCTCAATGAGTGACTCGCGTTTCTACAAAACTGACCCAGCCACACACGGACAACGTGATTCTTTAACGTAATTAAATAATGTTACACTCCAACAACAGTGTCGTGTCCTCCAGTCTCGGGTGTCCTACACTGAATGTGCACCTTATTAGGGACTCACTGCTCCAAGAAAAGCACACTTAAAGCTGTTTCATGCTTCTTGCGTTCAGCACTGTCGGGGCGCTGTGTGCGGCGCGTGTGGTCACCGCAATCCATCTGGTCTTTCATACTTCATACTCTGCGGTCAGAGTGGCTCGAAGAACCGACTTCTTCTCTCCTGAAGCCAGTACATCGTGATGCCTAGTCTGCCCTCGCGTCATATCGCCGTCCGCGCCAACCGTGCTGAATGCAAGAAGCATGAAACTGCTTTATCAAGTTAATAACCATTATGCATTATTGTTAGTAATCGCAAAGACAAAGAGAAGCACAGAGTGAGACAGCTGAGATAAAGGATTGTGCACACAGCATGTGTCCCTAACACGTGGTACATCCAGTGCGGTCTTTGACTCAAAACCCCACGCCGAGTGTCGAGCACTCCCAACGTTGATGTCACACCCCGCCACGTCATTTGTGAGGTCACGTTTGTGTTGTGTGACCAACTGTGACAATCACCCAGGCTTTTGTAGCAGGATGTCGAAGAGATGTCACAGAGCCACACTCTGTTTTGTGATGTCATAGAAACCCTTTTGGTCGTGACAGCAACACAGATGCAGTGGACGGGGAAATGTGGGCGATCAGTTAAAACAAGTAGATTAGTTTTAAGTGTAGTTGGACTACAGTGTTTGTTGCCATGTAATTTATTTCACATTGTGTAAGTGCAATGTTTATGTCAAGCATGAAAGGGATTTTTAGGTTTATTTTAAAGATAAATACTGACTAGGGCGGAAATTAACAATAGCAACAATATCAGTTTCAATACCACCAGTTGTCATTAAAAAAATGCAATGCACTTATGTAAGGATTTTATATTAAATATATAATTTATTTAATGCCTAAAAATGCTTATGTGTGGTTGTCATCACCTGACAAAGAGAGAGAGAGAGCAAGTTGCACACCGAGTGACCTGGTCTCGAAGAAGAACATGACTTCTTGTTTCAGTATCAGTGTTTGGTATTCAGTTTCTGACCGGTGTAGGCACAAGCCAACAGCTTGGTGACGCCGTCTGAGCCTTACATCATCATTTTTAATTAGTCACAGTAATACCATATACCGCGGTAAAATAGGGAGGTTTGACGGTATCCGCCCAACTGTAATACTGACAGCTCGAAACAGGTTAGGAATTATTTTGTATCTCATATGCAGATTTAAAGGATACACATCTCTTCATATAGGAGTGCGGCGGCTCCAGTGAACATTAGACTGCACAGCTGGATTTTTCTCAGCTTGTCTGATTCTTTTTACATTCATTTCTAATGTCATCTCTCAGCTGGACATACACAGATGAGCCTCTGTATGTTTAAACACACTGTTTTCATAAGGGAACATTTTCTTTTATTGCTTTGTTGTGTTGCCATGACGCTTGTTATTATCAGTATTTAAACACCTTTTGTGTTCATACACAGAGACTGTAGTTATCAACACTGCTCTACATTTTGAAACCTTGGAGACTGCAACAGTGTTTCTATCCCCCCCCCCCTCCCGCTCTAAATATGATGAACACTTTCAAGTTTCAAGGGCAGCATTTTCATTGGCCGCAGTATTTTGTAGCAATGAGCTGAGCACATTAAGTGAAGCCAACATGGAGTGTTTTTCAGTATGTGCAGTGAGGATACTTCACTCCACAAGTTGGGTTGGTGAAAGATGAGGCTATGGTCAGTATTAATGTCAGAGTGTAATCATGGTTAGGATCAGTCACACCATGATCTGAGCATGGATCAGGCTGCATGTTTTATATGAGAAGAGTGGGAAGATAAGATAGTGCCTTTGGTTGCAAAAGTTTACACAGCAAAAAAACGTATTTTTGTAGAAGGACTCAATTTGTACTTTTAACACAATACAGTGAGAGCTGTATGAAGCCATTGGGCCTTTGTTTATCTTGTGGGAATATTCTTTGGAAAGAATAGGAAACTGTCTTTATGGGAATTTGCATGAATTGTGATTCTGTGAGGATTCCTTCAGTGTGCTTGTAAGCAGTGGATCACATTGTGTGTTGTTCAACACACGGGGTTACTGTGAGGCGTTTACTCTTATGTCATTTATTCTGTGAGATGTACATGTTCCCACTATTGACTCAGTGTTGTCTCTTTGCCTTTTGCTTTATTTGTTTTGTAAAGGTGTGCTTCACATCTGGAAATATTTAGTATATATGGCTGGTTTTCCCAAAAGTCTTTCATCATCACTTGGTGCATGTTTTTTTACATGTAGCTCTAAATGTACACACAGAAAAGCAGGCCTATGCTAAGCAAGACAATGGTCATTTGAAAACACGTAGTCGTCATGCACTCCCACCTCACCAGTGTTTGGATTGTCAGATTTTTATATTGTTTTCAATTTGTTAATTCTTTTAAATGTCTTTTGTTAATTATTTTTGTTTTTATATTTTTTTTCTTATGTTACTGTCCTGAGTAAATGTTGCTCTTGGCTGTATTTTCTTTAAAAGTGCAAACCGCAACACGGTAAGATGAAATACTTTTGTAAGGGAATAAGAAAACGGCTTATTTATTGCCAGAATAAAACCTATGAGTATTTGCTGTTTTTGTAATGGGAAAGTCTTAGAGTTTGACTGATGGTATGTATTTTTTTTTCCCCCCACAGTGGTCTGATGTTTAACAGCCTTGATGCTTTGAACAGCTTAAATGTTTCTTAAATCTTCAGTGCTGCTTGTCCTACATTTGGACCTCATGCCAATTCATAGTATTAAATGGTGTCACAGGCCAAAAACCCCAAATCTATTTTTGTGATTCATGTTTTTGTAAGAAAAAAGTATACATATTTCATGAAGTCAAAATAGTCTTTATGACAAACTTGTTCCATCTCTCATCGACACAGAAAATGCAAATCCTTCAGTTTCATTAGTGCTATGGTGTCATGCATCATCTGGTCTTTGTACATGAGAAATAAAGGATGTGCGGCATAATGGAAACTGTATTAGTCTGTCTTTGTGAAGTATCCATTCTAACTCAGTATTATTTACCACCATACAACACCATTCATATTAGATGATATTTGCACAAAGATGTCCCTCATATAATTAATTATAGTATTGTCTCAACACCACGGAGCAGAATAGTCTCTTTGTGCAGTGAGGACTGACATGAAAGCCTTGTAGATATGGGGGAAGGGAAATATCCCTCATCAGGAAAACAGGAAAAGAAAATGACACCAGTGGAGCCCACAAAAAAAACGTTAACAGGAAATGTGGACATCTTGGCAAAATCAAGGACACTTCTAGATCTTTACGCCTAAAGGTTCACATGCCAACCTATCACACACATACATAACAGTTTATAATGTGTATCATGTGTGACACACCAAACAACTGTCATCAAAGCTGATGGGGTCAAAGATAACGTAGCATAACGCTAATGCTACAACGCAACATCAAGGTGTCACTGGGTTCATGTTTTACCAAAATAAATCTTCATTACAAGGCCGTTTGAAGACTAGTATAGACGTACCAAACGGATGTGCTCCCTCACTGGCAACCATTTTTTTTTTACAGGTATTTGAAGAAGTTTTTTTTCCCTACACCGCCAGTGTGCCTGGGAATTTTTCTGTAGCTTTAAGTCAGGGTGAACTGATACAAACATGCATCCCAAACTATCAGAAATGACTGTGTTCCCTTATAGTTGATTAAAACACTGTGAAGCTGCGTTGACTGACTAGCAGGTAGAAATCCTAAAACTTAAGCAGACAGCTACCATCATATCAGTAGCTTTTAGGGTTATCAACTAAATAGAATAACTAGAAACACCGTCGTCTGTTTTGCTTGTTTTATTTTAAAGCATTTCAAATACTGAGTCACAGTGAGGAACTGCATTAAATGTGTGGCTGAAACACAACTTTAATATCAGTATCAACAATGTACAAACACAGTAGTATAATTACTACAATTAAGAGTATTATCAAATTGGAATAACTGCATACATACATAGAATTTTTGGTTAAAACCAAACCGTAAACATGTCAGATTGAATAGAGGCAATTAGAATAAAACATGAATTACAAGGGACTTTTGTTCTTATACGACAGGCTTATAGTTTTTTGTCATACCTTGACAGTTTTGGCTGTTGACTCTGCAGTCATCTTCAAACTGTCAAGGTATGACAAAAAACTTTAAGCCTGTCATATTAATAAAAATCACTTTAAATAGTAGGGTAAATGAACTTGTTTGGATTAAAAGATGAATGACCTTTTACCTGTTAATTGTTCTGTTGTGGTTCCAGTTAGAAAATGTAACACCATATTTATACTGATTATTGTTCTTTTGTAGCACCAATAATGATAATATATTTATACTGATTACCCAGATGTATCTATAATGGCTTTTATGTTAGTACCAATGCTAATATCTGTATTAATTGCAGGTAATTGTGTCACAGCTGACATGAGTTTATTTAATATAATTACTTGTCAGATTACCTCAGATTACTCCTTTATGTTGCACTTTATATTTGGCTATACTTGACACTAATAAAAAAGTAAGGAGGGGAAAAGGGGTAATAAGAACCTTCTGACAAACTCGTAATTACACTTTAAAAGTAAAACTATTCAGTCATCAAAATATCAAAGTTAATCCAATACGTTAAAAGTTATTGGGCGAGAAAATTATGTTTCACAAACTCAAATCCACACACACCAAAAGTTCAGTCAGCACCATGTATTAGCACCACATACAAAACTCCATAACAGTCCACATTGCAAATGAAACCAAGTGTTTTCTTACCATGTTCTATTAGCCTACACAAACCACTGGTTAGTTTCTTTATTACAGAGAGAGAATATTCAATATCAGACATCTTTCAATTTGCATCTTCTGGCACTGAAAGTAACCAGATTATGTCTTTTTGAATCTCTAAAAATCCTATTATTATATTTAATCCATCCAGTTTTACACATTAAGGATTGACTAGAGAACGTTACCAGCTCATGTTTGACATTTTAAGAAATACATTTATTGGCGAGTTAGATGAGAAGATCAATACTACTAGGTCAGAATAAGAAAACAAATTAGCATATTTCCCAAAATGTTTTGGGACTATTCCTTTTAATGAAACCATGCATGTTGTTGTGATATGTATGCAGTATAAAGAGAATGAATCTGCTTTCAAAATTCTGACAATGTTCTATTTTTTCACATTTTCTCAAAGAGGTATTACTCATTCTTTAGGTAACCATTTTCAATTCCAGCACCATGTTGAAACCGCCTTTTTCAATCTAAATATAAAAGAAAGAAGAGCACTTTTTACAGTGAACTGCATTCTGCTGCCATGTCAGTTCAATTTGTTTGCATTCCATCCAACTGAGCTCATCCTCGGCCTTGCCTTCCCTCTCTTATTCAGTTTCCCTCTACGCTGCCTTTGATGAGGTATCCATTGAAAGTGATATAGACATCTACATCATCACTGTAAACTGCGTTCTCCCTCTCCCTCTTGTACAGGCGGACCCACACCTCGTCTTTCAGCTCCAGCTGCAGCATCACGCTCTGACTCTGCATGATGGAGCGGTCGCTGGGCTGGGCGTACACAATGGCTTGCTCGGTGTCGTTGTGCATGATGTGTAGATAAGTCTCTTTGAAGTTCCACGTGTGGATGTTGACATTGAAGAAGTAGATCCCCGGGACTTGGCAGAGGAACTTCCCATTGAACATGTTAAAGTGGTCGTCAAGGTTGACGAAGACTGTGTCAAACACAAGCGCCTGGTAGGACTCCAGGCTGTGGAGGGATTTGCGGCGGCCGACGGAGAAGGCGGAGTAGTGGACTTTGCAGGGGTCTCCTGGGAGACCTGCTTGGCCCTTTTTGCCTTTTGAGCCCATGGGACCTTTGGAGCCTGGGGGGCCTTCTTGTCCAGCTTTACCTGGTGTTCCTCTGTCGCCACGTTCTCCTTTGTCACCTGCATAGAGGGATATAAGTCATACCACTGTCAAAAGCTACATTTCATTCCCTTGTTTAGTTTAATTCAAGATAGTATATGTGGGATAGAGCATAGCATATCTGCTTAGTAACATAGGAGATATTGGATAGGATAGAACAACCCAATGTAATTCTGCTAAATTTAACATCACATCCACTATTCATTTCACTTGTTTTCATTTTTAAAAAAAAGTGAATATCCGAATACAAAACACATTTTCCATAAGCCAAGTCTGTGCTGATTCCATTATTTCAGAATTCTGGATAGTCATCATGGAAACATTAATTGGTCATGTGACAAGTGCTGGGAAGATTGGCAGAAAAGGCAGCCAAGTGGCAGTGCTCTGAGCTAATGGAAACCTCAGCTGTCAGATTGACAGCACTCTAGCCCAATGGATCGGGGGGCAACAGGGGGGCCAGTCATATTCCAGGAGGGGGGCCGGTGCCACCCTGTGCCCCTCTACTTGCCCCGCTCCTGGCAATGGAGGTAGGTCTGGTAATGTGAGAATAAATTCAAGATAACTGTTGATGTGTTTTGGGGTTACCGGTTGGATACTTGCTTGGTTATAAAGGCTGTAGCTTTCTTTAAATCACAGAAACTGTCAAGAAACTCCGGGCCTGGTAGGAATTTGCCTTTGTCTCAGCTGTTCAATGACCTTGATGGGTTCATAAACATATCTGCTAAAGGAGCTGAGTCCTTTTAGTATTCTGCAAATAGTACTAAATGCCACCTGTGGGAGCTAGTTTGACAAACAAGACTCCTTACTACATTTCTTTCATTTTAACTAACCTATGGTTCTAAAAGTCCAATAATATTTATATTTTCTGCATTATTCTCTGCAGTATGCTTTGAAATCTTCTGAAACCTCTGTCTGTCAATCAGCATATGTGAACCTGTTATATTATTAATTCTTAATTTATTCCAGCACCTTTTGCACTATTGCATTGCCCTGTTGTATTGGTGGTTATAATACTTATAGAGCTTTAGATAGATAGATAAATAGAGAGATTATTGATCCCAATAAAATGGAAAATTATAGTGTTACAGCAGCAAAACCAGTCAGTCACACAGCACAGAATAGTAATATAAATTAAATACTATGATACAATATACATCCATTCAATATACATGAAATAATAATAGGATAAAATACAAGAACAAATATTTAAATATATATCCAAGGTGGGAATACAAAAATGTGCAACTGCTTAAATAGTATGAGTATGTAGATAAACCTATTGTGCAGGTTGCACTTAGTGCACTTAGTGCAACCTGCACAATTATCTAGCACCCAGTGATGAAGTGTTAAAAAGTTGTATTGCCTGTGGTAGGAACTTAGAGTTATCATGGACATGTGTAGTATTTGAGGGTCTGCCAATGGTGTGACATAGGTGTAGTACCTTTGAGGATTGTCATGTTGATGTAGGTGCGGACCTCTGGCGCATGGCTGAACCCTCCTGTGGGAGGCTGGGCTCCGCTGCCCTCTTCTGGCTCCAGGGGATCACAGCAGTGCCTGCAGGGGACCGGAGGAGCACCCGGAGGAGGTACCAGGGCCCCCAGCGAGGGGAGGGACACAAGGATGAGGACACCCAACATAGCTGTGCCTACTCTGTAAACCCAGATTTAGTTGGAATTTAAAAAAAATGTAGTGGTCACTACTTATTCTTTCATGTTTTGTTAAAAACCACAGTCATTACTAAATCACATTAGTTGTTTGTAATCAGCTTAAGTATGCAGTGCACAGGTCATATTAAGCAGAGATAACTAAGGATGTTATATTCCTGTGTAGGAGGGGCGGGGTCATTTGAATTTTTCTGTGCTGAAGCGATGCAAAGGCTCATGGGAAAAAAACAAATATGTTCTGTCCAAGTTAACGTGTGTTTTAATAATGTTTTGGTTATGTTACCTGGGTTTTAGTTTTGTATGGTTGATTAGTGTTCATGTTTATCTACATTTACTGTTACACCATTATGGAGGCCCGGGTGGGGACTGATGGAGTTTGGAGAGTGGCAAAATTAGTATAAGAGAAATGTTCCATGCAATAGAATTCACCTACAGGATTAGTGGTAAAGCAACAACACCAATTGTTCAGCAGCTGCTCAGAAGATATCATCATTATGTGTTGTGTCAATCCCAGAGTAGTGGGGAAAAAAAGAGAAATCTTCAATCCTGAGCCTACGAAAACATTTATCACTCTAAAGAGAAGAAACAGGAGTTGTGAACAGTGGAAAAAATAAATGAAGCGAAGCATTCTTATGACAAAATAAGCACATATGTCTACGAGTTGGTTGTGCATTCACTTGCATTTCAGTGGCTGCTTGAATGAAATGCATGAACGATTTCTGCACTAACACACCCACAAAGGTGACTCTGAGAGGTCAAATGGTGCCTCAAAGACACACTAATGAGCTTCTCATCCAAATCCCCAAAGTAAAGAAAATGTCTAAATAATAGGAGCAACATGGCAAGGATCATAAATCACCTGAAAAATTACCCTGCAGCCAGCCCATAATTTATCACTAATTAGCTCAGGGAAGGTTGGCTAACATTGGCTTATTTTATCCAGAGAAAGTCGGTGGAGTGTATTTTTTAATACAGAGAGCCAAGCTGAGTAGTTTTCAATGGAAAAGTGATGGCTGTCTGCCAGACTAGTCTATTTTGTAACTGGAACAGTGTGTGCTGCCCGCTGGGTTTATGCAGGACAGCTGCATCCATACTGACTATTGTCTGACAACTCAGTCAAAGACCACATACTTCAAAACTTACTTGACTCTTGCAGTTTTGCTTTTGATCCAAAGACAACAATTTGGACCGATTCTGTTCCCTGGCAATGGAATTCTAAAACTGGACCAGATCGTATTGTTTTTTGCAGTGATTTACCAGTTTTATTAGGTACATTGGCTCTAATACAATTCAACTTTTTATCTTTCTGAAAGTTTTTTTTTTAAAACTGTGTCAGAGAAAGAGATGCAAAGTGAATAAGAGATGCAAAATGAATACAAAGGGACGCACAACGATTACCAGACGCAAAAAAGAGATGCAAACATACATAGGATTGTATTGGCCATATGTATTTGGCCATGTCATGTCTTATAATCTATCCAGGCTCACTTGCTTTAGTGCCATTTGCTCTCCCTACAGAAGAATTGTTTAAAACACTGTTTAGAGCTGTTGCAGTCCTTAAAACTCTGATTGTCATCTATACACGCCTACCACATTCCCAATTGTGTGCACTATAGTGTGTGTTTGTGTGTGTCAAAATATTATTGTTGGTCCTAATAGTGTTTAATGTACTGGGATGAATCTTGCAGTGGAAATCTGCAGCTTATGTTTAGGTTCTGTTTGGATTTCTGAACCACACTGACCAGGGATATTACATAACCCGTTTGAACTGGAAACCTGTGTAGTTAGTGTGTGTGTGTGTGGGGGGTCCTGGACCGACTTTTTGGCTGTAATAGCCCACATTTGGTGTTTTTTTCCTCCTATAGTTTTTGTATATATTTGTTATTATATATAATTTTCATTATTGCCTATCTTTGTGAGTCTATCAATATACGAATGCTACCTGAGGAACGTGCACACTCGCCTACCTATGGTGCGTTCAAAAATAAACTCCGAGGTGTAGTGCGGGGGACAGAGGGCACCGACGTGGAAAGTGCGGGGGACGTACTCCGTGTCCTCTGTACTATTCATTCTGTATTTTTACAGTATCATCTTAAAAGTTTAGTTAAGACACATATATTAACAAGGAAACACCATAGTTGTTATAGCTGTTTCTATCTATATGTGGATCTCGTGCAGCCCCTTTTCTGCGGGTCCGCTGGAGCGCACCCGCATAACCCCAACAACGCTCCCTGCCGACATAACAGCTGATTATCAGAAGGATGACGATCAGAATGAATCTCACCTCGTCCACGTCTCTGCAGCCGCTTCAGTCCGATGAGACAGACAGAGGACGGAGGAGAGAACTCCCTGAGTCAGCAGCCCTCTGTCCCTCTGAGTGTCCTGTGTGTGTGTGTCCTCCCAGTGCAGACTCAGGCAACAAGTGTCAGTAACATCTGGTGACACTGATCTAAAGATTAGAATCTGTCCTGAAGGCTACAACCCCAATGCTACTAGGTAGTAAAGCATTTTCTGTTACCTCGACTGGATATTGCCACCATCCGTGTACATGTGAGCATAACTCTGGTAGACCACCCTCCAGGCTCTGATTACAAACTCGCTAAATCCCCCTGGGTCTGCATTGCCTCTGTGCTGAATTCCTCCATTCCTCATCCCTCGCTCCTGCTGCAGCTGCAGAGAGAGAGAGAGAGAGAGAGAGAGAGAGAGAGAGAGAGAGAGAGAGAGAGAGAGACACAGGGAGACACACACACACACACACACACACACACACACTATAATCTTTCTTTCCAGACCTGAATAAAGACTATAATGCTCTGCTTCAAGTTTGTTTTGGAAAGAGACCGGGGAAATGTGATTACAGGACAGAGTATAAAGAATACATTGAGGGAGAAAGTGAGAGACACAAACCGCAGAGGAGGAGATGTAGAGCATGAGAGGGGAAACCAGACTGAGGAGGGACATCCAGCCCCTGGGCCTCAAGGGTGTGTGTTGCAGGAAATGATGGGTTGATCCTGTAAAAATGAACATGTGAATGTTCCCAGACCACCATCAGTAACACCAGTGCTCCATGCTCTTGGCAGATAAAGAGATCAAATGTTATTTGTCGTAGATCACACATTATAAAAAATAAAAACAAATGAATGACATATGTCTTGGCTGTTGGACTTGCTACCACTTAACGTCTGGTGGTGGCCAACATGTGGAAGATCTGGAACAAAAGCCAAAGTTGATTGAACCAGGCAGCTTTTATTCTTGTGGTGTACACTTGTTTTAATTTGTGGAATTTCTTAGTTTTACAGTGAAGTGGTCCAATTTTTAATAGTAGCCTACTATCTTTTAGGGCAGTGGCTCCTAAACATTATGGTTTGTGGACCATTAAAGGAACAATTAAACATTTTGGGAAATAGGCTACACTTATTAGTTTTCTTGCCAAGGAAATAACACTCTGTTCTGAGAAAATAAGAGCCAGGAGCTGCTTAGCTCAGCTTAGCATGAAGACTGGAAACAGCAACTAATCCTTTTCACACTTTGGTTTTTCAGATCAAACAATACAAAGTGTTAATCCGTGAGCTTTAGAGGTGGCGGTAGGTGGATTTTGTTTCCTTTGGACAGAGTCAGGCTTCCACTTGTTTCCAGTCTTTGTGCTAAGCCAAGCTAACTGGCTGCTGGCTTTAGCTTCACACAATCTTCTAACCTCACTCTCGGAAAGAAAGCAAGCGTACTTCCCCCAAAAATGTCTAACTATTCCACAGTTTTTAGAGGTGAAGTCATAAAACTATCCAATACTTCACAAAAAAAATCATAGATGAGATGAGAGAGAACTCTGAAACACAATACAATAAATAAAGATACATACAGTATCACATACAGTATTGTTGAAGAACATTGCAGAGGGTGCTGCAATAACTCCATCGATCTATTTTATGAGCACATGTTGCAGTTGTTTGATATAGAACGCAGCAGTCATGTCAGAGAACAAGAGGCGGATGAGGCAGGATTTGTGCACACGTGTAACATGAGCACAGCTGTTGAACATTATCGCCTTGGGTCCCGAGGGTTGAGCTTTCATAGGCTGCTCCGCAGTCACATCAGATACACATTCCTCTGGTTTTCCGGGCGATGTAAACTATTAGGAGACCCGTCTGAAACCACCTGTGCTATCTTTCTGTGAACATTTCCTATCTGTTGACTTTCCCAGTGCGGCCCTTCATTCAGCTCCCCGTCTGACCCCAGTAAACCTCCTCTGGTGTTCTTTGGGTTGTATTTTATTTGAAAGCATTGCAGTCATAACTCCCAAGTCTCACTATCACCCTGTTTCTTATCTATTTGATGAGCTTCAGCAGCATCTCACAAACACCACATCAGTGCACACATGGAATTCATCCTCTTCTCTGAGCTCGGAGTAAATAAGTCCCATGACATTTGACCTATGAGATGAACGATTTGTTCAGCAGACAAGTAGGGAGGAAGGCTGAAGCCATTAGTCAGACAGTGATCGCCCTCTTTACTCGGAATTTCAGGTTTTGCCTTCTGGCTCTAGGTTCAGATTCCCTGTGATTAAGAGTAACAAGTACGAGAACTCAGCCATTTCACTTGGCAAAGTAGTTTAGTTAGCGATATGATGTGGTTTGTGATGATGGTGATGATGATCAGGAGTAGGATAATGATTATGTCTATGCCGCTGATGTGGACAATTTGTGTTATGATGGAAGAGATGTTGATCATGTGTTCAACATGTCTGGTCACGTAGCACTTTTAGCTTTGTCCTCATTCTGCGACTTTTTTTTTTTTTAGATGTTTTGATGTTGTGCTTTGTACACTGGGGAATGTCAAAGTCGGCCACTGGTATTTCCTTCGGAATTGTATAACTATGTTGTTTTTCATACAGTATATTGTACTTTGCTGCAAAACCAATTGCACCCTGGGGACAAAATAAAGTTGAAAGTTGAACCATTAGCTCTTCTGGGTGTGATGGAGGCTGACCAGATATTTGCACTCCCCTGTGCTTAGATGGTGGAGACTTTTGGGGCCCGAAAGCAGACTTGTATTTGCACCCCACAACTTCACCCCCCATGTTCTAAGGCAAAACACATTGTTAGTGGCTTACATAATTATAGAGGTTTGCATTCAAAGCTAAGAACCAGAGGTGGGTTGCAATTTCAGACCTCAAAGCATTCTTGTGTTTCAGCTCAGGAAAAACACAAGAATCTCACAAATCTGTTGCTCCAAAATGGTTATAAATCGATCCCTGCAGGTCCACATTTCATTATCATTTGCTATCTTGTAGTAAATTTCAATCCACAATGCATGCCATATCCGCATAGTTTGGGAATAGCTTCAGTCTCATTTAAATAAATGAATGGTTCCACACTTAAAACTATACACTATATACTCACTCTGAAAACAGACATCCCCTAAAAATAAGGACAATCCTGTCATACCAAGTACTATAAAAATCTGGCGAGATATGACAAAATATCTAGGGAAAAACATTCCATCACATGCACTTATACCGCTGACTTATTATGAAGAGTTTGCCCAAAAGTTAAAAATAATGTTTTTGATATAATATGGCATACAAAGGGGATCAGGCTTATCAGGGATTTATACGAAGACCCTACATTAATGTCCTTCCAGCTACCTCATCTATTATTTTTATTGAAGGGAAGAGATACAAAACAGTGTCTTTCACATTCCTACTCTCTGATCATCATACAATGAATAACCTCTCTTCTTTGTATTTAAAAAAAGAGAACATCGGGGGTGAGATTTACCATTTCTGGGCTCTAAAACCTTTGGAGCAACACAGCACAACGTTTGGTTAACCCTTGTGTGGGGTTTGAAAAATAATAATGCTATTTATTATTTCTTCTAACTCAAACTCATTTTCTGTAAAGAACATACAAAATAACTTATTTTCAATGACTGCACACGGTACACCCCCATGCATGTCATTCCCCCTCTCTCTCTCTCTCTCTCCCCCATTTCATGTCTTCAGCTGTCCTATTAAAAAAAATGATGTTCTCAGTGAAAGTTACCAAAGATCCAGGCCTCCTCCTACTGAGCTTGCTTTCCAAAAACATTTTCCCCTGAGTAGATCTGACTTCAAACTATGTGACAAGCTCCTGCTCCTGGCTTGGAGATGTATTTCAAAGCAATGGAAAAGTGGCAACGCAGGGTCTCCTTCTCCTGACAGCAATGATTCTGTCTTTCAGTTTCTACCCGACCTAATGAAGGGGAATCGCACGGTCAGCCTGACCCCCACATCCTCCTATCTCACTGTGGGTTGGATCCAAAACAAGCCCTGTGGTTTTGGGTCAAAGCTTCCTCTCTGGGATTGACAGAGCAAGCAGAGGAAATTTAAACAAGCTGTGCTTTACAAAGCCATCCAGCTGGCCACTGTCAGCAAACTCAGCAGAAGATAATATCCATTGAGTCAAGGCATAGGGATTTAGTGTATAAGGATTGGAGTGCCAATTGTACAGACAAGACAACAGACACTAAACAGATCCCAGAGAGAGGAGGAGAAGGAAGAATAAGATGAGGACGCCTCCCTGTTTCATGTTTGTTCGGTTTTCTAATGTCACCTAGTGGCAGAATAAATATAGTGCTTCAAAGGTACTTCAGTCTATTAAATGAAAACAGACATTTATGCTAAAAACCACAAGGTTAAAATTTGACAGTGCAATGCTGGGTTAATTTCAACGGGGTATTTTGACCCAGTGTTAAGGCCGTGTTATGCTTCTGAAGTGGGACAGGTTGGGCTCTCGTGACATGGAAACACAGATGAAAAGCAATATCTTGTGCCATTTCTTACCTGCTTGCTTGCTTACAATGTTTATTTCACACGTCATCATTGTATATTTAAACCCAATTTCATGAGGTACAATGATCATATACAGGCCGCATTAAATGGGGAACCCCAAATAAGCTACTAAAAGCTTTTCGGAGAGGGTCCGAGAACAATAACATACAACACATAACATACCAACCAAAAACTCAATTTACCATGGACACAATAAAGACAATAACAAAACAACAGATAAACGATCCCAGCACAAATTGTAGCACTTACAGAATAATCAACAATATGAAAAAAGCAGTTTTTCCTTGAGACGTTTCAGGTTTTTGTCGAGGCTCACTGACATGGCTAAATAGCATAAATTCTCTGTGAGGTGAACGGATGTTGTTGGTTGTGTCAGAGTTAAATGTCAAACCACACTCTAATACACACACTCACAGCTCACAGACAGGACCACCTGACAGGACATGTAAACACTCAAAACACTACACACACACACACACACACACACACACACACTTGCTTTCTCTCACACTTTCAACACATGTGCCCACCCCTCAGCCCTCGTTCCACAACGACACAGGAAGTCAAAGGGTGACCCATTTCTACAACAAGGTTTTATTTTGTTTGGTCTCTACGCACATGTCATCTGAGTGCAACGGAAATAAACTGCATGTGTTGAGACAAGAGCAGCAGCATTTACCACTGACCTCAATGATTCACATAAATCTAGAAATAGCAATCTAATAAATATTATACCAATGCTTATACACGTTTTTTTTTATTGTAGATAGTACACTTTACCAGGTGGACGCTCTCTGTTGATGACTAATGGGGATTATTAGGTGTTGATTTGATCTCTTAAACAGCATGAACTCATTTAGAAAGATGTACAAACAAAAACGTCAGAGGCAAACCAGCTGCCTTTTGTTTTGACAGTAGATCAGTACAGACTAAAATCTATTCATTTAATGTATTCAACAGCTTGAGCCATAGTGCCGTTACAGATATCATATAGCCTACTACAATGTCTTTTTGCATAATACAACTCTAAAGTGATGCTCGTATGTTCTTTATAAAAAGTAATTCATCACTATTTACATAATCAAAACACATTTAAATCACATTTCATTGCTTTAAAAAAATCCCAGATCTGCCTGCAGGAATGAAGAATTTTGCGATGATATTAGTAGATTTAAAGAGCACTTACAACAGAATGTCTTTGTAAGGTTTAAGTTAAAGTAATTAAAAGCAAGATAAAAAACTGTGTTGTTGTAAGTAATGTCTTTTCTTACTTTCATGCTCTGCTTTGTGCATTTAAACACTAATGCAAATAAAGCCCATTGAAAAAAAAGTACAGTATTGTACACATTCAACAATAAGGTACTCCCAGTTGAGCTACCCAGGCACCCAACTGGTTGATTTTTACTCGCCCATCAAATATTTGGCTCTATCCCTTCACAGATGGTTCTTTTAAAGTCAGGTTGTTCTTTAACCTGCTGTGGCAGACTGTGCCTTGGAACACCAATCTCATGAAGACACATTCCTGTACAACTATTGTTCTTAGTAAGCTGCTCCAATCATTTTTTTCTAAAACAATTGATCAAAAGACTATGTGTAATGTGAAAGGGGTCGTTTAGTGAGACGTACCAGCACAGAATTATCACCCGACCCTGCTTAGTTTTGGATTTCCTGCTCCACAATTTTACTGTGCTGGTTCACTTTCACCACTTTAATTAGCTTTGCTTTTTGTTTTTTTGCATTTTGCAAAAATGCTCTCTGTATGCTAGGTGTCCAGCCCCAAACAACAGACAAAGCTAGTGAGTAGCTGGTGAACACAGTGGAGCATTTAGCAGCTAAAGAGACAGATGTTTCCCTCAGTGGCAGGTAGAGGTTGAAACAGAGCAATGAAAAAGTAAATTAACATTGAATTTAAATTAATCAAGTGGCCGGAAACATGACTCAAATGCTCTGGCTTGTTCTGCTGCCCCCATGTGACCAACTGCCCAATCACTGCATGTTTGAAACATGAAAATCATTGAATTTGCATGAATGCTTTTTCTTTGTCAAAGCTGCACCACACTCTTCAGAAATACTCACTTTCACAATCAGATTAGAATAAACAATCAGGTTGCTAAGTGATACAAACACATTAAATTTTAAAATGATCGCACAGGGATTCTTTCAGGTACATTACACGTTTTCAGATGGATTTATTGCTGAATGTTGTCTGCAGCTCTTTGAGGGTCAGATAACCTGTTTTACAGGGCTCCACGGGCATGGAGGAAGACCTGCACATGGCATCAGCCATAGGCCAGGCCGCATAGCTGGCACTACTAGCCACCACAAGTACATCTTCCGGTTGGCTATCAGAGGGTATCGGAGTTAAACTGGGAGTGTTAGGAGGGGGTGGAGCAGAGAAGGGGGGGCACATCTGGGAAGGAAGATGGAGAGGGAGAATGATAAGAGGAGGGCTATGGTGATCATTTGAAACCTCTTTCCCTTCCACATCCATGACCATTTTATCTTCTTCATCTTCCTTTCCCATAACAAAGCCAGAGTCTGGGCTCTGCGGCTCCCTCTTCAAGCTCTCATAGGTCGGAGAGGCGTCAAACAAAGGGCAGAGGGAGACGGGAAGGTTGTGCTCATCATGATAGGCGAAGTAGGCAGGAGTGGGGTCAGATCGAGCTGAGCCGCCAGAGGAACTGGACATGAAGTAGCCCATGTTAGAAAAGCAGGATGAAGAGGAGGAGGAGAATTGGTCAACAACTCCGCTGGTGGCTGAGCTAGCCGAGGGGTAGCTCCTAAAGTGAAGCAGGGCGCTGGTGGAGCTGGAGGAGGGAGAGGTGGAGGAGACCACATCCCAGCTTTCGCTCACCTCAACCGGGGAGATGCGGTCGCATGGCTTGGCCACGAAGAACGATTCAGAAGCTGTAAGAGGATTCAGCCATTTCTAGGAAAAAAGAAAGAGAGATTTAGAGTAGAAAATACACCTGAAGAATGAGACAATAGTGTTTATATATATATATATATATATATATATATATATATATATATATATATATATATAATATATATATTTGGAGTTATTGATGTCCTGGGTTTTTTCAAGTATGTGAGAGCCAATGTTTATCTCGGATTTTCCGAAAGTGCTCTGTAAGTGATCTTATGTTTGAGTTTGTTCTCGGTGTTTGTTTGAATACAAGCAAGAGACAAACCACAGCAAGAGGCCGTTTTTTGTGGTTTTAAGAAGACTGACATGCCTTTACTTTGTATTAACCTGCAACCAAACTTAAAATAAGCAATAAAATGAATTTAATAGCAGAGGGGTCCCTAACAGTAAAGTCTCTACTTCCTTGTCCTGATCTGCTTGCCGGTAAATGGGCTGCATTTATATAGCGCCTTTCTACCTTACTGGACAAAGTGCTTTACAATTTGCCTCTTTATACACGGATGGTGAGAGTTTAGACTTAGAGATTTAGACTTGGACTTCTCTTTATTGATCCTTTTAGGATGACTCCGGCAAGGAAATTTCCAGCAGCAGTTTTCAGCAGCTTACAAAAAAGGTATAAAAATAGTGTTCAGGCAGTAGGCTTGCAGGGGAATTATGCCCATTAGAGGACAAAGGCAGTAGTATGGCAGTTTATGTTTATGATGTTGTAGGACTCTGGATCCTACAATTCCCATAATGAAATCATTAACATATTTGTCTCATCCCCCCTTCCCGGTAAACACCCACATCTTACATCCTACACACCCAAGCCCAAATTCAGATAACCCTGATGATATCCCTATGACATCATCAGGGTTATTTTCTCAGACATGACAAAGCTCCTCCAGAGCCCTAAAATATATTATACTGTTTTCACAGGGCAAATAGTACTCATCGAGGCTAGTAAACTGACTGGTACTTTACTTGATGATACTTTTACTTCAATACATTTCAGAAGGAAATATCATTCTTTGACAGCTATATTTATTTGTAGAATAAAAATTAATTTAATTCATTTGGACTTTAAATGAAGGACCTTTAATTGAAGTTTTATAAATAGTGTGGTTTTGCTGCTTTCACATAATTTAATAATCTCAATACGTCTTTCACCACTGGAGCGTTGGCAGTATGTACTGTGAATCAGGTAGGTATGAATTGGTCCCAGCATTGAACCCTGGGGTACTCCAATTAGGAGAGGGTAGACATTAGACACACATTAAAAACTCTTTCTGGCATCCCAGGTGTCCAACCCATTGCCACAGCCTATTGATTGGTTTGTGATGAATACCTTAATGTCTCTGTAGTGGCTGTGAATGGCAGTCTTGAGCTGCGACATATTATCATTTTAGTCTAACATTGTCCTTGTGAGCAGACTAAAACACCAACAATGAATCACAAATATTGAAGGATAAATCAGAATTAACACAAATAGAAAGCCTAACATGTTTCTTTATCATATCTCACAGCTGGAAAGAAAAGAACAAGAAAAAATGTTAATAAGAAATTGAAGTGAAAAGTTAATCATACTTGTTGCAAGCAAAATTACTATCACAGAGTTTTGTTACTTGCGTGTAAAAATAGTTGATGAGATTTTGTGGTAACGCTTGCAGTCTGTGAGGCACATTTGTTAAAAATGTTCTATGTGGTAGGATATAGTGGTAACAATGCTTAATGTTTTGTGAGAACATTTCATTTTACCTTTAGATTTCCTCCGTGGACGGAGTGGAGAGTGTGGAAGGATTTTGAAGGGTTTGGTACTGGCTTCCTTTTGAGGAGCCTGAAATGGCAACAGGGATTCATTAAATTAGATATCCTGCATGTAAACATGTACACACACCCACATACACACACAGATAAAAGCAAACACTATACTCACCCCCTGATCGCACAACTCCTGTAAACGACCAGCGTTACAATGATGACACCCAAGCTCAACATCACTCCCCACATTACCAATGATGTCGGAAACTCTGAAACTGAAAGCTGCCGTTACAATGTGTAAAATGCATGTACAAGTGAATCAGAAAATCCATTTTGTTCTCCCTCAGGTCTTAACATTACAACTTGTTCAAACCTTTGAATCCTTATTGCCCCTTGAGCATCTTGACGGAAAGATGCTGTGTATAAATGGCTCTTCACATTATTTCATTATGGGGTTCAAATGTAAAAGCCTCATAAAACATCTGTGCGTGATCCAATATTTCACCAGAGCCCCACAAGAGGAAGCAACCCCAGATGTAGCTTTTTTTGTATTTCCCCCAACAGGCCTGGGATCATCTGTTTCCTCGTTACAATGAGAACTGTAAGTTTCTGTCACTCAAACAACCTGAAAATGCAAAGTGTTGTTACCATGGTCCTCCCAGGCTGTGATTGGGCTCCAGTTGCTCCAGTGGCAATTGTCCGGTTCAGTGGGTTTGACTCTCACCCTGACCTGGTGATGCCCCTTTAGTTTCCAAGCAGATATCCTGAGCTCTTGTTCTTGTGTGGACAAAGTCCTGGCCTCCTGATAACAGAATCCAATATCAAAATTAGGGTGTATCTTAACAACCAGAAAGCATTTGTCAAAATGCTTCAGACAATCATGAGGTCAATTTATTGTCACCATAAAATATCATGTGAGGAATCTACAAAGAATAAACTCCTCTCACACCTTTTAGCCATGCTTCTAGTATGGATGGCAATGCCGTTATCGCAGGTTTAACTTTAACTTTACGGGTGCCTGGGTAGCTCACCTGGTGGAGCATGTGCCCATGTATTGAGGTGTACTCCTCGATGCAGTTATGTTGGATTCATGTTAAGACTTTTTAGTTTAAAAAAAATTAACAATTTGATGGCCTCCATGCAGGGACCCCCTAGGGATCCCGGACCCCGTGTTGAAGATCTCTGCTACATATATATATATATATATATATATATATATATATATATATATATATATATATATATATATATATATTATTTTGGGCCTATGATATACCATTATGCTCATATAGCATGTTTTGAAAAAAGAGCATTGTAAATATGAGTATTTTTAAAAAATGGCCATTTATGCATGCAAGTGAATCACGAATGAGTACTCACGTTCCATGTCTGTTTTTTCTCTTTGATCTGAACTTCGAAGTGAAAGGATGTGAAGAAGACAGAAGGACGACTGCCTTGACTCCATGATATCCTGGTCTCATTGGCAGTGCTGCTGACATTGGGAACTCCTGGAGGATGCATTTTGACTGTATGCACGCACACAGGCACAAACACACACACGCACACAAGAAAAGAAAAGCCCACAGTTAATTAATTCCTGATCTTTATCACTTTTTTGACAGTCACCAATACAAACCTATATACAAATCCTAAACATGTTATCCTAGTAAAGACATACAAACATTTCCTTGTAATGAATTATGTCAAATGTCTTTCATAACCATATTTGTGAATGACTTTTCAGGAGCGACTAAAAAAGAGAAACTCACTGTGATCGTATGGTGAGTAGTTTGTGATGTTCTCCACCAACGTCCCGTTACACTCCACGCTGATGTAGGGCATGTCAGCATAGCTGTTGAATTCCTGGAGGGACCCATAATATATTAAATTAAACAGTGAAGACAGAAGTTGACAGACTGTTGATTATTGTTATGGATTTATTCTTTATTCCAGTGCAACATTTGCACAAACACTGATTCAATAGGGTAAGATCATTGGGGGTGAGGGGGTAAGATAGAAAAAGATGTTGAATTGTTCTTATGAATGATGTGTTAGTGACTTACTTCATTTTCAAAGACAAAACTGCAGCCTGGAGGAGAGTTTCTGTGTTTTTTTAGCTTGCAGCTTCGACTAAGTAAAATATTCTCCGGGGGTCTCCCGTAGATCTTAAAGATCCAAGTTGTCTTCACACCGAAGATCCAACAGTCCACACCTGGAGCCACTTGGGAGCTGTCCCATGTACAGCTGACATTGTTGACAAAGTCATTTACGCAGGAGAGTCCTTGAGTGACAGAGACATAATAAAAAAAAATGGAGATTAGCACTCCCTCTCTCTCTTTATCAGTGTCATTGTACATACTTGAGTGGAGGTTTCGAGGTTAAATGTAATCAGTAAATTTCCCTTCTGTGGGATTTAGTTTTCAACTTTGACAAAATGAACACGCAAGAAAAGAATCTTTGGAGCCTTGTGATGACAATTTGTGTTTAAATAAACACTTTCAGGCAACACTTGTGTTTCTGTTGGTTTATTCAATGAGCTGCAGATGGACTCACGTCCAGTGCATGTTTGCGTGAATGAGTGAGGGTACCTGTGAGAGAAAGGACAGTACCATAGAGACTCTTTCAGTTGCAACCACACTCAGTCATGTAGTACCTTGCAAGCCTTTGTGAGATGGGGCTGCATGCACTGAAACCAGAACCAGCAGGACGTACGTGGACACCAGGGTCCCCATAGCCTTGACCACAATATGACTGTGAACAGAAAGGTTCAATAAATGCTGTACTTTAGATTGAGAATCTTTGTCAACAGGGTTAAATACTAGGGGGTGGGAATTACCAGAGCCCTCACAATACAATATCATCACAATACTTATGTCACAATATGATATTATTGCAAATTTAAACATATTGCAATATTCTGTGATATATTGCAATTTATTACTTTTTTTTCCAACTTCAAATTTTTCCCAAAAAGAAAACTTTGTCAACATTTTATTAAAATGGGATCGTATTGATTCCCCCCCCCCCCCATTAAATACATGAATGTATTTGGGCAGAAAAATGTTCACGAGAATTAAAAAAACAAAAGGGTTGTATGTAGCGCTCACAGTAAGTAAAACATGGGAATTTGTGTTTAAAGTTGACACATTTGGGTGGTTACGACCCCATAGCAACTAGGCGGATTAAAAACAGCAACCAAGTAACCGAACAAGTTTCTACGTCTGTATGAAAAAAAAACTCAGTTCTGAAACTGCATCGATTAATCATCATCAGCAGAGTGCTGTATTGTTTTGAGAGTGAAAAAACAATAGTAGCTCCACACTCATCCTGAGAAGGCGGCAACTACCAGTTCTAAGTGAAACTGGACTGAGACTAATGGCACCTGTGCTGTGCACTACAGAGAATATATTTAATTATTATATATATTATGTTACTGTGTTACAGTAAGCACTTTGTACCAGCCACATTGATGAATAGTAAGTCATTCTTAGTAGTATTTCATGTTATAAACTAAGACAATTCTGCTATATGCTATATATTATGAATATATGACTCAAAGAAAAGCATTTCATTATTTTATTTTATTTATTTTTTTCTTACCAGTCTAACTCATCGGTCGTTGCTGTTCCGTCAAAGCCTGAACTAAGCAGGATTGTGAGTAACTTTATGGAAAGTGCAGATGAGTCATCGTGATTGATATTATAACATAATGTAAAAGAGAAACAAAACCACTTGTTCTTAATTAATAACGGCAGATCAGGGAAATGACATATGATGTAATTTTGATGATCATATATGATATGATGACACATATGAGCTAAATGTAATTGAACAGTAGCAATACTGTACAAAATTGAAAGCAGTGCAATCCATTGACTCAACATTATTCTTGTATTATCTTAGAATAGCATCAGTGTATAGGAAGTGATACAGTACCTCATGAGCCTCGGTCAGTTAGGGTAGCAGGGGGTCTCACATTGTCATCTCCTCTGCTGGACGGACGAGTTTAAAAGATGTCCTTTTTCTTCTGTCTCTTTCTGTCCCTCTGTCTTTTCTACTCGTACATCACTATCTCACTCACTTGTGCAACTCCTTCTCTCTCTCTCTCTCTCTCTCTCTCTCTCTCTCTCTCTCTCTCTCTGTAGCTCATTCCTCTGCCTCCTCAGTCTCGCCCCTCTCTCTTCTTTGAGTGCCCAGTGACATTTTCCACTTGTAACCACAGCCTGTGTCTGGGGCTTACAGGAAGCCTTGTGTGAAGCTGTGTGTGATGGTGAGAAAACAGGTGGGGGTTTAGGGGGTGGAGGGGGTGGTGGAGGGAGGGAGGAGGGGGGGTGACCGTAGAGCAGAGCGCTTCCTCCTGCTCACCAGCAACAGCAGCAGCTACCTGGACGCCGCTAGGATACTAATTGAACTAAAACAAGAAATACAAAGCACACCACATCCTGTTTCAATCTCAACGTAAAGTGGGTTGTACAAAGGGAAACTTGTGCATTGTCGTATGAAGTGGTTTATGTCAGTGAAACTCATCAAAAAACTGAAGATTCAGAGGATTACAGCGGCTAAAGCTACCAGATTTGGAACCATGGGGGTTATTTAAAATACCAACAGTGCACACAAAAAAAAGTTGCACAGCGTCAAAACCGCTGCTGTTACAGCCACAACCGCTGCAGACACATATACACATATTACTCCTCATGTGCTTCTGTAGAGGGAAAGAGACAATGAGGTTAAAAGTTAAAGCAGCATCCTGCTCTTCACACAAAGGTCACAATTTCATTTCTGTAGCCACAGGACTCAAGAGATTTCCTCTTATTGTTAGTTTGTAAGTCCATTGCTAATTAATCCCACACCCCCGCAACAACATATTATTTGCAAATATAAATCAAGATATTTGTGAAAAACATGTTTTTTAAAATATTTTGCTTGCTAGAGTTGTTGTAAAAGACAAGATCGAACACACAAAAAGCATGCCTTGTGTGTGCTCTTATGTACACTCAGTGGTAATAAACAGCTCGGTAAACATAATTCACCATTTATGTTTCCCATACTTTTTTGCAAATGCTAATTCCATGAAAACTGTGTGATTTGGGAGATGTAAGAATTATTGTTCTGTAGCTTCAAATCAGGGTTGAGTTGAAAAATAACGGGTTGTTAGCTTGTCGTATTGTCACTCAAGTGTCTAATACATAGGATACAAAAGGATATTACTGCTTTAGTGGAACATCTGATTGATTATCTACATTGATTGAATAGACAACCAATCAAGGGGAGGGTAACAATCAAATACTAATATCCCTGAGATCTTGATTAAAAAAATAAAATAAAAAATAAAGTCAAACATAACGTTCAGCCCGCATCCCACCCCAATAATATTCACATAGTCACTGATTACCAACAACGTGCTTTGGTTATCCTTTCAGGGCCTTCGTGATGCAATACAAATATGATGTAAGACTCAGGCGTGGTGCTTGGAGAATTTGATCCACAAAAAATATTCATGCAAATGAATGTCAATCAAACTAAATATGAAAAAAAGTCATGTTGCAGATGGAGAGGGAAGAAAAAGTTATGGCAAAACAGAGAAACATGTGTAGGCTTATATTTTCACCCTTACGCAAATGCCAAAGTGTGACTGTAGTAAATCTGGCACAACAAACAGAATAGGTTAATCTTTTAGTATCTTCAAGTGTTCATCTCATACTTAAAGTTCAATGAAGGGCCATTGTGCAACACTCATCCACTCTATGCATAGGCTTTCAACCACAAAGCATATATACACATATGTGTTGCAACACAATAAGACTTAGGTGTCAGCATCAGCTAGCAGCGGTAGCAGGAGAGACAAGGGCGGCGGAGGGCTCAAGTGTGCAAGAGAAGGAAGAGCGTGTGTATCTCTCACCAAAAGGTCAAAGTCCGCCGCGCCTGAGGCGGGGTGCTGCTAAGCCGGCCATAGTCATGTTTGTGTCTTCATCAACAGACCACAGAGATAGGGGGGAGAGGTGAAAAACAAGGGAGGGCACAGTCATATTGAAAAACCCTTTAAGTCTATAAAAATACCTGATGCAACTGTTACATTTTTACAACAAAGTCTGCATGATTCCTGTAAATAGAGGCCAGAGTTGACTAAAAAAGATGAGAGGCTGTTGCTGTGATTAGCTTTCAGCTAAATGCTAACAGGCTCACAATGACAACGCTAGCATGCCCATGTTCATTGGGTTTAATGTTTACTGTGTTCACCACTTAAGTTTAGCATCTTAGCATGCTAACTTTTGGTAATTAGCACAAAGTATCATGAGGGTGACAGGAAAGTTGGAATTCTTGTTTTGCAACTATTGAGTTGGACAGATTACAATGTATAATTGGCTAAATGCTAAATATTCAGAATAATCTTACGTACGTTATATGTGTTTAATATCATACACACACACGCACACACATTCTTTGCTAAATTGATGCTAGCAAAGCCATGTAGAACTCATACCATGTACCTAAAATAAGATACATACAAAGCTAACTACATAATTGGTTTCTATGCAAGAGTGAAAATAGTTCACATTTTGGTTTCCTAATATAGAGCATTGCCTGAATAACACAGTTGAACTCTTTCAGTGTCTCCGTGTCTTAACAGTGGCAGATGGCCGCCCACCAAGAGCCTGGTTCTGTCCCAGGTTTTTGCCTAAAAACAAGTTTTTCCTTGCAGCCACTGTTGTACTATATGCTTGCTCTCTGGGGGAATTGTTGGGTCTTTGTAAATTATAGAGTGTGGTCTAGACCTACTCTATCTGTAGTGTGTCTTGAGATAACTCTTGTTGTGATTTAATACTATGAATGAAATTGAATTGAATGTGAGAGCTGCTTTAAAATGACTCCACCTAACATCAAGTGGATAACGGTCTGTCAGTGCTATCGGTGCTGAGTGCTTTTGTCAGTTTGTTGTGCATTGTTGAATCCTGTGCGACTTCAAACAGTCCCCTCAACCTCCTTTCTCTGTAGTAAAGGACAGATCAGATTACTTCTACAGATACATAGTTCTGGCTTGGTGGAAGAGCCAGCAGTTTGTGACAGAAAGCAAGTTTCAGTGGTTTTTGTTAAACCCCCTCCATTCTGTTGCCTTTACACATCACAGAGATATGTGTAACCCTTTCAGCTGCTGCTGCAAACATTCAGCAGGTTAGTCCCTTAAGTTTTAGTTTGAGTAGGGACTTGTTTGTGTTTTATATTCCTTACGTTTTATACAGTCGTCCCTCATTGATTATCACATCTTGAGGTAAAAGTCTAACAAATAATCTTTTTAGTGGTATTTTATCTCTAACATAATTCCTCCTCTTGTTTGTTTATTGTTAAGCAACAGACCAACAACATGTAAGGTGGCAAATAAAAATAAAAAAGTGTGAAAGTGTGGTCTCAGGGTTGGTAAGCCGGACCTAATTATGTGGTGCTTGTTTTTTTTTTCCATTTCCGTCAGTGTCTTGCCGAGCTTCTCGTTCACGATGTTTCTCTCTATCCACAGAGACGCAAGTCACAAATAGAAAAATATATACAAAAAGTACATCAGAACAGATGGACCGGAACAATTAATGATAGTTTAATTGAGAGAGAGATGGAGGAATAGGAGTAGAGAGAGAGTAGATGGGGGTCAGGAGGCCAGCCAGTCGGAGGGTGGCTGACGGAAGTTGGCTGACCGTGTTAAAGGAGCACCTAGAGACAGAGGGTTCATTGGTTCAATTAAAGGTGGGAACGTGAAGAAAAAGTGAACAGAACTTAGTAAGAATTTACTGCCATCTATGAGTCTGCACCTTGAGCTAAATGCGAGCATCATCATGCTAACATGCTCAATATGTCAAAGCTAACATGCTAATGTTCAGCAGGTATAATATTTACCATGTCTCTGCCATCTTAGATTGACATATTAGCACGTTAACATTTGCTAATTCGAACTGAACACAAAGTCTGCTGAGGCTGACGGGAGGTCAATGTTTTGTAAGGCATAAACCAAAATATTGAACAGATTGTTATTTTTGAATTTATGATAGTGTTAGATGAAATGTTAACGGTACGATTCATCCTCAGGAGGACTACTGTAACTGAGATCATGATTATGAGCTATTTTGATCTATTAAAAAACTGTAGCGTAACATCAGCACAAGTAGATAGTCATCCACAGCTAAATCTGTCTAAAGCTTGCTAACATTATCCACCATAATCTACTGCACTGGTCATTCCAGACCAAGTAAGTCTATCAACAAAACCTCTGAGTGTATTGAAACTTTGGGTTCTATGTGTGTGTGTGTGTGTGGGGGGGGTGTTGAGAGCTTCACTTTTGAAGATACTTGAAATTTTAAACATGTCAAACACTTAATTTTCTGCATTTCTGCAAGAATATTTGCCTTTTTCTGCATCCAGTTTTGGTGCAAATGTATTTATTTATGTAAAGGAAATTATTATTAGATATTTGAGGGGGTTGCACTGGCCAGTTTTGATTATTGGGGGTAATCCCCCATCGCCCCTGTAAATTACGCCTATGAACTTACCACACATGGCATACAAAGAAGGCGAGGGATTGTAAATTTGCGTGTCACATACAGTGCACATGGCAACATTCACAGCTGAATAATTCAGCAGGATAAGACAATTCTTGTTTGCGCTTCTCAGGATTTGCTATCAATGTTGTCCATGTGGCTTTTGCCTTTAAAATAATGTTAATGTCATATCAACGTATTGAGCATGAGTACTTCATAACTGTCAGATATATACAGATATTAATATCACAGAAGCTTTGGACAGCTGAACTGTGATGTACTGTGCACATGCAAGGAGGCCTTTTATAGAATTAAACATACTCAAAAATGACTGGACTTTAATCTAGAGACCTGGAAATATGTTGGTGTGAAGACAGCAGCCCAGGCTGTGATAGCTGCACAGAAAGGCTGATCGGGGATCAACATGCTGAGGCAGCGACAGGGACGGCACCTGAGGGCATTCGACTGCCCTCACCTACTGCACAGCATGTTCAGAGGAAATCATACCTAACAACAATGTTCTCACTTCTCTGTTTTGTGCCTTTTTGGCCAACTGAGGTCATACTGAGATAATACACAGCAAGAGAGGTGAGTCAAAAGAAAAGGTGTTACATTTCTGAAGAATGACATGCAAGAAACCCAAAATTAAGTTTCACTTCTGGTCAAGAAAGAAAAAAACTTACATCCTTGTTATGCCTTAAAATATGTGCACAGATAGTACGCACATTTATTTTGCAAAATTATGTTATTTTCTATTCAGAACACCTTGTTTTGATAAAGAGCAAGAAAACCAAGAACAATTTGAAGAATGGTTTGTAAAATAAGGTGCAGGTTGAAATCTCTCAGTTAAATCTCTTTTAAACAGAATTATAAGTCACCAAGGTAAAAAAAGGGATGTTTTGATACCCTAGCAGTGAAAATTTAAATGCAAAGGGTTTTCTAATACACACATTCTTGGCTGCTGCATGCAGATATACTTCTTATATCATTCATTGCATTTTATTTAATTCATTTTATCCGTTTTCCAGCCCGCCCCCAAACAACCTTGAAAAGCCCCAGACTTGCCCATAATTCAGACTCTGGACTTTTCCCATAGAAACTCCAGGTATGTTAAAAATAAATTCACAGGAAAAGAAAACACCAAAACATTTCTTTTATTCAACTTTATTTCACAATTTTATGCCATTTATTGTGTTCTTTGTTATAATACCACACACAAATGTCAACTGGCTAAAACAATATAAAACATAACTTCCACAATTTGTCATTATTTATATTATGTACATGCACTCATATATTTAGAGGCAAAAAAAGTCTCAGGCCTACGCTTACTCTCAAGTGCACTTTCACATGTCTTCCTTGCTGGTTGAGAGGCCATTCCAATGAGGATCCTTCGGCTTCTGTTTTCCAGATCGACTTGAACAATTTATAGCGTCATGATTTATACAGGTTTGTATTCATTTTGTGAGCATTGTGGGAGAAAATAACCAAAAGTGATGATATGCTATGTCTGACACACACACAGCAAAAGTTTTTGTTACAATGCAACTTCTCCTCTATCTCATATTGTATCGGTGTGGGAAGCAAATGACAAGCTGGTGTTGAATGTGCATGAAGTTCAACACTGAAACTGTAACTGACAAATAGCTTCACTCCCAGTTGGATTCAGAAAATCAGAACCCCCATAGCGTGTTCCCAGCCAGGCCTTTTCGCCCAAATTTGGCGACAAGATTACATACAAAGTCAATGCAAAGACGCAAACCTGCGGCCTGAAATACTCCCACTGGCGCGAGAAATCTGCATGGCGCTGTGTCGCGAAAGCCTATCAGTGTTTAGATCCTCCAGATGTCCTGACATTGATTAACCAGAAATGAAGGAACAAACTGGAGAGGTCTGCTGGCACCCAGAGCTCTATAGTACCTCATTATTTGTACAGAGAACGGGCGAAAAAGAAGCGCTCTTGGGGAAAAGTAAGCAAGGAAGATGGACTACCTGGTAAGCTCTACGCCGTCACGAGTAATGTGAGTAAACACAAATGATCCCAATACGATTCTGCGATCAAACTCACGCGATTAAAGTAATGTGAAACATCTCTTTGCCTGGGTGTGAACACACTGTAGGCTTATCTTAGCCACACTGCATTATTTTAAAGCAAAGCCCTGGCTCATGTGCCCCATTTATCTCCTGTAACGCTTCCCTTCTCTGGGGTGGTTTCGCTTACAACCAATATGAAAAGTGCCGGGATTGTCTTTTACCTGAAGTTGGCGACTTGACAGTATTCTTTTGATGCCTTTCTGGGAACTGAAATGTGAGGGATATGTGACAGGAACAAAAACAAGGGATCCGGAGAACAGCGCGTAAGGTTGGGTCTCGCTTGGATTTCAACTATTCTGATGCTGATTCTGCTCATCGTTTCTGGTTGTTAACGATTCTAGATTCCAAATATTTGAGAGGCGGGGTGAATTTAAAAACCTTTACACAATTCATATTCATATCCTTACTACACCTGCTTTCCTCTCCGAGACTTTGCTCCGCTCTGCCTGTGTCTGTCAGAACGCTGCACAGGAACAGAAACAGACACAGGCAGGCATGTTTACTTCTTACATGAGGTGGCGGTTAATAAAAACATACGAATCGAAATGCAAAAGAACATTCACTGTGTCTTGAAAAAACAACAAAAACAAACCTACAACTGGGTTGTGAACAATGTGTGTGTAGTGAGAGGGGGGGGTGGCGGTGTAGAAAATGTGGCCCACGTCTAGCCCAGAAAGAGAGCCAATGTGTAGTTGTTTAGGAACAGATAAGCAGAACCTGACTTATATATATATTTTTTTTCTATTTTGTTTTTTGTGTGTCTGACTGCTTTGTCCCAGTTCATGAAACACTATCTAGAATACTTCTGGGGTTTGATAAAAAAAAAAGAAAAAAAAAGAAACTGGAAGTGTAGGAATAAACAAAATCTCCTCCTCTGCCACAACCAACTGAACTACACACAGAGTGCGTTGGACTTCTTATCTCTAGCTCTGTGGATAAATGAATGTGAATGGGAGGCAAGAGTGAGCTTAGCAGCACTCACGAGAAAACTGGAGATATAAATCATACAAGAGTTACAAATAGCAAAGTTTGTGATGACAGCAGAGTTCCAGGATCAACAGCTATGCATTAAAAATGCATGAATATTTCTTGAGGGTAAAATTATGATCTTATTGAACGTTTTGTTGTTTGAAAAACAAAAAACAAGAAGAAACAAACTCTCTTGTCACTTGTGTAATAGTAATACTCAAAATGGATTCTTATTGGAGTGGTCCATCAGGTGCTGCCTGCCTCCTGTTTGTAACCTCCAGCAGTCCAGGCTGCTCAGGCGGGAAAGAGGCCAGCTCTCCTCTCTATGTGGGGGCAAACTTCTTGGCCTGTGCCCTTACCCGCTTCTCATAGTCCATCCTGTTCTGACTGAAACACAGAGAGATAAAGACATTTTAAACCACGCTAATGTGCAAACTTCTATAGAGTTTCCATTTCCAAGATAACAAGAAACATTTCTCTCATCTTTTGTGTCATGGCCTTTTTAGGGCAGTACCGAATGCCATCATGTTTTTTTTTTCTTTTTTTCTTTTAACATTTAAATCTTTTACTGGAGGTGTTTGACTGAAGCTTTGAATGTCCATTGTCATTATTTTTGTTGAGACTTTTGTCCCTCATCAAAGCAGCCACACTTACCAGTAAATTGTGTACGCCTCTGCTTGTGCTGGATCTTGAATGTTGGGCTCATTCAGCAGCTCCTGGATACCCAACAGGATCTGAAAACACAGTCAACAATCCTCCAGTCAGAGTGCAGATAGTCTGTTGGTGTATTTCACCGACCTACTCAACTGTTGATACGTTCAAGTCATGACACGAGGAGGGATACAAGATTGGGTTCACAAGAACGTGACAAGATTTTAACACTTTAAAAAAATAAAAAAAAATAAAACTTCAATTAAGAAATATGACTAGAAGAATAGTCTTCACTAACCTAACCTATGCTAATTTCGAGGTCCAAGCCAGACTCCTCTTCAAGCCAGATGTATATCAAGACCTCGAGAGATCTCGTCACACCTCTAATGTTTAGTATAAGAGAGACTGGGTAGTGTTCCAACCTGTTTGATGGTGATGGCAGGCCTCCAGTCTTTGTCCTCTTCCAGGATGGACAGACACACTGTGCCAGATGGGTAGACATTCGGGTGGAATATTGGTGGCTCAAACTTGCCTGAGTGAAAAGAAAGTGAGAATTTTAAAGCTTGAAGAGAGACTGACATGGGACAACTGAAGATTTTAATTACATAGTATAATAGTCATTGTAGAAAACAAAGAAAATTTATCTGAAGTCAATGTCTCTAAAACACAAAATCTGTGAAAGTGCTGTCAGTTTGCAACAAAACGGTGCAATCTTCCTCACATCTATCTGCCAACTCAACACTGATCAAATAATGTCTCTGTTCAACAACCGACCTGAAAATCCTACACTTTAGTAATTGGAATGTTAATATTTGACGAGAGACGTAGCGCAGTAAAGCTGTCGTTAAGGAATGGATAAGAAGCTCTGCACCATCACACTCGGATGTAATCAGCAGCAGAATTTAACTCTACCATACAAGGTATTATATAATAAATAATAGAACAGCTAGAACCGTCTGGTAAATTCAGAAAATTACATCACTTTACTTTAATGCAGCCTTTAAAACCAGGAAAAGACAACACTTATGTCATATTACCATATCCAAAATCTGAGACAATATCTAGTCTCATATCACTATACTGATATAATATCGATATATTGCCCAGTTCTACGTTCTATGTGATTTAAGTATGCAAAATACTATGGTTTTAAAATCAAAAGCACCAACAACCCAGGGAATTGTGGGATAGACTCCTTGACACCAAGCATTAATATAAATGTCTAGCTCAATGTGTAACATTTCAGCTGGCCTAGAAAACCGTTTTTACAATATTTGAACTTTTTTTTAAATAGCTTTCAAAGAAGACAAAAATATATACTATATATTTACAGTTTTTTTTTAAAGGCCACTTGTGCAAAACAATCAAAACAGTGTGTGTGTATACATACATACATGCAGTATATATATACATATACATACATACATGCATGCACACAAACACACAAGTCTAAAAGAAGACACCTGCTTAGTCTTTCAGCTGAAATTGCAATCAGCAGTGTTTGATAGTCACCGGACTAAAATATATTCTATTTTGAGTGTGTAGTTAAAAGTTGTGACAGCAGTGTGTTAGTATTTGTGTGTGCTGTAAATCCACAGTGTTGTGCAAGCTGTGGTTAAAGTCATGGGATGGGAAAACTGTTCAAACAATGAAAACGGACTTCAGTTCGGTTCACATGAACTCCTGCTGTGTAGACTCTGGTTAGAGTTGTGCCCACTGCTGTTTAGCAATCAAAAAGTATGCAAAAAGTGTCATCTTCAGCTCAGGGTTCATTGTTTACACAAGGCGGTGTACCGACTAAACCCGGTATACTGACTTTGTTGCTAAAAACTCTTATTTCCAGAGTCTCTCTCTTTTATTCTGAATATACAGCTGCATGTCAATTTCTGCCCTTTAACACAGAATCACACTATGTGCCAGGTGTGGAGGGGTACTTACATTTGGGTGGTGAGGAAGGGTAGTCATCTTTGAACAGCATTCTGAGTTTGTAGAGTCCTCCCTCCCACAGGGTCTAATGAAAGGATATGGAAATAACCGCTTAAGTAAATACAAAACAATATGAAACTGCAAATGACTTATCAAAAGACAAGATATAAGAATAACCTTGGAGACATTGGCATAGTTCCATGAAATTCACCTTGTCTTTTGCCTTTCTCTGTATGTTGACCCAAGCAATTTTTGTTTTGGAGGACTTGGAAGCGTCTTTTAAACTATGAAATTCAGATAATGCTCCTTTTATTTCCAAAACGTTTTTCTAGTGCAAGGTTTAAAAGATAAAATGAGCTTCATGTATTACAATGTCTTGCTCATAGAACAGTTTATTACTGTCTTTGTGCCTAAGATAATGTTCAATACCAAAATCTAATTCAAGTAAATAAAAGAATAAAGGCAAATAGAAAAAGGAAAGCAAAATATAGACAAAGACAAAATATAAAAACAAGATCAAGTGACCAATGGTGGTATGCCCAATACTGCAAGATATGTTTAATATGATAGTAAAGTGCATAGTGCGTATGTGAGTGAGTGAGTGTGTGTTTGTGTGTGTGTTTGTGTGTGTGTGCACATACATCATCTTTGTCACAGAGTTCCTTATTAACACTGGAGTAGGCCAGGCTATTGGCCAAAATAATATATAATATTCAACATAGAAACTTTTCCAGACAACGATACCTGCATTAAATCCTTTTTCTACCCACATTGTAAAGTGCATAGTGCGTAATTAGTGTGTGTGTGTGTGTGTGTGTGTGTGTGTGTGTGTGTGTGTGGAGTAACAGTCTTTGGCAGCTGTAATGTGTCGTTTAACATGCAAAAAGACCAAAACCATAATAAAAGGACAATTCTGTAAAAATCTGCCATTAATATAGTGATTCTGAATGCCAGCGTGAAAGCAGCAGAGAACATACAAACATATACAACTTGCTAAAGTATTCTAAAAGTATTAAAGGCTGCTGGTCATTCTGGAGTCCACTTTGATATGCAATTGTAGCTAACGTACTCCTTTCTTCCCAGGAATGGCACACTCCCAGTTCATCAGATTCATGGTCCCATCAGGATTCTTCGTGGGCACAGCAACAAAACCCTGTGTGGTTAACAACAGACACAGGACATAACTGAGCGCTTGTTAACTAAACTGTAATGTGCTTTGTGTCAGTAGCTGTAATGCACGTTTGGAAATAAACCTATGAAATGACAGAGGCGGGGCAAAGAGTTGATACTGAATAGGGATCAAGGGGCTGCTGCTTACAAACGGATGGTCTTTCCTCCAGGCTTTGCGCTCCTGGGACAGTCTGCTAAGAGCGATGCCAGACATTACTGCTCATCAACGCCTCCCTGTGGAAAAACAACCCAAAACAGATTAATTATTCAATTACTACCCAGACTAGTAACGTAGCCCAAATGGTTTCTTCTGAATATTGCAGAAGACGTTAACGCTACATGTTGACCATTTACGAGATATCATCGACATTGATTTATTGGTTTATAAGACTATGAGAAATTACAAGGTAACGTTACATTTAGCCACTGTAATCTCCTAAACAAGAAAAAAAATACATCTACAATACCAACAATCAATACACGGCATACTTTCAACTGCTTACCTCTTATTTTGTTTGGCTAGCTAAAGAGCAGAAGCACCGTTACGTGGGTTTGAGAACGTTAGCTTGGTTGCTTTGCTAACGCTACTGCTGTGTTGACGGCGACCGAAAAGAAACACACCCTTCGACGTTATAAAACACAACTACTGGGATAGTTAGGGCGTAAATGACCAAACCAAAGGGAACTTCGATTTTATCAACATCCCCAAAACAATCTAATAGACATATATTGGTGTTATTTTTGTTAATTTACCACAGTTGTGTAAAACAATGTGACTCGTAACACCGTTTCGACAGCTAGCCTCTCGCAAGAAAGGACCCCAATTTGTTTATTTCGTTAGGACCTTCAGGCAGTTTTTGGGACATTCGAGTGACACACGTCAGAGACGGTCGGCCATCTTTGTTGTGGCATTCGTTTTGGGTAGTCCAGGCCTTTGGATGATTCAATCATTTTGAATCAAGCCCCCTTAATGAATCTCCTTTCACTCCCTGTTTCTTATTTGTTTCAAAATGAAAGGGGCTGTACTCAATTTTTAGACTATACTATGCATACAAAACAAATATTTGCTATGTAAAATTATAATTGAGTAAGGGACTGTTCGTTTTTTATTTAAGGGTCTACCGGAGGAGTTTTGGGATCTATAGTCAAAGTAGACTTGACCCTCCCTTTGCCAGCAATACATTTTTCTATGACCCTCCAAAATGATTGAGAAAAGAGGCATGACACTCCCCAACAATCTTTTGGTGCCTTCTGTACTGGTTTGCACTTGGCAAAGATGTACAATTTCTTTTATTACTGCCTTATTTGCAAATTCTTAACAGTTAAAAAAAAGGAAAAAGGAAAAGCATATCATAAAAACGCATGCCAAGTGAAAAAAGTATAGCTCAACAATGAAGCCACCCACTTAATACTTAAAATAATACACATTTACAATTATATGCTTACAATATGAGACCTAACAATAGGCTACAATAAATAAAAATGTTATCAAAACAAGGTGATCTGATATAATCTAAAATTTAGATAAGAGGTTAACCAAAACACCTAAAACACCTAAAACACCAAAGTACGAAGACATAGCTGACCAGACGCAAGCTTTTATTTTGAAAAGTAGAAGCTTGGGGTCGGCACCAGTCAGGAGGGCTCCAGGCTGCAGCCATCCCTTGGCAGAGACAGAGCTACATGGAAAAATATACAGCTGGCTTCACAAATGATTTACCTTAAGTTATGTATGATATAGAATGCAAAAATGATCAGTCAAAATAATACTGCAGCAGACTGTGTGCCAATCATCTTGCCATGTATCTGCAGGCCTTATGCACTTCCACCATTCAGTAGTTTTATTTTGATGTAAACACCACAAATTTGGGTTCAGTGCTTAGATCATTTTAATGTTAATATATGATTACTGAAGCTGCTGTCCATTACAGAGAGTAAAGTTTGATTTATTTAAAGCAATACATACCGCTGCAGATACAGTAGGCAAAGTGCACAGCTCCAGAAGAATTGTTCAAAAAGAGTTGTTCGTTTCCTTTTTCCCAACAGTAATGCTCTTTTGTTCTTTTCTTCTTTCTTTTCACCCAAATGGAACATTGCAACAGCTGAAATTATAAACCAGGATTATCATAACTCCTTATTTGCAATGTTTAACAGTTTAAAGATTACAATGCCAAATTGTCTGTAACAAAACACAATAATGCAGGTTGGAATGAGTCCACAACTTTAACAGCAATCTTTAACCACTCTCAAAATGGTTCCCCTTAAAAAAAAAAAGTTTTCACATTAGTACAAATTTCTGGTTGCATGTGAGTTAAACTGTTTCTGTTCGTTGTACATTTGCACATAGCACCACCATGGTATGACAAAAGCTAAACTCCATTAACTTTGTTCAAAAACAAATCGGGCATATTGCCAGACACCTCAAATCAAGCAGGAACCAGACTGAACTGGTTTTTATTTTCTTTGCGTCAGCATTCCAATTTTTTCTTTTTTTTTAATAAATCTTTTTTTTTGCAGTCTTTTTGTGGGCCTATTATAATGCTTCATTTTTAAAATGTATTTTTGGGATTCACACCGAGTTACATTTCAGTAACTTTTGCAGCGATTAAAATGTTTTAATGTGGGAAAACAATAGCAACATATTTGGACATCAAAATAAGCATAAGACTGGAAGAAAAAGAAAATAGTTTCCTATAATCCCATGGATTGTGAGGGATCAAGACTAAAATCCACATTTGCCCTTCTGTCTTCCATGGCCCTCTAACAAAGCTAAATATTTACTTTGCTGGGTACTGAATAAAGGAGATTTTCCAACCATGTCATGAGCTAGACAGATTTTAAAGGGATATAAAGATATGACACTGAACCCATACGTAGCATAACACAACAAGGACGTTGCCATTTATTATAACAAAATAATTCATCTATATTCACATGACCTCCTCCTAAGTGCATTTCTTCCAAGAATCAAATGTCCCCTATCTTAATGAAAAAGAGTCCCATAACGGGACCATTTCATACATGATGAGACACAAAAGTGACAAACAAAGCCCTCATGTAATTTCAAGATATTGCAAAGCTTTCCAAAATGTTAAACTGTTAAAACTTGCAAATGTTAGTGATTCATTTTCATAATAAGCTCACTGTACGCAGCATGTAATATCTCCTCAGTATAAGTAGAGAGTACACTATGAGGTTAGTTCTATAGTGTTGATATATCACTTGTTGGCAGCAAACACACATCACATCCTTGCTTGTAGTAGTAGTCCACTGCCTTTTGTCTTTCATTTACACCTTTTTTTCCTCTCCCTCTGAGACGATAAGCTCTGCAGATGCCCTTTTAAACCATTCAGACCAGGAGCCGTCATAAACACAGACCCCAGGGTGTCCGAGCAGGTGAGCAGCCAGAACAACATGGCATGCTGTGACACCGGACCCACAGGAAGCCCAGAGTGGTTGCTTCAGGTCTACCCCGGCCTCTCTGAACAGTTTGGATAGCCCCTCAGTTCCCAGCTCCTTTCCAGAAGCATCCAAGAAAGAACTGAATGGCATGTTGATTGCACCGGGGAAATGGCCTGGCAGCGTGTCTGCGGATTGAGACAGATGGAGAAACAATGCAAAATTTTAGGGAAATAATGACAATTGAAAAAAGTAAAAATAAAAACACCCCTTAAGGTTCACTTATTCTTCTGGAGCTTTCAGCCACATTTCATGGCTTTCAGATAGAGTTTGCTTGGTTGTGATGGAGATGGGTCAGTTGTATCCATGACAATCAAACCATCTACAACTGAGCAAACTCAATCTGCTGATGAAGACCATGATATGTGGCGGAAAGACCTGGAAAAAATCTAACAAGTGGACCTTGAGTAAAGATTTTGTTTTGTTGGTCAAACGTCTAGTAGGCTACTTCCAGCTTAACATTGTGCTTGATGGAACTGTTACTGCATTAATACGTTTTTGATTAATCACAAGACCATAACATGTCAACAATAATCATCATGTATGGCCTAATTAACTAAATTTGTAACCAGAAATAATGCATTGCTAAAACCCGCAGAATAGAAATATATTAGTATCATGCAACTTTCTAAGCGTGCACTTTTTAAAAATACTGCCCACTGAAAACGTTTTATAAATCTTTTCTCACCGTCTCTGGGCTCTGGCTCAGTTCCCCTGAACCTTCCTGCTGACCTGGCATCCACAACCTGGACCTGCTTGGTCCCGATGTTCTCCAGCACGTCTTCATAGCTCTTCACCCACGACTGATTTAGAGTCGCCGTGAACCCTGTAGACTCGGGCTTGGAGTAGTCCGCTGTCACCGGATAGCCGTCCGCCAGCCAGTTCCTCATGCCCCCGTCCAGCACCGACACCGAACTGTGTCCGAACAGCCGGAACATCCACCACACCCGGGGCGCGCAGAACGACCCAAAGTCGCTAGTGTCGTACACAACTACGTGCGTGTTGTTCCCGATGCCCAGATCTCCTACATACTGTGAGAAGTGGCTGGAAGTTGGCAGCATGTGATCAAACGCAGAGGTCTTGTCACAGCAGTCGTCTAGGTCAAAGAACGAGGAGCCCGGGATGTGCTTTTGCAAAAATTCAGCTCTCGGGTCCCGCTTCGTTTTCGGGAGATACCATGAAGCATCGAGGATGCGAAGATTGGGCCCGACGAGGTTATTTCTGACAGCATCTGCCAGCCACTTACAGGACACCAGAGCACGGGTCTGTGCCGCCATGACTCGGCGCTTAGATAGGCTAATGGCTAATGGCTAATGGCTAATGCAAGCTCCGAACGCTAGAGGGAAAAGCCACTATGCTCTTAAAGGGCAACGTGGAAATGAAACAGTGGCAAGTAAAACGAACATATTCAGAAAGGTTGGCCTTACAACAGTTAAAGCAGCTTTTTTTGTAGGCTACAACCGTAATTTAGGCAGACTATTGCAAAGGAAAATTAGGACAACAAGGAACAGCAAATCTATTGTGCCTACAGTTATTAGACTGCACAACAATACACTTAAAAACTATGACCATAGGCTACTGTATATATCAGCACTCAACTATTTTATTTATTCATACATGCTTGTCATGTTTCTTTAATGTTATAACTGCTGTGTCTGTCTTGTCCTTGTTTTTCTTTCCTTTAATGTTTTGTATGTTTTTAATGTTATGCAGTAGGCTGTATAACAATGGAACAATGTAATGCTGACCACATGAATTTCCTACTTGTGGATAATAAAGTTTACCTTAACCTGAATAAAAAAGATACACACATTATTGAATATGCTTTTAATAAGAAAGAAAACATTGTGAACATTAAAAAAAATGAATTGATTGTAAATCACACATCAAAACTTATTGGAGCTAATATATTTAAGGTGCTTCTTTAAAGGTAGTAGCCTAGTATGCTTTAACTGAAATAGTAACGACAAACTGAATTTACAAAGTCTTCTAAGAAACATCTTTTTAAAGTGCACTTCCTCTGAAGCACCAGCAGGTTGTGCCAAGTGGATTCTTTAAGATTTTGTTTTTATTGTAAATATTACTGTCAATTTTCAAGAGACTAAAACAACATTTAATATATGCAGAAACTCTTCCCACAAGATAAGAGAAACGGAAATGAGTCAAAGAGAGCGAACACAGAGTGTGGTGTAGACAAACACAAATGAGTTGAACTGGAGATTTATATTTTCTTAACATTATAACCCATTTCAGTTTTAAATGGTCACCTTGGAAAGGTATTGCTGGTATTTATGAAGTTACATATCACTAGCATATGTATGACATGCATGTCACCTTTTCTCTCTCTCTCAGCATGTAAATCAGTGTTATCACAGAGACTAATCTGTGTCGATTCAGTTAAAGTCTGACGGTTCTGGTTGGGGTATTTATAGTCACAAATAAAGATAATGGAACGAAGACTAGAAATTAGTGGTTGTAGTAGTTCATGGCATAGCAGGGCACTGTAGAACGTAGCAGGGTGTAGCAGGGCATAACGGCACGGATCAGGGCCACAGCAACAGCTGCAACCATGATTTAGGTGCCTTGTACCACCCTAATCCAAGGAAAACGTCTGGGCCCAAAAAAAAACATAAGGACTCTGGGGAATAAACTCCCCAGAGCTAAGTTAGTAACAAGTATTTCTGGGACCTTGATGCATAGAGAGGGAAAGAGAGAAGAGAGAGAGGCTCAGTGTGTCACAGGAAGTCCCCAGTAAAACAGCATAATTAAGAGACTCAATAGATTGATCTATCTAACCTGAACCAGGTCTATAAGTGTTGGTAGATGAATCTGAGTCTGACAACTAAGATGAGAAGCAGAGAAGAGAATTACTGAGTTACTTTAGATTAGGCTGTAATTACCAAAATTAGAAGTAGACCTACATAAGGACTGCAGACATCAGAGCCTTAATAGGAGCCCTGCCAATATACCTGTGACCTTTAATCAACTAAAGACTTAGAGAGAGTTCAGTTCTACAAATGTGTCTATACTTTAAATAATTGTCAAAGTTTATGAGAAAAAATTTGAAACTTTTAGTCACATTTTATTTTGTATACTGTTGTGTTCTATTAACGTTTTTATAAAGTTACATATTCTAGAAACATTTAGTTCAAATTGGCTCCAAATAGCAATGACAAAACTTAGATTAATTGATTGATTTTTATTGATGATTTCATTACAGTACTACCAACACAGCACACAAATACAGTACATCATTGATTGGGATTAATATTAAACAATTTCTTTTTAGAATTCACACCCTAGCCTTGCATCTGATATAATTATAGCAGGAACTGCACATTTATCAAAGCATACCAAACATTTTTCACTGTTGTAAAGCTATAGACAATTTGCATTTGAATTTAATTTGGTCTGTAGTATTTGACAAAAGCAGCCATTAACCACAAGTCCCAAATAGGCATTTGAACATAGATAATAAAACACAGATAAGATAAGAGAAACAAAAATCCATATTCACCTTTAATCATTTCTTGTTAAATTATTTTAGTCATTTCTGTTTTTTTGGCAATTGTGATTTGTGATTAAATCTCTAGTTTGTTATACCCTGTACTTCCCAAAACCTAACTTGTATTGTTTCACATATATCACATCCAAGGACCCAAAGATCTGGTGTGCATTTTATCAGGGCATGTACTTCATTCCTTTCATCCTAGGAATGATATGTATATCTCTGATGTCATCATGCTGAAGCAGCCAACACAAGTAGCGCTCCGTCCCCATGCCCCATCCACTGGTGAGGAGTGGTTTCACTTGACGCATGTTAGTGTACCATTTGTAGGACTGCTCTGGCACTGCATGGTGCTTGAGGGCCTCCAGTACCATCTCAGGGGTGGAATGACGTTCACCGAGACCCAAGGTCTCACCCAGCCCCAGGAGAAGGTCAGCAGCTTTGGCTTTGCACCGTCCAGTTCCCTCCACATAGGCCTGGTAGAAGGGAACTCCTAGATGGTCCATCTCAGTCAGCCAAACAGCACCACCATATTTCTCTATCAAGACACGCTCTCCTTTGCGTGTAAGCTTTCTGCCAAACTGCGGCTGGCCATCTTGTACCCACTCTGAGCAGTCAACAGATGGCATCATGGGAATGGCCTGGTCTAGAGGGACTCTTGGGAGTGGGGATTTTCCATCCAGCTTACTCAGCATGGCTTTGACATGTGCAAGGGTCCCGGCAGTGTTGAGGATCATATCAGAGTGTTTCTTCAACATGGACTTGGTGAGATGAGCCAAGTATCCCTCTGCTATGGAAATGGCTTTGTCCATGTCACCCAACAGTTCACACTCCACGTGGTAGAACTGGTTCAAGTGTGTGGCATCAGGATCTTCCCCTCTAAAGCTGGGGGATATGTAGTACGTCCCCGGCAGGTTGTCTTGGAAGCGAAGGAAGTATTCAAGCACAAATTGCATTGAGTCAGCCAGGTAGATGCTTTGGCCCAGCAGGTTTACAGAAACTGGTTCTGAGTCAGATCCCAAGCCCATTGGCGAAGAGATGGTGTCTGTGGTGAGAGGGGTTAAAGCGTAGGAGTACTGGCAGGAAGTGTGGAAATATTCCACTGTGCTGTGGAAGAGAGTGTTTTGAATCTGGAACAGGTTGCGATACCACTGGCTCTTGATGGCCAGTGTGGAGTGAGACTGAGGGTCTTGCCATGAATGAGGAGGCCTGCACTGGGTGATTTTTGAGTGAATCTTTTTTAGGGACTCTGGGTCAGCAGCTGGGCCATCCAATGATGACACATATCCAGGGTAGCTTTGGAAGCATTCTGTTTGCAGCTCAGAAGGCTTAGTGCCATCTGGTGAAGGTAACAGAGGGATTAGCTTGGCATGAGCATAGTCAATCTCAAGGCCCTCAAAGATCAGTGCAACACCTCGAGCTCTCATTCCGTCTTTTAGAAGTCGGGCAACTTTATAAGTGGCTAAGATCAGTGCTTTGTAGTCATCTTCCTCCAATTTCAAGATGTCACTAGACAGATGTTTGCGTGGCACCACAACAGTTTTTCCAGGAGTGTTTGGATATGGTGTCAGGAAGGCAACATGCTCATTGTCTTCCCACACTCTCCACTGTTGCTGCTCTCCACGTACAATACGACTGAACAGGTTATCATTGGAAGCGTCTCCAAGGAACTCAAAGCAAGAAGGTGCATTTGGTGTTGGCAGTCCGTTTCTAATCTTGGCTTGAACCTGGGACAGTGCCTCATGATCCCAGCGGGGGCCACTTTTTGAGGTGCAGTAGCCAGGACTGTGAGTGTGGAATTCCTCTTCAGTAGCAAGATGAGGCTGCCACTTTGGCTCTACGCCATGAAGCGGGATCAGTCTGATTTGTGCTGGCTGATCAGGGGTTGGATTTAAAACCAAGGCACAGCGCTCCACTCTCAATCGCTCACATAGCAAGCTTGACACTGCTCTTGCTCCTTGTAGCAATGCCACAAAATCAGGTGGAGCCAACTGGAAGATGCTGCTTGCCCCACTAAGAGTCTTTCTAGTCAGAATGGTTGACCCAGGGATCCAGGGGTTGGGATTTAGGTAGGCAACTAGCTCATCTGTTTCCCAGATCACATCAGAAAAGCTCTTCAAGGGCCGGAAGACCTCTACTCGTGAAATTCCACCTATCATTGAGGCCACAAACATCACTCCAGCATTTGTTTCAATGACAGAATCACCTTTTGAGTCTACAGCAATGATTCCTGCACAGACCCCATCTAGATTTTCAGCCATCACTTCTCTACATGCCTGCCTAAGGTTATACCCTTTGTGGTGGTAGAGACTGGCTATTTTCTGTGCAACAGTCTGCCTCAGAAATACATCTCCATCTCCAGAGCAGGTAATAGCTAACTTGTCATCAGCATATATTCCTGCCCCTACTACTGCTGTATCCCCAACTCGCCCTTTAAGCTTTCCGACTAACCCCCCTGTGGACGATGCAGCAGCTAACCCATGGCAACGATCCAAGGCCACAGCTCCAACTGTCTGAGGGTGATTGTTTTTTGAGGTGTCTCCAACAGTGAGCTTTGCAGCTAACTGTCTGTGACGTATATCAGTGTAGAAATACTCAGGCCCAACAGGCTTCTGTTTCTCCTCCAACCCTTGCAGAAAGTCCTCAGCTCCATCTCCCACTATGAGGGAATGTGGGCTCTTCTCCATGACACATCTAGCTGCTTTTATTGGGTTCTTCACATTTTGCACACAAGCAACAGATCCTGATCTCATTGTATTGCCTTCCACAATGGTTGCTTCCATTTCATTTTTGCCATCTTTGTTGAATACTGAGCCTTTACCTGCATTGAACAGGAAGCAGTCCTCCAGAGCTTCCACTGACTTCTGAACTGCGTCCAGACTCCTTCCACCTTGTTGAAGCAATTGGGATCCAAGGGTTAAGGCTGTCTGTAGAGCAAACTCAATAACGGCATTTACTTCGGTGTTCAGCATCATCTCTTCTCCAGCACCACCATGGATCACCAGAGTGTAGTCTGTGCTCATGCCAGAGGTGGAGTCAACAGTAGTTTTGCCATTGTTTGGGATTTCTGGACAGTGGTTTGTCTCTCCATTATTTTTTTCTGTTTGACCCAGATTCAGTAGATGCTCCAGGCCACCCATTTGGTGTGCAATGGCATACCTAACAGCTAGAAGCATCACTAACTTCAGGTTTATCTTCAGGCTTTCTTGAAGCTTTTCCAGTGCCAGAGCAAAGCTCCCCTTTCCATTAAGCACAATGCGAACCTTGTCTCTCTTTCCAAGGTAGCTTACAGCCAGCTGATCTTGGGCATAAACATTCCCTACTCCACACTCTACGCCTTCCATCAGATCTGTACCTGTGAGGTACACCGATGGACATCCAAAGGGGTCTAGGTACTTCTTCAATGGGTTGTCAGGTGGCAATGATTGACGCAGGACGGCTATATGGGGACCAACTCCTTGACCACCTTTGGTGTTTCTGATGAGGCTCTTATGCTCCAGAAATGCAACATGGAACAAGCGTAAGAGGTCAGTAGTGTATTCACTTGTGTTATCTGGTCCAATGCAAGACATCAAGGCATCTACTAACTTTTGGGAATCCATGGTGAGTGAGTAAGTAGGATCGCAGCGGCCATGTTTGTAGTGGCGCATATGGGTTGGTGTGACAAGCATGTGATTGGAAGCAGATTCCCCAAAAATCTTCCTCAGGGAAAGCTGCAAAGAGAAGTTGATCCAAGCATCATACAGGCCTCTCTGCCCTCTGAGAGCAGAAAACACATCAGGATAGGAAGGCACATCAAAAGTGAGAACTGAATGAGTTGCTTGCAAGAAAGCTAACTTTGGGATAATTACTCCTTGCAAGGGAAATGTTAGGGGAGTTGGACAACCATAATTTACACTGTTTACTGTGACAGATCCATTCACTTTTACTGTGTCGGTATGGACTAGGTCTAAGTCAGCAGTCTCAGACAGATTGTACACATGCTCAGTCATAAGCCCAGCCACCATTCCATCCACAGCACTGTGCTCAAACACCATCCCAGCTGTGCTGTCCTTGAACACCACCAGGTTCACCATCTGTCAAAAAATAGAAAACGTTTTGGTGATCAGTGGAACACTGTCAGGGAAAAATATTGTCCTTTGTCTTCACCTGCTTTACACATTTGGGAATTGAAATATTTTACTAGCTCAGCTTGTTTTACGTCCTGCTTTGAGTCTTGAAATCCTAACAGGCTGCTGTGTTCATCCCCTCTGATGGTGTTCTTAGATGGTTTTAAACTGCTCTTGTAGTATTTTTAAAAAACAGAAATTCTAAAGTCAAATTATAATTATCATGCCCTGAGTGTTAATACTGATGACTTAGCTATGTCAATCAATTTATAAAGTGCTTTCCAATATAAGTGGTACTGTATATCTTTTAGTAAGTTTGTGTCACCTGAGTGTGTGATTTGGTTGACATGTAAACACAAAAGGGAGAGATCCCCATGCAACATTAAAATGGAGAAGGGAGTAGATGGTGGATACATGCAGTGTTTAATCACATTTGACCCAATACCTTGTCATAGTATCTCAGGCATGGACTGTCTCTTCCTCCTCCCAGCCTCACTGCGTTGAGGATATCAGCCAGTTCAGAGGGTGCATTGCAGTCTTCCAGACAGAGTGTAAGCACGGCACTCTCCATCATCCCCAGGGATGCTGCTGCTCCCCTCCTTGCCCCAGGATCTCTTCCCTGGTGGCAGCCCAGACTTTGCGCCCCAGAGCTGAGAGGCTGCAAATTACAGAGGGATTGTTTTGTTTCCCTGCACTGGGTTGATCCATCACCAGAGCCAGCTGGTTGTAGATGTCAACGAGCGGTCGAGCAGAAACCGGGCCAGTGGCGGGGCGCCACAGTATGTCAACAGGGAACACTCCTCCAACACAGGTGATGATGGCATGTAGGCTATCTGGGTATACCTGGAGATAACAAAGCTACTGATTAGAAGTAGAGCAGAAATTACATATTGAAAAACTTACTTTTTTTGCTAAAATAAATCCTACCAGTTATGCCCTGCCAATAATCTCACCTTAATCTCATCTTGACTCCTGCCAGGAATCCGACTGGCAGCGAATACCTCAGACTGCTGTGTGCGCTCCATTGCTGCATTGCCTTCCAGTAACATGGGCTCACTGTACAGCTTTGCTGCTGCCCAGAGCAGAGCGGCTGCCCTCTCCAGTTGGGTACATCTCGTTGCTTTGGAAGGAAGAAGAACAACAGGAAGGGCAGTGGAGGTGGGCACGGGTTCAGCACAAGACAGAAGACCTCTCTTGAACTGCTCCGTCACCCAGTTTTCTTGGCCTGAAGCAATGGCTGCCAATGTTTGCTGGGCCTCTTGAAGGAGCTCCCTCTGCTGTTCCAGCGTACCTTTGAACTCTGGGTAAAGGTCTGGACCTAAAGTGAGCTGCAGGACACGGCCCACTTCTTGCAAGGTAACATCCAACTCTGGAACAGGGTAGTTGAGAAGAGTCATCCTGTTGATATTGGAGATGCTTGGGTGAGATAAAGCGCGAGTAAGAATTGTGTCATGTAAAGGTGCTCCCTTTTAATGCCTTGTTATGCATTTTTTTTCTGTAAAAAAAGTGCTTAGCAATAGATTTTACTAAATCATTTTGTTTGATGGCACTTCAGTGCAAGCAGTAATAAAACATTCTGACACCAGCCCAGTAACAATGGAGGCGCAAGTCACACAGGCCCTGCCTGTTTGCCGAATGCTAAGCACTCATCTGGTTCAGATAAGCAAAGCAGCAAAGACTGGGACTAGGACTGCCAGTCTAGTGTAACCATACATCATTATCATGCACCTAATTACTTACTTTGTGTTAAACTGTGCAGTAACAATATTGGTAATCAATCAGGGTAAAGACAAATCTCCAAAAGCTGTGACACCACCTGGGAAGATAAAAAATAGATACCAATATACATATTGATATACATCAACAAAATAATACAGACACAAACTGTGTGCTATGTCACACTTAATTATTAATGGCAAAGTATCTTCTTGGTACTCTACCAGCCAATGGATAGGACCTTGGACACAGTTTATTACACAACTCTGTATATATAATTATTTGGGATATTTAATTCCATGATCATGATATACATTTCTCACAGTAAAACATCATGAAAAAGAAAGCATTTAGCCAGCTGTTCCACATGGAGCTCTAACAGACGGTACATTCTTCCAAAATTCTTAGAAATGACCAGAGCTTGCAATAAAATTAAACCTTCCTCCTTTCAGTCTCTGATTGGCTCTGCATGGTAAATAATCTTTAAAATTTTCTTTCTTATCAGCCAACAGGTTCTAGCCATTGCATTTGACAATCTTCACATACAATATACAGTATGTGCATTTACTGTGTTTTCATGTGTTTGTTATGTATTTGTGTGTGTTACGTAATAGCTCAACAACAAGGCTAAACCCAACACCACATACACCACTCTCCCTTCCCTCTAGTGTGTGTGTGTGTGTGTGTGTGTGTGTGTGTGTGTGTGTTCTTGTATAGTATTATTCGTTTGTTTATTTATATGTAGCAACTTTTTAGTTTTCACATGTTCTAACCAGAAAATTGTAATATCCAATATTGAAAAGCAACCCAAAAGGTCAGTTTATCTACGAGAAAAAAAAGATGTTCCAATGTCTGAGTTACAGAAATATATATACATGTTACAATTTGAACAGTCAAATCCAAGTTAAACCTTTGATGCAAAAAGTCATTGCGCAAGTAAATCTTGTTTATTCTTTTTAAGTGAACTTTAGATTTGTCTGGATTTGTTATTTGTAAACCCTGTGACTTGTAAATAGGAAGATGTTGGCATTATTTTGTCACTTATTCGGAGCAGTAGCTAGTTGGAACCAGTTACCAGGCTAAGCTAATGCTGGGGGCGTCAGACAGAGTTACAGCACGCAAAGAGAGATGAGAAGGGTATGCATTGACTTGTCTAACTCTGGGGGTGACGGTGAATAAGCTAAAGTCCAAATAAGTCGGCGTGTTCACACACACACACACACACAAAAAGTGAGAAAAGAATTAGGGAATTGAGAGGAATTTGCTTGAGTGGGTGGTGGTTGCTAACTGGCAATGTGAGGCTTCTTACAGTGTTTTTTCCCTGATTGCTTACATTAGTAAAGGATAACATTAGGGGGTTTGACAATGTGACTTTAGTCACATTGTCAAACCCTTCACACAGTGAGCAAAACTGACATCCATGTGAGTCGTTTTGCTCAAAATGCATTCAATGACCACATTCACCAAAATCCATGAACTTTTTTCTGTACATTAACAGTTTGGCCAAGATGCATGTTGGTAATTCAGACTGTATGAAAAGTGGCTTCATTATTGATTGATGCTTGTTCGCAATCGGAAAAAAAAAAACTGTAACAAATTGTATTGTGAAAATGACTGAGTGTACTGAAATAATTTCCCCCCTAAGATCACAAAAAGTGAGCATTTTCATTTACATTATACATGTAAATGAAAAAATGAATGTAAACGACACTCTTAAAAAAGAGATTTTTTACTGTAATATCAACAAGTCTCCTCCTGGTTAGATTCAAATTACAAAATAGTCTTATGGAGCATTACTGACATTTGTGTTATTTATTACTGCATTTATTTTTGTTGCCTATTTTTCCATTTCTATTTTTCTTGATAATATGGCAGTATTTGGGTGCCTTAACTCTTACATTAACAATTATGGCCAATGAGTCACTGTTGAATGTTTATAAGCCTTTTACTAGCCTACATTTGGCCTATTAAGCAGTTTATAATTTGCATAATACAAATACTGTATCAATACATGGCCTAATATATTCAACAAATGAATTATGAAAGAGAAAGAGAGATGCAACAAGATGCCCAGCCGGACTTTGTTGCATTTATGGTCGACATACTAATGGCATATTATAGTTTTATCATTCATCAATCATAATTTTATCAATCATTATTATATCAAGAAAGAAAAGCAGAGAAAAGATTTAATTTTTTAAATTACAACTTTCTTTATAATTTATATATAAACTGTATGAATATATAACATAGAAAAACACCCCAATAAATTCAAGCAATAGAGATAAACTTACTTTTTTCTTCGTGACTTTGCTTTTCCTGATGCCTGGTACAGCTGTCTTGTGTAGGCTACATTATCTGAAGCTATATATATATGTATAAACAGATTGACAGGCACACACACACACACACACGCACACACGCACACACACACACACACACACACACACACACACACACACACACACACACACACACACACACAACTTGACAAGTTTCCACATTACGCAATTCTTTTCTCCCTTGTAAATCAGGCTCTTCTTCATCTCAGTGCACTCACATTTCCATGGTGTGTCAAAGGTGATGTAGCCTATTGTTTTTGACACAATGTATTTTACACTCACACCTTGAAGAGGAAACACATGTTCCAAGAATTATAGTTAAGATTTTATGAAAAATGCAGGGGCAGCATGACTCTGGATACATGGAGAAGGTTCGGGAGACTTTGATAAATTACACTGAAGCATTTAATGACATCTCGATCGAGGAGATTTAGGATTGAGCAGTATAGTTAAACACGATGTAGTGTGGTGTAGTGCGACCCCAACTCTGAGGAATCTCCCTCTCCAACAGGCATTTATGTCCCGCTGAACAATTGTCAAGTTTGGGTTATGTAAAGATAAGACATCATAGGCGCGCAAACACAGATGCCCACCCAAAGTTGTTTTTTTCAGGTTCTCTCCCACACACACACACACACACACACACACACACACACACACACACACACACACACACACACACACACACACACACACACACACACACACACAAACATATGATATGGATCCCCCTGGGTCTGAAATGTAAGTTTATACACACACACACACACTGTCAAACTAAAACTAAATTTGAAGGTAACTCCTTCTTTTATAATCATGCAACGTTTCTTTTTTCTTCCATGTAAATCAGCCCCTGACTTATGCACCACTGAATCAACTCATGTTGATTATCTGCTAATCAGAAGAATTTGTCAAAATCTCTCCCCTCCGTTGTATTTGACTGTACGTGTAAAGTCAAATTGATACTTTTAGAGAATGCAATCAATCAAATCAAAGTAAATCTAATGTCTTGCAAATATCAGCAAGTTAATATTTGTATGATGAGCTTGATTTCTAAGAACTGATTGGGTAACTAACCCTGACTAACTTGACCATCATTCATGACCGGGTCACTGAGCCGACAACCTGTGAGACTTCTCTAATAGACTTCTCACTTTGGCTATATAAAGTAAAAAAGGTCATGGAAAAAATATTACATTTTGCAATCAGTTCCACATGAAGCACAGATAGCTAAAGCATTCTTATAAATGACCAGGACTTGCAAAGAAATGGGTAAAAATGAAACTTTTCTTGAACTTTCAATTTCAGGGTAGCTCCCAACAGTAAATCATCTAAATAATAATACAACTTTACTCATTACTCTGAAAGATTAGCTTACTAATTACTTTACAAATTTGGGATTTCTTTACACAAAACATATGTAGTTTATAAAATTAAAAATGTAACTACCCAACAACATATAAAATGGAAAATGTATCACTTGTAAATAAGGCTCTTCTTCATCACAGTGCACTCACCTTTCTATGGTGCAATGAGGAACTGACATGCACACCTTGAAGAGGAAACACATGTTGCAAGAATTATAGTTAAGATTTTATGAAAAATGCAAGGGCAGCATGACTCTGGATACATGGAGAAGGTTCGGGAGACTTTGATAAATTACACTGAAGCATTTAATGAAATCTCGATCGAGGAGATTTAGGATTGAGCAGTATAGTTAAACACGATGTAGTGTGGTGTAGTGCGACCCCAACTCTGAGGAATCTCCCTCTCCAACAGGCATTTATGTCCCGCTGAACAATTGTCAAGTTTGGGTTATGTAAAGATAAGACATCATAGGCGCGCAAACACAGATGCCCACCCAAAGTTGTTTTTTTCAGGTTCTCTCTCACACACACACACACACACACACACACACACACACACACACCCACACACACACACAGTCAAACTAAAACTAAAAGTGAAGGTAACTCCTACTTTTATAATCATGAAACTTCTCTAATAGACTTCTCACTTTGGCTATATAAAGTAAAAAAGGTCATGGAAAAAATATTACATTTTGCAATCAGTTCCACATGAAGCATAGATAGCTAAAGCATTCTTATAAATGACCAGGACTTGCAAAGAAATGGGTAAAAATGAAACTTTTCTTGAACTTTCAATTTCAGGGTAGCTCCCAACAGTAAATCATCTAAATAATAATACAACTTTACTCATTACTCTGAAAGTTTAGCTTACTAATTACTTTACAAATGGGATTTTTACAGAAAACATATGTAGTTTATAAAATTAAAAATGTAACTACCCAACAACATATAGGCCTACACAGCCAGCTGATGTCATTAGTTCTTTTACTTTTGATACTTTAAGTACATTTGCCTGATGATACTTACACATTTTAACATAAGTAAAATTTTCAATGCGGGATCTTTACTATTAACGGAGTATTTTTACAATGTGTTATTAGTACTTTTACTGAAATAAAGGATCTGAATACTTCTTCCACTACTGCTGACCACAGTCTATGCTTTCAAAAAGAGTTAAGATAACTCCTGCCTGTGATGTCTGTGTCCTTCCTTTGCATGACCAAGTGGTGTGGTAGTACACCACTTTGACTTTGAGTACACATACTCAAATACTAGGTACTTCACTTGAGTTTCCTGTACTTTATCCACTTCATTTCAAATGGGAAATACTGCACTATTTACTCCAGTCTAGTTATGCTAAAAAAGTAACTTTTGGTACTTTATGTGTATTTTGATGATATTAATTCTGTACTTTTACTTCAGGACATTTTTCAACGGAGGACTTTTACTTGTAGAAGAGTATTTCTGTAGTACGGCTGACGTATACAGGTAAAAGATCAGAACATCTCTTCTGCCACTGGATGTGAGTTCAAACTGAAGCAAAATGTTAAAACCGTGCATATACCAGTGTATCTATACAGCAGACATTTCAATCAGGAGAGACTTCATTCAAGAGTGAAATATGAAATGAACATGCTGCATACTGATACTGTCAAGATAAACCTCTTTAAAGCATATTGTACTGCTTTTTACACTGCCCCCTTGTGGGTAAAGTACAAAAAGGCGAGCTTCAATAAGCTGCAGGTCGCTTATAATGATTGTTTGCACATTCTACTCAGGAAACCTAGGTGGTGTAGTGCAAGTGAAATGGTCTGTCAAGCAGGAGTTATTACTTTCTCCGCTTTACTGAGGAATTTGATGTATAAATGTATTGGTTGCTTGAATTCTTCTTGTAACTCTGTCATGTCACATCTGATTGACCCGAGGTTCAGTGCTTTGCAATACCAGTCCCCCTTATGGGACTACTGGTATAGCTGTCTTATTTAATGGGTGTCTGTCTTGTGTATCTGTATCTTTTTTGTTGTTGTTGTTGTTGTATTTTATGGACCGTGAGTCTAATAATAAAGGCTATCTATCTATCTATCTATCTATCTATCTATCTATCTATCTATCTATCTAGGCCTATCTATCTATCATAATTGGTTGATGTGTTGAGTCTGTGGCTATTATACTCTATTGTAGTTAAAATTATACTGTATGTATGTATAGAAGCCATGGATATACAAGGAATATCCCCCCGATGGAGTTTGGACATTGGTGGTGATGAAGGAAGAGCCTGAAGACCTGCGTGGATGTGAAGTGGAGCGGGGCTTCTGATGATGGAGGAACCCTGGGCAACGGGAATGATGAGAACTGGAGATCGCATTTTTCCTAAAATGACAGCAGCAAAGAGTAAAACAGGTTAAAAGTTTGAATACAACAACTTGAATGCAAAATCTGGGTGGTTTAAACTGGGTGGTTAGAGGGAACGCCCAAAGTCAGCTGATGAGAATAGCGGATCAAGATTGGGAGAGAGAGAGAGAGAGAGAGAGAGAGAGAGAGAGAACTGTGAAGTCTTCCTGTAAAAACTTACGCTGCGTTTCATTAGACATGCTTCTGTGTAATGTTGAGGTTAAATAAAAAACAGACACTTTGAATTAAAAGTGTACTTCCAATTAAGTCAAATAGAACTAAACAGCTGTCCAACCTGCAGCCCTTTGCTGCATGTCATTCCCCCCCTCTCTCCCCTCACCAAAATACCCAATACCCAATTTAAAATAATGACTGGAGTTGTGTGAGCCATGAGGACCTCAGAGATTAATGTTACAAGCTATTTGATTGTGACAATCTCAAAGTTATACAATGAATTTGCCTGATCACAAGGCACGTTGTTCAATCTGTCTGTGTTTTGTTGAGGCTGGCTTTTGGTAGGTCACATTGGGAGCACGTTGGACCCATTAATGTCCAATGTAGATTGAGGCATACCTTAGCAATATTGAAGACCAAGTTGTATGTATCCCAATGAAGATTGGTGCTTTTACCATGACAATATTCCATGTTATGTATGTCTAAAAGTTACTTTAAACATGATGTTGGTGAGGGTGCTTTGGTAAAGTTGGACTGTGTAACAGACATGTAATTGTATGTTAAACCCACGGACAAATAGGAAAGAGACAGGCTGAGAGAGAGGGAGAGTTAGGGGGGGGGAGGCGGGGGGCAAGACACTTATTTGCTTAATTGGAGTCACTGCCACTATATTACAGGCAAATCCTTGTTTTTGTAGTCCAACCAAGTTTTCCTTCCACGGACTGTTGTTCCATCCAACCAACTGGCCAGATCTTCCAGAAATTTCCATTTTGAGGTAAGCTGACATTCTCTCTCAAATAAAGGAATATGTGAAAAGTGATGATGTGAAGTATGTGTTTCTGAATGAATAGTTTGAAACTTGAAGTCTTGTTGTTTTTATACTTTAGGTGTAAATGGTAAATAAAATACTTGAGGAATATCTTTTGGGATATATAACTAATGACCAAAATGAAAAACACAAATAGTCTTCTGTCACTTTGATTGCTTTTTGCCAATTTTGGGGGTGTGGAGTATAGTTTTTAAATGGAAAATCATGATTACAAATATTACAGTAATATCACAGTCTCTATAATTGGGAACAGTTATTTCATTGGTGATGGAGTAATTTTCTTTTATACGAGAAATAGCATTTTGTTTCTTAAAGTTTGAAATGAAAAAAGAGACCAGAATGAAACCTGAAATCTATAAATATTGCATTTAAACAATTTGATGATCACAGTGTATTTTCACAAACAGTGTCATGAATCCACAGCCTTCATTATGAGTAAAAGTTTTTTTCTCTTTTTCATTCAAAAGTAAACTGTTGACAGCCATTTCTGTGGCTTATCTCGAGAAATTGGGTATTGGTAAATTTGCAATTCTTTGAGCAGCACAAACTAAATCCTATTCATTGTACCTTGACTGTACTGGAGCAATGGCAACAAAAAGTCAGAGATGGAAATCTCAAAACCTCAGCAGATTGGCTTGACACCACTGGGGCTAAATGAGAAAAAAAAATCTCTTCATGGAATTTAGGTGAACTGGCCCTTTAAAGTAAGAGCACTAAAGAGAAACTGATTAAATGTTGTGAATAATTTCAAATAAAAAATAATGATAAAAAACAACAACTTTAATGTCCACAAAATCTGATAATCCAAACCTTATGGAGTATAAACCAGATGTAGTGTTACATTAAAGAAAAAACCTATGAAAGTAGTAGTACTGGTAGTATTGCTTGTATTGAGTAAATGAGCTATTGAAATCACAAGACCAGTATCATTGCAAAACCTAAATCCATCATCAGATAGAACACAGACAGCCACCATTGTGTGGAGGACTCGATCTGATGAGACAAATCAGGAGAAATCTAATTTTCATGCAGCGTGGGATGCATTGCCTTGGCAACCAACAACAAAAAATGCCCAGTTTTAGTTTTGTACAGAGGAGTGGTTAAAGGCAATAACTGCTTTCACGTGAGAGCAGATGGGTCATCACTTGGGTCCGTAAAGCTACTGATTCCAGGGTTTTTTTTTGTCTCATAAACAAGTACAATCAGATAATTGAATTACTGGTTACACTAATGTGAGAAAGGTTGGGCATCATGTGAAGGAAATGTAAAGGCCAATGAGATGGGCACATGCCAGTTGTGTGTGTGTGTGTGTGTGTGTGTGTGTGTGTGTGTGTGTGTGTGTGCTGTATGTTACTACAGCTACGCTAGTGGCATTGTGAGACTATATGTAGAAACAGTGATGCTTTAAGCTAAATGCTAACGTCCAAATGCCTACATGCTCACAATGACAATGCTCAGTGGCACCGCAAAAGGAGTGGGACAAGGGGGACAACCACCCGTATACAATCACTGTCACCCCACTAGTCCTGTGTCACCCCCCCTCCAAAAACTACATGTAGTATGTTAGAATGCTAAACTTTGCCAATTAGCACTAAACACAAAGCACAGTTGAGGCTGAGGGAATGTCAGTGGCTTTGCAGGTATTTGATCATAGTCCAAAGTTTATGCAGAAATAAAGTTTTTGACTTGACGCTAGGTGAAAAGTTAACACCAAAACTCATCCTGAAGGGAACAAGGATGTCTGTATCAAATTTTATGTTTAGCATGTACCCGCAAAAGAGGAAGCTGCAGTTTCAGGACCATATTCCTAGGAGCTTAGTTTTTCAGGTATCTACTAGAATGTAGTTACCGAACATAACTGGCATGACACAGACAGTTATTTGAACCTTGCTACAACCCAACGTTGTAATGAGTAAATATGAGACCAAACTCAGCAATAATCTACTTTATAATTCATTATAGATTACATGAAGACAGAACCCAAACCCTGTCTTTTAACTTAAACCTTACGTTAACCCGTCATAGCTAGCTGGCTGTGATGTCACTTGCACAGTGTTTCACACAGTTTAGTTTGGTAACTAGGGTTGTGAAAAAGCGGTCAAAGGACTGCAGTCCTGAAGCTGCAGCTTCCTTTATTGTGGTAACATAGTATAGGATTTCATGATGCCACTATCCTTATCTGTCGTGACACACTAAAACTAAAAAGTCAACCTCATGGTGGCACAAAATGAAATGGCAGGGAGTCACCAAAGTCATTAGGACCCATATTCCAGTCCCACTATAGTAGTGGACAGATCTACCGGCTGGCATAGATAGACTGCCATTGCTTTTCCTAGTGACACACAAGCAGCATGGATTTAGAGCTCTTGGCTCTAAAAACAAAGGTTACATAATCACATTTATCCACTATATTCTATATGTATTCTTTACTACCTAAATGTATTTAGGAGAGCACACCTACTTAGAAGCTTCTGATGATTTTGAGTTTGTCGTGCTGACTTTGGATAATTATAGAGCCTATATTCAACTCCGACTATGGTTTATTGTGCTTTTGTGAACATATTTTGTTTCTGCTTGTGTTTAAGTGGCATTTGTTTGTCAAGGCTAAATGCATGTTGTTTGCTAACATTAGATACATATACAATACATACATAAAACATCTTTCAGTATAATTGTATCAGTATAGTTAGCTGCAGTACAGTCATATACTCTTTAAGTGGAGGTGCATGTGTTTTTTCTTCTGTACTCTGCATATGCTTCTAACTCTATTTCACAGTATAAACCATCAAAGAACCCGTACCTGACATCACCATTCATGCTTTCTCTGTTCCTTCTCTATCAAGCCTCTTCCATATGAACAGGATGACCCTTCTCGACTACCCTGTTCCAGAGTTGGATGCTACCTTGCAAGAGGTGAGCCGTGTCCTGCAGCTCATTTTAGGTCCAGACCTTTACCCAGAGTTCAAAAGTACATTGGAACAGCAGAAGGAGATCCTTCAAGAAGCCCAGCAAAAATTGGCAACCATTGCTTCAGGCCAAGAAAACTGGGTGACGGAGCAGTTCAAGAGAGGTCTTCTGTCTTGTGATGACCCCCTGCCCACCTCCACTGCCCTTCCTGTTGTTCTTCTTCCTTCCAAAGCAACGAGATGTACCCAACTGGGGAGGGCAGCCGCTCTGCTCTGGGCAGCAGCAAAGCTGTACAGTGATCCCATGTTACTGGAAGGCAATGCAGCAATGGAGCGCACACAGCAGTCTGAGGTATTCGCTGCCAGTCGGATTCCTGGCAGGAGTCAAGATGAGATTAAGGTGAGATTATTGGCAGGACACAACTGGTAAGATTTATTATAGCAAAAAAGTTAGTTTTTCAATAATAATAATAATTTCTGCTCTATTTCTAATCTGTAACTTTGTTATCTCCAGGTATACCCAGATAGCCTACATGCCATCATCACCTGTGTTGGAGGAGTGTTCCCTGTTGACATACTGTGGCGCCCCACCACTGGCCCGGTTTCTGCTCGACCGCTCGTTGACATCTACAACCAGCTGGCTCTGGTGATGGATCAACCCAGTGCAGGGAAAAAGAATGATCCCTCTGTAATTTGCAGCCTCTCAGCTCTGAGGCGCAAAGTCTGGGCTGCCACCAGGGAAGAGATCCTGGGGCAAGGAGGGGAGGCAGCAGCATCCCTGGGGATGATGGAGAGTGCCGTGCTTACACTCTGTCTGGAAGACTGCAACGCACCCTCTGAACTGGCTGATATCCTCAACGCAGTGAGGCTGGGAGGAGGAAGAGACAGTCCATGCCTGAGATACTATGACAAGGTATTGGATATATTCTGGATCAGATTCTATCACACACAACACACACACACACACACACTCACACACACACACACACACACACACACACAGACAAAAACACACACACCCTCTCTCTCTTTCTCTCTCTCTCTCTCTCTTTCTCTCTCTCTCACTCATACTGGTGAACTTTGCAAGACCCAGAGTAGCATTAATTGGGAATTGTTTTGCTTCATTTACTGAAATGGTAGTGTGTCACAAATTGGTTTGATGTTTGATTTTAATATTCATACCAGGCTAAATTCAACAATTGAATGCATCAGTATGTTATCAGTGCTATTAGAAAACTAGCAAGTCACAAATAAAACAATCTTTTGTTTTTTCTACTTTTGATAGGTGATGAACCTGGTGGTGTTTAAGGACAGCACAGCTGGGATGGTGTTTGAACACAGCGCTGTGGATGGGATGGTGGCTGGGCTTATGACTGAGCATGTGTACAATCTGTCTGAGACTGCTGACTTAGACCTAGTCCATACTGACACAGTAAATGTGAATGGGTCTGTTACAGTAAATAATGGTAAATGTGTCTGTACAACTTCCCTAACATTCCCCTTGCAAGGTATAATTACCCCCAAACTGAGCCGTGACTTGAAAGCAACACACCCAGTTCTCACTTTTGATGTGCCTTCCTATCCTGATGTGTTTTCTGCTCTCAGAGGGCAGAGAGGCCTGTATGATGCTTGGATCAACTTCTCTTTGCAGCTTTCCTGAGGCAGACACTTGGGGAATCTGCTTCCAATCACATGCTTGTCACACCTACCCATATGCGACACTACAAACATGGCCGTTGCGATCCGACTTACTCACTCACCATGGATTCCCAAAAGTTAGTAGGTGCCTTGATATCCTGCATTGGCCCAGATAACACAATCCGATACACTACTGACCTCTTACGCTTGTTCCATGTTGCATTTTTGGAGCATAAGAGCCTCATCAGAAACACCAAAGGTGGTCAAGGAGTTGGTCCCCACCTAGCTGCCCTGCGCCGATCATTGCCATTTGACAACCCATTGAAGAAGTACCTAGACCCCTTTGGATGTCCATCGGTGTACCTCACAGGTACAGATCTGATGGAAGGCGTAGAGTGTGGAGTAGGGAATGTTTATGCCCAAGATCAGCTGGCTGTAACCTACCTTGGAAAAAGAGACAAGGTTCGCATTGTGCTTAATGGAAAGGGGAGCTTTGCTCTGGCACTGGAAAAGCTTCAAGAACGCCTGAAGATAAACCTGAAGTTAGTGATGCTTCTAGCTGTTAGATATGCCATTGCACACCAAATGGGTGGCCTGGAGCATCTACTGAATCTGGGTCAAACAGAAAAAAACAATGGAGAGACAAACCACTGTTCAGCAATTCCAAACAATGGCAAAACTAATGTTGACTCCACCTCTGGCATGAGGACAGACTACACTCTGGTGATCCATGGCGGTGCTGGAGAGGAGATGATGCTGAACACCGAAGTGATTGGGGTTATTGAGTTTTCTCTACAGACAGCCTTAACCGTTGGATCCCAATTGCTTCAACAAGGTGGAAGGAGTCTGGACGCAGTTCAAAAGTCAGTAGAAGCTCTGGAGGACTGCTTTCTGTTTAATGCAGGTAAAGGCTCAGTATTCAACAAAGATGGCAAAAATGAAATGGAAGCAACCATTGTGGAAGGCAATACAATGAGATCAGGATCTGTTGCTTGTGTGCAAAGTGTGAAAAACCCAATAAAAGCAGCTAGATGTGTCATGGAGAAGAGCCCACATTCCCTCATAGTGGGAGATGGAGCCGAGGACTTTCTGCAAGGGTTGGAGGAGAAACAGAAGCCTGTTGGGCCTGAGTATTTCTACACTGACACACGTCACAGACAGTTAGCTGCAAAGCTCACTGTTGGAGACACCTCAATAAACAATCACCCTCAGACAGTTGGAGCTGTGGCCTTGGATCGTTGGCATGAGTTAGCTGCTGCATCGTCCACAGGGGGGTTAGTCGGAAAGCTTAAAGGGCGAGTTGGGGATACAGCAGTAGTAGGGGCAGGAATATATGCTGATGACAAGTTAGCTATTACCTGCTCTGGAGATGGAGATGTATTTCTGAGACAGACTGTTGCACAGAAAATAGCCAGTCTCTACCACCACAAAGGGTATAGGCTTAGGCAGGCATGTAGAGAAGTGATGGCTGAAAATCTAGATGGGGTCTGTGCAGGAATCATTGTTGTAGACTCAAAAGGTGATTCTGTCATTGAAACAAATGCTGGAGTAATGTTTGTGGCCTCAATGATAGGTGGAATTTCACGAGTAGAGGTCTTCCGGCCCTTGAAGAGCTTCTCTGATGTGATCTGGGAAACAGATGAGCTAGTTGCCTACCTAAATCCCAACCCCTGGATCCCTGGGTCAACCATTCTGACTAGAAAGACTCTTAGTGGGGCAAGCAGCATCTTCCAGTTGGCTCCACCTGATTTTGTGGCATTGCTACAAGGAGCAAGAGCAGTGTCAAGCTTGCTATGTGAGCGATTGGGAGTGGAGCGCTGTGCTTTGGTTTTCAATCCAACCCCTGATCAGCCAGCACAAATCAGACTGCTCCCGCTTCATGGCGTAGAGCCAAAGTGGCAGCCTCATCTTGCTACTGAAGAGGAATTCCACACTCACAACCCTGGCTACTGCACCTCAAAAAGTGGCCCCCGCTGGGATCATGAGGCACTGTCCCAGGTTCAAGCCAAGATTAGAAACGGACTGCCAACACCAAATGCACCTTCTTGCTTTGAGTTCTTTGGAGACGCTTCCAATGATAACCTGTTCAGTCGTATTGTACGTGGAGAGCAGCAACAGTGGAGAGTGTGGGAAGACAATGAGCATGTTGCCTTCCTGACACCATACCCAAACAGTCCTGGACTAACAGTTGTAGTGCCACGCAAACATCTGTCCAGTGACATCTTTAAACTGGAGGAGACTGACTACAAAGAACTGATCTTGGCCACTTATAAAGTTGCCCGACTTCTAAAAGAGGGAATGAGAGCTCGAGGTGTTGCACTGATCTTTGAGGGCCTTGAGATTGACTATGCTCATGCCAAGCTAATCCCTCTGTTACCTTCACCAGATGGCACTAAGCCTTTTGAGCTGCAAACAGAATGCTTCCAAAGCTACCCTGGATATGTGTCATCATTGGATGGTCCAGCTGCTGATCCAGAGTCCCTAAAAAAGATTCACTCAAAAATCACCCAGTGCAGGCCTCCTCATTCATGGCAAGACCCTCAGTCTCACTCCACACTGGCCATCAAGAGCCAGTGGTATCGCAACCTGTTCCAGATTCAAAACACTCTCTTCCACAGCACAGTGGAATATTTCCACACTTCCTGCCAGTACTCCTACGCTTTAACCCCTCTCACCACAGACACCATCTCTTCGCCAATGGGCTTGGGATCTGACTCAGAACCAGTTTCTGTAAACCTGCTGGGCCAAAGCATCTACCTGGCTGACTCAATGCAATTTGTGCTTGAATACTTCCTTCGCTTCCAAGACAACCTGCCGGGGACGTACTACATATCCCCCAGCTTTAGAGGGGAAGATCCTGATGCCACACACTTGAACCAGTTCTACCACGTGGAATGTGAACTGTTGGGTGACATGGACAATGCCATTTCCATAGCAGAGGGATACTTGGCTCATCTCACCAAGTCCATGTTGAAGAAACACTCTGGTATGATCCTCAACACTGCCGGGACCCTTGCACATGTCAAAGCCATGCTGAGTAAGCTGGATGGAAAAACTCCACTCCCAAGAGTCCCTCTAGACCAGGCCATTCCCATGATGCCATCTGTTGACTGCTTAGATTGGGTACAAGATGGCCAGCCGCAGTTTGGCAGAAAGCTTACACGCAAAGGAGAGCGTGTCTTGATAGAGAAATATGGTGGCGCTGTTTGGCTGACTGAGATGGACCATCTAGGTGTTCCCTTCTACCAGGCCTATGTGGAGGGAACTGGACGGTGCAAAGCCAAAGCTGCTGACCTTCTCCTGGGGCTGGGTGAGACTGTGGGTCTAGGTGAACGTCATTCCACCCCTGAGATGGTACTGGAGGCCCTCAGGCACCATGCAGTGCCAGAGCAGTCCTACAAATGGTACACTAACATGCGTCAAGTGAAACCACTCCTCACCAGTGGATGGGGCATGGGGACGGAGCGCTACTTGTGTTGGCTGCTTCAGCATGATGACATCAGAGATATACATATCATTCCTAGGATGAAAGGAATGAAGTACATGCCCTGATCTTCTCCACAGGTCTACAAGCCTTTAGATGTGATATAATTGTATAATAATGGGGCCAAAGAAGATTATACAATATGTATTTTATACATAAGAATGCCTTAATAGTCCAGACTTTGGACTTTTATCCAGCTTTAAGTGTCCTATAAACCTTCATTGTCCATGGCTAGAGAAAACTCACTGCAACCCTTTAATCTACCCATCCCTTGTACATGTCAAAGTATAATGATTCTGAAAATGTGTGTTTTGGCACTTCAACACAAACTGGAGGTGTCATTGCAGTAAATTAAAATGATGTAAATCATGAATTTGAGGTTACAGGAAGTAAATCAGCAGTTATTTGTTAAATTTTAACATTTAGAGTTGGTTTCATTTTTTTAAGTAGTGCCAATGTAAATGCAAAGTGAGAATACATAAATTGTGTAAGTACATCTTGAATTATTTCAGCATATTCTTTTCTTGGTGTACAACTTAATAACTATTTAATAATTCAAGTGAATGGAAACTTTTTTTCAGACTATTAAGACAACATGAAGGTGAACATGGTCCTTGGCCATAGATGTTTTTTCATTATTTATGCTAGCAAATTATTCATATTGTTCCTTAATATGTTTTATGTTTTATATCTATCATAGTCTTTGTATTACAGGATTTTTTTTTGTGAAAGTCATATGAATTGTTAAGCTCTTTTTAATAAACAAATAATGACTTTTGAAACAGATATTGGCACCATCTAGATGGAATAATCAATTGACAAGATCAATGGGACCTGTTCCCAAAAGCCACCGATCAGATATTCATAGGCCCCTGTGCATAGAGACAAAGCTAAGATGTATATGCATAAATGTAGCATTTTAGCAATTTTAGATAATGAATGATAGAATGTGGTTAGAAAAGATATTTATCATTGTCTCTGGCCAACAGATTGAAAGAGTACCTTAACACTTCCTGAAAATATGTTTTTGCTGATTCCAGTGGTTTAATTTCTTACCTTGCTGTAGTGATGAACAAGTGTACTCCAGGGCCCTATGACATCAGAGCTGGGTGCGCTAACAGGAACACCAAAGCACACTTATTCTTTCTTTTTTTTTTTTTGTTTCACCAAGGAAATCACACCCACCTACACCCATCAGTGTTGATGATGTGTGGAGGTGAAACAGGTTTAAAAAACTCAATCAGAGAGGCCAGTGAAAAACATCTTTTCAATTTAATAGTTAAAATGACAACAGACCTGATTGATTAATGTCAGTGTGAAACAAACAGTTTAGCATACATACCTGAGCAATGTGACGAAAGTGGCTGAACCCTGCATTGATCTGCAAAGTTGGGTCACCAGTTCTATCAGCACTCATTACATTAACATTACAGGGAGTTAATTATTTAATGTTTGAATTATGAATATATTTTGATGCAACTTAAAAGAAGATAATTTGTATTTTTTTATTAAGGCTGTACAATCTCAGTTAAATTGGCTGAGTTTACCCTTAACTTTATAAATAATACTTTGAAGATGTCTTCCTCACCACACTCATCACCTTTTTCTAAGGTAACATTGTAAAGGCTTCCATTGTAATGGAATCTCAACCTTTTTAAGGTTTGTCCCACTTATTAGTGTCAAGACAATGTTTATGAAAAAAATCAAACATAGCAAACCCAACAGTATGTGCACTACATGTTTGAATGTCTCTGGCCTGTGATTTGCAGATGGCTATCTGACATGAAATAAACACCATGGACCAACACTGCAAATATGTTGATTGTTATGATGACTATTCACTAAAATGCATTCAAGTATACTGTCAGGAAGTATTTAATTAGGTGTATTAAACATTTCCAGTATAAATGACACTTTATTGACTATTAAGAAACACAATTGTAGTGTGCACAATTACACCACACACATTTTGTCCTGTAAACCATTTACATCGTTGGCATAGTGGGGAGTTAACTTCAAGCAGAAACCACCTAATATGACATCTGAACAGAAACACCATCTGACAACATTTGTGTGGTTAAAATAGTTGTGTAGCGCGTTGTCTCTTATAGATTGTAATTTGTTGTTATCTTGCTTTCCAGTTGGATATAGATATTTCATTTGAACCATAAATAACACTTAAAGAGAAATATTTTTTTGATCCTGGGCTGGCTCTATCTTTTTTTTTTTTTGGAAAAAATGACATCACCCCTGTAGATTTTGTGTAGTGTAGATTTTCATCTTTAATCTTTTTGATTGATACATAGCAAAAAACAGAAATAACCATCAAAACCATCAAAAACTCAATGACAGCGACAACTCTAACTTCCAAAATTAATGAATGCATCATGTAAGATCCAACACGTGTGGTAATTAAATAATACTAAATCATAGAAAGTATAAGAAAAGCTAAATATGGTATACTGTTAATATATACTGTTAATATTAATTAATAATATACAGTCTATGAATATACTTCTAAATACAGTATACATATGATGATAACCCGGATGTGGTATGTGAGTGGTAGCATTTGTTTCCGTTTGTCACTGTCGAATCTGACCCCGGCTAGAGCAGAGCTGTCTCTGCCTGAACACATATCTTTGCTCTATTTTCTGAAACGTAGGTTTGCTTGCGCGTGCTTTTTTTGCTGTCTGTACTTGTGTTTTTGCTTCCACTTTGTCCTCCGCACATTTTTACGAGTGTGTGTCTTGTCAATAAGGCTGGCTAAAGGTAAGGTCAGCGCTTTTGTAGCCTAACGGCTAGTTAGCGTGTTAAGCTAACATGCTAGCCAAGAGTGAGCGAATGAGTGACTTTTCGTTGAGCCAGCCATTTTCTGAAGCCAAATGAACCCCTGTAGCTAGATTTAAATGCCATTATTGTGCAGTCGGTAGAGGCAATAGTCACATAACAGTCATTGGCAATTTAGGGAGACAATGAGCCACGGTGTTAAGCTAGCTAAGTGGTCACATTTAGGTGGTTGCTAACCGTAGCGAACGCTTATCACTACTCTGAGAGGCAATAACGTTAAAGGTCCCATGACATGGTGCTCTTTGGATGCCTTTATATAGACCTTAGTGGTCCCCTAATACCATATCTGAAGTCTCTTTCCCAAAATTCTGTCTTGGTGCAGAATTACAGCCACTAAACCAGTCCTTTCCTTAGTATGTGCCATTTCTGAGTCTGTAGCTTTTGAGGAGGAGAAGGGGGGGGGGGCATTGATTACTGCACTTTGCTCGTTTGAAAGCCATGATGTCTCTCTTATGGGCGGGCAAAGCAGAGAAAGGGGCGGTAACCTTGCCCTTAACATCATAAAAAGCGAGATTCCAGATCGGCTCTGAGTTTTTCATTTTCTCAAAGGCAGAGCAGGATACCCAGGGCTCGGTTTACACCTTTCGCCATTTCTAGCCACTGGGGGACTGTAGGCAGGCTGGGGGAATGCATATTAATGTTAAAGAAAAATAACTCAAAGTGAAATTTTCATGCCGTGGGACCTTTTTAATGTTGAGTGTGACTGAATGTGTGCCACAGACGAAATAAATATGAGTTGACAAAGATTCAGGTTGTTACGACATCTAACGTTAGTATAAAGTTGAATCTAATTTATTACCATACAGACAGATTGAACAAAAATGTGTTGCATTGTTATGGATGGGCTGTGGGATTATGTTTGCTTTTTGCATCCCTAAATACTACCGTCGTAACTCAGAACAGAGTGGTAACCAACAAAGAGTGAAAGGCGGGTAGTTTTCCCTGGGAGCCTTTTGCATAGTTTTTAAGTGCAATGCATACACTTTAAAGTAATTTCTATAGCGGCAAACTCTTGTCCTCTCTTTTTCCACCCATACTATCTGTATCTTTCTTTCTACCAGTTGCAACCTTCCATGACCATTGATCCAGCATGATGACCAGAATTTGTGCCCACACTGGATTTTAGACATGGTTGCTTTGTAATCCAAATGGTCATTTCATTACAAAATGATGCAACGTTGTTATCTGTTAAAGTCTGTCCCTTCATCACACAACTTCTGCTCTTCTTTTCCCAGGTGCCAGGGTGTCCCCCCTCTCCATGTGTGGTCCCTAATGGGCGGCTGGTCTCGCAGTGCCGTGCTGGAGCTGTACCCGGGCGCTGCTCCGCGCAGGGCGTCAATTTCAGTACACTGACCGCAATTACTACCGCCGTGCCGTGGCTCGCGAGTTTCGCCGCTGCCAAGCCCTGACGGTACCTGAAGATAAGGAGGACGCACTGAAGAGGGGCCAGTTCTTCCTCAAGAGCCGATTGGGTGGGCTTATGTAGGGGAACGGGTCACGGGTTAAAGGTCATCTGGAGGTTTATCTCCCAGGTGAGTTTGCATATATAAGAAACTACTCTTTATGTCAACAATGGAAATGTTTAGATCTGAGACATTCTTTATGGGGAATGGTGGACTCTTTATTGTAGGCTAAGGCATAGATCACAGGCCATGAGTAAGACCACGTTGGCTGTAGCTACTCATAGATCCTCCTATCAGTGCCGTATTCAGTCAGTGCCTCTAAGCTCAGCAACAGAAAAAGGCGCCTTTTCTGTCCTTATCCTCTTCCTGTCGGTGTCTTCCTGTCTTACTCTCTTGATCTCCTCTGTGTTCAGTGAAAGGATGGCGGGGGTGAATGGAGACCGTAAAGGGAAGAAAGATGACAATGGGATTGGCACAGCCATTGACTTCATGCTTTCCAATGCTAAGCTTGTGCTGGGAGTGGGAGGAGCAGCCATGCTCGGCATTGCAACGCTTGCTGTCAAAAGAGTAAGTGAGAAGCAATTTATTTGTTTACTGTTTATTTTCTTCACTCCCATGTATGATGAAAGGAAAAAAGCAGTGCTCTTACTTAAGCCTACATGGCAGCGTGAACAATGTGCTCACAATTCTTTGTTGTGCAGATGTATGACCGTGCTATAAGTGCGCCCACCAGCCCCACCAATATGGAGCCGACGGGAAAGAGAAGCTGGGAGGAGCCCGCCTGGATGGGTTCGTCACCACGGGTACTGAACCATGAAATGAAGTCCACAGTTAGCAGGTCTCTGCAGTCTCTGCCTACTTCCTCACATGCTTTTGAACCAGGTTAGTGCCCTTCAAAAGTTGAGTTAACTTAACTTTGTCCCACTTCAATGTCTCATATCTTTTTCATGTTTAAATAATTGACCAGCACATTTTGTCGTTAAGACGTTCAGCCAGCTGTCATTTTATCTGTTGACAGACAGCCTATTTGGAGGATTCTTGCTCTTCCTTTACAGTGGGTGTTGGCTGTCTGTAGTGCAGTAGTTGTTCATCTAGCTGTGTGTATATGTATTAGTTTTATATGATGTAGTTTAACATGTTTAATGTTATAATTCCTCAGATACTGTAGAGGCACCTTAATTTGGCATTTGTAGATTAATATTTTGAAAACACACCCATGTCTCTCCTGCCCCCCCAAAAACCACATCAAAAGTCATTATTTGAAATGGTGGAAGAGGGAAGATATTTTATTTTAATTTCAATTGCTTCTAATCTCCTCAGACTGTCTGCGGAGGGCTGTGGGTCGAGCTGCTGTGGGAGGCAGCGGTGCCACTCAGTCAGACCGGCAGCGGGCCCGAATGCGTTTGTCCCTGCACGAACATCTGTGGGAGTTCTACCAAAATAATGTGAACATCCCTACTGAGGAGCAGGCTGTGGCTAGGAGGGCAGCGCTGGACATCTGTGCCGAACTCCGAGTGTTCCTTCATGCCAAACTGCCCGACATGCCGCTCAGAGAGATGTACCTGAGTGGCAGTCTGTACGATGACCTGCAGGTAAGAGTTTACTTACATTTGGTCCTACTTTAGACAAGAGTTATAATTTGAGCCAAATATAAATTGTTCTCTCTCAACATAGTTAGTAGGACTGGGACGATATGCTTTTGTCCCGATTTGATTCTTTCACGATACATGGGTGCCAAATAGATTTAGATCACAATTTTCAATAATTGCAATTCTAGTATAGTGATTCGATAGTTTTGAGTATTGCGATTTTCTTTTTTTTAACAAAAACAATAATTGAAAAAAAAAAACACTTCTAGAGAAGATATTATACTACATTTCTAAAAGCTAATTTTTTTTTTTTAAAGAATGCACGTTAGTCACTCATTTCAGACATTTATTTCATACATAACATGTATTTTCTGCTTTCCGTTTGTTTAGCTAGAAACGGATACAATGTAGTTGCTGTATTTAGGTGAATCATTAGTAATAAAAATAAATGAAAAATACAGATTCTGGGGGAAAAAACAGATTCTAAAAATTGACTCAAAAAAATCCCCATACATACAGTTTCTGTTTTCATCCTAAATAGTAAGGTCATTTTGAGAAAAGAGAACCTGCCGTGCCTTTGTCCGTTTTTATCTCCTTCCTCCATTTTTTTAGGTGGTGACAGCGGACCACGCCCAGCTCATGGTGCCTCTTATCTTGGAGAAGAACCTGTGGTCGTCCATCCCCGGGGAGGACACCATCATGAATGTCCCGGGTTTCTGGCTTGTCCGCAGGGAGAATTTGGAGTATTTCCCACGGAACAGCAGCTACTGGGACCGCTGCATGGTCGGAGGCTACCTCTCCCCTAAATCAGTTCTTGAGGTCTTTGACAAGCTCGTGGCTGGCTCCATCAACTGGCCAGCTATAGGGAGTGTCCTCGACTACATCATTCGTCCTGTGGTTCCCTCAGAAACACTGACCCTGGAAGTGCAGTACGAGACGGACCGGAAACTGTACGTGGACTTCCTACCGTTACTTGTGATGGAGGACGGAACCTCGCTGATTGCCAAACCACATCGACTCGCCGCAGAGCGCCACGAAAACTTGTGGCGGCAGAGCTTCCGTGTGGCCGAGACGGCGCGACTCAGGGCCCTGGACCAGGAAGACGGAGGCTGCCGGTGCGCCTGCCTAAAGCTGGCGAAGGCCGTGTGCAAGCTCAACCCTGCCCTCAACCGTCTCAACGCCAGCCAACTCACCAACACCATCTTATTGCTGTGCGAAAAAGAAGGCGACTGGACCCAAGAAGCGCTGGCCGACCGGTTCCTACAGCTGCTACGAGCGCTAGTGGGACACCTAGAGGCCGGGAGGCTGCAATGTGCCCTCAGCCCTAAAGTTAACTTATTCTGTGAGCTGACTGAACAAGAAGTGGACGAGCTGGGATATACGCTCTACTGCGCTCTCTCAGATCCGGAGGGGTTGTTGAGAACTGCCCCCATCCCTGACAACCTCGTATGATAACATCACTAAATGGCAACATAACATTCAAATTTCAACAACTGATTTTTGGGTAATGATGACCTAGAGTCATGATGATGGAATGTTCCTCTGTCCTGAAACACTGGACCTCTTCAGTCTTAAATGCCATCAGTAACAAAATGGGATACAAACAGTAGCAGTTATTTAGTGTTGAGGTCTGTATGAGTGTTGACGCGAAAGCTGTATGTGTTTTGGTCACGCAAAGCCCTATTGGAGTTCATGGCTCTCACTAAAGCCATTGTATTAATGAAGTTAAGAGCAGACATGCTGTTAAGACCTGATACATTGGAATATAGGGATTGTACTTTGCATTGGTTGATCATATTAAAATGGAAGGGGAAGACAGTATGTCATGCTATTTTTAACTTGTCTGAGTTTTAGGACGGACATGTCCAGTGCAGGTAAATGTTGTATACTCTGTTTTGAGATAAGTCCAAGCCACTGTGTCATGGACAGAGTGTAATGTTGATTGTGTGTATGCCAACCCAAAAGCTAATAAATTCATATCAGCCTAAGGAGACAAGCTGTCTTTTCATGCTCCTTTTTGTTAGTTAATATAGAAAGTACTGCTAGTGTTTTGATCGTTCAGTTTGAAATGGTTTGTTAGAACTTCATTAATACAGTGGCTGCGTCAAGATGTATGATGCTGTCAACGTTTCCATGGATCTGTGACAGCAACAGGCATTAAGCTGTGATTGGAATGTGTGCAGCTTGCATGTGTTATATTTACCTAATCTAGAAGCTGTCTCTTTGTAGTATTTCTAACTCGCACCATTTAACTATAAATCTGATGGAAAATTGAATATACATCCAAAAAGTGGAACATACCATTAATACCAGTCAGGAAGTCTGAACAACACAGCGCCTCCATTTTCTCATAAACTTTAGGTGAGAACTGAAAATGTTTCCATGTGACTGTCTAATACAGAGCTGCTCTTTGTTCTGAAAAGGAGTTTTCTTCTTCAGTCTCACCATTGATTCAGAGGTCTGATGTGCTTTATTTTATTTTTTTGCACTGTCAAAATGTTGTAAGTTGGTCAAAAGTGTTTCTGTAGGACGATCAAAGTGCTTTTGTCTACTGGTTTTTGCTTTTAATTTCCCTTTCCACAAGAGGATAACCTTTTAATATTGACAGGGGTAGTACTTAAAATCAACGTTGGCTGAATACAACAACACACTGCAGAAAACATTGTACTAATGTTTGTCATTTGGCAAATTAGTCTCAGTATTAACTTCCTGGCTTGATTGCAGTTAGAGCCTTGAGCCTGTCACTGCTACAGTTTCAGTACTGTGTTTGTATGCACACCAGACCACATTAAACCCTGATTACATTATAGGTGCCCAGTCTGACTAGAATAGGTAGCCCAGATAGGGATTAGTGGCGTACACGCGGCCATGCTGTTGGTCAGTTCCGGCTCTCTAAATGAAGTGTACCAACAACACATCACCTGTGCTGATGATCACTATTCACCGGCTGCTTCTGTCGGCCAGGACTACGTGTATAATTACTAGATTACAGGTGCTTATCTCTTTTAGATCTGGTAGAGCGGAATCTACTCACAGATCCCCAGTTATATAAAAGCAGCTTTGACAGCAGAGGTTCCTGACGCTAGATTAGCCTGCTAATCATTGCAGGTGACAGCAGGTGGAGTCATTACAGCTGCCAGACTGTCAAGGGGAGTTTGTGTCTTCGTTGTAAAGGACATCCTAAAGTGATGTCCAAAATAATTAAATACTTTTTGTTCTCACTTGTAGCCTTAGAATGGAAAGGAAATGTAGAGATGTGGAGCAAGTGTCCTCTGAATCCCCAGCCCCGTTTGTATTGTGTACAAAATGAAGGTTGTTTAGTTCTCTTTTGCATTCAGTTAATCATCCAGGTAACGGAGAAACTAGAGGTGAATATTTTTGTATTTATTGTACATTTGTAACCAAAAAAGAGCAGACTATTTATTTCCGTTCCATTCAAAATGTAAATTACCACTTATTGTGCTTAAGTCCTGGATGTACCGATATAAAAATGAAACAGAGTCTTTGTTTGCATATTAAGTCTTCCCTTGCAGACCTACCTAATGCTGGACTGAAGGAAGTAAAGTCACTGTGCCACCTTTTGTAATGTTATTCTAAAACAAAAACCCAAAGTAGATCACTACCTCTACATTGGAGTTCATACTAGCCATATGCTATGTTGCATGCTGTGTATCCCCCCCCCCCCCCCCCAGCTTTTTTATTTTTAAGTTCAGCAGTGGAGATGAACGTTGCAGCACTTTGTATACTTCATTAAAATGTTACAAATAACATTCTGTAGGTTTCTTTGTTTTTCTAAGGGACCGGTGTAAAAAACCAGTTTAACACTCAATGGCAGATCACAATCTAAACCCATCCATTCAAAATAAAAAAAAACATATTTAAAGCTTTATTCATTCAGTGACACAACACATTAACACTCATCGGCATCCACTTTTCTCATATAAACAGTCTAACCAGGTGCGTACAGCAACCATTAAATGCTTTTGATTGCTGCAAAACAAATAACGCAACATCGATGATGAAGCTTTGCTTGGTGTGCAAAAAGTAAAAAAAAAATAAAATAACCAGTGCATCTTGTTGTCATCTTTCACCCAGACAAGAGTTCAGTAATCTACTTGGCGGGGGCCAACCCCACACGATCGGCGTTTCTGTCAAACACAGTGTAGTACCTCCCAATGAATACATCTCCCAGGATCCACAGGGGCCCTGCAGGAGGCGGGATATCCATGGCCATGAAGCCTGACAGACAGATTGATCTACCCATTTGAGACTCCTGCATCAAAAGCAAAATGAAATTCAGTTTTGCAATCATACCTTCAAGACAGGGTCACATGCCTGTATGTACATGTATACACTGAAAGAGTCATTGAGTAGAAACAATCACAGCGACCAAAAATGTATGTTTGATTAATGTACATGGGAAAATTATATTAAGACTCGAAAAAATGTCAAACTGTCATTTAAAAATTAATGACTGCATCCAAAGCAATATTCAAACTCAAAGTCTCATTAATACACCTCTAAAATATATTACAAGCCAATGCAATGTTTTGTTCCAAACATATCGCCATACAACAGGGAGACAGAATATTAGAGACTAGGGGTGCGATCCAATATCATCCCCGACATTGACAAAATAGCTGGATCGGGGATCGGAAAAATGAACAGATCCAGGGGCCGACGCAGCACATCCTACGTCATTCATCAGCAGCAGAGTCGGCTGTGTGGAGATAGTTCACGCTTGCCACGCCAACTACTCTGTCTACTGTTCGCAATGTCTGCAAAGTAATTGTTTTGAAAGGTGGTGGTAGTACAGCAAAGTACAATACTCAGTCCCTCCAGAAAAACGTGATTATGAGATAGCATAATTCAATGCATACAATCAGCCAAAGTCCACATATTTATGCGGGGGCCGCATTTTTTTAAATACGCTGCCGCAGTTTTTGCAAGTTCACGCAATTTCATTGCATAAATATTCTATAGTATATTCCATCGCATTTTTTAAGAAAACGTGCTGCATAACCAAAGATTTTTGCCCGCAACAATCACAAAAAACTCTTTCTAGAAGGACTGAATACTACCAATTTAATCAAGCACATCCAAAAGCACCATGCAAATTCAGTACATTACATCTATGTTATTCTGTCTAAGTTAGGAAAGTAATGATTAGTTAGGAAAGTCTGGTGCCTTTAGTCTAATCCACATGTTAAAGGTATGGTATAGATGGAAGGTATTCAGTTTATATACTGTTTATTATTAATTCAACTACAGTATCGGATCGGGGTATGGACAGATGCACAAAGCCCAGGCATCGTATAGAGACTGAAAGTCGGATCGGTGCATCCCTATTAGAAACCTATCAATATGTTGCAGATCAAACAAAAACGGAACACTTAAAAAGAGATAAAGCTGTCAATACTCTATGGTTGCTGTTTAAGTCTTACTCTTGTTGACTCATGACTTAAACTGGAGTAGATAGTATTTGTTGGGGACTACCTTTTGCGCTCTAGTACTGACAACACCTAATGACTCAAACTACAGCAGCCATGTTTATCAGTTAAGCGGCAAGCCACACAATGCCATGGTGTGACTCATTGATGCATTTTATAATACAATAACAGTTGAGCTCTACAGCACAGAGGAATAAGCTACATTGGGCATTTACTGCCTAAACACACTTGTTATAAAAAAAGGACCAATGCATTGCTGGTTTTGGTACTTCCATGGGATTTGTTGACAATAAGAAAATATGATATATCCCCAGACTTATCCTTTACATATGGTGGGGTTTGTTACATGGCTATTGTATTGGATAGCATTACATTCTAGATATATTACCATAATCTCTTCCAAAGTGAGTGTATCTACCTGCAAGACATAATCCTCTCCAGTCAGGTTAAATGTCTTCCCTCCAATGTTGAAGGAGATGGCGGGGAGGGATGGGATCCTCTTGCAGTCAATGAAGTACTAGAGAGGAAGGAGAGGAGGGAAGAACATACTGAAATGATCTCAAGATCGAGACAATTTATCAAACTACAGCAGAGTCAAAGATGCAGCTTTTGGAGGTGTCTAGATATAACATGATCTATGACATTTAGTGTAGGCCTTTATATTTTAAAGTGTTAATACATGTTTAGTGGGTGGGAGAAGAAAAAAACACTAATTCTAGCGGCGTCATACTAAATGCGTTCTAGCACATCTCTTTTAGAGAACAGCAGACCCGGCAAGCTAGAAGCATAGAGGAAGAAATAACGTGTTTCCCCTCTGCTTTCGGACAACGGTTGACCCTCTCCTTGATTTCATAATGTTTACGGAGAAGCATAACCGGGAAATGAGTAGGAGGAAATGCAATGCTACCAAGCCATGGCCAAGCCGACCAATCACAGCTGTGTTATGTTGCGAAGTCGCGACATATGGACATATAGATTTTTTGAGAGGTACACATCACGCTGGAGCGTAGGGTCCGCATCAACACGTACCACCGTCGTGGATTAAACGCAGAAGCATAAATCCGACTTAAGTGTGACTAATAGTTTATGTCAAAGAAAACAGTCTTACACCCTCCTACAACTGCAATAGCTGCAGCTGATTGGACAAACGCGTCACGTGGGTCTGTCTGCTCCCGGATTTAAAAAAAAGACCACATTGGAGGCTCGTGTCTCGAAAATAGTTCACTGAAACGTGTTAAAAGCCATGCTGAATCTGTCTTTATTTCAGATTGACAAAGTTTAAAAGATTTTTGTCAGCTTTTGAGAGGTGTGGACCAAGCTGGCCACGCCTCATTTGCATAAAGTTGGCTGGATTAAACTTTATGCAAATGAGGAGCAGGGGACTCAATGCCCCGCTTCTCCTTAGTCCCCATGACGCTACCAGAGCGAGTTGCCTGGCAGCTTCAATAGAAATGAATGGACGCGGCCAATGGAGCCAAACCGTATGGCGTCATGTCTTCAGTCAGATAGCTGTTTGCCAGGTGTCAGCTCTTACCTCTCCCATCAGCAGGGGCAGAGCTCCGATGGCTTTGTGCAGCGCTCTGATTTCCTCCACAGGACCGACAATCAAGGACGTTCCCGTGTCGACAATAGCCTGGCAACCGGCTTTGCAGAGAGTCAGCTGGTTGCCAACATCAACTCTGCATGGGCCGGTTAGAGAGGAAGCAGCAGCAGGGCGAGGCAGAGAGACAAAAGGCATTAAGTTTAATTACTAACTGTTAGAAATGTCTTGTCGTGCTAATGTAGTGCAGCCTTTAACGACCAAGAAGACACTCGCTTAAACAAGATAAGGATTTTAAGCAATCAAAAAGACAATTTTTCATGAGTAATTAACTTTTTATGCATGCGCCCGTGGCAGAAATGTATTATTATTATTACATGAAGGAACGTATGATTTGGGAATTGAGGAGGCTCTGGGTGTCCGGAGGTAAGATAAGACGAGGGCCTTGTAGATGTTCCCAACCCCCCATGATAAACATAGATAAAAAGTACTGTCTTGACCAACATCTACACATTATTTATCTCCTCTCGACATCGGCATTTATATTTTATATATCGGCATTTTGCCGTTGCATAGTTTGTAGGCAACACTGATTTTTTTGTTATTGTGTTTTTGTTCAAAAGGACTTTAAGTGGCATATATTAAGTTTGTATTTTTATACACATATGATATTCTTCTGTTCTGTTGTGACAATAAAACAAATTATTATCATATTATTTTAGTGAGAACTCATAAATAACTACAAATAATGTTAGGGAAATCGGTTTTGTAACGTGTTTCTGGATTTTTTTATAATTTAATATGCATCAGTCAATATATCGGCATATTGGATTTTTAAATAACCAAATATTTTTATCGGTATCGGCCTTTAAAATCCTTTATATCTAGAGAATACTATTTTTAATTACCAGGCAAAAAGGAATGCATCATACCATAAAGAACACAACACTTGGAGCCAAAAAAGGTTGTTTTTACCCGCTCATCATGATCTGCCAGTAGGCCTTTCGTGTGACATTGACATAGTGCAGGTCTCCGGTGTAGTACTGGGCGTCTGTCCCACCCAGCATCAGCTCTCCTCCTACCGCTGCTTTGGGGTCTCTAACAGACAGGGTGGACAGAAGCATAACTCGCTGTGTTAAGAAGAAACACTCAAATGTGCAAACTCATTTCACAACTGTGAAAACCCCACAGTTGCTGAATTTATAACTGGAAGAACAGAGAAAAACAAAGTAAAGACCAAGTTAATAAACCACAAAGTCTCTCTCTCTCTCTCTGGCTGATTATAATATTTATAAAAACAAACAAAGCCAGTTCTTCCATACTTCCTGCTGTCACACACCAACCTGCTTATGTAGAAAGAGAAAATATTCTGGGGAAGCAGCTTGGCAGCCATGGCCGTGTCAAACACCGGGGTGACGTTAGCTACTGATATGGATGGGTAGGCCATGCCCAAGACCCCATCGAACCGTGCCACTGCAAATGTGATGCCAGGCTGCTTCACCGCTTCACCAAACTGCTGGCCAGGAACCGGCAGACCTGCAACCTGCAAGCAGGAGAGAGAGATGTCAATGTGCATAGAAAAATAAAGTTTCTAATGAAATGATAGGAATGGCGTGACCACCAAAATTGAGGAATGCGGTTAAACAAAAGCGGCTATGTGAGTGAGCGGGGGAATGTGATTGAGTGTTTCTCAAACTCACAGAGACAGTGTCGCCGCTGATGTAGCCAGACAGGCTGCCTCTGCCGTACCGGATGGAAAACTGGGTGCCATTCTGGACGTATGTGCTCGACTTCTTCGAGTTGTAACGATGATGAAGCCCTAATGAGAGAGGACATTGTTAATTATTATACACCAATGACAGTTTGAAACAGAGCCAGGGAGTTTCAGTGTTTTAGTACTCTCTTTTAGTACGGTCTTGGTCTCAAGATCGGTCTTAAGACCCATTTCGGAAGGTTTCAGTCTCATCTCGGAATCACCCGCATTTGTTCTTGGTCTTGTCTCGGCCTCGGATAAAAGAGGATTTTGATTAAAGTCCAGTCAAGACCACTACTGCAGGGATTTCGCTATGTGTTCAAACTTTGCAAATGCAACCAATAACTTGGCTCATATCTACTTTGAAATGCGTGATTGTAAAGCCCAGTCTCTCTGCCCACTTTACACACACTTCCAAGAAAGTGAATCCGATTGTTGTTATCTTGCTGGCTACCGACTTCGGTAGGAGGCGGCCCACTTACATGTTTGTGTTCAGGAGCTAATCTCTCATAAAATGTCCATGGTTGTAGGCTATATGGAGTAACAAATACCAGCTATTTATTAATATTATACGCATTTCTGGATTTTTAGAATGTCTGTCCTACTTACAATGTACTGTACATTGTAATGTTGTACACTGTATTGTACTTTGATTTCAATAATGCCAGAAAAAACTGAAAACTAACTTAACCGTACAAGTCAGCAGTTAAGTTAGATAGAAGTATTACTCAACAGTTAATGGTAAAGAAGTCAGAACAGCGCTAGGATACAGCTAAAGGTTTGCATGCATCCTTCAGGTAAAAAGCTAACTCTAAGAAGAAGAGTGATATTTTAGTCACTGCTGCTTGGTAAATACAGCGAGGATCTTCCAGGAAGTAGCCAACTGATACACGTATAGAGCATGCTGAATGAGTCAGTTCCTCAAACTCACAGCAGGCCAGATCGAGGAAGGAGCAGTGAATGGAGGGGACCCAGAGGTTGGAGGAGCCGGTGTCAAACAGCACAGTGAAGTCCTGTGGGGGGGTGCCGATGCTGATCACCCCATAGTACTGGGCCTGAGGAGACAACACATAACACTGAGATCTGCTGGGAAACATCTGGGACTAATAACATACTCTGACTAAGTGGAAAAAGGCTTAAATACAGGGATAAATGTAGAGCCTATTGGTTTCAAATGTCAACTAGGAAATGGCAGTATATCAATATTACATCTTAAATTTTGGATATTGTAACATTGTGATAGGATACAAGTGTCTTTTCCTGGTTTTAAAGGCTGCATTACAGTAAAGTGATGTAATATGTATTCTGAACTGACCAGACTTAGTAGCTGTTTTATTATTTGCCTCAAAACCTTTTTTTGTGTTATTTAGTGAAAACCCAAAAAGTCAACCCATCACTGCAGTATCAACATTGATGCATTTAGTGGAAAATATTGTGATATTTGATTTTCTCCATATCACCCAGCTCTAAGCTCTAATGTCAACCCATGATATCATGGGTGCCCAAGTATAATATTTACTTATTTCCCTCCCTTTCACTGGCAATAATGCTCAAAAATGTAACTTCGTTTTACCCACATTGCCTTGTGTCGCTAGTAAACTCTTGGATTAAGTAAAGCAGTGTGATGTGAAGTAGGCCTACATTTTATATATTGGGGATATAAGAAGCTGGATCCCTCCAATCACACACTTATATTAACCTCAGTGTGTTGCTGCTGACATCAGGGAGAGAGGATGACTCAATTGCCATTCTGGGTTTAACTGCTAAATGAAGTATACTGCGTAGTAACCGTACATCCATGAAGTTGGTCAGCCTCTCTACGGGCACGTTGGGGGAGGGAGAGCTGTCCGGTGCTCCGGTGCTCCTCGCTAAAGCCTGAAGCTCCTCCAGAGACATCCCATTGTCGCTCATCAGGCGCCGTACGCTTCTGGTTTTATGAAGGGGAACTCTGAAATGAGGTCATATTGAATTAAATGTCACGGGCACAACAATGCTCGTGCGCCTTGCACTCGAAAAAACAAACTAAATGCTTCCTGGTACAGAGCGGTCGCGTCTACTTTTATGCAAATGGTGTGACTGTAAACTGTTAGCCTATCATTTAGGCTATAAGTACACTTGTTATGTACACTATTACAGGTAGGCTATGACTTTATTTGGAAACACGTGCACATACCAGAAAACAAAATAAGAAACACACACACATAGGCGCGCGCGCATACGTTGACTGCTATCAATCAAGCCACTCTGTTGCAATGAAATGTAATATTAGCTCATATAGTTGCCCAAATATATCGGCGTATTTACCTGAAGATGGCGGTACTTTGTGTTATCAGCAGCGCCCCGATGATACAAAAACACGTCAGCTGTGTCATTTTGGCCCAAGTACTAATAACTCACACTTTGGAATTGTTTCCGCAACTAACGAATGCACAAACACAGTCCACTATTTACACTGACGCAGTGAGCGATTCGGCAATGTCCGTATTTACTCGGTATTCCCCGTTATGTGGCTCAGTGATTGGAGGAAAAATAATCAGTAAGGTGTTCTTATTGGAGGAAGAGGATGGCCGTCATCCCGCACAGACATGTGCAGAAGGTCCCTGCACGGTCACGAGTTGAAGGCTCTTATAACTGTTAATGCGAATGATAGGGCACACATTGTGTTCCTGTTTGAAACTCCAGCTGATATAATAGAAAACATCCTTTCAGCAGTTTACTGAATACATTCCCCTAGATAATCTATAAACATAACCACACAGACTAAAGTTTACAGATGTTATGGTACGTAGGCCTCTGTCAGTATGCTTTTAGGCTCGGCTCGGCTTAATCAAATCTTGCAATTTTGGTGAAGAATTACCTGCATTTGGGAAGCCTAATGAATGACAATGCCACTACACTTAAACAAGTGAAAGATGTACTCCAGTGGTTTAATTAATTTAATTTAATTTATACAGTGGGGAAATTACAATTTACACTCTGTTTGTTAGTAATCACTACACACAGGCCTGAAATACACACACGTGCACAAATGGAGAGATGTCAGAGTGAGTGGGCTGCCAGCTGGACCAGCACCCTGAGCGGTTGGGGGGGATACGGTGCCTTGCTCAAGGGCACCTGGCAGTGCCCAGGAGGTGAAGTGGCATCTCTCCAGCTACCGATCCACACTCCGTATTTGGTCCGTACGACAACCCTCCGGTTCCCAACCCAACTCCCTACCTGACTGAGCTACTGCCACCCCAAGGATTTAGGATTGCAATTCTCAAACTCAAAAATAGTGATTACTTATGATATATAACATGGGTCAAGCTTTTAAAAAACAGGACTACACTTCACATAATGCAACCCAATAGAATCTTTTGGTAGGCCATCCCTGTCTGGTCAATGCGCATGTCTTTCAAACTCCATGTCACCAATTTGCTTTCTGTTAGAGAAAAGAGGCCAATGATTTACATGTAAAGATTGATACCACTCTCGCATGAAAGAGTGGTTTCAATCTTCTCGTTTAACTCTAAGCAAGAAAGTGCATGGGCATATTTCCCAAAATGTTGAACTACAGTATTCTTTTGAAGATCAGACACAAATATGCCATGGGTTAGAATCATTAACTCAAGCACTTAGAAGTCAAATCCAAATTACAGCAAATACAAATTCCATGAGTCATTTAAGCTATCATTCAACAAGCTGTCCTTCCTGACACAGCCCGAATGACAAGGCATTTCTTTGAAAGCATTCACAGAAACAATCACAAAGCAGACACTCACTTAGCCTGTTGGACGAGCTTTGGATGGCATCCCTAATAGGTTTGTTTATTTTATGCACCAACCACCAAGGCACAGTTAAGTGTTACTTGGCAAACAAAATTGTTTTCTGATTCTGATTCGACTCATCACTCACACCAAATCCTGGCACCACTCCATTCCTAAAACAACTCCACTGGCTTCCCATCACCTACCAGATCACCTACAAAATCCTGGTCCCCGCCTACAAAGCCCTCCATCTGGCCCCCTCATACCTCACTGACCTCCTCTCCCCCTACATACCCTCACGGTCCCTCAGATCCACCTCAGCCGGTCTCCTCTGCACCCACAAGTCCAACCTCCGCAGTTTTGGAGACAGAGCCTTCTCCTGGGCAGCTCCCGGGCTCTGGAACTCCCTCCCCCAAGAGATCCGCACCTCTGAGTCCCTCACCATCTTCCAGTCCCGCCTCAAGACCCATCTCTTCACCTCTGCCTATCCGTAGCCCCCCCTTTTCATCTGTGACTTCTTCCACCTGTTAATGTTAATGTGGAAGTTTTTCAATAAGAGGAGCCACACCCCACACATTCTTCTCTCTGCTGTGACGCTACAGGGAGATCACACCTATTTAGACTTGACGACACAGACAGAGGTATTTGACCTGATGAAAGTACAGGCACGTAAACGCATGGGAGAATCGACGCCAATTCTTACACTGGCTCCATAAATAAACTATGAAATGGAATAATAAAACAGAGAGGACTGATACCTGATGAAGTCATGACGGTAAGAATCAGCTCTTTCTCTTCCATATAAATAGTCAAATGTGTCAAATATGTTTTTAAAAAGCGTTGGGCCTGAAGGATACATGACAGAGAGTTAGGTACTATAGTAGTAGTAGTATTTCCATTTAATGCTACACTATACTTCTACCCCAACTACATGTTGGAAGCCAATATTGTACTCTTTACTTACTGACAACAATAATTCATTTGCAGGTTCAGATTATTAAGAACAAAATATAAATAGACTAATAAATCATTAATGTTATTAGGAAAAGAGATACCCAGCATTGTATAAAGTAATACAATTGAGCCCAACCTTTACCAGCTGAGACAATAATGTTACTATAATAATAGTGATGCAACATTGATGCGTCACTACTGATTATAATCCAGGGATATTGTGTATAGGTTTTTCTACATCGGGTAATTTCCCATAAAGAGTACTTTTTCCTTTAGTTCTTTAAGTTTATTTTGATGCTAATACTTTTGAACTTACCAAGTAAGACTTTAAATGCAGGACCTTTAATGTAAAGGAGTATTTTGCACTGTAGTATAGCTACTTTTACTTAAGTTAAAGATCTGATACTTCTTCCACCACTGGTGTGTCATGTACCACCACTTCACTGAATATATTATAACTTGTTGGATAATATATCTGGAGCTCTAGATACCAATAAGTTACACAATTAGTTAGCCGGTAAGATTGACACCAACCTTATCTAATTTATCAGTCAATGTGGGAATCCAATTAACATAACAAACCAGTGTTGTGAATGTGTGAATGCAGCAGTGCATGGTGGTGTCCTTAAAAGACCTCAAACATCTTGCAGTAGTCACACCACAACTGTCCAACTACTGTGCAAATAAATAGATTTTAGCATACTACAACGCAAAATCCAACACAATTTGAGTCTACTGATATATGAAAACGTCAACTAGAGGCACAAATTATATTGGATTAAATCGTTAAACAATTTTGATCTCACCTCGACTGGTTTCTCATGTGATTTCCTCAGTGCATTACAATCATATTTTATTGTTTGGTTGGTAAACCGTGCTTAAAGGTCATTGCATGTTTGCATTCTGCATAACCAATTAACTTGTCTGCCAACAATCCATCAGAAAAAAAGAATTGGTAGAGTTTCCCCTTCACAGACATGCCCATTTTATGTTAATCCCACGCAGTTTGGGGCGATGACCATGCAGTTTTTCACATTCGGTATAAATGTGTTATTTTCGCCTATTCTAAAATGGTGAATTTGAATATTTAGTGGGGTCCCTAAACAGTCTTGGGGTTGCATATTTTTGGTATGATTGGAAAGCTGAGACTCTTGTGGGTTCTGGCTGTTTCTTAAAGGGGGCCCCTATGTCAAAACCTATCCTTCATTATGCTCATATTTTGCAGTTTGCTAAATTAATGTGTTTTTAATGGAATTACTATACAGCAAACCTAAGGTCAGGCAGGGGAATACCATAGACCCGGGGTCAGCAGCCTTAGGCACGCAGCTACCATTGACAAACGGTATTTCAACCAATGACACACTAGCAATAAGTGTGCAAAAGAGATCCAATGTTCCAATCCACATGACAAATGACTGCTTTCACATTTATTTACAGCAGTTTGAATAACTTTTTCCCTATCCGCAAACACCTGCTTTACTTTGCCTCTGATTGGCTGGTACTCATTGCCTTTTTCACAGAGTACGTACGTCACAAAGGACAAAAATAACACTGCCAGAGTGGGCTGGGTAGATGATGGCAGGCTTAATGCTGATATGGCACACTGATTAACAATAACATTTTAAAATGGCACTTCATATTAAAAAGGTTACAGAGCAGCTCATTTTTGCCCAAGGAACCCCTTATTTATACATCCTCGATGGTTACAACTGCTGATTTAGCACATCTGAAACCCAGAAATGAAATCATGGATACATTATGTGTGGTAATTATTTACTCAAATGTGTTGAACGGGTTTTAGTTGCTGAATGCAGATATACAGTTGATGTTTGTGAGCGATAACACCTCTCCACTTCTGCTTTCTTGAGAAAAAAGGATTCCAGGATGCTGATACTCCCATGGCAACAGATAACATAACAGAGAACATTTCTGCTACACTTTTTTAGGTAATCATGTGTGCAAGGGTCGCAATTCCAAACCAATGATTGGTTGTTTGTCAGCCTTTGTACTTACCTAAGTAGTTATAATATTAGACAGGTAATTTGTGTCACTATTTAACCCCATAGTTGCTCAAACCCCCCAGCACAAAGTACCTGATGAATTCCACCATCAGCAGCTCCCATGACGTCCTGGAACTGGCCTACGAAGACCTGGATGCGCCAAAGGTAAACATGAGGACCAGCTAACTGTGGTCCATTTTTGACTGCATGAATGTTTTTTGTTATGTCTGCTGGTATTTACATGATGCGTTTCTTTGTCAGCCTGCTGTCACAGATGGAAGCCAGTCAGAGGTTGAAGCCAAGCCTGTACCTACTCCCAGGTCTGAACGAGCCCGGTCCCAGTGTAACGATAACATTGTTTATTCTGCAGACACAACTAGCAACACAACCAATGCAGTGGTGAGTGGTGATATTGTCTCTATAAGATTAACTCGTGATAGCACATATTCATTTAGTAGCATGTGTTTATTTTTTATGTCCTTCTGGCATCAGAATTCCCAACTTGGTGAATATCCTGCAGACTATAAGACACCTCGCCCTGTTCGCCCTCCTCCTAGACCACCACTGAGCAAATGTATGACCGGCATTAAACTCAAAAAAGCAGTCAACGAAGACTATCACTGTATAAGTTCAAACTCTGAGTCAACTGTGAGTTTTTTTTTCGTTTGGCATTTTGGGAAATATGAGCTTTCTCGGTGAAAAGATCAATACCACTCTGCACTCCTGAGGTCTTTTTGTCACTGTGAGGTTGGTAGAAAGGCAATCATCAGAGACAACAGAAAGTCACTGCCTCTGGCCAAGAAATCATTACCCCTTCACGGTTTTGCATGAAACAAAAAAACATAATATGTTCATTAGTGAGCTTTAGAGGTGCTGGTAAACAGGCTAGCGGTTTCCTAACATGAGAGTGGTATTAATCTTCTCATCCAACTCTCTGCAAGAAAGTGGAAAAGCACATTTCTTAAAAAAGTTGAACGATTCCTTTAAAAGGTTGCTCACATTATTACATGTTTTTTAAATAATGACTATGGACTATAATGATGTTTTTGCATACAACTAAACCCCTATATATAGCCTATACCAGTTTACTTTTCCAAACATTCATTGTTTCATTATTAACATTAAAGGATACGAGGAGCAACTAGGTCAACTTACTTCATGCTTCTTATTTTCTCTGCAAGCCTCCAGCTGTTACTCCTGAGAAAATACAATCTCCTTCTCCGCCACCTCGCCCTAAACACCGCCCTAAAATGGGACTAAAATCTGAGGTAAGGGCTAACGTGTTTCACCGCATCCCAACTTTTCTGCAACACACGTTAGACTTCTTTATGACACATCTGACGGCCATTTTTGACTATTCCCAAAAACCTTTGCTAGACATGAACAGATCAGGGGTCACATTTGAATCGTCTGTTGCTGATTTAAAAATGTGAAATAGGTTTTATAATGTTCCCTGTCATGCTAATATTATTCTGGATCAGTGGTGGAATGTAACTAAGTACATTCACACAAGAGCTGTACTCAAGTAAAGTAAAGTACAAATTTGTACTTTACTTTACTTGAGTCTTTTCTTTTCTACTTCTACTCTGCTACATTTCAGAGGAAAATTTGTACTTTGTACTCAAACACTACAGCTTTAGTTACTAGTTAGGCTACTTTACAAATTAATTTTTTGTACACAAAACATGTAGTTTATAAAATAAGATGCTTTATTAAAATTAAAATATATGCCTACACGTCCATGCTGATATGATTAGACAATTAAACACTTAGTTTATTGATTGTTTATTTATAGTAGGGTATTTTCTTTTATTATTTAACTAAGTTTAGTTCAGTTTAGTTTATTGATTGTTTATTTATAGTAGGCTTTTTTCTTTTATTATTTAAGTAAGTTTAGTTCAGTTTAGTTTATTCATTGAGTCGATACATTGATAACATACAAAAAATAACATTGTTGCTTTGAATTCCACAAACAAAATAAGAAAAAAACAAAAATTTAACAGACAAGACAACCAACAAACAACAATACTAATAATGTATACATATATATATACACACACACACACACACACACACACACACACACACACACACACACACACACACACACACACACACACACACACAAAAAAACAAACAGGACCAAAAAGGTGGCTGAAGCATGAGCTTATTACACCTACCATTTTTACATGAAATCATATTCTTTCATACGAAAATGAAAGTTACGGAACCTAGGTATACACTATATAACCCAGTACAACACAAGAACTCCAATACAATGTGTGTACCTTCTGGTGTTCACACTTCTGTATTATTTTTATTAATCTCTTTATGTTTGTTTTTACACATTTTCATGTCAATTTCTATTTCATACTACAGTTTAACCCTCCGTACACTGAAACACTTCTTTGTTTTACATTTGTTCTGCTATTTGGTTTAATGAAAATACAGCTTCCCTTCAGTTCATATTCATATTCTCTTATTTGAAACAGCCTCTGGATACAGTCTGGCAACATGCTATGATATATTTTGTACATTAGATGCTATTTCAAAGTTCACTAAATTTAAGTACATGTAAGTTAATAAATAAATGATTGATTTATACGTTTTTCCCCAAGGTTCCACACCATAAGTTTTATATGGATGTATGACAGATTGATATAGGAAGTATAAAAGATTGATATAATAAATGTTAAGAATTTGTATTAAGAACATCTTTGGTTTTGTTCAGAATTGCTATCAGTCATCAGTCTTCCTGATGATACTTACATACTTCTACTTAAAGCTATAGTGCGTAGTTTCTATTGTTATTCCAAGTATTGACAACAAACCTGTCGGCGCGTCCACGTGATAGAAACCTTTCCGTGATTGCGCACCACCCCCACGCCTCCTCCATCCAGTTGTTAGCCAAGGAGGACACGGAGAGGATAAACATGATGGACTCTTCAGAAGACGTAATTAACCATATTGACAAATACAGAGAGAGTTTTGTGGAGCTGATAGTCTAAATTGGATTTGTGTAAACTCAATTGGCAGTGGCTTGTAACGGACGTGCATTGATATAAAAAAAGTTGCACTAAAGCTTAAGTAGCCTAGGGGAGACCGGGGATAGTTGTAACACGTCCAATTTCTCCAATCAGTAACATTAGTCTCTACACACGTAATTGAAAGACACTGCACATTTTAGAAAGAAAACCTCTTAAGGTAGGAAAGTATTTTTTTTTAAAACCTAACTTGTTTTTGGGATAGCAATGTCAGCTTTTCAGTTAAACTCAACACACTTAAATTGTGTTTATTGTGTGTCTATATGGATATTTTCCATGGTTGTTAGTGCTAATGCTTACCTAGCTAACTAGCAGCTAATTACAGCTAACAGCTAGTTAGCTAGGTTCGTTGCAGTTACGAAATGTTACAACCTACTTCAAGCAAAATGTTAGTTGTATTTGTTTTTTTCTTCTTTAAATTTCGGACACACACACACACACACACACACACATTTTATGTTAACAAGTAATTTAAGTGTTATGTAAAAGTTTATATCAAATTATTGCCATAATCCTAATTTCAGGATGTTACATTTCACCCCCAGGGTATGGTACATTAACCCGGACAATGGGGTACATTGTACCATTTTCCTTCTTGTGTTTGAGAGTAAACCAAGCCTTTTCTGTTAGGGTTGCATGTATAGCAGCTACACCATTTAATAGCAGGAACATGTAATTAGTTTGTATTAAATTTTGAGCCAACTGGCTTAAAAGAGCTCCAAGATACAGACAGAAATGTCAAAAAATGTTACAGCTATCTCCGGCCTCCCCTAACATTTTCAATGCAGGACTTTTACTTGTAACTGAATATATTTACAGTGGTGTAATAGTGCTTTTACTTTCTGTAAGTAAAAGATTTGAATACTTTTTCCACCACTGTCTTGGATAGAGCTACACCGATGAGAGTCAGCAGTCTGGATATTATTACATCAGCTCTATGGGAGAATCTCCTGCCTCAGCTGCTTCTGAAGAAGAGGTGAACCCCTGCAGGACAACGGTAAACTGCAAGCTAAAAGTTATGCATTATGGACTCTGTGTTTTCTGTACGTTAGGGTCAATAAATAAATATTCCAACTCAACAATAAACAGGATAAAAGCTCAGCAAGTTGTTTGAAAAGAAATGTTAGAATACAATCTATGTCTTGGCTATATATTTAACTGCATTATGCAACCACAATGGGAATTTCTTTGTATTTTCAGGCCACAGACAGCACTGACAGACCAGCAGTCCCGCCTCGATTCAGAAAGTCCCCCCCTCCCCTGCTCTACCCTGTTGTATGAAACCTCGCTTTTACAGGTATGTCAGCTACTGCAGACTGCAGATGATGAACCATATTGGCTGGCCAGGTGCAAAAAACAGTAACAAAAGGAGCAGAAACATATGCTCTGTTTATCATGCTGTCATCGTGGAAAATCAGATGCCTATGGCTTTACTTTTTTTGCTGTTTGTGCTTTTAACAGAACATGACATTCACCTTTTGGTGCACCAAATTAATTAAACAACAACCATTACGACTTAGAGAAAGTGAGACTATTGTATATAAAGAGTTTCCTAGATCTGTTGGATTACAATCTATGTCTTGGTTATATTCAACTATTGTATTTTCAGGCCACTGACAGACCTGCAGTCCCGCCTCGACTCGGGCCGTCCCCCCTCCCCTGCTCTGCCTCGTTGTGTGAAACCTCGCCTTTACAGGTATGTCAGCTACTGCAGACTACAGGTGATGAACATGAAAGACATGCTCTGTTTTTTATGCTGTCGTCATAGAAAATCCGATGCATATGGCTTCACTTTTTTTGCTGCATTTTCCACTGTTTGGTCAGTGTGAAATGCAGAGACATTCACCTTTGGTGCACCAAGTTGATTCAACAACAACAACCAATATGCCTCGGAGAAATTGAGATGATTGAATTAAAATTTTAAAAAAACAACACAGTACATCTAGCCAGTGCACTTCTAATTCAGCATCATGTCGTAATTATTTGAAAAAAATTTTTTTTAACAATATTTGGTTGCTGACCAGCCTTAGGTGAGCCACCTGCCTTTACAGGTATGAGAACCACTGCAGACTACTGGGGATGAACCATGCTTGGTCAAAAGCAAAAAACAAAATGAAAACACATGCTCTGTTTGTCATGCTCTCGTCATGGATCATGCATATGGCTTGGATTTAGTTGTTTTTTGGCTGCATTTTACACTGTTCAGTCAATGTGAAACCCAGAGTTTTGGTAGGGCCGGCCCAAGGCCGGTTTGTGCTCTTAACGGAACGCGACACCTTTGGTGCACCAAGGTGATTCAACAACAGCCATTATGCCTCAGAGGAATTGAGACAATAATATCTAGAGTTCCCTAGATTTTTAAGCGGGTCAAGTGCTCTGATTCGCCACTCAACAAAGAGATTAACTTTCCTTCCTATAATGACATAACCTTCCTATTCAGGTGATTGTGGAATATTACTTACTCAAACGTCTCCATCCCCCCTTTTGACATAAGGCCACACAGTGAATATTTCACTCAAAAACACAAATGTAAACCACATGGTAACCTTAAAGAAGAAAATCAAACCATTCATTTATACTCAAATGGTGGATATTTGTGCAGTCAATTAACAACTTAATTTTCTTTGTCTATTACAGCCTCCACCGCCTTCATTCACCCCGCCACCCCCACCTTCAAAAGGGAAAACATTGGAGTCAGTGTGCAGTGAGATACAGGATCCTCTCTACCTGGAAATACTGCCAGAGGATGTAGATAAGAAGGTGCGAGAAACCGTACATGCATGCACGCACACACACACACACATGCACACACAGATGTAGACCAGGGATCTTCAACCCTGTTGACATTTTTTTAAGTTTAAAAAAAAGTCATGACTCCAACATATTATGGGCAAATATAAATCCCCACTGCTTACTGGCCTGTAGGTAATGTGGTCACTGAGGAAATCCACAGATACAGTTCATCCTTACGATTTACTGTGCCATGTTTGTTTGTATGTAAAAATATGATTTTTGAATATGATTTTGAACAATTATTAGGCTATTTTAATAGCTTAGTATTCTTTGCAAAAAAAGGTTATTGTGGGCCTTGTTTTTTATGCAACATTTTTTACAATATGTATGTGGTAGGGAGCCCCTGCTCCCATCGCTCTTTCAGTTAAGGGCTCCTTAAAAAACATTGAAGACCCTAGATGTAGACAATAGTATGCTTTAATAATATTCAGATTCATTCATCTTTGTGTGTTACACACTACCAGACAATTGAGAGGCCAACAGTACCCTACCAGAGTGACTGCTACTCCCCTCATCAACAGACCCCCGAGGATAAAGAGGTACGGCTTTTCTAAAGCGTTCACTTCATCCACTCCTTCACCAGAAAATAAATAGTGATTTTGCAGAATTTAATCTTGTACTAAGTTTAAGGAGGTTTCATGAATAAAATGTATTGTCTCTCTGCGACTAAATTTTTAATGAAAAAATAACCTGTTTTCCTCAGGACATCACTGGGTTGTTGAGATGGTTGATACGAGTGTCAAGTAAGTACATTTGATTTTCTAGATAGATATTTTCTTGAGGACTAAAGGTGAATCAAATGTTATGAAAAGAAATGTGCAATAAAAACATCAGTAACCAAGCAAAACATGACATTGTCCTAAGGATCAAAGAGCAAAATCAAAGTGATCTGGTTATCTATCTAGTTACATTATCTTATCTGTGCTGTCACTCCAACAGAATCTGATTCCATGGCTCCGTCCTTGTATGGCCTCAGTATAGAGGAGGAAATAAGGTAACTACACAGAATCATATGAAATCCTTCTTGTGTACTGACGCCATTTTGGTGCCATTAGTTTCCTGTTAGAATATTTCTTGGAATTTAAAATGTACTTCATACTTTTTAAGAAGAAAATGGCTTCAGATTAAATTAATGTGCAGTTCAGAACAGGTACAGTTTTCTAGAGAACAGTTTGGAATATCTAAATACAACATGGCAGTTAACCAAATGAGCTGGATAAATGAAAAGATGTTTGCCATTGTCCCTGTGCAGATCATTTAATCAGAGGGCGATAAATGTGAGGAAGGCTCTGCGTCTCTACAACCTTCTCATGATTAAGCGCAATGACAGCCTGCGGACCATCATTGGTGAGTTCCGCTCCATCTCCAACAGCCTGGACAAGATAAAGAAGACAGCCAAAACCATGGACATTGCTGGAGGCACCACAGGTGCTGTTGGAGGGGTGACTGCAGTCTTGGGTATCGTCTTCGCTCCTGTCACACTGGGTGCCTCACTTATTGCTACAGCTGTTGGTGCTGGTATGGTGGTGTCCGCTGGGGGTATGGGCGCCCACTCAGTTAAAGTCAACAAGAAGATTGTGAATAAGATGACAGTTGAGAAACTAGTATATGAATATAAGGGAAATGTTGTAGACCTGGAACATTGTCTGGAGTTTATCCTCTCTGGGATGAATGAGCTGCGAAGGCACGACATTGCCAGGTTACAAAGGGCAGGAGCCCAGCCTGATGCACTGAAGACGGTACATCTGTCACAGTCAGTGTTAAACATGACCAATGGTAGGAAGGCATCCAATGCACACACAGGTGGGATGTCCTCCGAAAGGCTGCTTCAGGACTTTGTCAAGGAAATGGATCAGTATTTTACAGAAAAGGATGATCAGAAGCTGAAGAAGTCGAACAGAAGCAGGTTTTCTGGTAGAGTTCACCTGCTGGCAAAAAATCTAGAAGATGATCTAGATCACCTGAATCGTATGTGGGAAATGTTTAGTTGAATCAAAGGTGTGTGCGTGCGCGTGTGTGTGTGTGTGTGTGTGTGTGTGTGTGTGTTGTGCGCGTGTGTGTAGTTCAGAATTAGTTATTCTACCATTCACGATTATGCTAAATTAACCCGCAGAATTAATGACAATCACCCACATTGTTAAATTAACACTAGTAGGCTAGCACCTGTAGGGCTTTGACAGTAGAAGATATGCATGGAATGTGGAACAAAAACACTGGCGGAGTGATAATGTGGGCTGGGCGGAAGGATACCACCAGCCTGTCCTTAAACTATATATATCAGCACCGCGCCACCACATGCGCCATTTCGTTTCCTTGGAAGAAACAGACTAAGGGACATCATTGTTGAACATCGCTCTATTGGCCGAAATGGCAGTGTGAAAGTGCCGCGACCCAGCAGCCAACAAAACAGTGCATCCAGCCAGTGCACTGAGTTACTTCTAATCCAACAACATGTCGTAAGTATTATTTTTTTTTACCATTTGGTTGATGACCGCTGTGCGGCCTACGGTGGCACCTGACGTTACCGCTAGCTCGAAGCTACCTCGAATTAAATTCCAGTTAAAATTAGTTTTGACATATATAATTAATTTGACTTTATCTGAATCGTCGGAGTTGAAAAGAATGATGTGGCGATGCATTACAATAAAAGATTAGCTAGCTCAGATGGCATAAAACGTCAAATTAATATGAATGGTTACGTTTTGTATTGGGCTAATACAATGTACCGAGACCATTTAAACAAATCTAATCGTAAAGGACTGTTGCTACATTTGTATAACGTTAAATCAATAGTGTTTTATTCCGAGTGTCTACGTGGCAACTATAAAATGGTTCGTTTCCTCTTTGTGTTAAAATGGCGGCGGCATGTTGGCGGATTGAGAACAAAAGTGTGGCTTTGCATACTGAGGCAGGATGACGTACCCTGTGACGCTGTTTGGAGACAGACTGACGTCAGAGTCACAAGACTGGTAGCTGGGTGGAAGCATGTGATGTGCAACAGGAGCATTGCAGGGATGGGGGCAGTGTTGCGCCAAAATGATTTGCCATTTGAGATCAGAATCCTTATTTTAATACTAAACACAGTATTATTTACCCACACAATTCTTTATCAGAGTAGTGTTGACGGTTTAAAAGTCTAAATTGTTTGATCAATGTATCTCCACCATATTGATGATCACAAATGTCTCCCCCCCCCCCCATCCTCAGGTCCTACGTGGAAACCCTCAGCACTGCTGCATTCGACAGCATAAAAGAGTTCGAGACTTTCCTATCATCGATACGTACTCCGTTTGTGACCAACAACAGCCACTATGACCATGATGATGACAAACTCACAGTTTGGCCTGGAAGACATGGAGGCCCTTCTCTGGGGACCTTCCTCTCCCATGGCTGACGCCGCAAGCTTCCTATCTTCAGGCCTTGAGCAAGAAAATCAGGAAGGAGGAGGAACCTCATTGGAGGGGGACACTTCACCTGTGTCACCCCTAACCTCCTCATCACTGTCCTCTTCCTCCTCTCCACCTCCCTTTTACTCTCCTCCTCCCTCACCACCGGCCGTCCTCCTCCAGGGGGACAAAGCTGGGACAGAGTCTGACTTACTTTCCCTCCACTGGTTGGGCCACCCTGGTCAGCTGAGACAGACGGTCTCAGATGATAGTAAAGGTAACGAGTGTAAAGTAATTGGAAAGCAATCTTTTGGGCACCATCTCTTTGTAAAGACAATCGGTGCCAGTGTAACAGTTAAAACAGATGGCTCATTAATATACTGTTTTTTGTTTTGCTTCCACAGAGGATATGTTCGGTGACCTGGACTGGATGGCTGAGAGAGTGGATCTGAAGCGAGTTTGACCTGGACTCTCTGATTGGCTCCTGCAGTCCTACTGAAGAGTCTCCCAGCTGTCCAGAAGACCTCCTAGCCTCCCTAGATTGCCCCATGGAGCTTGACTCCCTCCCATTGCCCACTCTGTCAACTCCTGAGCTTTCGAGTTTTCCCTCTGATTCTCCTTCAAGTATACCTCCCCCTCCCCCTGTCTGTTTAGATCCTTCTGTCATTACAGTTGATGAGCCTGAATCCTACATTGGAGCACAGGATGTTCCCTACCTTCCCCTGTGTGTCCCTGAGCCACAACAAGAGCTGGAAATCAAATCTGAGCCCACTTCCCCAGAACCACCTTCCCCCATGGTTGATTCTCCCTCCTCCCCAGCCTACACCCTGGACCTGGGCAGTGAAGTGGATGTCTCAGAGAGTGAGGTGAAGCCAGTGGTAGCTACTGTCGCCCCTCAGGTCCCAAGGCTTGTACTCTCCCTTTCACCAACTCGCATCGTCCTTGTGCTGGCTCCCAAAAATGAAATTGGGATCACCACCACCACTCTAACAACCACATCACAGATCATTCATTCCTCCCCTCCACCAAAGTCCTCCAAAAGCACACCGTACCCTGAGCCCACATATAAAGCTAGTCCACCATCTCCCAGTCCAACCGGTGTTAAAGTAAAATCCCCCCAGGTTGCAGGTGGAGATGTAAGGGCAACTTTGAAGGCACCAAAGGCCAAGAAACTAAAAAAGATGGAGCAGAATAAGACAGCTGCTACACGTTACAGGCAGAAGAAGAGAGCTGAGCAAGATTCCCTTCTTGCAGAGTATGCACTGCTGGAAAGGAAGAACATGGAGCTGAATGAGAAGGCTGAATCCATGGCCAGGGAAATCGAGTACCTCAAAGAGCTGATGGAGGAAGTCCGCCAGGCCAAGACCAAAAAGTGTCGTGGTGCAGACCCCTAGTGGTTGGTCCTAATAATGACTGATGATGTTTGAAATCTGAAATGACATTTGAGAAAGTGAGCCCAGCAGATTTTCTTGCTTTTGTGTAAACAAGTATCAGTAAAGTATGTGTTCTGTCCACACAGCACGTCTTAGATTCACAATCCAGTAAAACTGATGTTTTTTCAGAATTCCTTTTTAAAATATTGAACACTGGTATTACATATAACATACTTAAGTCATGTTTAGAGTAGTTAGATGGAAACAAGTATTTTCCACAGTATATGAAATGTGGTTTTTTTATAGTGTATGTTTCCTATCTCTGGACCTCAGTAACTTGCCATTAAGATGTATTTTAGAAATCGTGTATTTATAGTATAACTGGACCATCTGTATTATGAACCTCTTAATAAAGAGTCTCAAAACTAATCAAATGACATTTGGTGTGATTACTTCTGGGGCACTTATTATGTAGGCTGTGTTGGAGGATAGTGGAAGGCACTTTTCCCCTTGGCTAATTCATTATATCTTTGTGCTTCACTAAACATGATAGAATAATCAAACTTGAGGGTGTATACAGTGTAAATCTGTATACACTCTCTTAGTTTAGTATCAAGTTCATAAATGGCAGTTTATATGGCATCTGTACCGTACGGCATAGTGTACCCCTGGTCAAATGTTACGCTGACTGCAGGTGATATGTGTGTTGCCTATACAGTCACCTTAAAGTTTACATTGGTAAAGCACTGTTACCCGTTTTTGAAAGTGTTTTCAGTCTGTTATGAATGTAACCTTGTCCCTCACAAATAGTCTTTTGTTCCCAGTCTGATAATACATTACAATGAGCCTGTGGATGTTCACGTGAGTGGAGACTTTTTTAAAACAAACAGAAGGATAATGGAGCCCTCCTGACCAGCAGCATACTGAGGGCACATGTATTCAATCAACAGTCATGTGAGATTAAAATGCAATTTTTAAGTGCAAGGGACCAGTTTCAGATAAAAAAAAACGTAATATTTCAGTGTGTTTTGTCTCTGCTGATCATCTTATTAAGAGAACTGCTGAAGATATAGTGTGTGCTTAAAAGGCTACTTGTATTTGCCATAGTCTGTGGGAGAATAGAAGAGCGTGTGAAAGAGGGATAAAGCGAGTGCTGACCTCGGCACAGCTTGAATAATATTACCAACAAGTATGCGTTCAGCCTACAACTGGCCCTGAATGTGCACACTGTAATTGGTCCAGGCTTTCGTCCAGATAGCTTAGAGACGCTCTTTATCTGGACGCACGCCAAAGTCAAGATGGTGCAGAGCCATTTAGAAAAATACAGTTCTTGTGTTTTACTGTACTAACGTTTGTTTGGCAAGGTGAAATTGATAGGTTAAAAGATTAAAAACCGTTTTTGTTACTGCCTGAGACTTTATTTTTTATTTATTTTTTACCTGTAATTGCATAAAAGATCAAGATGTATTCAAGTTTTTTTGTTTTTTTTTACTATTGTTCTCAGTGTCCTTACATTAGTACTGAAGGTGTGCTCTTGCAGACAAATTTGCTTGCTACAGGGCCACCTAGTGACAATACTGCACAATTACTATTTCCACCACACCACAGAGCATGTAGTATACAGGGAAGCATTTAGTATTTAGCAGTCCATTAGTGGGAGCGATGTACATGACAAATAATAAAAAAAGGTTAAAGGTCCAATATGCTCATATTCAGGTTCAAACTTTTGATTTTGGATTTCAATTTGAACATGTTTACATGCTTTAATGTTTAAATCATTATTTTTCTCATACTGTCTGAATATAGCTGTATTCACCTTTTGTCTGAAACGCCGTCCCGAAAAGGTCTGCTCTTATTGGTCAGCATTTCTTGGCGTTCCGCATCTGCGCTCTCGGAGTGTATGCACAGTCATTGCTGCCGGGGAATGAGAGTAACAGCACTTTCTACTTACATAGTAAAGTTGTGACATCACAAACATACATAGAACATGGAAATCTCACTTTTTACCATATGGGAATAAGATGAAAGTACAATACACAACAATATATCCATATCTTTTATTATTGTCTGAGGATGAGCAAAGTAGGCTACTGATGATACAATCACCATTTGGGAAGGACCACACAGGAAGTTACATCACTTTGGTCACACTAAAGTGGCAGAACTTACACAGTGCAAAATGCTTCGCTAAAAGCTTACAATGTTTGACACTGCAAATATACACGGCTTATACAACATATTCACTGGTGAAGTGGGACTCTAAGACTCCAAATGAATGTTTGAAACATCCTCATATCAAATTGTAAAGTCATGCTTGTCACACAAAGTGCTGCGGTATCCTACATCACTATATGAAGCACAGCGTCAGTGGGGCATATGGGAAGCAGTGTCAGGGCTCCTTCTATAGGCTACATCATTGGTAGAAAATAACATTTTACAGCACGGCAGTGGTATCGGTCACATATTCCTGTATATATGCTTTTATTTTTACCTTTAAGGGTGGGTACTTTTTTCTTTTTTTTTCCAGTCAAAAAAGTTTGAGGGATGTAATGTCACAGCAGAAATTCACATAGACTTGCTCAAGCAAGAGTCAGACGAATAAGAAGTGAGGTTGCCTTCAACTCTATAGGCACTCGTTTATCTGCATGCGTTGTCTTAACATGCCTCTGTGAGCAGAATATATATATATTTTAATTATTTCAAAACATCGCTATTGATGTCAGGAAAAGATGTCTCACTGATGTAGAAAAAGGTAGTAAAAGCCCTACAGTATGCGAGCTCAAATGGTTCATGAGGTTATGTTGTTTCTGTAGCATGCGAAAGCTTGATGTAGCCTATTAGGATACTGCCCTGCCGCAGGGCTCTACAGTACTCCCACTCTCCCGCTTTGATGCTGAGGCACGTAGCTGAGTCTACCTTGTCGATAAATGCACTGGATGCATGACCACAGACAGCGAAGCGGAGCCGGCCCAAGCTGCTCCGCAGGGATCTGAGACTGCACACAGTTTCAATACAGCCGTTCCTTTAACTGTTCTGAGCAGCTCGCAACATTGAATGCTACAGCAGAGGTGGGCTCAGAATGACTACATTTACTTCTGTAAATGGATTCATTGTAGTTTTTTTCAAGAGAACCAAAGGAACCAATTACAACCAAAGTGCAAACACTGACTCTCTTTTGCTTCCAGCCAACCAAAGCAAATGCTGAGAGAAAAAAAAAACTCCACTCTGTATTAATATGTGACTTACGTCTGCAGTTTAGTAATCAGCAATAATCAGCGTTTCTGTAAATGCACCAGATTTTGCCTTGGAGGAAGCAATTCTACCCCGACTCCCTGAGCAGAAACTAATCAAATGTTAATGATTAGAATTTTAATACCACTCATGTCTGAATATGTACTTTTTATGATACTGGAGTGCACAAACAACTCAAGGCTCTTTCTAGTTTGTTTTTTACATTAGAGTGCACACATTCCAGTACATATTGTCTTTTGTCCCACTGTTGATTTGGTATTCAATCGGTTAGCTTTTACTCACACCTTTTCCTTTTAACCCTTTTTAAATCCAACTAATTTAAAGTGAATGACAAAAATGGCACTTGATGTAGAAGGGGATGGCTGCATTATAAAATATCATCCAAATTTATGATACAAGTCAGTCTATACAGTATATCGAAATGACTCTAAGTCCTTTTGGTTACAATAACCAAGTGTGACAACTACTGCAGACGGGAGTCCTAAAGCTAAATCTGTCTTCTTTTAGTTTTGATTTTACGCTTTCAACTTGTATCAGGGTGGTCTGAACACATAGTTACAATGACGAGTAATTATTTACTCTGCAGTGTTAAAACAGGGTCTCTATAGCAGCAGTTATGATATCTGTGTACATGCCCACGAACAGTAATCAATCTCTGATCCCTTGAAGCAAAAGCAGACTATTTGCACTTTCAGTCCAAGTTGACCCTTTTGCTCAGCAATCAGTTTGGCCTTTCTAACAAAGAGCTACTCATGGCGAGACTCCCCTGTTCCAAGCCATTTGTTTTCCCTAAAACTCTTTGGAGGTTGGCGTTTGGGCCTGTTGAAGACTCAGAACAAGGTTGAAAAGCCAGACCACTTTCCTTTTAGTGCGATGATGTCACTGTAGCTGGCATCCTCGACAGTCATCCTCCGGCTCAGTGTTGTCAGAAGAGTAAGAACTCTCCTCGCTCACTGTCAAACGCAACACAGGAATATTAGACAGAAGTATAATATGACATATCAGTGTGTAGACACAAACCTCAGACATTAACACCCTAAACTAGGGCTGGGCAATATATTGATCTTATATCTATATCGTGATATGAGACTAGATATCGTCTTAGATTTTAGATATCGTAATATCGTAATATGGCATACGTGTTGTCTTTCCATGTTTTAAAATCTGCATTACAGTAAAGTGATGTCATTTTCTGAACTTACCAGACTGTTGTAATTGTTCTATTATTTGCCTTTCCCACTTAGTCATTATTATTATCCACATTACTGATGAATATTTATCAAAAATCTCATTGTGTAAATATTTTGTGAAAGCAGCACCAATATTCAACACTACAATAGCGTTGCGGTATCAATGTCGAGGTAATTGGTCAAAAATATTGTGATATTTGATTTTCTCCATACCGCCCAGCCCTATCCTAAACACTTGTAAAAAATATTGATGGAAATAAACTTGTGTGACTTACACCACTCTGTCTGTATGGGGAGGAAGGCCTTGTCACCGTTCTCTCTGATCATCTCCTCCATCTTATCCAGTAGGACTGACACACTCCTGTCCTTGCCAGGTATCTTACTGTCCAGGACATGGTAATAGTTCCCACAGTATTCGAGTAGTCTTTGCAGCTCCCTCCCACCCCGTAGAATGTGCTCCTCGATGGGCGTGCGGCCCAGCCAATCACCACAGCTGAACAGCACCATGGTGTGGAGGCACGCACTGTCACCAAACAGAGTCTCTATGTGAGCCAAGAGTGTCCGCCTCTTCCTGGCGGTGAGGGACGAGACAACGAGGACCAGTAGCAGGGTGTGGGGTCCAGGTCGCAGGAGGGCCGCTCCGCGCTGGGACTCCTGGCGGATGCGCTTCGGGGTCCGCCGCACCGAGAACCAATCCCAGCCAGGGGTGTCAACGATTGTGATCCGACGGCCGGATACAAGCGCCTGCCTCCTGAGGCACAGCTCCGTCTCCTGGCCCGATTCAAAGTACCGACGGCCTAGGATGGAGTTCCCCACCGAGCTCTTTCCGACACCCTTCCAGCCTAACAAGAGCAGTCTCAACTCTGTTGAGACGGACACAAGGAAAGAATGAGTAATGAAGTAGAATATATATTGATTGACCAGAATGAGTAAGCTGTTTCCTAGAACACCAATTCAGGACTGACTCACACACAAACAAACACACACACACACACCCACCTCTGGGAGGTCCTCCGATCATCTGGTCCCTCTGTCTAGCGTGCTCCTCCATCCTCATCCTCTCCCCTCCTCCAGAGCTCTCCTGGCCTGCTCCTCCTCCAGTAAAATCAACTCATTCACCTCAAAGTACCAGCCTGCATGACAGCAATAAATGATGTATTGTTTTCTATCAGGTCTATGAAACACATAGTGTATTAGTCCATAATGCAATAATATGACTTTATCTGAATATTACGTAATATAAAAAAAACAAACCTTGGTTGTCAGTGATCATTTCCTCCACCTTTTCCATCAGCTCAGGTACCTGTGTGTTATCTTCTGTGTCTTTCCTAGTGTTATCGAAGGCGTGGTACCTGCAGGTGAAGAACAAATTCTTTTTTTTTAAGGGGCACTCCGCCAATTTCATAATACTATGGACTAGAAAGTTTTACAGAAATACAATACTAAATCGCTGGAGTAGCCCTTAATCAACGCAAACAAAAGATGAGGGTTTAAAATATCAGATGTGTATGGATGCAGAAGTTAGCCTGTGAAAAGAATACTCCACCTACATTTCCCACAATGCAACGTGAACGCTAACTGTTCAGTTGGCGATTTGGGTGTGTTATGCTAGTAGTGGCTAATGTTGCTCCATACCCCCCTCAGCTTTTATTCATTTTAAAACTTGACGATGCAGACTCAAGCGACATGAAGCACTTCATCAGAGTTTGCAAGACTCCTTCTGGATTTGCAAAAGACTTCATACAACTTTTTGCATTGATGCAGTAGTATTCCCCTGAGACATGTACAGAGGCTTTGATGCTATTTTACTGCTGCTATACACTCTTTGATATTGGTGGAGATCCCCTTTAAGCTGTCTATTTAACTGCTGCTTCAACCACAGGATTCAGTAATTATTTGTGATAATTTTCCTTGTTGTTTACAGACGGCTAACTCAAAGAGCAAAGACAGACAATGTACCTGCTTCCACATCTCTCCACCAGCCACTGCAGGGACTCTCCGGTGTTCGCTATGTGCTCCTCAATGAAGACCTCTTTGGGCAGCTTGTCCACCCCCGTAAAGACCACCATGGAGTACCTCCAGGTCCCTCCACCCAGGGCCCCCAGCTGCTCCTCTGCGGCCCTCCTCTCCGTTTCGCTGAAGGGCTGGGTGACCGACACCACCAGCAGGATGGCGTGGGGTCCAGGAGGGCATAGAATGGCCCCCATGCATGGCCCCTCGCTGTCCAGGCTCTGCGGGGCCCGTGACGGGTTGTCCGACTCGGCACCCGCATCGTCGTTGTTGTCAGCTTCGCCGTTGTCCTCTGGGTCACTTGGGATGGCCCATGGTGGGGTGTCCACCACAGTGACCCGTCGTCCGTAGATCTCCGTCTGGCCAACGTTGCTGTGAGTAGTCTCTGTCCCAGTGTCGAAGACCTCATCCCCCAGGATGCTGTTGGCGGTGGAGGTCTTACCAGACTGTGGTCCCCCCAGGATCAACAGTCTTCGCTCAGGGGGGTGTCGGCCCCTGGGGTCCCCTGTTGAAACACAGCAAGATTAAACTGGAGGTTTGTTGACAGCAGTTGTCCCCCAAAGGAAATCATCTTTATCCTTAATAAAGCTTTAATCTCCGGTTCTGTCTCTAAAGTATGGTCCACAAAGTGTTTTTTTTTTGTAGATCCTGCATTCTTTTCACTTCACCATATATCCCTCTCCAACTCGTGCACTCTCCCTCACTTCTGTCCTCACTCGTCAGATTTCCTCTGAGAAGGGTGCTTCTTATCTGATTTCCATGTAACATTATACCTCTTCTCCTTAACTGCCTACACTTTCACTCTTGTCCTTATCCCATTCTCTCCCCCTAACCTCCCTCCCAGCACGCCTCCTTTGTTTTCCTCCGTCTATAGCCTTTGGGAAAACTGGGTCAGACAGAAGGAAGCTTGGACTCCCAGAGAGAATGGCATGTGTACAGAAAATTATTTAGTTAAAAGGTACATGAATAGTTTTCATTAACGGCATCACAGAGGAATGCGAATATTCAGAGAATGTCAAGAGGAACGACGCCTGGCCTGTGTGGATGACAAGAGGGGAGAAAACAGAGGGAGGTGAGGGACGTTCATACAGTAGATTTTACCCCTGTTACTCAACACAGCTGACACTTTCCATGTGAGCTGCTAAACACAGAAAGTTGACTCAAGCAACAGTTTCACAGTATTGTGGATGTTGGTGGTCCATATAAGGAAATGGCTCTGAGAGTTTAGCCTGGATGCTGCAAGTGAATGAATAGTGATGCAGGGGGAACATGCTGCGAGGTGTGCGGCTAAGAAGAAAAATCCACTCACCAGTGTCAGAGGCAGAGGACACAGCAGCCATCTTGTGTGTAGAACCTCTGGCTTCCTCCTCCTCGGCCCCCCTCCTCCTTCTCCTTCTTGCCTCCACGGTGGCTTCCTCTTTTTGCCTCTTCAGAAAGCGATGGATCCTGAGGGGCTCGCGAAAGGCTGGCAGCTCAAATGCTTCTTGGCTCTCTCTTTCACTCTAACCCTCATTCTACTGCAGTGTTACTCACTCTACCCTCTGTGTTCCTGTTTCTACCCCTGCTTTCCTTTCTCTCTTTATACCTCTTCTGCCATTCAACCTCTCCCCCGCTCTCTCTATTTTTTATTTTTTTTAATCTATTTTCCTCCACACTCCCTCTACCCACTATGGCTCTATTCTGTCTTTAACCCTGTAGCTTCTCTCCCCTTCTCCCTGTGCTCTGTCTTTTTATTTATCTGTCCAAGCAGTGGGGAAAGAGTGTGCAATGCAGGAGACTGGAAGCCAAATCCACCCCTGCTGCAGCAGCTCCAGGAAGATGTCTCGTCATTTTCCTAAAGTAAAACAGAGGAAGCTGTTCCTCCCACTCGCTTGCATCACACAGCAGCAGCAGCAGCAGCGTGGCACTGTATGCAGACTGCAGTCAGGAGGACAGATAGAAAGATGGATAGATATAGAGAGAGAGAGAGAGAGAGAAAGAGAGAGAGAGAGTGAGAGAGAGAGAGAGAAAGAGAGAGAGAGGGAGCACACTGTTCTCTGTTTACAGCTGGCTATATTCCCCAGATGCTGCATCACGCACAAACACAACTATTTATATGATGCCTGCAGACATATAAACATTGAGGCAGGGGAGGGGATGTATACTGCATGAATAAGCTACATTTAAATATTGATATCAGCCACAGCTTACATAATACATACAATCTCCCATAAATAGCAGATGACTGTAAGACCTTATCTAACTGCATTGAATTCTAAGCACTGTCATTAAAATATGAGTCATTTCTGAAGGATATTGAACTCCAAAATGATTAAAAAAAAAAAAAATCATCCTGAATGTCTGAGCTCATCCTTGGCTCCTTAACAGGTTGATAATGTAGGCTACGCTGTGTGGCGAGTTACATTCACGGACCCAAGCAAAATCACGTTTAAAAACAATCATTAGTTGAAAAAAAATAACAACATTGATACCATTCGTAACGTTTGTTGACGTTTTTCGCGGACTGTGGTTTGTTTTAAACTTTGTAGCGTCGCAGTTGTTTTAAAAAAACAATTAAAGAGCAATTAGGCGATGACGACATCTTCCCGTACATTGTCAAAAGTGTCGTACCCCCTTCTTTAACTGTCTATGGGATATGTCACGTGGCCTACCTCCCGCCGTACGCCGACTTGTAGTGTCGTAAAAGCTTCCCTGGTCACATGTGATGCTTCAAGCTGAAGTCGGCGCGGTTGCTTGGGAAGCAAGTGTGTGTGTTGGTGTGTGTGTTGGTGAAGGTGTAGGGCAGACTGTAGAGTTTTAGCGGACACCACTCTTTCTTACAAACATGGAGGGAGCCGACGAGTTCATGAAGTACCGTTCCCCGCTGGTGTCGAGGTATGCCAGCAAGGAAATGGCGTACAACTTCAGTGACAGGAAGAAATTTACAACCTGGAGAAAGCTGTGGATCTACCTGGCTAAGGCTGAGAAGGTTTGGCACACAGCTAGCAGTCCTATAGCAACCCTGTGTTCTTGCTAGTAATGTGTTTATGTGCACACACATGTTCATGCTTTATAAGTCGTATGATCTTTTTCGACCTTCACAGAGCCCTTATCAAGTTCCTGCTCTAAATATAGTTTTCAGGAGAAGCCCCCTCAGCTTTATGCATGGTTGTCAAGTCCTGAGCTAAAGAGTTATGACTTCTCCTTGTACCATACAATAAGCAGAAAAAACACGTTATGAAGTATTAAGAATAACAATAAACAGTTTTAGGTGAGGTGAGACTTGCCTTGCTAAAAAAATATGGAACCATAATTCAAGTATTTTCAATTGTAACAGCTTTAAATTACAGAAATCACGTGAAGCTTAAATGGAAATATTGTTTAACTTATCTTATAAATAAAATGTACTTTTTCCTTTTATCAACACATTTTAACTTGGGAATATGAAATTTAGCAACTACAATAGGAATAGCGGTTTATATACAGCTTATATACAGTTGCAAACTCAAATATTTGTATTTTAGGATTCCGAATAGCTACTAATTGTTAGCATGGACTGTTCATAAAGATGGAAGCAGGTAAAAGTACAAAGGTTATACTGTCCTGCTTTTAGATTTTAGACTTGTCCTGTCAGCAGTGGTGGGATGTAACTAAGTACATTTAAAGTACTTAAGTGGCCATTTTAGTTGTTGTCCATTATCCCATCCTCTTTCAGTCACTCTGTTTTCTGATTTGTACATGTGATTTAAAGATAAAAAAGTTAAAAATAAATCAATTATTAACTTATCAGAATCGAGCATCAAATCCTTCTAGAGAGAATAGATTTTTTCCCCACCCCTAATGAAAAAAATAAATATAATGTTTACACTGATTGAAATAGTCAAACCCAGGACTCTGTGTTTTAATTGCTGCACCGCCAACCCTAAAAATGGAAATATTCTCAATGTGTTGTACATCATTTTACAAACATTGTCCCAAATGTTTGTCGTATTTGGTTTCTTTGGAAACTTCAGCTCTAAACTAGAATTGGAGTGCTACAGCGTCAGTCCTGATGGCTTCAGGGCTTAATAGAAAATGCCCTCTGTAAACATCTTGACATTTAGCTCCGTACCCAAACAGCCATGTGATCCCCTAAGGTCCCCCAGCTCATGTTTATCACACTGGGGTCACCAAGGTTTATCAAAAAAGATAAATGATATGTTTTACCAAGCAGAATTTTGCAGTTGCTGATGATTTCAAAATATCTATTTGGCTAACATTACTCTGTAGGCATCACACAAGCTGAAACAGTAAGTCTGCAAATCTTATAATTGCTCAGAGTGAATTCTGGATTTGTCATATTAAAGAGGGCAGGGTGGGGGTGGGGGTTATCTGGTGACAGACCCTCTCTCACATGCATCACCTCACATGACCACACACTAATCTGAACTGATCAGTCAGTCTTTTCTACTATTGCTGTACTCCTAGATGTTCTTCAGGGGTTAGCTTTGCTACAGTTAGCCTGTGCAGAGTTTAGTGAGGCCTGTGGCTGCCACTGTGTGACTTGTATGTGAAAATAGCATGCAGAGAATGTCACAGTAACAGGACACAGTCCCCTGACAGGCTGCATGTTAGTAGCCTCAGCCAACTGTAGACAACATTTGTAGCCTTGGTAGTGGTCAACTGTAAGTTTTTTTACTTGTCTGGTCAGGCAAAGTCAGTTTTTACTGTCTCCTATACAAAAAGTTTTTTTCTTTTTCAAAAAATAAATAAATAAATAAAATGTAAAAAAAAAAAAGGTTGAAAGAAAAACATGTAAAAGCTTCAAAACCGTAAAAAAAACACACACACATCCAAAGTGCCAAAGAAAGCTAGAAAAACGCTGAAAAAAAGTGTAAAATCGTAATTAAAAAAAAAACTAATTGTCCAAACATTGAAAGCATCAACAACTTAGACAAATGTCAAACAAAAAGGTCAAAAGCAGCAACTACATTCTCTGTCGGCCAGCAGCACATTCATATCAAATCATTCAACAAGCTTTTTTCTGACGAGGGCAATAGACCAATAACATCATGGTATTTGTGATACCATGATGCCCGAACGGGCATATGGGTGGGTTGTTACATTTACTTGCCAGACGTGGCGTTTTATTGCCCCGGGGGCCATTGGGCAACCCTTATTGCTGAACCCTGTGTGTCTAATGTTGGGCCACTAACAGCTTTGAATTGGCCTGGCCACATGCCTGACCTTTGACCTGTGACTGTCCTGTGTTGTAACATAGAGGGAGAGAGAGGTACTTTCCGTGATTGGGCTAAATATCTGAATTAACCCATTGTGGGGTTCCATCACAGGACTGCTCTATCCAATAAAACTCCAATCTAATCAGGATCTCACGAGGAGAGCACACAGGAGGATAACTAATGTCATCATCTGGCTCTCTGTTTCCTGTTCAAACATCTTTAAAGTGATGAGATAATATTGTATTTAAAAAAAATAAATAATAAGTCTTCCTTTTTTCCCTCACCGTGTCTCTCATTCCCTGTCTTCATCCATGCTTCCTCCATCCTCCTCAGGCTTTGGGTCTGCCCATCACCGACGCCCAGATTCTGGAGATGGAGAGCCATGAGGTGGACATTGACTTTGCCATGGCGGCCGAGGAGGAGCGGAAGCTCAGGCACGACGTCATGGCCCACGTCCACACCTTCGCACACTGCTGCCCCACTGCTGCTCCCATCATCCACCTCGGTGCCACCTCCTGCTACGTGGGAGACAATACTGTAATTATGATGGGACATCTTGAGAATAATAATAATCTTTGAGAACATGCTCAGAATTCTCATATTTTCTCTCCAACCTGTCATGTAATGATATATATATATAAAAAAAAACACCCACAAGGAATAATTCACATCTAGAAATGACAGTACTGCATCAGGGGTATGCATGTTTTGCATGTTCTTCAAGTGGTTTTGTGTTTCTTCTCAGGATCTGATTATGCTGCGTGACGGATTCGACCTTCTCTTGCCTAAGGTGAGGCTCAGCTGTTTGCCAGGAAACACGCACACCCATCCAGTTGTGCATCTATGAAATCGGTATATGATTTATTTTTTTCTTTGCAAGCCTCCGCCGTTCAGTAACAAGTCAACAATGTAGAAATAATCATTGCAATCATTTCTTTGCAGTGGTTTGGCACACCACACACACACACACACACACACACAACAGATAAATGAGCTTAACATGCGTGACATTTATACACATTGTTCAATAATTCAGTGCTGTTCTTCTGTTCCACAGCTGGCCAGAGTCATCGACAGGCTGGCAAACTTTGCAGAGAAACACGCTGACCTTCCCACGCTCGGCTTCACCCACTACCAGTGAGTCTGAATACAGCTGTACTCTCTGAGGGTCGCCTCATCATGTTTTCAAACAATGTTTGTCTTCATCAGCCCGGGCCTCCTTCTTTACCTGATTTTTCTGATCAAGAATATTAGGGGTGTACACCCCAACTGCTCGGGGCGCCTTTCCATGGGCACCCCCCTCATTCTGACATCTCTCCATTTAGTGCATATATAGGTACTGAGCATGTGTGTGTAAATCAGGCCTGTGTGTGTAATAACATCAGAGGGAAAACATTGTAATTTCCACTTGCAGGATCTCTGTCATGTCCCATTGCTTTTGTCACACAAAAGATACATTTCTCTGTTTGTTCATCATTTTTTTTGATTGTCAAGCAGACAAAGAGACCAACACATGCATAATAATAGGTTGATACTTGACATCCGTGTATCGATACAGTATTGCCACGAATAATATTGCGATACTATGCTGTATCATTCCCCCCCGATCCAATGTCATCATACATATCGTCTGTAAGATGGCCTTTTTTATTTTAGATTCCCACGTTATATTTATTCTATTTATTAATTTTTTTTAATTAAAATGTCTAGAAGTACTCCGTAATGAAATTGTCAAATCATATTTAAGTTGCTTTTTTGCATTTGTTATAAATGTAACCCTGTAAATGGGCACATGGTCTCGTATTGATCGCAGGCCGCAGAATTGAATGGAAATGGCATCGTGACAGACTTTAAGATATCAGCATATATATCGTATCGCTGTCCAAAAAATGTATATAATATCATGATTTACACCCCTGAAGAGCATTGCGGTGTTTACACATTTCCCTTTTCCTCCTAATCGTGCTCGGCCTACAGGCCTGCCCAGTTGACCACGGTAGGAAAGCGTGCGTGTCTGTGGCTGCAGGACTTGGCCATGGACGCGCGGAACCTGCAGCGAGCCCGCGATGATCTGCGTTTCCGGGGGGTTAAGGGCACCACAGGCACCCAGGCCAGCTTCCTGCAGCTCTTTCAGGGGGGACCATGATAAGGTTTACATCATCAATAATTTGACATGTAGACAATGATGAAGATTTAGAATTCAGAAGCATTTTATTATGGTGGATTATAAATGTAGCAATGCTCACGTTAAAATCGTTTTTTTCTTTTATTAGGTAGAAGAACTCGACAGAATGGTGACAGAGATGGCTGGCTTCAAAAAGTAAGTTCTGTAGTAAAGTAAAAGAGAAGTACACTCCCCTCCTCTAAAACGGAATAGAATCATATCTGTTCTCTCAGTATCATTGGATGAAATGTGATTATTAATAACACAAGACAAGCAGGCATGGAGATGATGTGCAGTTATTGTGAAAACGGCCACAATAATGGTGGTGTTATTTAAACTAGTTGTGGAGACTTTTCTTTATTAGCCCTGACGATGTTGTTCCCACGCTCCACAGAGCCTACCTGGTAACTGGACAGACATACAGCCGTAAGGTGGACGTAGACTGTGTGGCCAGCCTGGCCAGTTTGGGAGCCACTGTTCACAAGGTGAGCTGCCGGAGGTGGAGACACGTAGAGGAACGTTGCCATCTAGTGGTGTTAGACGGCACTCTGCACGTGCCCTGATAAACCTGCTCCTTTTTTGCAGACTTTTGAAGTAGAATACGCTTTAAATCTTTAGACTTGTTTCTCATCGTTGTTGTGTCTGTCTGCTGCAGATCTGTACAGACATCCGCCTGCTCGCCAACCTGAAGGAGATTGAGGAGCCTTTTGAGAAAGAGCAGATTGGTACAGTCACTCATTACTTGCCATATAGTTGTGTATTGCAGGTAGGGCTGGGTATCATTCAAAAATACCGATACCAATACCGTGGCTTCGACCACAGTTCCTAAACGATTATTTTTTAAATGCACATTTCCATGTGTGATTTTAAAAATATACATATAAATCTGAGTTTGTTACTCAGAGTTTGCGAATAACTTCTTAGACAAAGCAGCAAGACAAAGCTTAGATTTTGACACATACACTAGGCTATTTGTCACCCTCCATGGTGTTTTTGCCTCCAACGTTGCTTTCCAAGCAGCTAAACCTGACCTTAACCCTAAACATAAACATTGCCAGTCCTGATTGCAGTTATCAGTGCAAAACCGTATGCAGTGTTTCTTTAGCTGTGTGGGTAGGTCTGTCTGCAATGGGCCGCCACTACAAAATCATCATTGCATATGTCTCCCCCCCTCCAGGTTCCAGTGCCATGCCCTACAAGAGGAACCCGATGCGTGCAGAGCGTTGCTGCAGCTTGGCCCGACATCTGGTGGCACTGATGGCCGACCCGCTACAGACGGCGTCCGTCCAGTGGCTGGAGAGGACGCTGGACGACAGCGCCAACAGGTTGGCCCCACCACAGACACACACACACACACACACACACACACACAAATGCACTGCATGTGTAAGATACTGTGATGTGCTTGTGTTGGCAACTCATTCGTTATTCCCTAAGAAGTTGTTTCTGAATCAGCTAAAGGTAACCGGGTTCTGATTTGGTACCAGATCATTGAGAGGCTATTCTCTCTCTAAGGGCTGCAACTAACGATTATTTTCATTAGCGATTAATCTTAAGCCTCAAATGTCTTGTTTTATCCACAACTCAAAGATATTCAGTTTACTGTCACAGCAGAGTGAAGAAACTAGAAAATATTAACATTTGGGTAGCTAGAATCAAAGCATTTAAAACAATAATGACTCTAACCAATTAATCGATTACTAAAATAGTTGATTAATGTAATAGTTGACTAATTAATCAATTAAAGTGCTCATATTGTGCTTTGAGGCTTTTTCCTTTTTTCTTTATTGTTATATATCTTTTTGTGCATGTTATAGGTTTAAAAAGTAAAAAAAGCCCAAAGTCCCACCCAAAGGGACTTACCATCTCCAACAGAAAACACTGTTCACAAACTGCTCCAAACAGCTCTGTTGTAGTCCAGCTTTTACTTCCGTGACAAATGTGCGTCACTTTGTAACACGTTATAATGCTCGCCTAGCTGCTAGCATGGCTCGCCCCCATGCTCTGCTTCTGACTGGCTAGTAGTCCTTACCTAGCTACTGTGCATATGTCATGCTCAGCAAAGATGGAACAGAAGTGAGATGCCTCACTCTGTAGCTAAATCAGAGAGCTCAACACATAGGGTGAAAAGAGGAGCTGCAGCAATGTCCAGTACAACAAAAATATGGTTTTGAAAATTAAACAACATAAACCTATTCTGGTACAACCAATTATGAAAATACAATAATGAGCATAATATGAGCACTTTAAGCGATTCATCTTTGCATTTCTACTGTTTCTTACCACCTGTACACATTTTCTCAGTCCCCCTCTCTCCCTCTCTGGTGTGCAGGAGGATCTCCCTGCCTGAGTCCTTCCTGACAGCTGACATCATCCTCAGCACTCTGCAGAACATCACAGAGGGACTGGTGGTCTACCCTAAAGTCATCGAGAGACACATCCGCCATGAGCTGCCCTTCATGGCCACAGAGAACATCATTATGGCCATGGTGAAGGCTGGAGGAAACAGACAGGTACTAGTGAGGATTTTTGGTTTAAATAATTTAAGAAACAATTTAACACTTTAATATCTGTTTATTTATCGCAAGTAATGTCGTTGCTGCACGTTATCGCATATTTCCCTCATAACGTGCAGCTCTAGATTGTACGCATGTGTAGCGTGTTCTGTTCCTTGTGTTATCAGCCTTTGTGCTTAAAACATCTTTCTATTCCCTCAGGACTGCCACGAGAAGATTCGTGTTCTGTCCCAGGAGGCGGCCGCTGTGGTCAAACAGGAGGGTGGGGATAACGACCTGCTAGCCAGAGTCCAGCGAGACCCCTACTTCGCCCCCATTCTAGAGCAGCTGGACGCCGTACTGGACCCTAAGACCTTTATCGGCCGTGCTCCCCAGCAGGTACAAACATGAACTGCCCTGGTCTTTGTCTAGCTGCCTTCCTGACAATTACAAATGCTCTCAGTAGGGCTGGGTACTCAAATCAATACTTTTTAGCCACCGACTGAATTGCCTCTAAAGTATCGAGTATCAAAGTGCCCCCTTCATTCAATACCTAAGATGTAAATCTCATCAGGGTCAATGAGCCAATAAGCATGCAGTATGCTGTAGAGGCCGGCAGGACAAACTACGTTACAGAGACGGGGCTCAAATAGTAGGAGCTGAAAAGTAAATGAAAACATTTTTGCTGTAATGTTGAAATTTCTTTTTCTTCAAATGGATTTCATAAAATTGGTTTGCAAAAAAGTATCACTAAGGAACTGGTATCAAAGTCACTGTCTTGGTATCGAAAAGGTTTGACCGATACCCAGTATGTACTGTATACTAATGGGGAGTAATGCATCCTCTGGTCCAGGTGGCCAGGTTCCTGTCTGAGGAAGTCCGCCCCCTGCTGGAGCCTTACAAGGCCAAGATGGATGTCAAGATCGAGCTGGAGCTCTGACGCGCACACGCGGAGACGATGACTTGCACACAAATCAAAAGAAGGAGACTTCATCATCGTGGTGGGTGGCCACGCTGCACCTCAATAAAGAACTAGTGTTGAATGAGTTCTTCTCAATAATAGTGTTTTAATTTCTGCCTGCTGCATTTAAAAAGTAATAAAATAGAATGTGATAAACTCAAAATCATACACTTTTTAATGAAATACAACTCAGACCGAGTTATTGTCATCAATTATGTCAGTAATGTTTCTATCATCTTTATTGACAGGAACCAAGGATCGTATGTTGTGCTGTCGGGTTTTACAGCCTGCTTTGCCATTAAAACAAAAATGCTAATCGAATACTTGTGATGTGAGTTTCTAATCCACCACTTTATTACTTCACTATTATGACCATTGACACCAAGGCCATAATATAGCATATGTTTCGCCCGTTACTATTTAAACCGTTAGGAACATCCTGAACCTTTTTTAGTGGGTTTAGACTGTGTGGTTTGCTTTCAGTTAACGGAAAGGAATAGGTAAACCATCGAGGAGAGGAAACCCATGTTAGAGTTGGGAGGAAACTTGTGCAAGAAGTTGGAAATCAAAAAAAAAAAAACTGCTCAAAGTCCAGCTCAGCCCTTACATTGATACAGTCATGTTACCGTACCTTACAGTGTAGTGGACCACTTGATAATTAAAATCTCAACTTTTTCCAAATAGTTTTTTGCTTTTTTTCACCCCTTCAAAGTACACCCTTGCTGCTGCAGTAACCACATACACAACCACTGATATTGATGGTATGTTAAAGACACAAAATTGACTTTGCGTGTGAAACGTCAGGACAAAGAGAGCCCAGCAGTGTCTAAGCTCACATCATCTGTTAGTGTGCTTACGGTAATGGGAAAGATGGCATGAGCTGCTAAGATTTATTAGAGTGAGTACAGATGTATCCTCTTTCACAAGGTTAACTTAATGTTACATTCTAGGTTTACACCATAACTTTCAGTTGGTGTTTTTACTTTACCCATGACCTTGTTGGTTTTGTGAGGAGGTGGTGGTGGTGGTGGTGGAGGTGGTGTATGTTTCCCTCTGTTTGAACCAGGCAGCAGCTGGACTAACATGTGGCTGTGGGCACTGCTCCCCATCTGCCTGGCTGTCTTTGGCACTGTGGGGATTTGGACTGTGTGAGTATTTAGCTTTCTCCTTTATGACTTTTTTTATTGCTATTTCATCATAATTATCTAATTTCTCAAACTGATCCACACTGATCATTTATCATTATGATCTTTATTGAAAACTCTTTTACCATGTTATTCATCATTAGTATTGTAACTCTGTAATACATTTAAAATGATACTGAAAGTAAAAAAAATGTATATTAATGTCCTTGTAATAAGCATTTGTTAATAGCTAATAAGTCTTATTGGTTGTTATTAGATGCTTATTAACAATACTGTATAATAAAAAATGTAATTTGTTTCTAACATTTATATGTATTCAAATTCACAGTAATATAAAATGTACATTATATTATTATAGTCTAATACATAATCTATAGTGATTTTCCCTCGCAATATATAAAAATATAAATGACCAAGGGTTGTTTATCCGACACACTCACTTCACTGAGTATTGCTTCTCTCAGTCATTAGAACACATCACGGTTGATTTGTCCCATTAGGTTTGCTGTAGCTGTAACAAATGGATCAGTCACCCTCACAGAAGGAGTCCCTTACATCAGGTTGGTATGATGGCACTCAGAGATGATGAAGAATAAATAAAAGTGATGCGGAAAAATGTTTTGCAAAACCAGGATGTGAACGAGTTCATGTTGAACGATAATGCTTATATTTTCTCATCCTCACGTTAGTCAGTGTGGTTCTTACAGCCCTCAGAGCTGTCTCTTCTCCCAGATCTGCAACATCTGCTCCTTTTTAGGTAATGCTATACAGTAGTTATGCCATTCTTGGAGAGTAGGAGTCCTTATTTACTCAAGTTCTGTCTATCACATGTTCTACTCTTGGTGGACCTGCTCCAAAATGAATTGTCTGCTTTTGAAATCTTGAGCGTTTTGATTTGTATTGACATGTTTACAATTGGTTGCTTTAAATGAAAACATATGGACTAGTAAAATTTTTAAGTTGGCACTGTTTTTCTTTAAATTTTCCTTTTTATCAATACTTTTTAAGTAACTTCTGGACTTCTTCTGCCCTCCATTCTCTCTGTCTGTGTGTCTCAGCCCTGTGGATTGTGCTGATCCGTTTCCAGCAGGTTAGGGACTATGGTAACCACGGACAGGCCAACATGGCCAGCGTTGTTTTGGGATTCATCTCCTCTGTAGGAATCTCCATTGTTGGCAACTTCCAGGTAACAGCCCACAAAAAGAAAAAAAAATACAAAAATAGTAATAGAATAATAAATAACTATTTGTTTTCATCTAACACATTATAATCACTCTATGCTCACTAAAATCCATTCTCCATCTGCCTTTACCATTTAGCAATCAGTCTTCGAGCGTATTCACCTTCTGGGAGCGTTCCTGGCTTTCTTCCTCAGCCTGGCATACTTCTGGGTCCAGCTGTTTCTAACCTACAGAGCCCAGCCGTCTCAGGGCCGATGCTGGGTCGGTCCTGCCAGGACCACCGGCTGCACCCTCTGCACCATCCTGGTCATCGTTAGTATCCTTCCTATCTGTTTGCATTAAGACATATTCGGTAACATATGAAAATCCAAGTGTTAAAGTCTTTGGTGGTAGCTCAGTCTGTAGGGATCTTTGGAGACCAGAACCAGAGAGTCGCTAGTTCACATCTCAGGAGTCATCGAGGACTCGCGAGTTCTCGAGTGAACCCCATGGTCAGCGAGCTTCTGGTCGGACTGTCTCTCTGCTCACTCAGTCGCTTAAGTTGACTTGTGGAGTTGTTGTTGCCTACGAAATTGTAAGTTATAAATCTTTTTGCAGATAAGATGGCTAGGAATAGTAGTAGCTAATAGTAGTAATTATTGTTGCAAGAGGTTTGTGTGTGGCGCTGTTATCATTTTAGATTGAATTGTATTAGGACTCAACTGATCTGAGTTATTGATACTTGTGATTCGTGAATCACTTGGGTTAAAGATCTGAGTGAATCACGACTCAAACAGGTTTCATTTATATTAACAAATAATTTCTTTAGCAGCACTAATTGGGCAAATGTTTTATAATATGTTTCTTTAAGTTTAGTGACGCAGTTGCTAGTAGCCAAGGAGGACACGGAGGATTAAAAAAACCTGAGGGACTCTTTAGATGAGGTCATTACCTTCACTTGATTTTCTGCAAGTGAAAGTCGCCAAAAGACACAATCTTATGCACATAGCTATACTAAAAAATACAGAGAGAGATGTGTGGAGCTGATAGTCTTAATTAGCGTTGTAGCAACTCAACGCAATGGCTTTAATGTAACGGACGTTCATTAATATCAAAAGGCTACACACTAAAGCTTTAATTTAACATGCTTGTTGTTTTAGATAACATGGCTCCAGAAAAATATTATTTGTTTACCAATGATTTTTAGTACGTAAACTTGATTTGTCTCCTTATACTGCATCACATTGCCACTCTGTGTTAATACAGCTTGACCTGTTAAGTGTCACCTTGTGTACTTTTTAAATTTCTAGTAAAGTCAACTAATGGGATAACAGTGCAGACAGAGATGTAGAAGTGGCTGAGGATAAAAACACAAACTACTACACAAAAGTAACACTCACCCAAGTAGGGCTGGGCAATATATCGATGTTATATCAATATTGTGATCTAATATTGTATAATATTGTTATATGGTAAGTATTGTCTTTTCCTGGTTTCAAAGGCTCAGTATAGTAAAGGGATGTAACTGTCTGAACTTACCAAACTGTTGTTAACCACTAAGTCATTATATCCACACTATCTAACTGTGAAAATATTTAGTTAAAGCCCCAGTTGTGAACCCTACACCATTGTCGCAATATTGACATTGAGGTATTTGTTCAAGAATATCGTGATGTTTTATTAATTCCATATTGCCCAGCCCTACACCCGCAGATGTGCAGATATTATCAACAAACCCACAAGGGAAAATAATTGGATTTACCTTCATGTGTATTTATTGATTGTTGCTGTCCTTGACTGCTGTCCCCTCCTTCAGTGACTGTTCTCGCCAGCACAGGCTTCCACTCTGGGGCTGCTGTGTGTGAATGGGCCTTGGTCATGTTGTTCTTCTGCCTGTTTAGCCTTTTTGTGGCTGAGTTCAGACACATCAACTGCCACCTCACTGTACGGAACAAGCTATTGGGAATGACAGCAGCAGCGATTCAACAGAAATCAATGATCATGTCGCAAATGCACTTAGCTGAAAACACTTGGACGGTACCTACAGTTGTCATTTTGTCTTTTAATGTAGTCACAATGCCTCTGCACTAGTTTTATGTCGCCTTTCCATTATATGATCAACACAGTAAAGAACATCTTTCTTTTTCTTTAAAATGATAATCTGATTATTTTATTTATTTATTTTATTTTTTTACAGTTTAATCGAGTTTGCCTCATAAAATGTCAACAGCTAGTAAAAGATTATACCGATCATAATATCAGAGCCCGTCAGCAGAGAGCCTGTTCACTCCCTATTAAGCCCCGTTGTACCAACCCGGGAGTTTCCCGAGAGTGGAAGTTCTCCCCTTATTAGACATTCTCTAATAATATTCAAAAACCTTAGGGAGATGTCATAAAATAGATTGTTTTGTTCAACCCCAAGATCCAGAAAGATAAGTTTACTCACATTGTTTTTTTTTAAAGTAGAAACTTAACATAAATTGAGAATCAGAACAAGAGATTGTAAACTTGAGATTGTTGGCCATTATTGCTTAATGAGTCAAAATAGTGTCTGGTTAATTGACTAATTATATTAGCTTTAAAAATGGAAGCTGCATTTAACTGAAATGAGTTAAGAAAACCTTTTGTGGCCTATACAGCAATACATGCAAACTAACACATGGTGGTGCTATTCCACTATCATACACTCTGCACAGGGGTTTGCCTTCTAGTCAAATACCAGCTTTTAAATAGAACCTTAAATGAGCAATGTATCCACAGATCCATCCCATCACTCTCTCAGCATTGTATTCTATACACTATAGTCTTCATCCTTAGATTGTGACGTGAACTCAGGATTAGTGCATGGACGGAGAATGGACAGGAAAAGTCTTTTGGCCTTTTTCTTTGTCACTCTCCACCTGTCAGCTGGGTTGTAGCCTACAATAGAAGACAGGGAATAGAAAATGAGTATGGGGGGAAAGGTTTTGTAAACTAGAGAAAAAAAACACCTTATGACATAATGCATAATCAGATAAAGTGAGTGAAGTCCAAACAACCGGAAAAATACTTTAATTGTGCAAATAAGGCAACGTGCCAGCCGACAATTTGGCCTAAAGGCTTTATTTCCCTTTATTTGAATATAATTTTTTTTTCCCTGCACCAGCAACTACATGTGCACAACATTGTAGCTCTGTACTCCTAATCAAATTGCATGTTGGTCCATAATAATAAATCTTATCTGCAGATTGGAGATGCCCTTCTCATCCGCAGTAAGTGCACTGACCAGCAGTGGCGCTGCGGGGCGATGATGGCTGATGAGCATTTCACCGATGGGAAAATGCAGCTCTGGCACCGTGCCACCATGTTTTTGGAAGATGCCTCGAGTTTAGACAGAGGTTTTACATTCAGCACAATTTGTCAGGGCTATTTGAGATTGGGCAAAACAATGGGGCTCTCACAGCCATGGCGATAGTGGGAGAGGTCCTACTCTTGGCTCTGGCAATCAAACTATTTCTCTCATCCAACTTCTCTGTTTATTTAAATGTATTGTCTAGAGGGCTTGTTGGCACTGTTTTTGGTTGTACTTTGTCATCAAATTTCTCACTTTTGTTTGTGTGTCTTTTATTAATGTCATTATAAAATCACTGTGAGCATATAGGGAAGTTACAGCTGGGAATACTGGGCCCCCAGTGTCCTGCTATGTCCCGACAGCATTCTTTCACATACTCCATGCTGTGTGATCACCAGAAGGAGGGCTTTGACGAGCGGGCACAGGGATCAGACGGACAGCTCGGAATTCTATGGGAATTTCTCAAGTGCTGTTGATTACCAGTGTTTCTGTTACAGACAGCATGCGTATTTTACGCTTGTAGATAAACAATGCAGTCTCAGGTCTCTGATCAACTTGTTTACTGCAGCTGATTGGCACGAACAGTTCAGTTGTTGACGCCTGCATTTACTCCACAATGCAGCCGTGCACTGGGGGAAAAGCTGAGAGAACTTAGGCGTACCTTACATAAACGTTAAATGTTAAATGCCAAGGATGTGACGCTGCACCTCAGATGGTGTGAATATTTAGTTTGAAAGTGCATTCTATCTTGGCTGAAATGACAGTATGTTCTTAAATTATACAGCAGCTCATACTGAGGAATTCAGAGGGAAAGCCTTGGCGCCAAAATACCCTTAGCCCTGCTGTTTTCATTAGTGAGTATAAAAGGCGTCTGATAAAGTAATACAACTCATAAAATCACCTGTAGCGGGTGCAAAGAGTGGGAGGCCCTTGATGTAAATGTCAGAAAAAGGTCCGGGTCCTCTATTGTAGTGCAGGAGAACATGGTTTAAGTGACGCCTGCCTTGTTGCTTTTGACTTTAATTCAAGAAAGAGGTGTATGCTTTCTAGACTTACAGTATACTGTAATCTCTCCCAACACCTGCTCGCGCTCTAGTCTCTCTTATCCCCACAACAGCTCTCCACCAGAAACAATAGCAATGCTTTCCTATCATGCAGCGGAGCAGTCGCCTCCAAGTTCACTATCAGACACCGCTGCTCAGCTTCTCTAAAACAGTCAGCTCTTATCATTGGGGAACCAAATCCTGTGTATTCCATCTCGAGAAGGCCACTTCATCTGCAAGACAGCTGGATCTGACAAACTCAGAGGTGTAAGAGAAGGACGGGGAGTTCAGTGTTGGGTAGTCTCACATTGCCAGGCCTTCCTCAACAGCGCTGAGGGGGATAGTCTAGCGAGTCAAAAAAGCATGGATAGGAGAAAAAAACATGCTCTGGTTTATTGGCATTTCTTTAAACCAATCCCAATCGTCTTGGGGCGGTGCTAAGTGACCGGACAGAGCAACGGTGACGCTGCAAAGTAGCCTCGGGAAGGAACTTGTTTTGGTGAAACGTGTACGTTCGAAAGTTTTAGTCATGCAAAAGAAAACTCAGATTGTACAGATAGTTTAGCTAGTTGTCTGGATTTACCCTGCAGAGATCTGAGGAGAAGTTAACCATAGTCCTCAGAAATCCACCGGAGTTTAGAATCCAACACAATAAAAAAGAAAGCAGAAGGTGACAGAAACAGAGCAATCCTTGAAATAGATGAACATTGTGGATATAGACTAAGTGTTGGTGAGAGCGGGATGAAGAGATGGGTGGTGGTGGTGGCGGGGGGGATGAGAGACACAGAAGAAGGATGGAATTGTCCATAAGTGAGAGAGCTAGATCCAGAGACAGATATAGAGACTCAGAGACAGGCAAGAGAAAGATGGAGTGAGTAATAGAGACAGAAAAGAGGGAAAAAAAGAAGAGTGGGCACCAGCAGCCGTGATCTCACCCTCCTCTCCTCTTCTCTCCTCTCCTCTGGCAGCGCCTTCCAAAAAGCTGCCCTTTCGCTGAAAAATGCCAAGCGCACCGCATTCCACCGGCCACACAAAGACCCTCCCTCGTCTCAGCTGCACAGGCACAGGCAGACAACGGATAATTATATAATTAGGCTGTTTGGTGCAGACAGGGACCCTCAGATGGTGTGTTGGTGTGTCACATTTATATCTTAGACAATGAAGAGAGTCTGGTCTTATCAGAGGAGGCAGCAGAATGTGTGGGGGGGGGGGGCTCCAGCTGTGGCACTTAGGAACAGATTGTCATGATAGAGAATAACGGGTCGATAGAATGACTGTGTGTGTGTGTGTGTGTTGGGATCCTGTGATATATGAAGAGGTGGGGACTTTTGGTGCTACAACATAGACGTCCAGTGCTGGATGTTATTTAGCATTAAATGGATATTGTCACGATGATTTTTCATATGAACTGTCCCCGTTTAGGTCAGTTACGTTTGTACTCTACGACAATCTGAGTGACCATGGTGAACATTTCAACCTGTAATCCATTACTTTTTATTTTTATTTAGCCAATTAGCTAATTTCAGCAATTTCCTATTTGATATTATAACCATTTGTACACTCCTTTTAGCCTTTTCAACTTTTACCCATTACATTTATCTACATGCTCTATCTGTTCATCCGTTACTTAGTCTATATCCACGACGTTCCACTTCCGGGATTGCTCCGTTGCTTATGGAAATTCCACCGGTGGAATCATGAGGACTATGGTTAACCTTTTCTCAGATCTCTGCAGGGTAAATCCAGACAGCTAGCTACACCATCTGTCCAATCTGAGTTTTCAGTTGTTCTATTCTGTTTAATTTTTAAAACGCATGTTCCACCAAAACAATTTCCTTCCCGAGGCTATTTTGCAGCGGCATTAGCTTGGTGCCTTCCGAGACAATTGTGATTGGTAAAAAAAAAAATAATAAAAAAGCCAATAAACCAGAGCGCTTTTTTTCCCATCCCGGAATGCTGTGTGGACTAACCAGACCCTCCTCCGCAGCACTGCGGATAAAGGTCCGGTCTATTTGAACCTTTTATCCAGTACTGTTTTTGGGAGTTTATCTATGTTCCCAGCAATATTTAATCCCAGGTTAAATGTTCAATGTTTCCATGGGTCAATGTCATAGACTATATAAAATATGGATGTAGTCTCCGTGACATCACCTATAGGTTTGGGAAGAGCCAAAATTAAGCTCAAAATGCATGGCTCCAGCCGCCGCCATCTTGGCAGTGGCTGACATCACCAAACTAAGGGCCAATCCACAAATGGCCAAAGAGGTGCTGCGTGGCACTTGCACGCTGGCTTTATTTTTATTTATGTTTTTGCACCGGAGGTTGCTTGGCCAACAAGTTAAAAGCATCCACAGCTTATTGCCTACTGACTTTATCTACTCAATATGGCCTCAAATTTGCGAGCAAGACAGTTTTCTTGACTTTAGACATTTATATCTCCACTGTGGCAAAAACGTCCATCACCCTCCGTTGTGTTTTAATATAACTGCAACGTTAGCCCCTTACCAGTCATGTAAAATGTTAGTTAATACACATCCAGATGCTCTGGGAACATAGGTACAGTGGGTACGGAAAGTATTCAGACCCCTTTAAATTTTTCACTCTTTGTTTCATTGCAGCCTTTTTCCAAAAATCAAAAAAAGTTCATTTTATTTCTCAGTAATGTACACTCAGCAACCCATCTTGACAGAAAAAAACAGAAATTTAGAAATTTTTGCATATTTATTAAAAAACAAAAACTGAAATATCACATGGTCATATGTATTCAGACCCTTTGCCGTGACCCTCATATGTAACTCAGGTGCTGTCTATTTCTTCTGATCATCCTTGAGATGGTTCTACACCTTCATTGGAGTCCAGCTGTGTTTGATTATACTGATTGGACTTGATTAGGAAAGCCACACACCTGTCTATATAAGACCTTACAGCTCACAGTGCATGTCAGAGCAAATGACAATCATGAGGTCAAAGGAACTGCCTGAAGAGCTCAGAGACAGAATTGTGGCAAGGCACAGATCTGGTCAAGGTTACAAAAAAATTTCTGCTGCACTTAAGGTTCCTAAGAGCACAGTGGCCTCCATAATCCTCAAATGGAAGACGTTTGGGACGACCAGAACCCTTCCTAGAGCTGGCCGTCCGGCCAAACTGAGCTATCGGGGAGAAGAGCCTTGGTGAGAGAGGCAAAGAAGAACCCAATGGTCACTGTGGCTAAGCTCCAGAGATGCAGTCGGGAGATGGGAGAAAGTTGTAGTAAGTCAACCATCACTGCAGCAATCCACCAGTCAGGGCTTTATGGCAGAGTGGCCCGAAGGAAGCCTCTCCTCAGTGCAAGACACATGAAAGCCCGCATGGAGTTTGCTAAAAAACACCTGAAGGACTCCAAGATGGTGATAAATAAAATCCTCTGGTCTGATGAGACCAAGATAGAACTTTTTGGCCTTAATTCCAAGCGGTATGTGTGGAGAAAACCAGGCACTGCTCATCACCTGTCCAATACAGTCTCAACAGTGAAGCATGGTGGTGGCAGCATCATGCTGTGGGGGTGTTTTTCAGCTGCAGGGACAGGACGACTGGTTGCAATCGAGGGAAAGATGAATGCGGCCAAGTACAGGGATATCCTGGACGAAAACCTTTTCCAGAGTGCTCTGGACCTCAGACTGGGCCGAAGGTTTACCTTCCAACAAGACAATGACCCTAAGCACACCGCTAAAATAACGAAGGAGTGGCTTCACAACAACTCTGTGGCTGTTCTTGAATGGCCCAGCCAGAGCCCTGACTTAAACCCAATTGAGCATCTCTGGAGAGACCTGAAAATGACTGTCCACCAACGTTTACCATCCAACCTGACAGAACTGGAGAGGATCTGCAAGGAGGAATGGCAGAGGATACCCAAATCCAGATGTGAGAAACTTGTTGCATCTTTCCCAAAACGACTCATGGCTGTATTAGATCAAAAGGGTGCTTCTACTAAATACTGAACAAAGGGTCTGAATACTTATGACCATGTGATATTTCAGTTTTTGTTTTTTAATAAATATGCAAAAATTTCTAAATTTCTGTTTTTTTCTGTCAAGATGGGTTGCTGAGTGTACATTACTGAGAAATAAAATGAACTTTTTTGATTTTTGGAAAAAGGCTGCAATGAAACAAAGAGTGAAAAATTTAAAGGGGTCTGAATACTTTCCGTACCCACTGTATGACCCCCCCCCCTCCCTTTTTTTGCTAATTAGCCAATTTCAACCATCTTTCCTTTTAGTTGTACTTTTAGTTAACAACATTATCTGTTTATCCATTGCTTCATCTATTTGAACAATGTATCCGTTACATTCAGCTAAAGGTTTAGACAGCTGACTCAATACGGATATTTGTTTTGAAAAGTAGTAATCCTACTTTCTTTTCAAATGAGTTTGGCTAATCCCCAATCTTTCCATATGCCGTTGGCAACTGTATAAACCCGCCTGGTTGGAGAATCGCTTTCTGCACTAACTGACCACTACATTTGCCGAAGAGACCACCTCTTCCCTCTTGTTGAGGCAGGATCCACACTCCCAGACGAGAATTGAGCCAGTGTCCCGCTCAGTTGGCAACCACCCAACAATCTCCCCTCGCACCGTGGCCTTGGCATTGGGTGTGTCTCCACTCGCACGGGACAGCACAGAATAGAGTATTGTTGATCGCACAAGACAGCGAGCCAGGGGAAGAAGGGGCGGGGGGATGGGGGGGAGAAATTAGCTTTTAACAAGCGAGAGAAAAACACATGGACAATGAAGCATGGCTCCCCCTCCCACTTACTTGCATGTGCACTGATGCAGAGCCACTGGGCATTTTTTCACGCACAGACGCATGCACACACGCACACACACGTGATTCATGTCTTTACGATAAATATGAAGCTACAGCCAGCAGCCTGTTAGGTTAGCTCAGCACATAAACCGACCCTAACCATAAAACAGAGAGCTCAACACACAGGGTGAAAAGAGGAGCTGCAGAAATGTTAAACCATGTAAAACTATTCTGGTACAACCACTAAATACAATTATGAACTTGAAAATGAGCATATATGAGCACTTTAAACTAGGGATGCACCGAATCCAGATTTTTGGTGTTTGGCCATTTAGTGAATCCACTGGTTAAGATTCTGCCGAATCCTAAACTGAAAACCAAATCCTACTCCCATCTCAGTCCATTACCACAGTAGACACATTAATTAAGTAAACAATGTCCATAGCCTCTAAAATGTAACAACTTAATGTTGAATTCACAAGTTCTTTTCACATTGTAGGAAAGCACTTTGCTAGATGAGGGACAATTTTGTTTGGCAAACTAATGTACGATGAAGGTATGTTGGGTAGGTGAAATTAGAAAGCTAACGTTGGCTAACGAGTAGCAGCCGGCTGTCAGCCTCTAATGTGAACAGCTCTAGGTGTCCCCGTTTTAAGTTTTACAAAAATAAAACTTTTGGAGGTATATACGCTTCTGAGCTCAAAATGTCCCCGGATTTTGTCTGAGAAATCTGGTCACCTTACACCATTGGTTTGTTGATCATACCATCACTGATGTAATTATATGTAGTATGGCGAAAAACCTTCCCACCAGAAACCCTTATATTTATACCGAAACATATTGATGCACATAGGGTCTTTCAAATCACAACTGTCCACCATGTATGACACTATAGCTGTCCTAAGCAAACACAAACCTTGTCAGAGTTAAAGTGAAAACTGAGGCTACCTTCACACTGTTGGAAATCAACAATCTGTGATGTTCAATATTTCCATGGACTTATTTTGTGATAAAACAACTGCCACTTTGCTCGTTTGAAAGCCATGATATCTCTCTCTCATGGGTGGGCCAAATTCTCTGGGCGGGCAAAGCAGGAAAAAGGGGAGGTAACCTTATGACCTCATAAGGAGTAAGATTCCAGCTCGGCCCATCTGAGCTTTCATTTTCTCAAAGGCAGAGCAGGATACCCAGGGCTCGGTTTACACCCATCACCATTTCTAGCCACTGGGGGACCATAGGCAGGCTGGGGGAACTCATATTAATGTTAAAAACCTAATAAAGAGAATTTTTCATGCCATGGGATCTTTAATTGAACCATGTGGGTGGGTTGCCATTAAACTTTGAATTTTACTTACTTAATTCACATTAGTTTACTTTTCAAATCACAGCATCGATTTTGTTATTAATTGATTTTTAGCTTCTGGGCAACCTTCCATTTTCTGGATGGGTAGAAAATCAATCTGGAACACACAGACTGCTTTGGAAAAGTAACGTGTCCCATTATAGTTAATCAGCTAAAACATGCAGAATCAGTATATGGTGCATTCCTTTTACAACACTTATGGTATTTTTTTCCTTGTATCCTGCAGTATTATAACATACATGCCTGATGTTTTCTATCTGACACACACACACACACACACACACACACACACACACAAGAAACTGTTAATTTCTTTGTTTCACATAACTCCAGCCGCCAGTTTGCCTGTAACATCAGCAAACAGTCATTAGCACTTATGAGGCTCCAATCGTCTGTCTCATTGCTAAGATTACTGCTTTTGAACACGTGGAAAAACAGATCTTCATACGGTAGAAAATATCACTCTCAAAGCAACAAAAACAACCCTCTTCAATTACAGATTCTCATCCAGCTTGGAGTATATATTCACATGTAAAGCTGGGCTACACAACTATATTTAGGCTTTAGATGTTTTTTTTTCAGATGGTGAGAAACCACTGTCAAAGTAGAAATGGCTGCCATTACCAATAAGGCTTTCTGTTTTCAATCATGCTGTTTTTAGATATTGGCAGCAATATCTTAAGCCTGGTTTATCCCCAGAGGTTTGCATTGCTTTGGAGCTTTGGTAAACATTATCCAAGGAAAAAAAAAAAAAAGAAAAGGAATTGGGCAGAGGTCAGGTTTATTGGCATGGAACAATTATTTATAAGAACATTTTATGGCATGCCATGTAAATATGACTGGTGACAATAAAAGTCAATTATAGAATCCATAATTTGTGTTCAGTGTTAGTGATGACTAATGTGATTATAAAATAACTAGTCTTGCATTGCCAGACCTATCTCCATGGCGCTGCCGAGGAAGGTCTGGCATACACTCCTGGATAAGAGAAAAAACTGTCAGGGGTTGTTTGCATTTCTTTAAAAGAATCACAATGTGTTTGGCAGTACAAAGCTCCTATCTGAGTAATGCAGCATTGCTAAATGGTCCCGGGAAGAAACTTGTTTCGGTGGAACTTTTGCACCCCGCAAAGCAAATAAATGCCACATACAATATGAAGCTAACTGTTCAGTAAAAATCCAGTAATCTATTATAGTATGATATTACCATGGTTAAACGCCCTCACCAATGGCTTCTAATACGTCCCAGTTAGATGGGAAATGCTATAGACATATTCCTTGTAAATCTTTACAATCATTCCCTTGAAGAACCAAGCAGGCCTGACTTGTTGTGCGATCCAAATTTGCTTTAAAACTTGACATTTTCAGCGTGTAATTTTGCTCATAGGCTCCGGTTGCTGTTCGTCGATGCAACCGAAGTTGAATGTAAAGACAAAGAAAGCAAAATGAGGGAAATCCAGCTGAGTTCCAGCGGCGCCGGAACTATCCGGTAAATAAACCATTGTCGATTCCATAAAATGACTAAATTGACAAATGAGTCACTTTGTATGTGATCTGAGAGGTTACAGGCTTCCAGTTGCCCACTCACCACGCCAGTTTAACAAAGCCAGACTCAGACTTGAACTTCATAGGTCACTTACAGACAAGAACTGTGACATAATCAATAAGTCAGCAATAAAAGTCAGAGGGGGGGGGGTCCTAGTTCATTCTCTAATTGTCCAAATTCCCACTCTCCATGATAACCTTTTACATGATGCTAGACGAGCATGCCAGAGCCATTCTCCCCTCTCTAATGTCTTGACCTTTTTTGTCTTGTTGGAAGTCTTCAGAGCGGGCAGAAGGGGTATAGCTGGTGGGTCCCGACAGAAAATACATGCAGGGATTATGTAAGGGCTGTGACATTTTGGAGTGGGCTGTGACCTGCTCTGCTCCTTCACTGCTTTGAGGATCAGTCAGTTGTGGCGCAGACGGACCCCAGAGGTCGGCGCCACTCGTGGGTTGAATTGATGTCTTGATGCAGCATCGGTAGTTACACTAGACCGTCTCATCACAGGCTGACTCTGTGCGGTGTGAGTCAACAAAGACGTCATTATTACTGGCACACGGTACACACAATATGTCAAATTGGCAATGCATTGTTATTCATCCCTGATGAAAGTTGAAGTCGACCTCCACTCCACAGAATGTGATTTGCTCATTGTTACTTTGCTTGAATATTTAACCGTTGCTGTGCAGAATGAGTTTTGACACTGTACTAAAAGCAGAGTTTCTCGTTCATACGTGTACACAATAAGAGATTGTCCAGTTCAGACACATAGGCCTACTCACCTACTGGAAATGCGCTTGATCCATCCTTGTCTATCGTTGTGTGACTCATCATTGTGAACATGCATGGTTCCTTGTTAGCCTCTGGATCTGATGCTTTTCGTGACATATCAGATGCCTGGTGCACAATGTTAATCCTAAATCAAACACTGTGTGTGTGTGTGTGTGTCACACCTGTGTGCGTGAGTCAGTCCTGAATTGGTGTTCTAGGAAACAGCTTACTCATTCCTGTCAATCTATATCTATATATATATTGTCCATGTCCTATTCTCTCGCTCGCTAAAAGCTAATTTCTCTCACAGCTAGGGTGGGACTATTTGTGGCAATTGAACTTTTTTAAATCATTATTTATATCCAATCCATTTAATTTATATAGCACATTTAAAAAAAAACAAAGGTTTATAAAGTGCTGGACAAGATTCTATATATACAATGTGTATGTGTGTGTAAATATATATATATATATATATATATATATATATATATATATATATATATATATACACACAGTTTCTGGTTTTAATGTTACACTCTTGATATTGGAATGAATTCCCTGCAACACAAAGGAGATAATGCAAGCCGTGTGCGTGATGCTTTCTTCTCATTTTGTAGAAATCATATCGGACACAAATTACAGACAAAAAGTGCAGCTTTAAAGTATATTTTATTATCTGACATTGAAATTTAACAAACCAAATAGTATGTCAAGCTCTTCTATTTTGTCTAATTGTATATTCACTATAATAAGAGAAGGGATCAGTCTTTGTGTGGATTCAGGAAGATGAGGCCCCTCACCAGAGATCTCAGATGAACCTGAAGTCCAATCCAAGGCTGGGCCGATCCATGGGAAACTTGACGTCTTTTTTCCGCTTCTCTCCTCGTTGGTCCGGCCAACATTTTCAAATTTCATTGGTATTTCTGGATGGCTCCCACATTTTCAAAATAAAGGCCATCAGAGTAATCATTATAATGTGGAACAATAATAACTGGGGGAACTCAATGAAAGCTTGGAGAGGCTTGTTGACCTTTCCGAGCTAAACTGGTCCTGGCTTCTGTCTGTGCACTGCTGAGCCCATTGTGTTTCCAGACCTTATCATTGTGTTGCAGTTTCCTCTCCCTGCTGCGTGTGCGCACGTGTGCATGTGAGCGTATGAGATGAAGCGCGTGCGCGGATCCTGTCCTTGTGTAGAAATGTGTGTGTGTTTGTGTTTTAGTGAACTGGGCCGGCTTACAACAAAGGTACAGAGGCTTGAAGAGCTGTTTCACACTTACTGGACCCCTCTCTCTCTCTTTCACACACACACACACACACACACACACACACACACACACACACACACACACGTACGTACGTACGTACGTACGTACGTGCACATGATTTCTGATTTCAATGTTTGAATCAAACGTTTACATTTTGAAATCGCCTATTGCCACCATGTGATGTCATTTAACACTAAAGTGTAGCGGCATAGCATTAGCATGGCCTACAAGTTGCAGTAATTCTTTTATGTTCCACTATGTCACAGTAAGAATTATTATATTATATATTTATATATTTTCCTTTGCACTGTTTCATTAAAATACCCTTGCAATTTACATTATTACGAGAAGAGTCACACTTAGATGAGTCCAGCAAAAACATATAGGAACTAGAAGGGCACTCGGAGAGTGCAGAGACCTCATGGATGCCCTCACAATCTTAACGAAGTGAAAAATGATTTGTGTATCCGCCTTGCAAATCGTGTTTGGATCAGCTTCCTTGCCCCGTGCTACATTGTTCCATCAAATCAGGCCAGTACTTTAGTAACAGGTAATCCTGCTAACAGACAAATCCAAAAAACAAACAAGGAGTTGGACAAACCAAACCAAAAACATAACCTTCTTTATGGAGGTAATAAAACTACACATTTTAAAAATGATTTTATCAATGCATGAGAATGATCATATCACAGACTGATGCAACCGCATTACATGGGAGAATGAATAAATATGAACACACACACACACACGTCATAATAAGTTCCAACAGTAAGAGTTTTCTTCCCTCAACATCACATCTCAATCAGTGCTCTTGTTAAATCCTACTGAAATAAAAACAGTGAGGCTCATTCATAAAAGTTAATAGCTGATGATAGCTGCAGTTATCAAAGTATTACGGTACTACAACTCAGGAATGAGTGACAGATTCTGCTTTCACCAGTCTGTCCCTAACGTTAAGAAAGAAAGAACCACTGCCTCCACCTGTTCCCCTCCCCTCCTCCTCCCTCCTCCTCCCCCCTCCCCTCTCCACTGACTGGTGTAGGAGCGAGACGTCCTATGATGTCACGGTCAGCTCTGTTCTCCCAGACAATACACCCACACCTCTGGGGCTTCCCCTGCCCCGGCAACAGGGGGAGCTGTTGTGTCCTGGTGGTATGTGTGCTATGACTCATCGCCTCCTTTCTCCCACGCAGAACACACACACACACACACACACACTTGAACAGCTGCACACAGCTGCTGTCAGCCAGAGCTCCATAGTGATACACACATCCACAAACACACGGTGCATCATTGGGTATACAGTGCAGTGCATGGACAAAAGGGAAAAGGGCTGCATGTAGGATGTGGGGGCGGACCGATGGAGATGTTGCCAGGGGCAACTGATATCCCAACACAGCTCTGACCCCGTTAATGCCTGTGGCTCAGTGAATCAATGGTAGTATTGATACACATGGAGAGAGTGAGACAACAGAGGAGAAGAATGGGGGGACAGAGGACTGTGTGTGTGTGTGTGTGTGTGTGCATGCGTGCGTGGGGGGGGTGTGATTAGTTGCTGAGTCTGTATGCTTTATGTATTGCTGAGTTTACATGTGCTTATACTTTATTGTTTTTACAAAAATGCTGAAGCTTGGAGCCCTGTGTGTGTGTGTGTGTGTGTGTGTGTGTCTGTGTGTTTGTTGATAAGATGGAACCTGTGTGTTGGTGTTTGTGTATGTATTCCCTAACCTTGTGAGGATTTGTGCATATGTGTCAATGGAACAAATATGTGCCTGTATAGTGAACTAAATAACTAACTCCAACCAGGGTAAAATGCATTTATAAGACAATATTTGACAGCTATTGGGCTGAAAACGTTGTACTTTGTTGTCTGTGTATTAAACCTGGATGTGCAGCACAAGAGGGGAGTCCAGAGTTGATGAGGTTACTAAATTACCTAAACAAAAACTTATTTTTTCCTCTTTCCATTAGTGCTATTTATCCCCCTAGATTGTTTTGGTGTGAGTGTCCCAGTGTCTGTCTTCTCTCTAATATAATATAACTAAATGGCACTCGGCTTGTGATGCTCAAAGCTGAAACAAACAGTAAAGTCGTGGGTCATAAAACTATTAAAAGAGCTAAAATATGCTTTAAAAGCTCCATAGCGCTGTGGGAAAGAGTTTGATAATAATTCTGTTTGTTCATCACTACGTGCGAACCCCATCACATGCCGTACATATAGTAATTTGATTGTTTTTTTTTTTAACTATTGATTAGTGCAACTTTATTTACTTTACAAATGAGACATGACAAATGAATTTAAACTGTTGCAAGTACCTCGTATTAAGCTAATGCTTTGTGAAATCAACAAAATAGCAACAAAATATTCCGCTGGGAGAAATTATCTGTAAATGTTTAGAAAAACCATAAAGTGTAAACTATAAAATAAGACTAAGCTGTAACACTCGTAGGGTCGCTATTTAGAAAAAAAAGAGCTGTTAAATTTTTTCACAATCACTTTCCATGTAACTGGCTATCATGGGGTAAGGAAGAGCGTTCGCCCATGTAGAGTCCCGCAGCAACCAGGGGTTTGAATCCGACCTGCGGCCCTTTGCTGCGTATCATCCCCCATCTCTCTCCCCCTTTCCTGTCCATCCACTGTCACTAATAAAAGGAAAAGCCCCAAAAAATAATCTTAAAAAAATATGCATACGCTCTACATGCTATACGCTGTCTGTTAATGCAGTTGCACGTCGTCCATACATTTTGACATCCTGACACTGCTAATACAATAAAATTGTTCCTCATTATAGGATGCTGACAGGATCTATAGCTGATCTGGCGATGTGGGGGCAGATAAGGGAGTATCTACAACAAACCAACTCTGACCATCAAAGCTATCCCACTATTGTTCGCCCATGCACAGGAAGCAAGGTTTGTTGTGTTATTGTTGGATGAGGGAGAAAGAGTGAGGCTATGTGTGTGTGAGAAACATACTTTTGGCATGTGTGTGTGATTTATAGCTCTGATTTAATATTTGAACGGTGTGTCATGTGTGTGTGTATTGATCAGCGATGGCTTCCCCTCACAGCGAGGGGAAGCCATCGCTATGCTGTACCTGAGCCAGAGCGGAAGAGGAGCTTAAGCGGCCCGCTGCCCAGCGGAACATGGAGCCATGCAGGAAAACACCTGGGAGCTGAGGGAGAACAAACAAACCCAGAGAGGAGGGAAGAGGAAGAAGAGGGAGAGGAGAGGCAGGATGAGGAGGGGAATTAAACAGAGAGAGAGAGTGAGAGAGAAGCTGAGCAGCTACTGTTGAAGCCATGTTGAGTCCAGGAAGAAGGCTGCGGAAGAGAGAGTTCCGGTTTACACGTCAGTGAAGCATCATCACGATGGAGCTGCTTTAGAAGAAGCTGGCTTGTGAGTTAGCAGAGCAGTTGTTTTTTTTTAAAGCTAATCTTTCAGCTAAGCTTTCAAATTGCTCTCCAGGTCAAAGTTAAGAGAGACAAGTTGTGGAAGTAGAACAGATGATCTGACCAAATGATCCTTTAGTTTGAAAAGTTTACAGACATAATCTTAATGTCACCGACTGTATCGAACTCTCCCCGATGTGTCAAAGGAACAGAGATGGAATATGGATCAGAAACCCGCAATAGCCAATGAGAGCGAGCTGACCAGGAAGCGTCACCAATTATAATTATATTTCTAATGATCACAAGTTTCATTCTCCCCTCCACTTGTGTACATATAACAATAGCCCAACGGTAGCTTGTAGCAGTAGCATGCACCAGCCCAGTTTGAGACATACAATTTACAAACTCACCTCTAGATCACGCTCTGCAAAATGTATAAGCCATGCTGATTCTTGATTTAAAAAAGGTTTAGGTGAGATCCAAAGTCCCTGGAATTGCCAGTCTGAAATCATCTAAGATAACACAAAGTGTGTGGTCCTGTGTCTTGATAGTCTGGTCTTTGCATTCTTACGATTAAAAAATCAGTCGGCGTGTCTGTGGTCGTCCACGTTTTTGAAATCAGTTCAAATTAAGATTTAAAAATTGCTCTAGTTTGCACCAGGAATTAAGGGGATAGTATGTTCAAAAGGACTGGTTAGCATGAAAGGGGGTGAGACACAATAATGGTTTAAATATGGGGGTACTGGCAAGTTCAAGGCAGTCTCTCTTGAAATGTATTCATACAGGTGTGGGTGTATTCATACACATAAAGTGATGGTAGTAGCTAATTGAAGAATGAAAGCAGCTTGAGATAGAAGTATACCGACGCCTTTGCGCCCTCAAAGCCATCTAAGAAAATACAGGTTTGCTGCAGGACACAATAAATAAACATACTGTATTAAAACTGTATAAAAAATAATTTTTGTTGACTTAAAAACAAAGCAGACAGACTGGCACAAAGTAGCACACGCATTATACACATACACACACACACACATAGACTGGCCCTTCCTAAGGAACACAGAGGCCCGGCTCTGTTGTCCAGACATTACATCCTTGACACAGTTCCCTGGCTGCCATGCAGCTGAACCGGGCCACTCCAAAGTTTCTCCCACTCTGTCGCTGCAGATGGCATTGTTTACAGACACAATTTTCATTGTATCTGGAGAAGGAGGGGATGGAAATCAGTGCAGCAGTAGATGCCAATTTTGTACTCAATGACCCTCATCGGCATTAAAGAGTCAGTATCAGGTCTTCTTGCCTGCTACCAACACTCCATGCCTCCCCCCCTCTCCCCCCAGCCCCGTCTTCTGGGAGGTAAAGCCTGGATTTCCCCGTTTCCACTCTCCCTAGCTCTTTAACAACTAACGCCTCGCTCTCACCCTCTCATTTAGCACCACTCCTCTCATTTCCTCTCCTCCCCTGTTAAACCATTATGTCCTTTTATTCAAAAAGCTTCCTCCTCCCACTCATCTGGCCCTACCTGCTCTGAACCTGTCCTCATGGCATTATGGATTGGATACTAACAACAGATCATTTCTTCTCCATTCCTCATTGTACCAATCCTATCTGACCAAAATCTCATTACTGGCCAGTAACAAAACATATTCCCAGCCTTTGTTTTAAAGTTGTGGTATCAGACACATTTTTGTAAATAAATATGTATATTGTGCGTGAGTATATCTTCCTCACTCTTTCTTTGCTCATCCACAATACACATTTTTCTACCTCCAATCAACTAGAGAGAAAGTGGCCACATTGCTTGCTCTTTTCCTTCTCTTCTCTCCCCTTGCCACCCTCTAATCCATTGGATAAGTAATTACCTTTATGATGTAATAAGCAGGTACGGCAGAGATATTTAAGGCACTTTCGGATGCGGTTTGGTATTTGCTGAGTGTTCCTCTGCACCACTCCTGTGCTGTCTGGACCTGTCTGATTGTTCGCTTTGATTACAGGGTCCTCGGCTCAAACAAAGTATTAAAACTTCCTACTTAATGTGTGTGAGATACCGTGCAGAGCCTGTGTGACTGCACTGATTGGTGAGTGTTTGTAGGCACGTGTGTGTGTGTGTGTGTACAGTGTGTGTTTGTATATGTGTGTGTATGTGTACACAAGCATGTTTGTGTTGTACAGTATACATTTGGCTGTGAATGCAGGTGTGCACACTCTCTGTAAAAAAGCCTTCCAAGGATCTGTGCCGAGGACTTGACATCTGTGAAATTTATGGCGCTCTAAGGATTTTCAACTTTGGGTGCGCAGCTGCATGGCAAAGCAACAAAGAGAAGCGCTACCAAATTACAAAGGTGTCGAGCGTGGGTGTGTCACATGAATTACCTGCTGCCTCCTGACCTTTTACTTTTACAGTGGATCTTTAGAGTCTTTATTTTCCATTAAACAGACATAACACAGATTCATACGGCACACTGAGGTGCTTATAGAGGATAGTTACTAACCAGCAGGCCTTTGTGAAGACTTTTAAAGCAGGTGCTTGATGATCTTTACCCCACTGACCCTCCTGCAGTGGTCTTTGATCTGTTGATCAAATTATATCTACTGATCAGTAAATTTCACTCAAATTTAAAGCAAGAAAAACAACTGAAGTAATAAAATTACAGCAGACATTTCAGACAGCCATATACGTGTGATAACAGATACAAAAATGCAAGAACAGCACAATGAAAAACATTTGATGCAATATCTGTGTCTGGTTTAAGTTACTTTTAAGTTTATGTTATCAATCACTCATTACATCTTATTCTTGAAAAAAGAGATTACTTTACAAATTATTCAGGAATTAGTTACTTTCATAACTTAGCCTGGCTCAATCAAAGGTGCCTTTAAACGGGGTGCCTGGGTAGCTCACTTGTGGCATGTGCCCCACGTACAGAGGTTCAGTCCTTGCCACAGCGGCCGCAGGTTCAAGTCTGACCTGCGGTCCTTTGCTGCATGTCATCCCCCCTCTCTCCCTTTCCCATCTTCAGCTGTGTTATGTAATACAAGCCTAAAATGCCCAAAAAAATAATTATAAAAAAACTGTATTATAAAGGTGTCTTTGAACCCCTCCAAAACCTCCACAGCCACACGTTACATGTTCTGTGTTTAACACAGCAATAAAACAATACACCTCACATCTTAATGCCCCTTTTTGGTCTATTTTCTTTGTCAAATAGAAACTTTAAAACTGTATTATTTGGTGGCATTTGTGTGTCCATTTCCCGTTTTTGTTATTGCCCCACGGGTCAGGTTATGACAGTATGACAGCAACAATTTCAAATTTGTCATTTCAGTTAGAGAACAATGTCATGTCCTCTGTTCCAGGATGTGAACATGTGTAGCCTACAGACAGCACAGCTGAGGTCTACAGATTTAGAAAAGCGAACACGTCACCAAAGGGTTGATGAGGATCCTCAATCAGAAAGATGGAAGGAGTGAATCTGAAATCTATGATTAAAAAAGTCCCATAGCAATTAATGAGGGCAGGATCAATTAATAAAAACATAAATACACACACATGCATGCATGCATGCACACACACACACACACACACACACACACACACACACACACACACACACACACACACACACACACACACACACACACACATAGGATACGGTACATACAGGGGTCCTGCTCTCTGAGAGGAATACCAGATGACGGACCATGACACACTCAGCACAACGTCATCAGGAAACAACATTGTAAACAGGATTGGCTGGGAGGAGGCTCAGCCACTTTGCAGAACAAAAACGTAGAGAAACAAAGTTCAGAGAGGCATTTATAGATTGACCGTTATAAATCCCCCCCCCCCCCTTTTTTTAATTTTGCTTCCATTTCTATTTTTGTTTTTATGTGATGAATCCTGGCTGCTTTTTTTGTCCCTCACATGCTAGACTCTCTCACCTTCTCCTTTTCACTCCTTAAGGCTGTTGGCACAGTGAAGGCTAAAACACTACAACATAACTGAGTAATACAGAATACACCATGTTTCTTATTTCGGTCCTTTTTGCATAACAAAAGATATAGGAGCACAATCAAAAGTCTATAGTTGTAAAATAACATAATTAATTTGTAATGGTCATTGGATTTCAGGTTCATTGCATGTCAGAGTTGACAAAAGCATAACTCGGGCCTTTGATTTAACCCTTGTGTTGTCTTTGGGTCAAATTTGACCTGTTTTCTAAGGGTTCTAAGGGTTTCTAAGTTTAATAAACCAAAAATAACACGGATGATTGATTCCACACATCAAGCTTTGCAAGTACAACAAAACATATGATCTCTACTTTCATTGACTTTTGAATGTTTTATAATTAAAAAAAATTCATTTGAAAAAAAAATTTTTCAAAACCAGATTGAATGTTGACATATACCCTGTACCTGTAAGTATCCTTCATTTAATATGAGTCTAAATATTTCATAATTTCTGCTTTTTTAACTTACTTAACTAATTAGATTTAATTTTCTATACATGAGGTTTATTGACCAGGAATTCCAAAAATGTAGTAAATGTAAAACTGGTAATAAGTTGGTGTTAGTGGTGTCTATACATGGTAGTAAAAAGAAGCGTTAAAAGTGTTGATAAAAGAGACAAAAACATCAGAAAAACTGTTGATTTTCAGGATGACAAGTACATGGTCGAATGGAAGACAACACGAGGGTTAAGAGTTTACAGCCTTCAGCATGCTAACATGCTAACAATGACAATGCTAACATGCTGATGTTTGTGTTTAACGTGGTCACCATCTTGGTTTAGCATGTTAGCATGTTAACATTTGCTAATTAGCACTTAACATCCATATCACTGCATGACCTGATGATGGAGCTAGATGGAAAGTTCAGAATACCAAAGTTATTACAATTAATCCTGAAGAAAGATCATTAATGTTTGTACCAAATTGAAAGCCAATCCATCCAAGAGTTGTAGAGATAGTTCTTTCTGGACAAAAGAGGCAGACAGACCATCTGACAGAGGTTGCTATTCCTAGAGGCATGGCTTAAAACCAGGATAAAGAATGAACTCTAACTTTAGGAATAACTTTAATATGTTTGTATTTGTTTACATCTATGTGTTTATTTTGCGGTCATGCTTGCATTTTTAATCCATTCGGCCTGGGCTAAGCAACCTTTACTATCAAAAGAGCCATTTATGGCCCCAACAATTTAAGAAGAAAAGAAATTTGTGCGGAGCTGCAAAACGTATTTGAGCCTTATTAAGTGTATTTAAGTGTACATTAGCATAGTACTTAACATAACATAACTAAGAACATTCATTAATATGGTGATGTTTGTTTGACGGCCTTTGCAGAGAGGGGCATATCTTTATTTTTCTGAACAATCACAATTTACAAACTTGCAGCAGTAGTGGAGTTTGTAGATTTGATCCAACTCTTAAAGTACATTTGCACTGCTCTGCTTTCTGCAGCAATTGTACTGTCTTTAATATTACTTTATTTTTTTTTAAATTTGACAATTTCTCCTCACAGACCAAGAATAGCGGTAAGCCAGCAGCAAGCAAATGAATCTGTCTACGCATTATTAATTCTTGACTTTTTTTGGATTTGTAATCCATAGCTATACTCTATGGAAAATCAAAGCCCGCTGTTGAGGTTTGGCAACATTTAGAAGTTTAGAAGACAAGGCATCGGGCTATAGACGTACGTAGGATATCACGCACATTTTAGTTGACTGAAATGTTATGTAGCCTAAATGGAGAATCACTCTAGGCCTACAAAAACAATAAATCCAATTTTACATGTTAAAAAAATAACCATGTTTCATTTCCATATAACTTTTTGTCAAAACCACAGGGAGGGCTAAAGAGCTGCGTGTGACTTCGTCGCCGCAGGTTGCCTACCCCTGTGTTAGGCCTACTGCAATGTGGCCTTTGAAATTGAGTAACTAGCCAATGAGTGAGCTCTGTATTGATAGATGTGACTTATGATTGACAAGTTGGCACATATACAGTATGTTGGGAATAAAAGATCACATTCCCACTTGAATGACAGTGTTGAATTCCCTCCAGTATACTGGAGTGTTTGTTTGAGTGATGTCAGAGTGAGAGAAAAAATCAGTTAAAGACAAACAGAGGTCATTTATTAGTGCCCTGTACATGGCAATATTAAATATACAGACATTCACAGTACAGTAAGCCTACTTGATGTTCGTTAGAGTAGTTTGAGTACAGTAGAGAGCAGGGAAGTCCCCTGTGAACCAGGACAGGGAGGGGACGCTGGCAGAGGAATGCTGCTGTGTGCAGCCTCTTGGAGCTGAACAAAACCAGGCATTCCTCATGGAGGTGTTTATACTCTGCAGCACGGTGTGGTCCATCCTCACTGGATCTGTTAATGTCTTCATAATGACACAGTCAGCAGCATGCCCGTCCAACAGAAATAAAACTAAATTAAACAAGAAATGTTGACGTACACACAATATTGGCAAAGCTTGAAGGAAGAATAAAGAATTAGATGATTGAGGGAATTACAATTTTAATATAAATCCATAAACATGCCATTGGAAAAATACAACTAACATATTTTCTAAAACTGATTTTCAACTGTGGTGATCATTTAGACGATTTTTCATGCATGTCAACAAGAATTCAGGTTATTTTCCCTCAGTATTACCAATATACCTTTAGACTTCTGACATCAGATTACATGACACGCTTTGGCTATTTTCTTGGATAACTCCAGCCCAAAAAACATGTCCCGACTAATGCTTATATTTTGGCTGAGTATTGACACCCATTATAGGCCAGTTCTGTCTGGAACAGAATACACATTGACACTGTGTGAGTCAGTTTGCATGTCCATATGCTTGTGTATAGATAAATAAGTTACAGAAGTTTAGGTGTCCCCGTTGAACTACAAAAAAATCTATGTTTACTGCAACACTTGGACCACCATGGGACAGTAATGAGTGCGGTCAACCTTGACTTTAATTGCACAGAGTGTACAGACGGGCATAGGATGCAGCCTGAAAGAGTCAATATCAGCTGGGTGAGCTACAGTATATGGCTTTAAATTAACTTCAGTTGCAACAGCGGGGTTACAAATATCTGCTGCTGGCTGTCATCCAGAGGCACTCTGAGAGAAATTGACTGTGTGTTCTTTTCCATAAATGTACCCCAATATATTTCCATATAGATTTGCTGTGACTTTTTTCCGCGCCTCTTTTCCTCTGGCTTTCAATCTATTCTGTCACTTTGTATAGTCTATCTTAGTCTGTCTGTCTTTCCCTTTCCATACCTGCGTCTCTCTCCGTCCTTGTTTCAGTAGAGTGCATTCCAACAATTCCTCACTGTCAGTCTCTCTCATTCAGACCCGTTCGTTAGATGCTGTTGACAGATCCTTGCTGAGACATGAAGGCTTTGAGCTGCTTTAACTCAACTCTGCTGTCAAACTGATCATTGGTCAATCATTATAAAAGTCTCACATCTAAGCTGTGTTATTACTGTGATCTGACTGCTCAGAGAGTTGTTCTTCTTCTTTTTGCCTTTTGTTGTGCTTATGCCATGGCTAAATATGAAAAAGAAAATCAGCCACTGGTCTTTTCACCTGAATCTTCCCCTGTTTTGTCTTTTGATCTGATTTAGCCGCATTCCTCCTCCTGAGATTGGGAAACCTGAGAGCCGGAGTGAGCGGTCCTACTCGAAGCTCGAGGGGCCAACTAATGACTTCCAATTAGTCCACTGGGTCTACACGATCCTCTATTATCTCAGAGACACGCGCTGGAGAGAGTCTATCCCCACCTCTAATCGAGGGTCAATTGTCTCCCCTCTTAACTTTGATGAATGTGACAGCAACCAAACGTGCACCTCTGCAAACACACACACACTCACACACACACAAACACAAATACACACACATGCACAAACCCATGACCCTTTTGTACAACACAAATACAGTACATTCATGTTTTTCATCTAGAAAAGCTGACCGTGGGGGAGAGGACCAAACTATGCGATTTCTGCGTCAAATTAACCACTGAAGCTTTTCAGCCAACGACGGAAAAAACGCACAAAATCAAATGGCATCATTGTTCAATCGGAGATTAGTTCAGGGTGCTGTGACCTTCTCCGGATCTTCTGAAAGGCTCTTAAATATTTGAGCGAGTGCTGTCATTTCTCACTCAATTGTTAAGCATAGAGGGCCCTCTGTCCCTTCGTTCATGGTGAAATTGGTTGTCAGCTTGGGACAGTGAGCATGTGCATGTGTGTGTGTGTGTGTGTGAGAGAGAGAGCCATTGAAGGGGTGTGATCTGTTCCACACAACAGTGCTTTAACGTGTGTGAATGTTCTTCATGTGCAATTTCATTGAGTTTATGTGTGTGTGTGTGTGTGTGTCTTAAGTTACGGTTGCATGTACAGTATTTTTATGAATGTCTCTTATAAAGTTGCCTCTGTAGATAACGATGGATGGCCTTCTCTCTGTGGGATTGTGGTTAGATGTTACAGTCACAGGTGCGAGCATGTGGGAGTGTGTGTCTGTGAGAGAAAGTTTGCTAAAGTGTGAAACAAATGCATGTCCCGGTGGGAAAATCCCTACCTCTAGTCAAGAACCTGCTCTCCCCCCTCCCTCCTCATCCTCCTCTTCCTTCTCCTTAGAAACCAAACACGCCACACACATGTTTTGAGAGCCACAACCTGTGCATAAAGTAAAAAAATATGTTATGACATGTACATGGCCGTAAAACTGGAAACACTGATAGTGTATAGGTACAGGTAAGACATTTTTTTGTTGTTGTCTATTCCTAAAGTTAAACTTAGCCCCTGGAATAAAGATAACATTTTAGTATTAGTGATAAGCATCAAGCCCACATTTTACCCACCGTGGTCATGTCTACAGACTTCCCTGAGTAAAGTTTTAAAATGTATTTTCAGTTTCAAAAATTGGAAGTATCTTTTGAACTTAAGGTTGAAAACGAATGGCAACATACACACATTTTTACATCAGTTTATACAAGAAGATTAGCTGTACAATTTGATCATTTCACTTCACATCACTGCCATTTCCTATGTACTGCATTGCATTGGTGTCCTTAGTCCCAATTGTTACCCATACTGCCAGTGGCCTTGGCCAAACGTGTGAATATGAAACGGAGTGTAAATATAGCTCCATAGCTCACGCTGTTTCCTCCATTGACTCTTGTTAGAAAAACAATAGCATCCTATTATTCACAGGCCTTGATTGAAGTGGAAGAAAAGACTTAACTGTGGGGACATTGTTCATTGCTGCAGTGTCTGAGAGCACTGTGTGGATAAAAAATGGTCTAAAATGCCTTTAGTCTGAAACAACGTATGAATTCCTTCAGCAGACTTGTTCTTGAATGCACCTCCACGGTAAAAAAACTTTCTTGCTCTTTCTCCCCTGTCACATATCATTAGAAGTCCATGAGGTTGGCTGGCTGATGTGCTATTTCTGGGCCTGGGTCATCTGAGTTTCAACAAGCAGAGTCGCCGTCCGACATTGTTTAAAAATGTTCCCTAAACATAAGTGACCGTCAAAGGTCAGGACTCTGAGAATAACTCCTGTGATATTTAGAAACACCTTTTGTTTCCTGATAGCCCAGCTAGCGGGGATGCTGCGGTAACAAGAAGAGCCAGTTGGCATGGCAACTATCCCTGTGACCTCTCCAGCAATAGCTGCGTAAAGGTCTGTTATGCAATAAGTTGAGTTTAGGGTCATGGGTTATTCATAAATGTTTGCTTTGCTTAAAGCATCTTTTATTTTACATACATTTAATGAATTAAAACGAGATGCAAGTTGATCATACCCAACAATCACATAAATGCGAATGGGGTATCGATCGTCTTGACAACGACCCCACAGAGATGAAATGAAGAGTCTTCAGTCTTTAACCAAATCCAGTTGCCCTTGATTTTAACACTTCCTGGGATCACAAGGTTTCTCACTGTTCATAAATGCAGCTATTAACATAATTCAGAGACAGTTATTAGAAGTTGTAAACAGGTGATTACAGAGTTATTTTTCTTAATTATTTCTCTAACAGAACCAGTATCTATTCATATGGGTACATCTGTTATAAACTTGTTATGAATAAAAAGTAGAACATGGGTGGGTTTTGCACTCAAACTGCGGCGGAGAAGGTATTCAGATCCTTTACTTTAGCAATAATCATACTAATAATAATAATACCACAATGGGGAAGTAGCAAACCCCATTACAAGTTAAAAGTGTTGCATTTAAAATGTTACTCAAGTAAAAGTAGGCTACTTCAATGTATTTAAAGCTGTATAAGCAAAAGTAGTTGGCGTGCAGACAATGAGTGTGTGTTAAATGATCATATATTATTGGATTATTAATACCAGTGATGAATTAATGTGTAAGGAGCATTTTACTATTGTAGTTTGTCAAGTTAGTACTTTGGTAGATTGATCTACAACAATGCATCATCTTTTATAACCTTGTAATATGCTTTGTATATCTTAATACACATAGTAATAGTAGCTGTTAAATACAGTGTTTATCTCTACAATGTAGTGGAGTAGATAAAGGAGCACAACATGGAAATACTCAAGTAAAGTACCTCATAACTGAACTTAAGTACAATACCTGAGAAGACCACTCAAGTTTTATACCCACTGACACTGGATTGATATTTTTTACACCCTCAAATAATACTAAGCTTTCAGAGCAGATCATGTGGCAGAAACAGAATTCAGATCAACAGACAAGCCCACAGGACTTGGCCCAGCCTCAGGAATATCTGCATAAATGATTCACGACAGAGGAAATATTGCTCAGAGTGGCTGGTGTAAGGCGGTCGTTTTGTGGACTAACGTCGCTTCTTAATGCGCAGATTATCACCCATTCTTCAGGCAGGGGGCGGGCGAGAGACTCTTGGAGATCCGCTCTTCGCCTCCACCACCGCTGCGTAATCAGGCAGGTCCAGGGCTGAGGCGCACCGAGCCACACAGAGCTTTGCTTATTGATAAGACTCCTTGGAAGAAGAGGACCGCAACTACCGTGCTGACCTGCGACGTGTTTTTTTTTTTACTTCTTCAGACGTCCAGCCTGTGAGCTGGACTTTGGGACGCATCACGGTTAAAGAGACCCATTGGGAAAAGAGAAATCAATTGGATATATTGTATTTTTTGAAGAAACATCCTTGGAACTTCCCTTTCTTTCTGAGTGTCCTGAATAGTTTAGTCTTGTGTAGTTTGTCACTTTTCGTGAGTTTTTTTGCTAATTAAATGTAGGCTATTGCGCTTTTAGACGCACACTTGTGTGCAAGTTGAACTAAATAGATAAGACTGAACATCACGTTGAAGAAAAAACTCCTGAATTGAAACTTGGAGGTTAATAATTCACCCAGAACAGTGGAGCTTCTTCTATTTTTTTTCTTCTTCATTTTTTTGGGTTACAAGGAGGACTTTAACGTTGCGTGAGCACGAGCGCTTATTTCTTCTTCTTCTTCTTCTTCTTTGGATATCTCGGCCGGAGAGACAACAGTGTGGACAGACCGCGTATAGGCGCGCGCAGTTCCGCAGGGCGAGCCGCTGTCCGCCCGCGCGCAGTGCTGAGGAGAGAGGGACTCTCGCGCTTCCATAAATGCCCGGTCCATCGAAGAGGCTCGAGGCTGGGCAGCAAGATGAGCTCGTGGGTCCAGCTGCTACTCGCGTTGCTGGCGGCGTGTCTGCAGTGTGGCGTAGCCGAGGTGAGTTAGCATCAATCACAGTTTGACAGTTTTACCCTTCGACCGCGAAGCACCAAGTAAGTTTTATCGGACATTTTACACGAGCACTGACAGAATTTAGAGCCCACTACCATAAAAGTATGCTGGCTAATATAAACGTAGGCTACAGTTTAAAAACTAACTATGTAGCATTTTTTTCCTAAGAATTAGCCTGCTTCAAAATGAACTAGACCTAACTTATGTTTTTACGTTTTGCATTTGATAACGTATAATTCAGTTATATTTTAGTTTCCTTTGGACTAAATTATGAATAACATTATGAAGAGTATGAGTGCTTCCTTACACACACAAACACAAACACACACACACACACACACAAACACAAACACACACACACACACACACTCACACAGACAGACAAACATGCTAATCAAATCCAGGTGATTGTGTTTTCTTTTTTTTCTTTTTTTTAACTTTGGAGTTAGTGCACCTGCTTTAGTCTAGTCCGATAATAAAAATCCAGTCTTTCCTTTATTGTCTCTGAGAGGGATGGTGTCCTCGCAGAAAATAACAGTTATTCCTTCCATTAACTGCCATTATGAATGGACGCCCAGGGGCAAACACACACACACACACACACACACACACACACACACACACACACAAACACACACACAGCTTGTCTTCTGTGGGTGATGATGAGCCAGGAAACAGAGGCTGCCATGATAGGGCATTCTACAGCTGGATGCTCCACGTGGTGGAGTGATGCATTCATGGATGCGGCTCCAGATGTCGAGCGAGTGCATAAATCAGTCAGTGAGGTTCATCGTACTGTGACATGATGCTGTAAAGGCCAAATGTTAGTTACAGGAGACGACACCCAGGGTGAAATATATCTGGGAGCCAAGATGACACAAAATGGGTGTTGTGGTGTGAAGTATTTGTCATGCATCAACACAATGTAAATCACTTGTCTTGCCAAATGCCGGGCGTCTAAAAACACAAACACTACTGTTGTTTTAAGTGCAGAACCCCTTTACATTTTGAGCAAATGTGACATGGATATTGCCATATAGACACAGATGATGCATATTACTGCTGTTTCCACCTCCGGTGTACCATTTTTGCATGGCTACTCCATTTTAATGCATATTTGTCTGTGAAACATGTTCTTTAAAACTTGAAAAATGAACTGTGAAAATCAACAGGCAGTAGTGATTTATGGATGTGGGATAGATGAACGAAGTCTGACCGTCTGCTGAGGTCAAACAGGAAGACCAAACTTAACTGAGGGTCTTGTCTTAGTCAAGTGAGGCTTGATGATAAATGACATTGTTATGTTCATTTATAAAAAAAGAATTGTGGCATCTTTTGCCTAAACAGCGTCTATAGAAGTAGGTTCAGATGCACATTGAATCAGATTATATCTGTATTGCTGCCTCCGTTGACATTTTATCTGCGTTTCTGACCCCGGAAATTTATCTCCACAAAATAGCACCAGTTTCAGCCACTTAAAACTAAACGGGGTCAAAACACAGAGTTAACAAGTCAGTCATGAGAAATTCAAACAAGTCAAAAAGAGGGCACGACCCTTTGTGAGTGTGCCTTTTTTCATCCAGACAGATGGAGGAGTTTTTTTGCAGGATGTGAACTGACGTCTTTAATTCCTCCTTTCATTCACTGAACCCTTACAATTTAGTGTATGCATGTAGTCTACCATCACCATGACAACTTCACATAAAGCTAGATTTAGGGTAAAACAGCTATGATGGATGACTTTCCAACATGTCTTTTTATTTTATGGCCTGTGTAGATACATGTTCTAGAAGGAGAACGTTACAAAGGCTTTGATGTATACAACCAGGAATTCCCCCATGTCTAATTTTAAAGTTATAGTATGGCAGCTGTGAAATGATGGAGCCTCTATATGAGGTTAGTCACATACACACAGTTAAAAAAAACACATTATCATAAGAGAATGGGTTTAAGAGTGAATGATAATTTAAAAGCTGCTAATAAATGAAGAAGTGCATAAATACATTCAGCTGTGGACCACCAAAGAGGAATCCAGACATTTGCGTTTAGGGAACACAAACTCATCATAATCCTTAATTGCATCAGGCGCCTTTCCAACTCAGAGAGACAAATTATGACAATGGAATTAATTAAAGTCACATTTATCCACACATTCCAGTTTTGCGCACGTGGAGGCGCAGTTTGAAGGACTACATGTGAAACCTCACATGTGCGCTGCTGCTGCGCCGGCAGCCAACTCGACCCCCTAATTATGTACGATTAGATGTTCCTCTCCTCCCCTGCTCGCTGCAGCCGCTGCCTGTACCTGGCATTCCTCAGTATGTCCAACAACCCTTCAGGGCATGGGAGCTTGCTTTAGGTGATAAATGCTTGATTATGTCAGAATTAGTTTTCCTTTGGACCGTGTAAAATGGCAAACAGTATACGGGGACAACCTGAATTCTCTTCATATAATGTTATTATATGACAATATAGGAAGCAGTTTGGTTATACAATACAGTTCTAAGTAAGGCTGTGTAGGCACCGACCAAATTACCTCCTTAGTAGTCTCACTTTACCAGACCTTCCTCCACAGCGCTGTGGAGGGGGGTCTGGCTAGTCCACACAGCATTTTGAGATGGGACATAAACGTGCTCTGGTTTATTGGTATTTCTTTAAACCAATCACAATCGTCATGGGCGGCGCCGGACAGAGCCAAGGTGCCGCTGAAAAATAGACTTGGGAAGAAACTTGTTTTGGTGGAACATGTGTCTGTTCATAAGTTTTTTTTAGTCGTGCAACAGAAAACTGAGATTGGACAGATAGTCTAGCTAGTTGTCTGGATTTACCCTGCAGAGATCTGAGGACCAGGTAACCATAGTCCTCAGAAATCCACCGGTGTTTAAAATGCCAACACAAAGGAAGGTGATTGGCTGGCGTTACACATCGTAGAGACACGCAGGAAAAATGTCTACATTACGCACAGAGACGGGAATCATGTAGTAGGAGCTGAAAAATAAATGAAAAGATTAGTGCCATAACGTGTGATGTTGCAATTTCTTTTTGTTTTATGAAATAGATATCGAAAAGTTGTTTCACCGTACCGTTAAGGAACCGATATTCCTTAACGGAACTAGGGCTCGATACCCAGCCCTAGTTCGAAGAAGTGCTACGGCTAGGTCTCCTGTGTTGCTGTAGATTGACAGTAGGCCAACATTAGTATTATGCCTGTCAAACAGCTGTCTCTCTTATAATGAATAGGATGCTGCAGTTGCTTACTGATATTGTCCTTTTATGATATATCTTAAAGGTCATAAATTTCCCTATACGCACCTATTTTATTAACTTCATATAGTGAATGTATCGTAAGCTCGATCCCGTGGTTGCATGTTGAAAATGACCATTGTGTGTTTAAGCATTCTGTCTGTGGATTTTGATTCAGTTTTGTTTATCAGAACCAACGTGTTTATTTAGTATTTCCTGCTTAGACACAAATTGTCATGACAGCAGGCAGGCACCGCTGTGAACAAAGGCACACATCCTATAATTACCATCAGACACAATTAGCCAAGCAGACGGGTTTGCTCCGTTTGGCGAAGGTAAGAAATCATCATGACGACTCCTCAGGGGCATCGACAGCTCTGCGACAGAGATGGAAGTGTAATGCAGCAGGCATTTCCCCACTGTATAATTTGACTCTATGAAAAGCCAACCAACAATGGGGGAAAGTCAATGGCGTATAGTACGGGCAGGATGAGAATACACGGCCATGTATGGATGGCTGCTTCCTTTGGCTAAAACCTGCTTCCCCTAGGGATTCATTATATTCTCCACAACCTGAAGGTAATTGTACACACAGTTGACTGTACTGGACATACAATATAAAAATAAAAATTGATGTGCAGCCTTTTACATATTATATATATTTGCTGACGTATGTTAATCATAAGACAGTGAAGACTATTACCAGACCACATTTGCTCCTTTGACATCATTTCATTGGTTCACAAACCAAATGAAGCACATCCACAGCCATTTCAACCAATGCGAGGAAGTGTCTCGACCCATGTCTGATCCTCATTCCATTTTAACCCGTCTTTTATTCATCTATTATCCCTCTTTTTTTCAGATGCACCTCCCTTCTCTCCTCTCCATATCACTCCTTCCCCCACTTCCTGACTCCTTCCTGGCTCCTTTGACCCCTAAATGTTAGCAGATGAGAAGACACAACGCCAATAGTCATTCACCCTGCTCTTAGTGACCATTGTGTGTCTGCTTTGGTTAATACCCCCCCCCCACCACACCACCCCTCAGCTCTCTTGACCATTAATGATTTGGGGGGTTGGGGGTTAAACCCACAGACAGGCCACAGAATCACAATTTAGAGCTGTTGCTTGGTTTCTGGTGTGGTGGTAAGGCTGGTGTTATTTTATCCTTTTATTATCCACACACACAAAAAAAGAATTTTCCTACTATCAAGTATTTCCTGTGGAGTCACAACCTGATATTGTTTATAGCCCCCACGCTATGAAACGCCATTGTCTTCCAAAAACTAAACAAAAAAACACAAAAGCCAGACCCTGGCATGGAGTGTTACATTCCTTCATTGTTATAAGTAGAACAAGTCAGTGTAGATGATGTTTAAAGGCCTGGACAGTAACAGTAAACTGAATTTAAATTGGAGTTTGAGTAAGCGCAGCCTTTTTATGTCACTTTTTTTTTATTCAGCGTAAACTGAAGTATTTACAGCCATCACTGGTGTAAATAAAACCTCTCACAGCCCCAGAGAGCATCACAAACTTTAAGGTAACTGTGTTAGTCTTTGTTTTAAAGACTGACGGCAGTTTCATGTTTCCAATCTCGGGGGTTGTGTTTTTGACAAGGGATACCATTTGGATTATATTTTGAGCACCCTTTTTTGTGCCTAATTTTGGGCCCCAGTCTTATTCCATTTCCTCATATGAGTTGTTTAGAAATCCTCAAAAAGCTATTCTTCTAGCCTTTTACACCGCTGGATGGTGATGGCTCAGTGGATATGACACATGCCTTTGGTGTGGGAGACCTGGGTTCAATTTCCACTGTGATATATCAACCAATGTGTCCCTGAGCAAGACACTGTGGGTCTGACATACATAGCAATTGTAAGTGGCTTTGGATAAAATAATCGTGTTCTAAGGTGGTCCAGAGTAATGTATGTTATGTCTTTGCTCTGTTATATTAATTCCTATACACTGGTGTGTTTCAGGGGGAGCCTCTGCCTGCAGCCCTGGTGGAGCTGGTTAGAAACAGCCCCATCTCTTCCATAGAGGACCTTCAGCTGCTGCTGCTCACTGACTCCGTAGGTAAAGACCAGCGCATTCTCATATTACTGTTGATACATATGCTGACACCTGACTCCGTTTTGGGGTGGTATTATGGATCCTAACACAGTTACTTTCTGTCCAAATCTTTATTTTAATCTTTTTCAACTTTATAACCACATGGAACTGACTGAATCTTTCCTAAACCATTTTTAACGTATTGTATTAACAGTATTTCTAACCATGACACTGGTGGGTTTCCTAGTCTTTTGTATGCATTTACCACAAATTCATAAGGATTATATTTTGGCAACACTGATATTAAACATCATGTAATCAAGACTTCACTAAAGAGGGAAATGCTATGAGGAACTGAAATCTATCACAATAAGTGACTACTTTTATACCAGAACTTGTAAACATCAACAACTGAGATTAACAAACGCAGAAACAAGGAGCAGGAATAATGTTTTTTATTTAATTTTTATTTTATTATACTTTTATTAATCCCACAAGGGGAAACTACACTTTGCATGATCTTAGAAACACACACACACCCTCAATATTATAAAGTAAATATTATAACTTTCTATCTCAGTCTCTGTTCATCTCTCTCGGCATGTGCATGCTCATAAGCACAAAGTGACATGAACTACCTCCACACCCTCTTTGTTACTCTCTCTCCTGTTATTGTCTTCTTGTGCATGATCACATCCACCCACACGCAAGGCCTTGAGCGCCTGTTTTATCTCTATACATGCAGGGGGCGCTAGAAGGCCTTAGAATAAAATATACATCACATAAAATATACACCATATGCCGAAAACAGACCGTTTTCAGTTGTGTTTATATAAATCAAATAATGTTTGTTTATTGTTTTGTCTCAGATGAGGAGGATGGGATTTCCGCAGCAAATGGAGGCCAGAGACTACCAAGGAGCCTCGGTGAGCCAAGCCCCCCTTCTTCCTTTTTTTAGAATTCCCCTACAGTGTAGAGGTTGAAGGGTTTCTTGTTGCGCTCAACATGTAAATTTATTGTACGTCACGAAATACAGAGACATCACTGCTATTACTCTCGTGGCTTTTTTTAGATCTTAAAGAGAATTGTTATGGTATGGCTGACAGTTTGTGTGGATGGATATCTGTGTATTCATACTCATAAACATGTTAATAGAAGGTTGGAGTGCTGACATGGAGGATTCCTGATTTTCCTCATGAATGTAAAAGTACTCCATCCTCATTAGTGGAGGACTGTGGTTGTGTTCAGTCCGCCTTCCTGGGAGTTGATTGATGTGACAAGTATGGCTCTAGTGACACGGTAAAATTCTTCCCATCAACCTTTTTTTTGCAATCACGATAAAACAGATGTCTGAATTACTGGACACTAATCTACAACAGTCTGGGTGACTTTCCTGGATTTCCTCTAGTATGAGGAGAGTCTAATGGCTCTACATTAATCACCACAATATGCCCAATATTTTATTTGTCCTTGAATGTTCAAACAGAATTGAACCATGAACCTTTTAGACACAAAGTGCAATGAAATCCCCTCATGTTTCTGTGTAACAGACCAATACAATGCAAAAATCAAAACAAGTCTGATTTGAAGAAGTTGTAGAATACTCATTTGAAATGCATGAGTTTCACATTTTAATCCGCGGCAGATAGAAACAGGCGGTAGTGGCTGCTGCGGTGATAATGCAGGATAGTTGTACGTGCGCTGCATAAGTCATAAGCCACTACTGTATAACATTGTATATTGTGCTTCAATGATGAGAGCTTCTTATCGTACAAAATACGCATGCAAACAAGCTAGATGAGTCACTATGGATGATTGAGTAAGCTTAGTGGAATTGGAAGTAAGTAATTAGGCCTCTTAGCAACTTGGGAGGGTTTAGATTTCAGTGGCAAATGAGGAGCCATGTACATTTAGATTTTTGTCTATTACTTATTGCTTCAACAAGCACACAAATTGAAGAGGTTGTCTAAAGTCAGTGGCTAGTTAAATATTGAAATAGAGTTAAAGATCATTTTTATAATGCATGCATGTTCTGAATTCTAATGCCAATACTAACACAAATACAACCAGTCATACTCAAACTCATGGATGGATTAATGACCGCAAAGAGACACAAAGGGACAACAAGGAGACAGAGCGACAACAAGGAGACACAGAGCGACAACAAGGAGACAGAGCGACAACAAAGAGACAGAGCGACAACAAAGAGACACAAAGCAACTACAAAGAGATGCAAAATGACTAGAAACGCAGAAACAACTGCAAATTGACACAAAAAAACTAAAAAGCGACTTAAAGCGATGACAAAGAGATGCACAAAAACAGGCAAATTGTCTAAAAAATTATGCAAAATTACTTTTTTCTTATGTAGGAGAAATGCTCAAGGTCAGTGCCAAGGGGTGTACTATTTCATAATCTGTGCATGCTCACACTCACACACAGTCATATCTCATCCCTCAGATGCCCAGCCAGCTCAGCAGGCGCTGTGTAAAGTTCGTACAGAGGTGGTTGAGGTCACCAGGGCGATGTTAGACCGTAGCAACGCTAACTTCCTGTTATGGCCGCCCTGCGTCGAGGTGCAGCGCTGCTCTGGCTGCTGCAACACCAAGAGCCTGCAGTGCGTCCCAGTCGTCACGCACACCAGATACTTGCAGGTAAGCATTACCACACACACTTAAACATACAGTACACAAATGTCCAAACACGTACATCTACAACATCCTGGAGAGGCTGCGCTGTCTTTGTGTTATACGCAGAACTCTGATCTGACTTTGATATTCTTCTCAACCTCTCCAGGTCATGAAGATCGAATACATCAACAAGAGACCCACTTATGCTAAAGCTGTGGTGTCAGTGGTTGATCATGTGGAGTGCCGATGTCAGCCCGCTCCACGTCCCTCTGCGCCCAAGAAAAAATCATCTCGCAGACAGCATAACCACCAGAACCGAAACCAGACACTCGGCCAAGGACACGGACAGGTACAATATAAAATGCCTTACATACTTGGTGTTGGGGGAATGCTTTTACTGCACTACGTGGCTTTTGTGTATATGTGTGTAAATGCATTTGTTAAAACCCGCCTATTCTAGGCTAGTCCACTGTTACGATACCTCAACACTTCTGGCACCTGCTTCACAATAAAAGGCATAATCAACTTTCATTGTGGATAACTTTTTCTGTCAAACACCTACCAGAAGAGTTGAGGGTTATATGGTTCTCATGCCTATATTGTTGTTTCATGTAGTAATAATGTATAGGTTTGTACTATATTTAAATGGGCGGCTGTGGCTCAGCGGTAGAGCAGTTGCCTGCCAATTGGAAGGTTGGTGGTTCAATCCCTGGCCCTGCACATGTCTTGTGTCACTAGACACAAGACACTGAACCCTGAGTTGCCCCCGATGCTGCGCGTCGGAGTGTGAATGTGTGTGAGTGTTTATCTGATGAGCAGGTGGCACCTTGTACGGCAGCCTCGGCCACAGTGTATGAATGTGTGTGAATGGTGAATGTATCCCTGTATGATGTAAAAGCGCTTTGAGTAGTCGTTAAGACTAGAAAAGCGCTATATAAATACAGCACATTTACATTTAAATAACTTTCGGCTGATATATACTTTTTTACATTAGATAATAAATACATTCTTACTTTTATGTAGTCAGCATTTATATTATGTATCTACTCATTAAAGCTATAATGCAGAACTATTTTATAGTAATGAATGTCTGCTATATTCAAGCTTTTGCCAAATAAGTTGCTACAAAGCTTATTAAGACAATCAGCTCCATAAAAAATCTCTCTGCATTTCTCAGTATGGCGATGTGATGTGTATCTATGTCATCGCTGATGAAGGACAACAACAGCGTTCAGCTTTGGAGATGAAGAGGACATAAAAACGACAAGATAACTACCTATTCTAAAGAGTCCATCATGTTTTTTTAATCTTCCGTGTTAGTAACTACATTTAGAAGGGGGGTTGCGCAATCTTCAAGGGCTTGCATCATGTGGGTGCTCCTACAGTGTTCTTGTCATTAATTTGAATTCCTCATGGGGGCTACAGAAAGAACATACTATAGCTTTAACAAAACCTTCTTTTGTGACTGATACTTTAATGTATTTAAAGCTATAGTGCATAGTTTCTGTTGCCCCCATGAGGAATTCTAAATAATGACAACAAAACTGTAGGTGCGTCCACATGATACAGCCTTCCTTGATTGCGCACCGCTCCCAACCCTCCCCCATGCAGTTGCTAGTATCAAAGGAAGACACAGAGGATTAAAAAACATGATGGACTCTTCAGAAGAGGTAATTATCTTTACTTAAGTTTCTGTGTGCGAAAGTCGCCGGACAACCCTATCTTCTGAACATTGCCATACTGACAAATACAGAGAGAGTTTTGTGGAGCTGATAGTCTTAATTTGCGTTGTAGCAACTTGCCAAACTTTTGGCAATGGCTTGAATGTAATGGACGTTCATTAATATCAAAAGGCTACTGAAAGGCACTAAAGCTTTAAATGTGTAGAACTAACACTTTGGTTGAGCATTACTGGACAAAGCTGAGATCTAGCTGAATTAAAATCTTTTACTTTTTTTGTGAAAGGTCAAGGTTCACTCCAAGGATGAACTCCATCAGTGGGATGAGCTGAAGCAGAACCAGAGGGCCCACTTGGAGGACCTCCTGGAGCATCACTGGAGCCCTAGAGGAGACAGCTTCACTCAGCCTGGAGAAGGGTACAGCCTGGTTAGGGAAGACACATCTCGCACTGGAGAGGCTATTCCTTTTTCCCCACACTGGGCACACAACTCCACCAGGCTCCTTGGGACTAAAGACCAAACTGAGAACCAGGAGAACATTTCCTCAGTGGACAATGTTGGTGCTGAGGAAAAGAACCAGTTGGTAGAAGGTGGGGAGCTGTTGCTGCTCAACAACACTGAAGGGAAAGTTAATGAGGAAAATGAGAACAGGGACGAAGGCACGCAAACGCATAGTCCATTATGGCAAGAAGACAGATCCAAGAGCCACACGAGTGGTTCCTCACACCCTGTTACTCCGCATCTTCTAGCCAAGCTCAGTCCTACTGAGGCGCCTGGTGAGAGAGTTGGGAGCAGGTTCCGACCGACCAAAGAGCCAAATCCAGAGCCTCGAGAACAGGCGAGACGAAGAGACAATGAGACTCCTAAGGTGGTGAGGATATTACAGATTGAGGAGGAAAAACTGGAGCAGGAGAGAAAAGAGCTTCTACTTCTCCACAAGAGGCTTGACCAAGAGAAAGAGATCCTGAGACAGCAGCAGATGAAACGTGAAGCGGAGGAAAGGGAGAAAGAAAAGGAAACAGATAGACAACATCAGCTGCATGATAAACATCATCATCATCTGCAAACAAGTACAACACAGAAACCAGGTATAAGACGTTATTGAAAACTATGGGTTACTAAAAACACAAATCAAAATACTAGGGCTGGACGATGAATCACTTTCAAATGGAAATTGTGATTTGAAAGAATGTGATTAGCTAATCGTGAACACAAATGTGTAGTTAAATTATTTTTTATCCCTGTTTTCATTATTATATGAAATATTTTTTGAAGATACATGCTGGAAAAATTTTACGTATCACAGATTGTTTACAGAAACAGTGGATTTTCATTTATTTTGTATTTATTTATTTAACAGGGTCGTAGAAGGTGCAATATGTAGCCAAAAAAATAATCGCAAACCAAATCGTAATTGCAATATCTAAAAAATCACATTCCATTTTTCCTCAAATCGTTCAGCTCTAAAAACCATTAACATTAAGTAACCTGTCATTATAAAACGTTGTGCTCAAAGGAAACACATTAACAGGTTTTTATTTTTCTTGTTTTGTTAACTATTGTGCATTTTTAACTCACAACGACCAGAGCCACAAGAGAAAAAGTCATCTTAATACTATGTAAATCCTATTCCGACAGCGACAACATCTACGACAACCACACAGCAGCCATCAGCTCCAGCAGGCCCCAGACCCCCAGCCCGTCCAAAGAAAAGGATCAGGAAGAATCGCAAACGAATCAGCAAGGCAGCCATGAGAGCAATGCTAATGTAGAGCTAAAATAAAGCCAGGTGGGTTCCCCCCCCCCCCCGAATATTTACATAATAAATGCAGAGGTGGGTAGTAACGAGTTACATTTACTCCGTTACATTTACTTGAGTAAGTTTTTGAAAAAATTGTACTTCTAGGAGTAGTTATAAATCACTATACTTTTACTTTTACTTGAGTAGATTAGTGAAGAAGAAACTGTACTCTCTCCGCTACATTAGGCTACAATGAGCTCGTTACTTTTCTTTTTACCTCTTTGGTATTCTACGCGTCATTGTTTTTACCCCAGCGTACGTCTCATTTTAATGTTTTATTTTGACAAAGAGAGAGAGTCTTCTGCTGAAGGCTCTTCCACGTGACTGTGTTTCACCAATCAAACGTCGTTGTGCAGTCACGTGACCATACTCGATCTCAGCGGCGGGACAGGTTAGCTTTACAGTCGTAGCAAATCAAAGATGTCAGAATCAACCATCGCCAAGGCAACGCAGACCAGGAGGTACCCCCCCCCCGGCCTCATAGTGAAAGCATGGTTACCTTTACCTGCGAAACAGCAGCTACATCATGCAGTGTCTTCTGTGTTCACCAAAACAAACGGACATGTGAGCATTCAAAAACTCAACACCTGAGGAAACGTAGCGGGTAGTTTTAGTTTTGCTGTGGAGAGGTGGATGTTTGTCTTTTAGTTACATACAGTATGTTTTGCACATGCAGTATCCATCCAAATTTGATGTGACAAGTCTCTCACTTAAGCTATTTTGTAATTAATACATTAATTTTAATTTATTTTATTGATTGGATGAACTATAATTTGCCCAAAGTTACTCGTAAAGTTACTCAACAGTTTTTTCATCAAGCAATTTTTTACTCTTACTCAAGTAATTATTTGGATGACTAATTTTACTTTTACTTGAGTCATATTATTCTAAAGTAACAGTACTTTTACTTGAGTACAATTTTTGGCTACTCTACCCACCTCTGAATAAATGTGAATGTAATATTTGTATTTACTGATTATAAAGGTACTTTATGTTCAATTCACTCTGCCAGTATGTACGCAGTTCAAAATATGTCTTCCTATGTTTCCCCCTTCAGGGACACAAAGTAAACTTGGTGTATTTCTTGGATCCAGAGATGAAGCAGAATGACTCCCTTCGTATAAGTATTTATTCACATGTCAGTAACCTGCTCTCCTCCGTAACACTACTAATGACTGTCTGGTGAACCTGTAACTACACATGTGTGGACTAAGAGGAGGGCGAGACGAAAATGGGATATAAATAAAAAAGGTGGACCTGGTCAAGAAAATGCCTTGCTCTGCAACAACAGTTGCTGATATGAAGTCACAAGTTTCACCCGGAGACAAATTGGGTGCGAACACAGAACCTGTGCGGGGGGGGGGCGTGAAACTGCATCGCTGTAAAACTGTGGACAATGGTGCAATTTCGAAACCTTGCTTTGATATCAACAGAGAGAAACTGCACTTATACTTATGTTGACAGAACCGAGTCCACGGGGGGTTTAAATGACATTTGTTGCTGAAAGACTTTTGTGATAACGATGAGATGGACGACATAACAATTTTGTGTCATTGAAGAATCTCTTGTATTGTAATTGGATAATTTTAGAGACAATCATTGATAGACTTCAAAAACAAAGGATGTTGACTAAAATGAGCAGTATCTTTCCATGTGGACAAAATTCATACTGAGGGCTCAGTGTTGGGAAGATAAAGCTGTGTAGATTTACCCTACTAAGGCCTGATATCATTTATTAGCTCTGTAAAAACAGTCATGGTCTCTCTTTAACCATATTTAATGACATTTAACTCATTGCAAACACTGGAATTACACAGATGTGATTGGAGGGCAAAACAAACAAAAATTTCATTGTAGGTGTGAAGAAAAAGGTGCACGAGGATACAAGGCGATAGCATTACACCTGCGACCTGACGTTGTGCTATGTTCCCTATTTATTTATCTCTACCACTACTGTGGATTAACTTTTTATACAAATACTGCATAAAAGATGTGGTTGAGATATGTAACAGTGCTTTGTGATGACTGGGTGGTTCAAACGGAAAGAAACACAAAACAAGTTTTGTTTTAAAAAAAAAAATGAAAAGACAAAAAGATGAAAACCTTCTGCGTCCTCCCAGGATCATGCTGTGTTTGACTTCTGTGTAAAAAAACAACAACTGTGTGATTGTTTTGTATGCCTAAGTGTGTGGTGTAGTGTGTGTAAGAGCTTGTGCCTACACCTGCTGTACACTTCTGTCATGCATCTCAATACTCATGTAGAAGCATGTACAGCATCTGTTTCTCTCATTGATAAAGACATGTCTCTAAACCACTGAAACAATCAAATTCCTTTGAACTCTGGGAGGAGGGGAAAGAAACACCTAGCCTACAACACATTTTTCTATAAGTGCCCGTACTGTATTTCTTTGTTAAGGCTTTAGTGCGTAACTTTTTGATATTAATGAATGTTACATTCAAGCCATTGGCAAATTAGTTGATACAAAGCTAAGTAAGACTACAGCTTCACACAACTCTCTGTATTTCTCAGTATGGCTATGTTCAGAAGATTGTGGCGTCTGGTGACTTACCCGCGCATAAACTTGAGTAAAGATAATTACCTCTTCTGAAAAGGCCATGCTTTTTTTTTTTTAATCCTACATGTCCTCCTTGGCTACTACCAACTGTGTGGAGGCGGGGTGGGGTCACGTGCAAAATCACAGAAGACTTGTATCATGTGGACGTGCCAACAGTTTGGTTGTCAATACTTAGAATTCTTCATGGAGGAAACAGAAACTACGCACTATTATAGCTTTGATCTACCACACATCGTTTTTGATATTTGAATTACAGAAAACTAAAAGGGTCAAAACAAGTACATCAAAAAGCCAAACATTTCAAATGTAGATATTGTTTTTGTGTCCTTTATATTTCCATTAGTAACAATACGTAGCAACACACTGGTGATGCTGTTTGTGACCAATAATCCATAATCAATCAAACATATTAAGTTATTGAAAAACATGGCTTGTACTTTCTTCATACCAACTTACAACTGTTACTGATTTTGTCTGTTTTATTATAAGCTATGATGAAAAAAACAGAATGTTGTGATAACTTTGTCACTCAATGCTATTTTAAAATGGGTATAATAAGCTAATGTGCTTAAATCTTAAATCTTTTGTTTTGTGTTTTTATTCCTTTTTAATAGTTACCCTTCTATTATCACAAATTAGCTTCCAAAAGGCCAAAATGTTATTATGACATACAGTACATTCAAAAAAACTCTCATCTGCGCCAACAATGAATGTCAAAGGGATTTTCAGTGTCTACTTTCATTCTAGCTGTTCTGTGAGGTTGTTAGGGTTAGGGTTAGGGTAGTCTCACATTGTCAGACTTTCCTCCACAGCACTGCGGAGGAGGGTCTGGCGAGTCTACATAGCATTCCAGGATGAGAGAAAAACATGCTCTGGTTTATTGTCTTTAAACCAATCACAATCATCTTGGGCAGTGCTAAGCGCCGGACAGAGCCACGGTGCCGCAGCAAAATAGCCTCGGGAAGGAACTTGTTTTAGTGGAGGATGTGCTCGTTCAAAGGTTGTTTTAGTCGTGTACAGTAAACTCCGATTGGACAGATAGTCTAGCTAGCTGTCTGGATTTACCCTGCAGAGATTTGAGGAGCAGTTAACCATAGATAAATTTACTGGAGTTTAAAATTCCAACACAAAGAAAGTGTAAGCTAACGGACATCTGGACGAAAAGGACATACGGTGGAATTTCCAGCAGTAACGGAGCAGAACGTCGCGGATATAGACTACGGTTAGGGTTAGATGAGAAGACAGGTTTTGGGTAAGGGTTACGTCTCGGTACTTATAAAGTGAGTCACGTATAAAATTATCAAGTACATTATTGCGTTTGGCATCATATTTATTCACTGCAATGTTGCGTTGTAGGAGGGTTAGGGTTGAATTGTCAGTGTTGACGCATACGCAGTATGCCTGTCTTGTTGTTCGCTCGGTACGATCTAGCATCTACCCAAAAGAGTTCAACAAATTTAAATACTGACTTGATGACCATGCTAGAGGAAGTGAAGGGATCACCTAAATGTTTACAATTTATCCTGTGGGGCACATACAGTGAGGAAAATAAGTATTTGAACACCCTGCTATTTTACAAGTTCTCCCACTTAGAAATCATGGAGGGGTCTGAAATTGTCATCGTAGGTGCATGTCCACTGTGAGAGACATAATCTAAAAAAAAATATCTCCAGAAATCACAATGTATGATTTTTTAACTATTTATTTGTATGATACAGCTGCAAATAAGTATTTGAACACCTGTCTATCAGCTACAATTCTGACCCTCAAAGACCTGTTAGTCTGCCTTCAAAATGTCCACCTCCACTCCATTTATTATCCTAAATTAGATGCTCCTGTTTGAGGTCGTTAGCTGCATAAAGACATCTGTCCACCCCATACAATCAATAAGAATCCAACTACTAACATGGCCAAGACCAAAGAGCTGTCCAAAGATACTAGAGACAAAATTGTACACCTCCACAAGGTTGGAAAGGGCTACGGGGAAATTGCCAAGCAGCTTGGTGAAAAAGGGTCCACTGTTGGAGCAATCATTAGAAAATGGAAGAAGCTAAACATGACTGTCAATCTACCTCGGACTGGGGCTCCATGCAAGATCTCACCTTGTGGGGTCTCAATGATCCTAAGAAAAAAAAAGTTCTTTTGAAACTCCAAACTCTAAACCTGACTTTTGTATGACATCATGAACTCTCTGACTTTATACCACCTTGTGTGGATTTATTTACTAAGCCTGTTTGGCATGTTGTGTCTACACAGAGCATCTGCAGCCCCTAGAGACATCATATTGACTCCTGAAATTCATTTTGAGGTTCAGCACTTTGTATTGAACAGTAGTCCCAGGGATGCACAATGCGGTTTGTCAATTTGACAAAGGGAGGAGAGAAAAGAAAGAGTGGGGGTTGATGTACTGTAGGTGAACTCTGGCACACACTCTCTTTGTGGTTTGTTTTTCACATTTACTAACTTGACTCTTGGCTGCAAAAACTCCCCAACTCAGCAGCCAGCTGCACAGCTATGTTTGCTAATTATCTAGTCAAGAAGTCATTTACTCTGCTGTCTAAATGGAATCATACGAGGATGGTTTTGACACACACAATGCATGTCCACAGATTTAAACCATATTTAATTGATAATTTAGCAGAAAGCGTCAAGCATCTCCACCCTAAATCCCCCTGTATGTGACTTCTGAAATTCAATGTGTATTTTGGAACTCATGCATTACTTCCAGTTGCCCTACTGTCAATCTCACACAGACCTACTACTTCTAAACAGCAGGCCATCTCCAAATTCAGCATCGAGGTGAGATGCCTGTTTTTCCGCGGGTGTCCAAACAGCTCCCCAAGCAGCTCCTCAACCCCAACCCCAACCCCCGCATGCGTCAAACAGGAGGGGGAAAGATAAGTGCGTGTCGGCTTGTTGACTGTGACTAACATACACAGGGGTTAACCACCATGACGGTGTGGGGTAGGGTCTCTGAGGAACCAGAGACTGTGACTAAAGACACAAGATGGTCCATAGGTCACTGATTGACCTTAAAAGACGATATGGCTTGTTGGGTCTCAACAACACTTTTACCTAACCAGCAAACAACCACTGGAACAATATAATTACCCCATCAAGAGCAGAACCTGGCGATCAATTTAACAAAGACCAAACTGATTACGAACCATGACCTAATCATTATAATTAGTTAGTTTCAATCAAAAACTGTTACACAATGTCAACTGTGTTGGGCTTCATTGGTGGGGCATACTGATGCCTTTAGCAGGGTTTTCCGCTGGGTCTTAAAAATATTTTAGGCCCTAAAAAGTCTTAAAGTATTGTGTTCTAGGTCATAAATAATTTTAAACAGGTCTTCATTTTCCTACGTCCACGTAACGCTACCTCTAATGCTCATTGAAATGCTCCTGCAGCACTTTTGTGTTGATTTGTTTTTTTAATTCTGTTGTGATGTAGTTCTTTCTTTCGCTAGTCCAAATATAATTTGCTGTATTATAACTACAAATGAGACCAACAATGTGTGTGAAGTCAGCCATCGAAACATGTGGTGGGGGCCTCTGGGAATGTGCATCCATGCAGAACAGGAGCAGCTTCAACATTACTTAACTAAAAGCCTATTGAAGTTCTATTCTTCTTTTCTCTTATCTTGTTTATCAACAGGCTTTTTTTTTAAATGTCAAACTGTACATTTTAAACATCAATGAGAAAGCAATGCTGTGCTTGTTATAGATCTTCTCCATCATCAAGAGTGATTTAGTCTCAGTAAATAGTGAAAAAGTCATGAAGCATAACTCCTTTAAACTTCCATGCTGTGAATGGTGGGAGTTTTTAATGAGTTGGTGTTACAGAGCATGTGGTTTTAAAGGATTACTCATCTGTGGTATCAAAAGGATGCTTTGGTTAATGAGGACCCATATTTCAGATGTCTAGGGGAGAAAAAAATCAAATGGAAAATGTATGTAAAAAACAACGACTATACTACACTATACTGCCCTGACCAACAAACGAAGACATAACTGTCTGTGTTTTGGTATGACCTGGATTCCCTGATGTACAGTAGCAAGGAAACCGGAGGCCTTTGAACAGGAGGTTACACAAGCATCCGAGCATCCGCCACACACACACACCCTACACCTTCCAGCGCTTTTATTTTCCTGTTTTTATGTACTACAAACGACAGTCACATGCTGTACACAGATGGCCACTACCTCTGTCATCAAGCACACAAACACTTACTCTTTCCATCAACATACACCTTTGTCCTTGTCTTTTATCATTTATGAATTTGTCACTCACTCACTCACTCACAGCATCCTCGCCTTCCAGGGAACAATAGCCGACAGACGGAGACCGAGAGGAATGTGACTGTTTTTGGGCCGAGCATCTGGCCGAGCAGCCAGGAATGCTGGGAAAACACATCAAATCACCTTACCCTGTCTTTCCACTTTTAAGGTCTTGGCCAAATACAGGAGTGTGTTAGCGCCACAGGGGCATCATGACTCAGTCGGTGTGTGTCAGACTGCTCCTCAGCCTCATCAGACAGGAAGTTGTACCTAGCGATGTGCTGAAAACACAGGAAGTTGATATCAACATGCCTGGAATTCCAGCATTGTGCTCTTTCTACAGAGACAAGAAAGACTTGTGCATCGCTTATGCACAATATGTTTATGATATAAATGTGTAATACCGCATTGCAACCTACAAACATGCATGTACATCACACACTCACTGTCAGAAGCCTGAATACTCCGCACAGCCCTGTCAGGCTAGACAGATGTGCAGCTAAACAGCAATACATTAGATTAGGTACAATGTGAATGTGCACGTGTGTGTGTTTGCATGTGAGCTATACACAGTTCTGCATTTGCAGTGATAACCACCTTCTGATCTGGAAGTCAGCTGCCAAATTACCATGCCCAACCTGAAAATGGTACACCTGTTAACAAATAAAGACACACGGGTCATATGTTGTATGTGTAATATATAACGAGTCAGGAATACATCAACACACTAATTCATGTGATTTCAATTTAGCATATTTAAATGCAGAAATATGTAGATTCAATACTACAAATATATCTGAAGTCAGTAATATTTTGTCTTCTGTGGTAATTTTCCCTTAAGAGTTAGGAGAGATGTTTGTGTGTATTGTTCAGCATGTCAGTTGCTACAGGCTTTAATATCTTATGTTTTGTTTTAATCTTAAATGGAATAATAATTAAAAAATAATAAAAATTAAAAAATATTTTAACAGTGGACAGTCTCAACAAAAACTGAACATTATAATCTCCATGAAGGTAGAGTGTATTGTATTGTATCAGACTACCTTAGCCTTAGCTAGGTGTAGCTAATAAACTGCCAACTGAGTGAATGGTGCACAGTTTGCCAGCCAGCCTGAAAACTTTAAACTGTGTGTGGGGATGAGTGTGTAAACCATTAAAAAAAACATACTGAAGACACACATTTTACAAGTTTTAATGATACAAATACAAAAGTGCAGCAAACTTTGCAGACCTTTTCAAACTTTTATTATTCTATAACTGAAAGAAGGTAAAAGGTAGCTTCAACAATACAGTATTTTCACTAGTTTATTTCATTGCAAATGTCTCTGTAGTACCTAAGTAAAAACTTCCAAACAATCACAGTGCCAAACATAGGAGTATCAGTGCGTACTACTACATCTACAGCATGTAGATAGCATACTGTATATACTTTATATACATTCAGCAACACATAGGCGTCAACATTGACAACAAGGTCCTAACTCACACCTTTATGCAAACATGCATACATGACTGCAGCGAACATGCCAGTCAACACAAATTACACATTTTTCCCATGAGTGCAGTTGGCATAGTTCTACCTTTTATCTCTTTTGTGAGAGAGACAGGGCCTTAAGGAAGTAATACAAACTACATTTCAACACACCTCTTGAGAATCTGTGCTTAGACATGGACATTATGTGTGTTAACGCCTTACATGCTTGAAAATATATACATGGAAGTAAATACTTTTCTGAGAATCTCTCAAGCCATAGAATACAACAATCAAGCTGGGCTGTTGATTTATATTATATAAAATTTAAATGTGCTCTTGTTATTTCATTCTTCCCTGGAATGTGTGAGGAAGTTTCCAAAAAGACAGAATCATTTTGTTTGCCATACTGAAGTCCATCTCTTCGATTTCCTGTCCTTGCATTGTTCTCACAGGCTCAGCTCACTACTGACCCCCATTGGTCAGACATCCAATCTGATGTTGGTCTGATAAGACATTCAACCAAGCAAAATGGGTCCTTTCACATGTGTAAAAACATATTTATTATTGCACATGATTGCATATTTTCCACATGGAAGCAGCAGCAGGAAGTAGCTTAACATAAAGTGGAAAGTGTATTAAAAAACAAACAAAATAGAAATTCCTGATTGCCTAATTGTTATAGCTGCTGAGAAAGCCTCATAAGGTGCTACTGGATGTGCTCTTCCCTCGCATCTTGCAGGTCACTGTGACGCTCTCATGAAAGCTGCTGGGAGGTGGCAGTACCCAGAGGGCTGTGCAATGCTCCCTTGAGGCCAGGGAGTGAAAGGTCCTGAGATGTACGCTGGAGGCTGGTGGCTGCTGGCGGGCTCGCTGAGGCCCGGCGGGCCGTCCATCTTATCGTGACACTGTTGGTCTCGCTCAGCGCTGTCGTGCCTGTGTGTGTTTGTGTTGGCGTCGCTGTGAGATATGAGATCCTGTGTGGACCTGGAGACACTGCGGCTGGGCAGACACACATAACCTTCCCCAAAAAGGCTGAAATTCACCGGGGAAGGAGACGCTGAGTCATCCGATGGCGATTCTTGTTCTTTCTTCTTGTCTTCACATCTGACATCCGCGGACTTGCAGCTTGGGCCCGATGACTGTCAATAAGGAACAATGGTGTTCAGTGTGACACTTCATTGCTGCAAATTAATGAATACTATTTCTTTGACAATCTTAGCTTGCTGATTGTCATTTTCTAATCTATAAACTGATATACACTAGACTTAAGATTCTCCCCCCCCCACAAATGCATACCATTTATCCCATGATCCTTTTTATTTATTTCTTTGGACCAGTATGTGCTCTTCTGAATTGTTTTTGTTCTCACCATATATTTCCCTAGCACTCAAGTCAAAATGTAACATTTTATTTGACATTGTGTCAATTAAAGAAATAGTTCATAATTTTTGCTTTCTTGCCAACAGTTAGATGAGAGGATTGATACCACAGCCAGCAGCTGGTTAGCTTAGCTTAGCATAAAGACTGGAAACAGGGGGAAACAGTTAAAGGTAACAGCCCCTCTAAACATCACTAATTATTAAGTGGTGTCACAATTCTTTATATCCACGATTTGATGCGATTTAAAAAAAGAAAAAGAAAAGAAATTTCAGCACCGGCGGCTGAGCCATTGTTAGACTACTACTAGTTATTGTTTGTCAAGATCAACAGATCATTGTTTTTTCCCCTGACAACTATCATTTACATTTTCAAATTCTTCTTTAAAAGATAGGCTACAAGTTATCAAGTGTGATATAACCGCCATATTGTTATTTTGGTAGGATTTCTTTTTTTATTTTCCATTTACACAGAGTGCTTGAGAAATTCTGGATACCTGACAATTGAAACTGGTTGGGAGTAACTGACCTGACAGAAGATGTATGGCCCGCTGAAGCTCATGGAGGACGTGTCAGAGGCTTTAACCTTCTCAGCAAGGCAGAGCAGGCTATCGCACTTCCAGCAGCCCTTGTCCTGCTCCAGACAATTGGTTTCAGTGTCCTTGGTTGGCCACAGCCAAGCTTCTGAAGTGCTGCAGCAGAGAGACAGAGAGAGAGCAGAGAAGTGCTAGTAATTCATGCTTTCATGTCTTTCCTGAATGATTACATCTGTATTCCACACATCTTCCATCTTTTCTTCCATGATAGAACAATTTGTTGTTATCATCATCTGTCTGGTAATGTTAAGTGTAAAACGCATTACCATGTTGACACTTTGTCCAATTGCAGAACTCTGCAGATGGTCGTGCTCTCATTCTGCATGGGAGTCCCTATGGTGCCAGACTGGATCACAGAAAAGTACATCAGGGTCTACACATTAAAAACTACAATCACACACATGTGCAGGATGCTTTTTTGACACACCAGAAATGGAAATAATTCAATCAAATTCTGGAAATATTCAGTCTCACCTTGACCTCAGACATAATTTTGCTTTTGCCAGGAGACGGAACTGAGTCCACCCACAGAACTGCCCTCCTGTTTGTTCAAAATATAAAAAAAGAGAGTTGTATTAAAGATGAAACATCCTGTAATTCATAACACCTTCTTTGGCATGTAGGTACAGCCTGTTTAGTGTGATTTTTTGTGTTTTACAAAGCAATACATTTCTATAATGGCAACATCTGTACGTAGCGGTGCAAAGTAATGTGGTATTAGTATTTCAATTTTATATTTCATTGTTTTTAGATTTACTTGGATTGCATTTTAGATTGGCTTTTTTCATGTGGATGTGCTCTAACACACTTATCTGATAGCTGTAGTTACACTTTGTTTAACAGGAAGTGTTAAGAAGTACCTTTGACAAGCTGGAATGGTGCAGTATAGTGTGAGGAAGACTGCAGCCACAAACCCAGTGATGATGAAATAGATCAGGGTTGTTAGGGAACAGGTGGCTGTCAGGGGACAGAAAACAGAATTAGTGATGATAATGATGATGATCATTCTTCATATGTATTGCAATGATTGTTTTTGGCCCATGTGCTTTACATGTGAATGACCCAGACACTCCAGAAAAAAACAAGAAATCACAACTAAATGGATAGAAAGTAATTCCCATAAGAATAGGCAACATCTTTTTTCTGTATCATAGGAACAAAGTTTAAGGATAAAGAAGGGGGTATTAATTGAGATTTATTTATATGTAAACAACCTCTTGTACGAACTACTCTCAAAAGCATGTGTAGTTCAGTTTGTAGGGGTGACGTTGTGGAATGGACGATGAAAATCAAACAGAGCCATATTATCACTCAGATTCAAGAAAACACTACAGAAAGTGGACTTGAATATATTAAAAGGAAATGTACTCACAGTGTAAAGACATATGTTGTTGTATTATTGTAAGTTATTGTATGACTTACACTTTTTGTATGCTGTATATGCCAATTTTTTTCCTGTAAAAATATAATATTGTAAAGTAAGGGCAGGACTTAATACGCATTATGCTTCTGCCTGCTCCTTCTCGAACTTATCCTTTCTTTGTTCTGTGACGGAATCAGACTGATTGGTATATTATGTATATGATGATGATGCATATGGTGTTTAATCTTTGTTTTGTTTGATTTTTTTGTTTTGTGTCTCTTAAAGTGCGTTGATTGTTCGAGATTAAAAAAAACCAAAACTAAACTATGTACGTTTGGCACCATGTGGAATGTGATATCATATATTTGTGTGCATGCTGCTACTGTATATACCCTCATGTGAGGTCCACTCCACAGGATCGGTCCATTTAGAGGGAATTCCCTTATAGTGTGCAGGGACGATCAGCGACCTGACCCTGACCTGGTAGCGCTGGGACGGGACAAGAGAGGAATCCAAGATGCTTAGGGACATGGACCCCTCTGAAATGTTCAGCAGGACAGTAGATCCCTGAATAAGAAATGCATATAGAATCCATTAAATGGGTTTTAGTATAAAGGGATTGTAATGAAGGCGTATAGCTGGACAGGAGGAAAACACTTAACACAATAAAAGCTTACCTGATCCTGTGTCCTGTAATAGCAGACCTGATAATACAGTCTGATTTCTGAAGCTGTGTTTGGATTAGTCCATTCCACCAGCCAGTTGCTGTCTTTCTTCCTCACCTTTACCTGGTGCGGGGGCTTGGGACAAACTGTGCAACAAGAGAGTTTGTAACATAAATGACTCAAGATTTGATTTTTTTGTGGTTTGTTTTCAAAAAGGTTTTCCTATTTCTGCAACAACATCATTTCCCCAATAACATCATGTCCTATTTAGGATATGAGTCTATCTATTAACTCTGTGGTTCCAAAAATGTCTCGAAATCTAATCTCTAATTACATAGAAAAGAATGTTTCCAAATTTTAGTTACAAGAACATGTTTTTGATACAATTATGAAAGTCATTTATACTTTAAATGGTCTTCCATTGAAACGCAACAACTTAAAGATTGTATAAAATAAAATATGTTACACTTCTTATTCCAATAAAACAACCTGGCATTGTAAATAATTAAAATTGCTGAGAGAATCCAGCAAGTGTATAAATGTAAAAATTGTCAGACACTAGTCTATTCAGTTTGAGTATACTATAGACCAGCCTGGGGTATAATGTATGGGTATAATACTGGGTACAGGCGCATATTTTAACAAAACACATGTAGCTCTTTTGGATGTAAATCGTTTCAGTGTGGGGAGGCTCATTTGGAACAATTTACCAGATGATACTTTGAATCTACTAGAGTTTTTTTAATTCCAGGCATGACATCTTTGTCTTTTTTTTAGTAAATGGAAAGAGTCTTCATCTATTTTTTTGGTGAATATTTCGACAAGTGTGCTTTAGTTGTTTTATGACAACAAAACTTAACCAAACCCATGTAATCTGATCGTATCTTATTGCCTGGTTATAAGCAGAAGGGGATGCAGTAGTGCCCTTCAAACACTAGGTAGGGCTACGGGACACACATTCACATCACAAGATCATCACACTGACACTCTCAATGTTTCCTATAATCATGTGCCCTCTGTCTCTCGTGTCCACTCACTGTGTTGGTCGGCATTAAAACTCTTGGCATTGCGTGCTGGTAGGAGCTCCAGCAGCAGCTGTGAAGGCTCTGCGTCAGTCAGCGAGCAGCTGTACCTCATCACCGCCCTGCTGAGGTCAGGGCTGACTTTTGGGTTCCTACAGCATATCTTAGACCTGAAGGCAGGCATTATAAGGAGAAGTTTGAAAAAAATTACGCCTGGATGTTTTTTTTCAGTCTCATCCAGGTGGTATTGTGGACTTACGGTGCAGTCTGGTTGGGTCGACATGCCAGTTGATAGGTAACGAAGAGATCCACCTCTGTGCTCACCTCCCAGCTACACATAACCACATCCTCTTCCTCTAGCACACAGTGCAAACTGGGAAACTGCCCAGTGTCTAGAGCCAGAGAGACAAAGAGCTTATAAAAACAGCTGCACAATTTCACTTTTCACATGAAAATTGATAGAGGGAGAAGATTGGAAATGGGAGGAAAATAGAAAAGGAGCATGGACTGTATTAGAAGAAAATGCCCATGTGGGGTAATGTGATACATGAAATATCTGAGCCAAATTGTTTTACTTAGAAATGTCAGCGTTGAAGGTATTGTACACATAAAGAAAAGTAGTTACAATTGTGTCAATAGATTGCATTTCAATTTTTAACAATGCTGAATACTTTGACTTACTTTCTTCAGTGTGCCAGGTCACCACGGGACTCCAATCGCTCCACTGACCCACACTGGCTCGGGCCCTGACCCTGGCTTCATATCTGCGACCCGGAAGCAACAATGGCTTCTCCAGTGTCATACTTGTGTTTGTGACGTCCTCAGACTGTGGACATTACGAAAAGACATGTGTGAGTTTTATTCAATGTCAAAAGTGCAGTAGACTAGCTACTTTTTTCTGCTTTAGGAGCTAGCTAAAAGTTGACAAAACCGTTAGTTTTAGCCAAACATATTAGCATGCTAACATGCTATGCATGTAAATTGACATGGTGAACATGCTAAATATTATACCTGCTAAACATCAACATGTTAGCTACCATTGTCATTGTGAGAGTGTTAGCATGCTGACGTTAGCATTTAGCTAAAGATTTGTGTCGAACTACAGCCTCACGGAACTGCTAGCATAGCTGCAGACCACTTAAATGTATGCTATTATACAAGTTTCTTCTTTCTTTGTTATCAAAAATAAATATAAAGCAGAATATTGCAGACATACATAGGCATACAAAACTAATGCTATTCTAAAAAACGTTTGAATCCCACTCTGTGTTTCCCACCAGAGTCTTGTGGTCAAAAGCTGTTGGCTGAGTAAAGTTAGCCATTGTACAGTATGCTTGATGCTAACCGTCCAGGTGTCCTCTCTGTCTGTCTTAAAGCTGAGCTGATATGTGAGGTTTTTGTTAAGGGAGGAGGAGGAGGCATAGGGGCTGGACCAACTGAGCCGTCTGCCTCCATCATGTCCTTCATTTGTGGACAGATTCACTGGTGGCCGTGCTCTCACTGTAAAAAAACAAAACAGAGGCAACAGTTCAAGTTATAAAAATGTAAGTATTAAACTGTACTCATTAGGCACAATTTATTTCCAGTATTATCTTCACAGTGCAAGTGAAAGTAATGGTTGACCAATAAACTCACAGTGCTGAGAAAGATCCAGAGGTTTGTGTGGGACAGACGAGCAGAGGCTGAGTGTCTTGTTCTTGAGGAAGAAGACGGTGTGTTTGATGCCAATGGAAAATGCACTGGTTGTATATCTACACTGGACAATCCTGTGCTCACTTGAATCTTGAACTTCAGCACCATGAGGTATACACTGCTCCCTGCAATGACAAGGACACACAGCCACGGGACAGAAATTGACATATTCTCTATAATTCTAGATCATATTCTCTTCTCTACAACCACCCACACCCTACCTCGTAGCGGAACATCTTTTGTTCCTCCTGCTCTTGTCCTTACCTGTTGTTTTCTGTCTTGAACCAGAGCTGCAGTTGAATGTTTCCGTGTTCCCTCCACTTGCAGTAGACATAGGACTCGTAATCATTATGGCACTGTAAGGAGTTCAGCAGTGGAGACACTGTAGGGAAAAAGATGTGATGTTTTCAGGTAATTGGACAAGTACGTGAGATTTATACTGTAACCAGTGGCTGACAAATTGTGAGACATTGTAAAACCCTGTAAAAAAAGAAAAAATACTCAACTACAAGTAAAAGTTCTGCAATCAAAATGTTACTCAAGTAAAAGTATAGAAGCATTAGTGTATTATATAATTAATGTGTGATGCACAAATTGATTTGCAATGAAAACAGGTTTAAAAATTACTTCAACACACTTTTTAAATTTTTACTGAACAATTGATCACGTTTTAGAGCCTGATCACATGTTTGGAGAATCATTATTTACATATCTACAATTTAACTGTTGGATTTAACATCTATTGGATGACGGTAGTGTAGTAAGAAGTACTATAGTTCCCTCTGAAATGTGGTGGAGTAGTACTTAGTTACAATCAGCCACTGATTGTAACCATCCCTTATAGTTGTATATCTTTATTTTTTATATATAAAGAGAGAGAATCACAAAAACAGAACATACAGATTTAGCTGAGCAGTTATCAAATTGATAATCAGAAATATTCAAGCTGAGACATTTTCAACAATTAATTCCTGAACAATCCTGATTGTGCCAGTTGACTACTATGGAGACTTACCGTTCTGTAAGCTGCTGCTCTCGTGGACGGTACAACAGTCTGGACCACAGGAGAGAGCCAGAGGAGGGAGCGATGACCAAAGCACAACCCAGAAGAGAGGCATCATTCCTGGGGACAGACAAGGTCAAATTTACTGTGTGTTTTCATATCCCAAAGTGTGAAGATAAGATAAGATGTCGGGCATATACAGATAAAATGAAAGAGAGAGAGAGAGCGAGTTCATTTACTAGAAGTAATGAAGCAATGACTCATGACCACACTACCAGTACTCACTTCCGCTTTAAGAGTCTGCTTGTTGTGGGATGTCACCACACAGACGCCTGCCTCTTATCTCTCTTTCTCACATGTGATAGGCCCTAATAGAAAAAATGTGCCTTTTTAAATTTTTGGGGGACAAAGTGATCCTCAAACTGATCACTGTCAGTTACAAAAGGCAGTTAACGGAGACTTGTAAATCTTAGCAGTGCTGATCCAACATAGCAGACAGTATTACCAAATTTTGTGGACTACTACATTATATTAGAATTAAATGTTTTGTTCTAGACTAATAGTCTTTTTGAAATACATTTTTTAATAGTATGATACAAATTATGTTTCCATTTAGTTGTTAGTGTCTAATTTATTCATATTTTAGATTATTATTTTATTTTTTATTTTTCATTAACATTTGATTATCTGTATCCAAAAGCACCTGTAAGTGGCCCACTTATTTAAAGTAACGGTGTGGTTTCAAAATGTAAATCCGTCCTGCACCCTAAAATAAAAAAAATCCATTTAAAATGATCTATTGGGTTCTAATAATCATAATATTAGGTTTAGTTTATTCTAGGATCCCCTTTAGCTGTGCCCTTAAGTACAGCTTCTCTTCCAGGGAAGATAACACACTTATAACAAACAATATTTCTACTATTCTGAATGGTTATTGATTATAACTATAAACTGAATACAAACAGTATTTAAAGAAATGTTGACGACATGTTTAGTTCCTTAGTTATTTGCCAGCAATCATTTTACAATTAAATAGCTTCCTAATACAAAGAATTCTTAATATTTTCAGTGTTGATTAGAGCCAAGTGACACAAATAATAAATACATTGAACACAAAATCTTAGTGAGTGTAGAACCCTTTCTTAAGTAAGAATGTCTTCAAATAAAGCAAGAAATATGTAAATTTAAAGACAGGGGAAATAACATGAAAAGACAACACAGTTAAGAAAATGGAGAAAAGTGAAAGAGGGATGTGATCATTTCAGCCATGTGATAAAACAAAGGGGGGGGATTTGTAAAAGGCACTCAGGCATAACAGACTCCCTCACTTCTGCCTTTCTAGCTGCTGTTTACAGTAGCAGCTTTGGGGGAAAGCCCCTCCAGGAGAATGTGGAAATCCAACACACTTTAAAACCAAAAAATGTGGTGCAGTAGGTCGCACAGCAGCAGGTGTGACAGCGATGCCGACGCGAAAAATGATCAACCTGACGAAATCAAAGGCACACTGAGGTTAACCCCAATGTGAGCCGATGGAAAACCTGCTTACGTAGGCAAATGACAATATGCAGAAACCATCTGGGTAGACATGATGAAATATGGTATAACAAAATTGTTCGTTGACTTTGGTCTTTGAATTAACCCTTTTATATGCAAAATGGCTACATTTCTTCCAGCGGCACTGTGTTACAAAATTTGTATGAAAATTCACTGTAATTCAAGTCTTGTCTGACTCACAGGATGTCGACATGGTGTCACTCATCCACTCAACACATCTTTTCATCAGCTGTAAGGAAGAGCTTTGACTTCCTCGCCTAACCTTAACTTTCAGATGAATTATCGTGTCCCAAAACCATGATGGCAAAAGAGCTGAATATCAATCCACATGAACTATTTTCATACAGTGATATTTACAGCATACAGAGACTTTCCAACGGTGAAATGAAACATTAATTTAAAGTATAAATGTGAGCAATATGACAAAATATTCAAGACATCATTTATGTCCAGTAAATGATCTTACTTCACATAATGAAGAATGGATTTCCTATGTCTGTCTGTCACTGTTGCTCCTCTTGAACACTGAACTCGAGAACTCTGTGGGAGTTTCCTCTGTGAAGAGTTCAGTTTCCCTTTCTGTCCACTGTGACATTTTACAATTTTTACTTCTTTCTTGATCAGCTGCTGTAATGTGCTCTTGTAATTGATTGCAAAAACTCAAATTTTACGACATACAGCTGCTATAGTTAAAGATGGATGCAAGCCTACAAAGTGCAACATCCATGTATATGATAAGAATATTGTGGCAATATTTAGCAGGAGAAAGAACTGCAATTCCAAAGACTTAAAGTGGACTTGTTATGCAAATTTTTTAGGTTCATACTTGTATTTTGTGTTTCTTCTAAAAGTTTTTTACATGCTTTTAATGTTCAAAAACCACTTTTTTTCTCATACTGCCCCATGCTGCTGAAAAAGCCCAGTCTGCTTTGATTGGTCAGCGTTTCTGCGTTTTCGCATCTGTGCGCATTTGTACTGGGTGTTGAGGTTTCAACCTATAATATCAAAAAGTTCTACACTAAAGCTTTAAAGTGACTATGTAACATTTAATGTTTCTAAGGCTCTGTCATTTTTAATACAATGGACTTCAATGAGACTAACAGTGCAAAGAATGCTATTTTCATATTGTTTTTAGTCAGGCATCTGGCTGGGTCAGAGTTTTCCATAGGCCGTAAAATTAATGGACACAGTAACAGACACATGAAGTCAATTAGAAGCACACAGTGATGGCTGAGCGTACTGAGCAGCCTCAAACTGAGCTTGACAGCTTAGATGTGACGTAAGCAACCTGTCTGAAAGTTGTAAGTCTTCTGGTTGATGTTCCAAGACAAATCTACTACTGTACAACAGAAAATCGTCCATACAAAAGCGCCTGCTACAGGGCTATAACGTGAGATACAAGGTAATGGAGCCTTTTATACATTGTTTCATTTCTTTAGAAATAAACAATGGACAAATAGTCTTTAAACACTTCAGGTGTAATGTTATTTGCTGTCAAAGTGACGCCACAATGAATGGCAGCTGATGGCTTGTTAACCTTAGAAACTCCCCATAGGAGGTATGCTTTCTGGATGCTCTCTTATCCCCTTGGATTTTTCCTGAATGATGGGTCACAGATTTCTTTGTTACACCGAAGAAGCCTGTGTTGGTGTATGTCAGCGGAGCCAGGTAAAAGGAAGCAGGAGGGTTCTTTATATAGGCCTAATTGTATTTTTATGCTATTTTAGAAGTTATCTATTGTAGTTCACGGGATTGTAAATGATTAAAACCCAACCCAAATAGGCCCCCACGTATGTAATATTTCTATTTCATTCATAAAATAACGCAATGTAGTTCTACATGTAAACATGTGTAAACGTGCAAGCACGTGTAAACGTGCCTTAAGCAGATGACTATAAATAGACATCCGGCCAAGATTGGCGTTGACTTAAGCTGAGAGAAGAAAAGAAACTGTAAATAAAATTTGCTGAATCAAGAAACCTGCTAAATTTCAACAGTTTTACCTTACTCAGGCCAGTCACATGTTGTCTTACATTACTTTTACATTTCCTGTTTAAATGCAATAAATCAAAAGCAATTTAGTTTTCTGGTTACACAGAGGCTACATGGCTACATCTTTTGGTTTCATTAAACAGCCCACTGGAGAGTTGCCAGCTAAATAGAAGTATCAGTGGTTAATCAACCACATGCTTTGAGATAACTTGACATTTCCTTTTCTTTTTTTTCTTTTCTTTTTTAGCTCTGCCACATCTGACCGAAACCTCTGTGTCTAAGATATCCTGCTCAGGATGTTTGTTTCAATTTTGAAACCCTTCACTTCAATCAAAGAATGAGTTCAATTAAATTACAAATTAAGATTAGATGGACAAGAGAGTAAAATAGTTCAGTAGACAGGATAAAACATCTTTTAATGATCTGCATGATGGAGATAAAAGCCTGAAATATTCCGTCTATATTATTCAATTATCAATGAATTGAGCAAATTTGCAGTGGCGGAAAGTACATTTGAATGTACTCTGTAGAACTGCACTAGGTCCAATAATGAAGTAGTACTTGATTATCTCTTTATGTTATGCTACTGTAAGTCTCTACACCACTACAGTTCAGAGAGAAATATTGTACTTTTTACTTCGCTACATTTATCTCGCAGTTATTATTTTACAAACAAAACATATGATCAGCTTCTAAAATATGGGGTATTAATACAGAGCAAACTACAGAAATAGGATATAATTGGTTAAAATCAGATCCACCTTAAGCAGCTGCAACATTATTGGCTCTTTAATGTGAAAGCATCAATAATATTATGTATATAATAATATTTTGCTGTGCTATTTTGCTACTTTTACTGAATAATCTGAATTCATTAACCCCTGCATACACACAGGGAGAAACACTATGAACGACTTCTCAAAACAGATTGGGATTTGATATATTTAATATATAATGATCAGGTATTTACCCCAGTTCATGGTAAGATCTGAAGACATCTTTATCAAAATGTCTGGCTATTTGTGACATTGAAGACTTGCCCCTTAACATGTAAAGAGGCACGTATGTAATAGCTGTAGGTAAATGTTGAGTATGTTGTTGAAAGTATGAGTTACATTTCAAATATAATAGCTAATAAGACTTTTTAAGTAAATTATTGGTAGGCGGGTGAGAGCTGATTCCTGTTTCTCTTTCTGTTGTGATACTGGTTGGATGCGTCGTAGTCCACTAAAGAATAGTGAGTCAGAACATGCTCAACCTCCAACCCTTGGTGGATTACACAATCACTGAATCAGACCTTTACTCACCATTACAGTCCAAATACTCACATTTATCACACACTGCACATCTTTAGACTAATAGAATAAATACAATAAATACAGTTTTCTTTTCAGCTGTTTCAGAACAATTAACACTGATTCAAATCATTACAAAAATATATATAGGTCACACAATATTTATTTACCTGTGCAACCTGTGCAATTTGCACAGCTTGTCATGTAAAAATGCCTTGAATGTATATATTTATGAATTTATATATTTCATATGTCTTTTTACATTTACTATAGACTGTTTCTTCAATGAAGCCTCCAAGCAAAGGTATTTCACGTGATTGTACTTGTGCTTGAGTGACATAAAATAAACATCTGGAATCTTGGAGTGACTGCATCTAATAGGATAATAAACCGACATTTCACAAATAAAAATGGGCTTTTACTCAGTTTGCATTATCCCATGCAGCCACTTTCACTTTCATCCATTCCACCCAAAATAATTCTTCAAACCCAAATAAGAAACAACTCTGACTCATACATGCCTTTTGGATATTCTTTCTCTGAAGCATTAACGGCCTTATACAAAAAGAGCTCTTTGGATTCTCACTGTCTGGTCCCCACTCTGCCCTGCTGCCAATTAGATTGTCCGACACATCCAGCGGTTTACTTGTCTCGAGTCGTCTTGCAGTCTTGGCTTGATGCGTTTGAGTCATGAGGAAGAAAAAACAAACGGCAATATGAATGTGACAAAGATGAAAATGTAAAGGACATTTTAAGGCCAGAAAAGCCAGAAACATGCAAGCACTGCATCACATGTTTATGACTGGATCTAAACAAACTAAATGCTGGTGAATTTGTTTATAGTTTTAGATACAAAAGCCAGTTCATGTTAAATCAGCTTTATTATTTGCACTACTGACTCTCTCTCTCCCTGGACCTCTTACTTCCTGCTAACAAACATTTTTAACGCCTCAACTTGAGAAACGTTGATGATGAGTGAAGATATGGCAAGACCAATTCCTCATTTCATCTGCCACTTTGCTGTGACTCACGTAATTCACATTAGCAATACTTTACACTTTAAATCTAATGGCCATTGCCGTACAGCATTTACTGTACAGTGGAGTCACAATCTGCATGAAGCAAAACATGTTTGGAATCAAAATAGATGTAAAACCTATTAGATGTCATGGGCACTAAATGAAACGCCCTATATTTCTTTCCTATATGTGCAGGTTGTCATTTTGCATTGCAATACAAACTTATATTCAACCGCTTCAAACTTATATGCAACTGTTGCTAGAGCTGTCAGTGTGAGCACTTCACAGTTGGTTTGGCATGGCTCCAGACAAGTTGGGAAGACTAGAATAGCTTCTTTCTCTAGAGACCTTTAAACAAAAACAACCTTCCTTTTGGTTCTTAGAAATTATGAGGAACTTGCCAATCAACTTGCTGATCTGTACATATCAGCTATTTAGGAAGAAGAAGAAGCCTTTATTGTCGTTATATTACAATGAATGCAACAAAATGATACGCACCTCTCCCAGCGGTGCTTAAAAGAAACTATATGGCACACATATACACATGTATATGATATAAAACACTCATCAACAACAAACATTCGTTATAAAACAGAAAATAAGGTCAGGTATTTAATAAAAAAGTTCATGATAAATATATTGCCCAGATCAATAGAATGTGAAATGCGAATACTTTATTGATCCCCTCAAGGGAATTATTTAGTTGCAGTTGCTCATAGTCAAATCCAAGGTAAAGTATGATTAAGAAAAGAGCAAGTCAATAAGTGTAAGTAACAGCTACAGTAAGAAATAAATAAAAATGTTGAGTAGAAGTAAGTGAGATTAGGTTACAAGTAAGATTAGGTTAACAAGATTGTTTCAAATGGATTGTATGAATTTAGGCTCACAGGTCAATAGCTAGAGCAATCTGCTATCTGTTTTTAAGTTATACAACTTACAGTTCAAAAGGATGCACACACGCCTCAACTAGCTAGTTATCCTCCAGTTATCCTCTCTCTCTGTTTTCCGCCGAGTGGTGTGAAGGGCGTGTCCAAGCCCTATTTCCGATACCGGGCTAAGAATATGGTATTTTGCAAAGAAAAGATAGATAATTCTTGTGCGCGGAGCAGATACGTTTTTAGGGAAAATTGTTCACTTGTGGATACAAGCCCCAAAATTGGCACAATTACTCAGTGGGTTGTGCTCTTTCAAAAAAGTACGTAAAAAAAAGTCATGTCAGCCGTGGCAGCCATTTTACTTTCCGCCATAGCCAAATTATGTATTTTGCATGATATCGTCTGAACAAAACATTGAACTGCATAAAGGATGATGTCTACCCCTATGTGTTGATGGTCAACGATTACATTGATACCACACACAACATATATGGTCCGTTTAAAATTCCCAGGCTTGAACACACACAGACACGTTTTACTTTTAAAATTGTCTTTTTATTTTCTTTTCACCAGCAGCAAAAGTGCACATTTTGTCATACACAGTTAAAACAGCTATGAAGCAGTCTCTTGTTTTTAGAGGGACTACAGTCTTTACCCTGGCCTGCGTGGACGGGGGACAGTGGCACTCGTATTGTCCTGCCGACTCTTCCTGGTCTGTGCATCTGTAAGGTAAAAACACTGAAATGTATTCCATGAGTAAAAATATGTGGCAAGATATGTGTTTTCCAATGCAGGAAATGGCAGCCATCTTGGAAAATCAAGTGTCTAATGTTATTTTTCAAATTATTGACCCCAGAGGGATAACCACACCAAATTTGGTCCTTGTATCCACTTGTGAACGATATCCCCCCTTTTCTGCCCCAGTAGAGGTGGATTGTGCCAGTAGAGTGATCGGACTGTATCTTCAGTGTCGCACAATACATAAAAGTATGTTACTTCTCAGGGAAAGTCATATGAAAATGTGACACATGTCATTGTATTTTAAGGTCACTCCTCTACTTACTGTACATTCATGTTGCTTATTTTCATATGATTCAGCCATACACTCTTGTGAATGCCTTAGTTAAGCACACAATAATGCAACAGTAAAAAAAACAGAATATTCCAGGCAGCGCAGCAGTGCCATTTCAACCTCAATCATGCCACCTAGTGATCGCAAACCACAACTGCTGTTTAGCAGGACGTCTCTGCTGTAGATGGACGGATGGATTGACGATAATTGATTGTAGAAAATATAAATGATTGTAGAGGGTAAATTTCAGTCTTTGTGCAAAAGATTTTGTTCTCATTTTGAGTGAACAAATTCTTACATTCCAAAAAAATTGACTGATTTGGACAGATTCACAGGACAGCAAAAAAGATCTACATCCAGCAAAGCTGAGTGCCAGAGGTTTGGGTTATCTAATTAAGCAACTACCTCTGGGGGTTCAAATCGCTTTCTGTTTGAATGAATTCATCTGTTAGTAAATAATATCAGTCCCAGAGACCATCATCACCAAATGAACTGTCAACAGCCACAGTGTGTTTACACACACGCACACACACACTCCATTCGATGGAGAGTGGAGTTATGTGAGGTATAGTGTATGGTAATAATAGTGTATGGTAAAAGTCAACCTGTACGCTGACTGAGCATGAACCAATAGGAAACTTGTATTTCCTCTTCACCACTAACAGCTCCACCACTATACATCCTGTTTCCAGCCTCGTTGGCAAATGTACAGAAAACAAAAAAGAAATAATAATAATAAAGTAATATTGTTTTTATTTGTATTTCCCCTCTCTCTCTCCCCTTTCACAGATTCAGCTGTCCTGCAAAGAAAGGCCCAACAATAATCTAATTATTTTTTATTGTTTGTTTAGATTACTTTTTTGGTTGGTGAGGGTTTTTCTTTTCACGTCACAGCTTTTTACTTAAGGCTATACCGGCGTGCTCTGCTGTGTTCGTACACTGTTTGTGGATGTGGTGCTCCTCTACTGCTGTCCCACTTGGTGTGCCGTTACAAATCCTGCCTTGTAGCTCTTACATAGCTGAACATGAGTTTGTGATCTTAATTACAGATCTTTGTTTGATTTTATGAAGACATTTTCACCCTTTTGGCATTTTTGCACAAAAGTTAAGTAAATGTAATTCACATGCTAAAGATTTTTGATGGATTGACACAGTCAGTGGTCACGGCATCATCTGCAAAATGCTGTTTTAGAGTGACTCCAAGAGAGGAATCTCATTTATGAAGACACAGAACAACTCTCACAGCATAAACAAGCAATGCATGTATTGTATTCGTCATCTGGAATCATTGTTTTGGCGGATTTAGTTTTACAGGTTAAACAACAACAAAAAATTATCAGTAACAACAATATGATTTTAATTCATCAAATTAAGTCCTTATGGTATTTATACACTGCATGATCCAAATGATTGGACCCATCTGTTGGTGTTGAGAAATAGCGCTGCTTTCGCCATTGCACAGCCATCATCCTGCTGGTGTAAAACTAAATAGTCTTTGAGGCTAATGAGAATGTAATGTAAATTAATGAGATCAATAGTGAGTGTTTCAAAGGGAGAGGGGGGACTAGAGCGGGAGAGGGAATGGAGAAAGTCAATTATTGGACTCCTTTAAAAAAAGAAAAGAAAAAAAGGTTAAAAACTTTACTTGTCGAGTAAGAATGCATTATAGTAATTATAAAGTAGTTGTAGTTTAATCTGAGCAGAGTGCTCTAGGCTGATAAACAGCTGGAAGAGACACGTCTTGCTCTCTTTTTCTTGTCTCATTAATTATGAGCCTTCTCTTTCTATCCCAGAACACACACACACACACGCACAGACAGTCACAGCAACCTTCTAGAGCGAGACTAGAAATCACATTGAAATGTATGCACGTGTCAGCGCTGGTGCGTGCAGCCATTGAAATGACATGAGCACTCAAAAGCATACACTCAACATTGCATGTAATAGCCTGGGAGCAATGATAGTACAATCACTTCTCTTACCCTTTTCAGTTTCTGCTCCAGATACCATTGAGAAAAGTCTGGAATCCAACAAGGATTTTCTTTATCTGGATAAATAATTTGTGTTTTACTTCGGAGAGTGTGCACTCACTTGCTCTTGTATTGCCAGTGGGGCTTGAGCAGGATGGACAGCCAGTGTCTGATCTGCAGCTCTGGAGTCGACTAAAACGTAGATATTTGAAATCCCTCAAAGCTGGAACTGCGCCCATACAGTATGTTTATCTATTTTACAAACGTAAAATATGCAAGTGGGCTTTTGCTCGCAGTAAAAACCTATGTACACACATTCTGGAGGATGGTTCGCCTGAGAATATCATGGTGCAGCAGTGTGTGGAAAACAACACCTTACAGGGAAGCCTTTGGCCATTTTAGTTTTTTTTGAAAGCTTAATTTTAGTAGGCTTTTGTGGAAATGGACTGCCGCTGAACAGCTGACTAAAGCTATTTTTGAAAGAGAAACAGGAGTCCCAAGATTAAGCTCTGTGTAGGCCATCAAGTGTCCTTGAGCAAATTAATCTTCACCTTGAGCAAAATGAATCCTCGTCTCGTCAGCTCCAGCCGGACCTCTGACACTCAATGCAAATAGAGATTTTCAAATGCATCACATCTCTATTATCACGGGTCCTTTTATGCCCCTGAGGTCCAACTAAGATGAATAAGACTTGACCCATATATCACTAACTTTTCACAAAACCATGTCCAGAAGGTCTTTTATCATGCTACTCTTTCTGTGAATTGAGCGAGGGATTCACTCGGCTTAAACGACCACAAAGAAATGCAAAATGACTACAAAAACAAAACAAGTACAAGGAGACAGAAAACAACCATAAAGAGACACAAATCATCCACAAGGAGACACAAACCACTCCAGAGACATGCAAAACAAATTCAAAAACTAAACAAAAAAGACTATAAAGAAACACAAAACACCAGAGAGATGCAAAAGGACTATCAAGAGATGTATAACATGTACAAAAAGGTACAAAGGTACAAATGATGCAACCAGGGCTTTAAGTTAACCTTTTTACTAGCCAAGTTTGTTTTTTTCATTACTAACTTAACTACTTAATTTCAGATCTTCTGAATCTTCTGGTTCCAGTGTAGCTATTAATCGATATCATGCACGCCAGGCACGTAGCCAGCAATTGTCTTATGTGTCAAGACTTAGTGTTCATGGGAAATGTAGGATTAGTGCTACATGCAGTGTTGTCAGATAAAGATTACATTTCCAAGCCAAAGACACAAAACCACCCAAGCGGAAAACAGACCAATCTGGAAACACTGACCATTTTGCATCATTTCTGCAGCCGGTCAATTCAAACTGACGCTTCGCTACATTCATCACCAGCCAAATTAGCTAGTTACTTTAAAATGTTACATGCCAAAGTTAATTTTACCCGCATTTGGTTGGTTGGCGAGTGTCATTTTAAAGCCCTGGATGCAGCCATTATCTTGCATGACTTTCAGTCATTGTGTCTTGCTTCTTTCCATTTTTCTTCTTTCCATTTTTCCATTCCTTTTACATGTCTTTGCCCAGTGGCTTGTTGTTTCATAATGGTTGCATGCAGTCAGTGACATTACGGTACAATTTACATCATCCTCCCTTAACTTTCTGAAAGGCACCTGACAGATCAGTGGGTTTTCACAATATCATCATCCTCTATTCAGACTTTTTTTCTTTCTCTCTTCTTCGCCATCCTTTCATCCAAGTACATTTACCCAGAGGCCAATCCCCCCCTTCCTTTCTCCACATGTCCTGTAAGGCCCTCAGGTCTTACCACTCCATCCTTTTCTTAGCATACCATGTTCCCCAATTCCATTTTTTTTTATACCAGCTCTTACAAAACTATGTCAGCTCTTCTTACTTCACCTTCTCTTGCTTCTCTTTCTCTGTTTTTTCTCTCCTGGCCCTTCGTCCACCGGCTCCGGCAAGTCCTGAACATGAGAAACAGAGGATTGGGTTACAATGTGATTTAATGGACGGAAGGACACTTTCCTTACTCTGAAATTGATTGTCTCCTGGGAGGGCGGCATGTAACGTCTTGGCATGGGTTGTTCTTGTATTTCTTGGTGGCTGTGAAAGGTTACAGTTATAACGGAGTAGAGAGAGAGTTGTGTGAAGTCTGATGGTTTCACGTATTTCCAACAAATCAAAGCCCCTCTGTTCATGGCGTGAACATACACATTTTCTATGCTCTCTACCTCGTTGCCTTTTTTTACTATTCCTGCTGCTCCTTCCTGCTCTCTCCCCTCTAACCATCTTTTCTTCTCTTTCTTCTGTCCCTGCATCCTTAGTCTTCCTTCCTCCCTCCTCTCTCTAACTTTCCTCTCCCTCCATTCTCTGCAATCCCTCCTCCTCCTCTCAAACATCACCCAATCCCCTCCTATCCCAATCCAGTGCACCCTCGCTTTTTCCCTCCCTCTTCCTTTATCTCTCCCTCCCTCTCTCTTTCTCCCCTTCATCTCACCTCCAGCCAGCCGGAGCAGCCTCCTCTTCTTGGATCGCACAGCCCGCCAGCCCGTCCACTTTCTCTTTCTCTTCTTACCTCTCATTCTATCTGCTGTCTCCAGTCTTTTATCTCTTTTCTGTCTCTTTCTCTCTTTCTGTCCTTCACTTCTCTCCAGCCGGCAGAAGCTTTCACGCTCGCCGCTCTTCCTTCAACTACTGAGGATTCAGAAGCACTTGGGACGAAGACCCTGTCACCGGAGGTAAGTGTCTACAGTATGTCTGTCTGTGTGTGTTGTGGTCATTACCTTACATGCATCAGTAGGTGGATGACTGGTCAAAAGAAGAGAATAAGGGTAGTGGAGAAAGCCCTCTGTTCTGCAGCATATGGCAGAGTGACATGAGAAGAGATTAAAAAAGGCAACCAGTGCTAGATGATGGTAAAGATAATTGTGTGTCAGGGAAAAAGTGAATAAAAAGCATGGAAAAAGGCTATTTTGATGCAGCAGTCACAATCGACTGCTGCATGGAAAAAGACCAAAAAGAGTCAGAGTTCACAAAGATGTAAAGAAAAGCACAAATGTAAATGAAAGAAAAACATAAAAAATTAATTAGAGAGCAGCCAACAGAGAGAGAAATAATTAAAAAATGTGAATGAGATGCTGATGTTTCCCGGTGTAGCAGCTGCATGCCTCCTCCTCTCCCGTAAGAAATCCCATTCACAAACAGGACCTGAAAACAGGCGATGGTGATTGGTTCCCCACTCTCTGTGTGCGTGTGTGCTTCATTGTGTGCGTATGTGTGAGAAAGACATTCCTGTGCGGGAGATTCTTAGGCTTTGGAGCAGATGTTTGAATGAAACTGCAGTTTATACGCTTATACATTAAAATTACCTATAGTCCATACTATACAGGAATGTAGAGAAGGTTGTGATGTATAGTGACCCTGCATTTTAATTTGTTGATCCATTTTTTTTTTTTTATTGGCAACACATAACGTCACAATAACAGATGTGTGGACAGACTGAGGTGCGAGTGGTGATTTTGCACCAGGCTCAAAAGTCTTTCTTCCTCATTGCGTCATTCTCAGTGCTGTTCCAGATTGTCATCCCTCTCCTCGCCACCGCCATTGCCACAATCTCTCTGCCACCGCCAACCCTCTTAGATCAACAGCTATCCAAACAGCGCTGCTCTCCTGCCTTGCCAATGCAGGCCAATTAGATAGTGACAATTGTGTAGGTGGGGGGCGGTGCGTAATACTAGAAAAGCAGGGAGAAGATGAAGAAGGGAGAAAATGGTGGTGAGGAGGAGAGATGGTTAAGATACCTTCTTAGGTCACCATAAAGAGAAATGAGAAACATGGCAGCAATTAGATAAGAATTTTGGGAAGCAGAGCTTAAGAGCTTTCACAGAGTAAGGGAAAACTTTGATCTGCTGTTGACACTAGAGGAAAAGTCAAAGGATAAATCCTCTAGGTACCTTGAATATCTGTAGCAAAGTTCATGGCAAGAAGAGCTTTACGAATGGGCATAGTAGGTCAGAGATATAGCTTGGAGCAAATCCATGTAATGCCTTATGAAGTGAGTATTATCATGTATCCCAATGGGATAAATAACTTGGCATAACATATTGTGAAATTAATCTCAAGTGCTCATTAATGGAGAAAGTTACACATTATCCATCAGTCCTTTAGAGCAGTCAAACTTCAAGAATCAGCAGGGTTGAGAGGAAAAAACAGTTGTGTATCATCTGTATATACACAAAACTATATATTGAACATTGGGAAGCATTTGAATAGAAAAATGAATATGGCCCAGAATCGATCCTTGAGGTACACCACAAGTATGTTTTGCAGAATTGGATATTGAGAAATAGTCAAATATATATAGGATTTGAACAATAGACAATTTGATAAAGAGAGACTGATACATGAGAGTAAAGAAGTAAGTAGTCATTATTGTTATAAATTCCCCCACAACAACATACTATAGATTACATATAGTCTACACCCCTTTGAACCTTTCTCCACTCTCAAGTCCCCATAAACTTTATCACCACTTCTCCATTAGATATAAAAGTCAGGCAGGTTGCATGGCAGCATATCCTTTCCTGATTTCATTGGAAATCAGTTATTTAACGAGCGTGGCGTTCTCTGGAGTGTGAAATACCCAGGTGTGATATAATGCTTCTGGGGGATGAGACCTAACATTGTGGGTATGGGATGTTTTTGCGTGTGGGAGAGGGAGAGAGAGAAGAGGGACAGGCAGGTGGAAAGTAGGTTTAAATGAGTGTGTGGGAAGGAAAATGAAGAAAAAGAATGTGGGTGTGTAAATGTGTGTAGAACTGTGAAGTACTGATGCCGGGGGTGTTTAGGGACGCATGGAGAACCAGTGAAGGAGAAATTTCAGACTGTGTCAGTGGGATTGGGACAGGTGGACTGGGAAAGAAATTTAAGCACCATAACTGGGGTTCGCTCACCTGTGTATTAGTGTTTATATATGTGTGTGTATTCACAATATGTGGTCTAGTTGGTCCTATTAAGCGCTTGTGGCGTGTCAGTGGGGAGGAAAAATAGCGTGTGAGTGTCTGTGTCAGTGTGTGTGTGTGTGTGTGTGTGTGTGTGTGTGTTTGCCCTTCCCCTATTTGGTCACAGCACAAGGATCCAGACACAGTCCTTCAAACTGACACAGTATCCATTCTTGTATGTCTATGTTGTGATTGGTTCAAGGGCAGACCACCAGCAACGGCCATCTTCATGTGTACAGTCATGCCTACAAAAGGAGGTGCAAAAACAATTTAAACTAAATTTAAACCTTCATTTTTCTACTGTGGTAGGTAGATAGATAGATGGATAGATAGATAGATAGATATTGATCCCAATAAAATGGAAAATTAAGCCACTCCTGGAATGTGCCCTCCGTAGGGGGTTCTCTTGTCTATACCACGGCTCATTATTTAGTATATTATGAGGTGAAGGATCCAAAGAGCGCTTGCTTCAATGGTTTCTTTTGAAAGATAGTGCTAAAAGGTGTGACTTATACTTAATGATTATCATTAATGGGGCATGCAGATATCTGACCTGGTGTTTCTAATAATTATACATCAATCTAAAAGTGTGAAATCAATTAAAATATAATTAGGTTGAATGACGGGTCATTTTAAATATAAAAATCCCAATTGGTTTAATTTATGACTCATTCAAATGGCACTAATGTAAAACAAGCCTAAGAATCTGCTCTGTCAGGCTGTAACAGTGCTTTGAGCTAAATGCTAACCTCAGCACACTAACATGCTCACAATTACAAGGCTAGCATGTTGATATTTAGCAGGGAGAAGGTTCACCATCTTACTTTCGCATGTTAACTCACATTTGCGAGTAAGCACTTAACACAAATTCCAGTTTAGGCTGATGGGAATGACATTGGTACAATAGAGCCAGAGTTCTAGCTTTACTACAAATGGACAAAGGAACAGAAGCACACACAAACAACTAAATGTATTTTGAAACTGCCAATTGAAATGGATTCATTATCTGTTACTACCTTGGCTTCATTGTGCAGACCTGCATTCAGACTTGATGTGAAACCACACACATTGCGAGCAGTTGGGGGATGATTGCGTGCATGCATGTGTGCGTGTATACCTTATGCTTGTGTGTATTAGTGTGTACTGTCGGGGATCCTATCTTTTGTTCTACACTGCCAATTGTCATCTGATTGTCTATTTTCTTTCTTCTGCTGTTCTCTGTTGTGCGGACACATACAGTAACAGTGAATGTGATTTGTGGAAGCCTGCCAGTGAGCAGACTGGATAGGGAAATGTCATTTTACCGGGTTGTTTTTGTGGGATTATCAACATTGGTGAGAGACTGAACGGGTCAGTTAATTGTGAGGAGTCAGAAGAGAACACAGTGCGTATGAGGGCAAACCTCCATGAAAAAATGGAAAATGCTTTCTCTGGTGCATTTCTTTTGATCTTTGGTTTTTTTATCCTACTTTTTTTATTTTTCTTTCCTCCCTACTTTCCATTCACTATTTTTCCTCATTTCACTGTTGTTTAAATTGGTTGTGTTCTTTTTCTACACAGCCTACACACTGTCCACAGCCATGGCACAGAAATCGCTCAGAGACAATTTGCATTTGGGCTTATTTTGTCATGAAAAGCACAGTCAACCCGCTGTTCTGGGCCCTTGTTAAAAGGCATTAATTAAAACCGATTTTAATAAAAGAATATGAAGAAGAGGATAATCTTTTGCTGAGGTGACAAGTTTCTGAAAAGAAGAGAAACTGGGATGGTTAGCAATCAGAAGCACTCAGTGTCATCTTGTAAAGCTTGAAAAGCATCCTTAATGCTGCTTTTGCTTATCAGGCTGCATGCAAAGTCATCTAGGTTGAAATACTCTTGCAGCAGAGATCCCTGAACCTTTTTCCCGCAGATGCAAACAGATAAAATAGGCTTATACAGGTGCACTCACAGACACAAGGCAGATTAGGTCACAGATAACATTTATTTCTCCCACCAGTGGTCCAATCACATCTACATAACACTCACCTGTTAAAAAAGATGACATCATAATAGGCCAAGGCAGACGACTGTGAGGCAGACAGGTTCGTCGCCGGTGAGTCTTCATTGCCAAGGACAAGGGCAGATGTTGTGCGAAGTGGCTGGCATCTGGAGAGCGCTTCATAGTCCCTTCTAATATGCAAGATGATCAGTGAAAAGTGTGTCTGACACAGCCGGTTTGGGGCTTATTTTTGTGTGTGTGTGTGTGTGTGTGCGTGTGCGCCTGCAGACACTGGTGTAATGTTATGTGTGCGTGTCATTGTTAGTGTGGGTCGCACTGCCGTTGGAAGTGAACGGCATCTATAGAAACATCCAGTGGTGTAATGTAACTAATTACAGTTACTCAAGTACTGTACTTAAGTATACATTTGAAGTACTTTTACCTTACTTGAGTCTTTTCTTTTCATGCTACTTTCAATTTTTTATTATTTAAATTTTAATTAATAAATTAAACAACATACTACAATACTAGCCGATTAAACACTTAGTTGATTGACAGAACTGTTTGGTTGTTTCAAGTTTCTAAAATGTAAAGGGTACTTTTATTTTTGAATACTTTAAGTTCAGTTTCCTGATGATACTTACATAGTTTTACATAAGTAGCATTTCCAATGCAGGACTTGTCCTTGTAACAGAGTATTTTTCACAGTGTGGTATTTAGTACTTTTTTCGGGAATACTTCCTCTATTGTTGAAAGCGTCAGATGTCATGGTTTTGCTAATATTTAAAGAAGTGATGGTATTGAAGCGGTGCTCAGTGTGCAACTGGACAGCTGGGGAAGGTGTTGTACACAATCCCAACAAATGGCTTAATTGCAGTACCTGCATTACTCTTAATGCCTGTGGTTTAAGGGTATTCTGTGCTGCAGCTCATTTGTGCTCTTCCACTAAAGAGTAACTCCCCTTTAGTCAAGTGTTCTTCAAGCAAAGCCCTTCTGTTTCTTAAAGGAAAACTCAAGTCCAAAAGGTTGTTGAGTTATTTGAAGGGTTGGGTGTTTTTCTATGTGCTGCGGTGACAGAAGCGAGATTATTTTTAGTGAGGTCAAAAAGTCGATACTAACTTTAAACTGTCACAGAAGTCATCCCGGTGCAACAGGAGTCAGCCCACTTCCAATTAGAAAACCTGTGGCCTCTTAAATGAGATCATTAATGAACCCATGGTCAGATGGGAGCGAGAGCGAGCAAAAATGGATTGAGACTTTTCTTATTATAGAGCTTGAACTTTTTTCTTTTCTGTTTTTTTTAGGAAAGAAAAATTAAATAGGATGATGATGTGACCTATTTCATCAAAGCCACTTAAAGCCTCCATCTTTGGGGAACTAAGTCATGGTATATATAGAGTGTTACACCGTTTCTTTACGTAGTGAACAGCGTCCAAGAATAAATGTTTCCTTGGTCAACAAATTAGTTCTGCGTTAGGTTTTTATATATTATGAATTATACAAATGCAGTTATTTCATTGGTTCTTATTTAAGGCCACTTTCATCTGGTTTTATAATTTTAAGGGTGAATTCTCATACTCCTGTGGATCTAATATGGACACACTTCGTAGACTACAATCTTCATTAAAAACAAAACCGTCCATTTATCATTCATAGAAACATTACTGTATATTCACGAACACATTTGTACCTTGTTATTAATATACTGCTAAGTTTACCTTGATTACACTTCCATTCTAAAAGGAACAAGATGGGTTTAATATTCTTAATGAAATTGTTAAATATTTTTGGAAATATGCTTTTTCACTTTTTTGCTGAGAGTTAGATGAGAATGTGGAAACCACTCTCGTTTCTAAGAGTGCTATCATTCTTCTCATTTAACTCTTGGAAAGTCAATGGGCTTATTTCACAAAATTTACAAAACTATTCCTTTAAAGGTCAATGATCCTTAAATACATTTCACAATACATAGACCTAGTGTATGTTATTATTTTACTTCACATTTTAGAAAAATGTCCATATAAAAACGCAATGCATCCCTTTGTGTTTTACAAAACTTAAATCCAAAACAGAACTTTCCCAAAAATGGAGCACCACTTCAAATTCTTTACCTTCTTTACACATCTAATGCTTTCAAAGAAGGATTATTCAAAGTGAGTGAAACGTTCTTACTGTAGCTCCCAGCAGCAACACAAGAGAACAAGTAGGAAAAGGAAGAAGTGCCGTTCAGGCACTTCTTTCTTCTTTTTTTTCACTTTTTTCTTTTCCCTTATATGCAAAGCAGAATTATCTTTACCAGCTCAAGCTAATGTGGAGCTCAATGGTCAGATGGAATTGGATGGCATTGCATTATCTACCCATGAACTGAATGACAGCTCATCTCAATAGCAGAGATTAGGCGAGATAAGCCGTAGCTGTGGCCTTCCAAAGCAGCATTCGTTGTGAACAATAACCATCAACCCCCCCTTTAGTGTCATATCAAAGACCGCATCCCGCCCCTCAAGACCAAAGGCCAGGGGAAGTTTTCCTTCCATTTATCGCTTCCTCCTCTTCCTGTACTCTCCTTTCGCCTGACCTTTATTTCCAATTCCCTGACTCTACATTTAATTTAATCCGCAATCCTTATCCCATCACCCATACCCTCTCCTCCCTGGTGCAATCTCTGCATTATCGCCTACATTGCTGCTCAGCTCTATGCTGAAACATTCCCAACAGAACATAGGGCTAAAAGGTTCTGACGCTAGCTCGATTTGTTCAGGTCATTCCCAGGGCTGAGCTTTAACCCCACATCTGACCTGATGCTCCAAAGAAAATGTTTTTACATCATAACTTCCCGCTTCTTTCCATATCTCACTCATTCTCTCTTTTGTACACACATTTACTGAGGGGTGGAAAGGTTGAAAGGTGCAACAAGGCAAAGGGTGCAAGGAACATGTTATGATTTGAGTAAAATATGTGTGTATGTGTGCTGTATGACTATACTTCAGCAGAGGACCAGAAGAAAAAGAAGAGATTTGGAGAAAAATAACAGAATCAACTAATACTTAACAGATTTAGCGTCCTCTTTTTACAATATTGTCAGAACCCCGGATAAACATTCATTAAAGGAGGATTCAGCTAAATTGATGCAGCAGAACCAGACATATCCTAATTTTTTATACACACATTATTATTTTTTTCAAAACCTGGCACCTAGATTTTGCACAACGCAACTGAACTGCCGACAGTTTGATCAGAAATTTGGATGTGTTGTGAGTAGCGGCGAATGTAGCTTTGAGGCGCTACCCTCAACACGGATGTGTGGTAAGGTCACATTTTCTTAGTCTACGCCCCCACATTGTTTTTATTTTGAAATTTTAAGGCTGAAAGTCTTCTGCCTCAACCGACAATGACTCAGGTAACATCACTTGAGGCAAATGAGCACACATGTTTTTCCACATATGCTGTTGTACCGTACATGTACAAAGGGTTTCCCTTTAAGTCTAACTCTTGTCACACAAACACATAATATATTTGACATTATTAAAGCTGCATCTCTAAAGTTATACATTTTGAATATAAGATTTTTAAGATTTTTGACTATCATACTATTATGAACTATTTATGATCACCATTTTTTCAGCAATAGCCATTTACTGTATTTACATTCGCATAGGGATGGAGTCTGCCATTCTGGATTCGATTTGATGTCTTTGGATACCTGACCAAAATTGAAATAATGTTAGTTTACAGGGAACCATATTCTGACAGAGTGCTATGGAATACTAAGGCTCCATACCTCTGTGAAATACAGCAAAAAAATGATTGAACTTGTAAGCACTAAAATCCATCTCAAGGGTTTAAATACTGTGATGTTTTCATTCAGAATTCATATCAGTGATCTGATCTAGCAGGATAAACAAAAGCCTGCAACAGAAGCAACACTCAATTACCATGTTTATCCCAAATTGCACTTGCATGACACGTTTACTTCAGTGTCATATTCAATCGGGTGACTCCCGACTGAGGCCTGCGTTATCATCAGTGTGAGGCGTTAGGTTGAAGACGGGCAATTCTTTCATGAGGCTTTCCTGTTTCTATGGAGACTTTTGACCCTGACTTTTGTCACAAGGGCTGAGGGGTGTGTGTGCTTTTCTGTGGAAGTGAGAAACATATGAAAATGTATTTCACATTACCTAACTTATTTTATCATGTACAGAAGCTGTATGCTCATAGAGATGGGGCATTTTTACCGAGTCGTTTACCGTCATAGTAGGCTGTGTCTGTATTCAGATTCTCCCCTGGAGGTATACCTCAATTACCCTGTCTCTGTCTTTTGTGGCTTTATGAATAACTGCACATTTCTTTCCTTTATGTGAATATGCATATTCCATCCTCACCCACTTGCCTCTTCACCCATTTTCCATCCTGCTCTCTTTCTCTTGTTTTGTAAGAACACTGGCCTCGGCAAACAGGCCTGAGGCAAGTCAGTGTGTGGAACGAGTGTCAGAATGAACATGAGACACTAAGATGGATTTTGTGTGTGTGTGTGTGTGTTGATGTGGAAGCCCCTTTTGGAGCTAGTGTCTTTTATATATGAGCAGTCAGGAGTGTGCTACTACTGCTTTAACTGTCGGGCTTTTCTGCTGCAAGGTCAATGGAGCCCCCACCCCCCTCCATCGCTCTGTTACTGCAGGAGTTGCCGTAAGTGACAATAGGCTGTCAGCTGCTGCTGCTGCTGCTGCTGACCAGGCATGACTGCCGGGGTTAGGAATGCAGGGCAACACACACATACTGGCACAAATTGGCCTTCATGTGCACACTCATGCGTGCAGGCCAGCGTTGCTCACTCGTTCGGATGACAATTCAAATGCAACCATGCCATCAGCGTTGAAAAAAGTCTATTGATGAGCGCTCGAGTTGACGTGTGGATTACTATCCTACTTACTCTCGTACTCCACCAAACGCATCATTATCCAGATGTGAGGATACACAGTCTATTTTTCGACGTGCCAAAATAACCACCAAGCGCACTGCAGTCACGTCATGTATCAATACACAAACCACTTGTGTAATGATGCATAAAATTAGTTGGATGAATACTAGTCGACACCATGAATGCTAATTGCAAGTAGCAGCAGAAGTAAGAATCCTATTTATGATATAAAGTGGATGACAGTGTAGTCTTTCACAAGGGCAAACTTCTCTCCTTAAGAAACAAATCTGCTAACAACCATGTAGGCGAACGCCCCCAAACATCCCAACCTCATGTACGATGAATTAAGCCAACTTCAAACTGTGGCTTTAACAATCCCTCCTCTCCTTGCTGCCCCCCCTACACACACACACACACTCTCTCTCTGATCTCTTCTCACATCACAGACATGGTCCAGAATACAAATTGTGTTTTCCTTTCTTTTTTGGGTAGCCTATAATGCTGTATGGCAGATGAGAATGGGAGACGGGAGTGAATGCGTCCCACCAAAAGAAAAGGGGGGCGACAAGGAGGTGGCAAAGCTGTTCGACAGACAAAAAGACAAGATGACAAAGAGAGGTAGAAATAAAGAGACGCCAAGAGGGAGACACTATTGTAGAGATGAATGGAAGATACAGGAACAGGGAGACAAGATACAAAGACAAAAGGTAAAAAGATGACAAAGGAGGATGTACTTAAGATGTGTTCTATAAAGAACAGGCTGTTGACTAGTCTTTAAAGATGTGGTTCATTTTTTGTTCCAAGCAACAAAGATACAAAAATAAAAATCTCCTCAATAGTGGCCGAAACCTGCATGATGCTTTGGGGGGGGGTGGTGGAGGCGGAGGTGTCATTGATTCTCTATGGGATTGACTGGGCAAATGACCGTTTCACATTACATCCTTTGATTCCAAGTTTGGATCAAAAATATTGATCAATGAAGCCTTGACCTTTCCCTGTTAGATAACTCAACCCTTTCTAGTCTCGCACTGCCAGACCTTCCTCCACAGCGCTGTGGAGGAAGGTCTGGCTAGTCCACACAGCATTCCGAGATGGGAGAAAAACATGCTGGTTTGTTGGCAATTCCTTAAAGTAATCACAATCGTCATGGGCGCCGCACGGAGCCCCGGTGCTGCTGCAAAATAGCCTCAGGAAGAAGTTTGTTTTGGTGGAACATGAGTACGTTCAAAAGTTGTTTTAGTCGTGCAAGAGAAAACGCTGATTATTATAGTAATATAGTTGTTTTATCTGGATTTACCCAGTGTCATAAATCCACCACACAAAGTAAACGCAAGGTGACGACATCCGGCTGAAAAGAAAGACCTACGGCAGAATGTGAAGTTTGGTATGGCTGCAGCCTGGAGACCTTCTGTCTCATGTCCTCCCGTCTGGTCCGCTATGTTTTTGTACTTTGGTGTTTTGGATGTTTATTAAATAAACAGTAGGCTACCGAAGTCATGCTAATGAATACAATTATTTTTTCAGCAGATGTCTTAGTTACAACATGATGGCAAAAACATTTTTTGTTGTTGTGCGGGCGGGACTTAGTCAGTTAGGGAAGTCCCACGGTCTCTAAAATGCTATAGCTCGAATTGTCTGGCTGACTAAACAGGCAGTGACTAGAAATCCTGTTTTCTGTTTTGCGGAGAATGCCTACGTTTCAGTGATGCGCCTTTCGGACCGAGAAATTAGACTGTCTGCACTCACACGGGAGAAAAGGACAGACTGTAGCAGCAGACTTTTTCTTTTCTTTGTTGAAGTGATGTTGCCAGAACGTAAGTTAAAACTATTCTGTAGCTTGCTAAAATGTCTCGCTACGTATCGCAATAAGTGTTCTACTACAATGTGGAAGTTTATCCCGTGTTACGACGTGACATTTATTTTGAGAAGGAGAGAGATATATATTGTCACCTTAATAATATTGCTGTTGTTGTGTTTCTTATTGCATTATGTGCAGGCTGTTTAATATTACTTGTGCAGCCACGTGTTGATGTTCAGGTTGTGTTTGCTAGCAACGTGCAATCAACAGTAAACAGACCAGCGCTGTGGAGCCACGTGCTTAGCTATTAAAGGAGTATTACACTGTTTGCTCCATTATGGATATGTGTGCTGTAACATATGTTACTGAGCAATATGTTACATTTATGTTAATCATTACAGAGAAATTAATGTAAACATGTAGCTTTGGTAAATAATGAAAGTCAGATTCTTATTAATGTGCATTATTATTTACTTATATTTCAGAACCACATCCAACTTCACATGTAACGTCACATACAACATCATAGTCAACTTCATGTTCCAAGTTGTAAATAAATCTTCCTGGATCTCTGGTTCAAGTTCTCAGCGGACACCAACTACAGCGGGCCAGTTTTTCAGTAGTCAGTTTTAATCTTTTTACAAGTCTATTGACTATATTTTTGTAATATAATAAACACTGCTACACTTTTTGGAACTATTTCACCTTGTATAGGCCTATCAGTGTTTTCTGAACACATTGAAAACACTTAAAATACTGTGAAAATACTGAAAACCGTGATAATTTTGGTCACTAACCGTGAGGCTAAATTTTCATACCATGACATACCTATTTTATATTAATCCTAAATTGTCACATGTCACATTTCATATCCATAAATTTAGCTTTCAAAATAATAGAAGATTAAAAAGATTGAGCCTATAATAAAATATTGGTTAGTCTCTTCTTATCTACATTTTGGATATCAGATTCTATGGGAGGCATGCAGACCTTATTTTTGCATTTGACATACGTTTTTATGTTCTGCTTGTCCTTTTTTATTTACTTTTATGAATTTTCAAATAAAGCAGTAATAAAAAAATGTAACGTCATCGCAGGTTTCATCAAATAAACAACAAACGTTAACATCAGGGAGACTACATTAAGATCCACAAATCTGCCACCCATGGGCTACGTACGGCTATTGTTAATTTAAGAGTTTAAACAGCGTTCAATGAATTGCATCATGCTCACTCGCTTAACCGGGACTTAATTTAGAAAATAATTCACGATTTCGTATTCTGAACATCTGAATTTACCGTTGGACACGCCCAGGCATGAGACAGGAGGTCTCCAATCCTGGAAGTGGAAGGTCGTGAATTTTGATTAGACCTTCCTGCCTTGTAATAGAGTACTTCTTTAAAACCCCACACAGCAGTACTCCTGCTGCTTAGTAAACTGAACTAGATGTGTATAATGAGTGCCCTATTAACAATTTCTGAATGGAAGGTTACTGATCTCCAGAAAATCCAGAGCATGAAATTAAGAGGAGAAGTCAACCTTTTGTTGTCTTTCAGTCACTAGAGCAAAGACAAAACTTGGAAAGTGGGAAAAAAAAAATGGAAAGTGGGAGTACGTACATTGTGTAAACCTCACCGCTGTGTAGTTCAACAGGCCATACAGGCATTAGTATGTCATAGTGAGTGGAAAGTGTCTTTGAGCAAGACACCAAAAGCGGGTGTTGGGTCCTGACAAGGACGAGTCCTGTGATACACCCATCGTAAGTCACTACTCTTAACCAGGCAAGGTTTGTCCTGTGCTCACAGACGCACACAGTGAGTAAGAGAGTCCATCAACCCTTATTAAAATCAACAGAAAACGGGCCTGTCTGCCACTCACCTCATACGATCCCTCGCTTTTTTGCTTGATGGAAGGGTAAACACTATCTATGCTTCACTCAAGCTGGCAGAGAGCAAGACAGAGTGACAACATTAGAGGAAGCAAAGCAGGAGCAGAGAGAGAGGAAGAGGAGGGAAGGCCAGGGGTGATTTGTTTGTGTGATTGTGTGTCTGTGCGTCATATTTTGTGTGTGTGTGTGTGTGTCTCTCTCTCTGACCCCATTTACTCCGGGCTCACACTGTTTTTGTGTTGCATTGCATTAAGTGCCGCACCAGCTATCATACACATACACAAACACAGACAATCAATGCGTTCTTGTTGGATTTAGGCTTTTCCCTAAACAAAGCTCAGTCAAACTGGACTCCATCACTTTAAAGCAGCCGAGACAAAAAAAAAAACAACCCTTACATCACACTGCTATGAGCCAGCCAGGCTTGACGAAGACTGCAGTATTTTCAGCCGGGGAGACACAAACTCGCTCTGTCTCTCTCTCTCTCTCACACACACACACACACACACACACACACACACACACACACACACACACACACACACACACACACACACACACACACACACACACACACATAATGCCTCCTTTATATGCTGCACCTCCAGTCACAAATAACAGTATTTAAAGATTTAAAAGGGTTTAACTCAAAGAGGAAATAGGTTAACGTGTGAGTGCCTCAGTGCTGTGGCAAGTGAACTTGAAAGTTACACTTTGATGGTCTTCCACCTGGCTTAACTTTTCAGTTTGGATGCAATAAATCCATCAGCGTGAAAGGAAACCATAGATACTATATATTGTATGATGTTACAGCTGCTCCAGTATGTGTGACATTCGTTTCAAAAGGCCTGCTTCCGGGTTGAAATGTACTTTGTGTTATATGGCAATGCTTTGATTCCGGTCAGTCGTTATGTTATTCACAGGACTGTTTGTACGTGTACAGTATGTGTGTCTGACTGTATTTGTGGGCATGTGTGCACATGTACAGTACCGGTTCTGTAAGGCTGTACAATGAGTTTGTGAATGAATTTTGTGTGTGTGTGTGTGGTCATGCTGAAGAATAAAACAAGAAGGATGAGGGGGTGCTGTAAAGAGACAGAGGAGTGGTGATCACCCTGACTGACGTGCAGCCTGCAGCCTGACTCTGATCACAGAGAACACTTGCAAACAGACATTTCCCAATCTAAGTCAAGGGCGTGGGCATCATTTGAATTCTGTTGGTGAAGCAAACTACAAGCTATCACATACGGTTCTCAGTGTGTTGATTTTCAATTTAAAATTCAAAACAGGGTAACAATATGCAAGGTTGATGATTACACATAGTTTAGCAAAGCAGTAAGTGGTATCCCTCGTGTCAGAGTGGGTTTTCTTCCACAGTCCAAAAACATGCAGGCTAGATGAATTAGGGGCTTTTAATAGCTGGCAGGTGTGAGTATTTTTTATCCGTCTATACTGTATGTGTCAGCCCTGTGATAAACTTGTATCCTGTTCAGGATAAGTTGCCTCTCGCTCAGTGCATGCTGGGATGGGCTGCAGCCAACCTGCGATCCTGGAAGGGATAATGTGAGTATAAAAGATTGAATTAAAACCCAACTTCATAAAAAAACGTTTCATGATCTACCATCAGGATTTGCAGAGACTCATGGTCAGCAGCACATCATTCAGACCTTTTTCTACAGCTCCAACAAGCAAGAACAACATGTTTGTGGGCACGCTAGTTATGATTGATTGCCTTCCTTTGTTAAAACGTGCAGGGGACGAGATGAGGAGCGAACTACAGGTCAGAAAATGCAACAAGTGTATTTTAAGTATTATTCCCAAGAATACAGTTTCTCAACCTTGGCTGCCAGCTTGACACGCACAACACCCTAAAACCGTTGTCTTTTCTGCTTGGTGGAGCAGAAGAAGAGAGTTTCCCTTCATTTAGACATGGTTTTATTTCACCAGTGTTCTTGTCCCCAGAAAAAATGCCAGCCTAAGTACATGCTACGACTGAAACAAAGCCACTTTGCCCAGCTAGTTAAGTATAACTTTCTCAGGAATAACAAATAATTCCATGCAATAACACCTTATAATCTAGACACTGTTAAGAGTAAAACTATTATGCAGCAGAGGTAGGGGCTAGATAAATGATCAGCATTGTTTGCTGCATTTCAAAACCTTTTATCTACTTTGCATGATTGAACTTATTAACAATGGAGCTATTTCCATTTTGTGATAAATGCAGAAACCGCACAAATCTGCCCCTCAAGTCAGGCTCACACAAATATCAATATGTAATTCATTTTGAACTTCTCCTCGGCTGTTGCAAATGTCTTACTGATTTCTGCCTTGAAAGAAGACTTCCATTCACAAACTCCCATTGAGGTAAAATGATTCTCCTGTCTCTCCCAGCAAGTTATAATAGCATTCTTATACCTAATGGAGCCTAGAGGCAAAATTACGATAGCGCAGTCTTAAGAACTATTGATGCAGCTGTCTATTTAATCGGCTAGATGAACTAATCCCTTTTCAATGAGAAGAGAGAGGAGAGGAGGAGAAAGTAATGGCTTGGAAGAGGAGCCACTGGACGAGGATATGGCATATGATACACCATTTGTCACGTGGAGACTCAGACCATAAAAGGACTGGACCGCACTTGTCTGTGAGTGTGTTTCTGGGCATATTTATGTGAAACATTGACCAACTAACTGTATATAGTTATAAATAATATAAGCCTATTTATTAGTCACAGTCTGACAACACTATAATTTGATCTGATCAGGCATTCTAGCAAAGGTTGACTGGCAAAACATGACAGATAGTTTTCCTGGAAAGAGAGAAAAGAAAATAGGAGAAATGCTTGGCTCAGTGGGAGCATTGATGGATCCATTGGCTGCTGTGTGTGTGTATGTGTGTGTGTGTGTGTGTGTGTGTGTGTGTATGTGTGTGTGTATGTGTGTGTGTGTGTGTGTGTGAGAGAGAAACATCCTCATTCTTCTGTGGTCATAATTTAATGCACCCCACCTGGAGCACAAGAGCCTCTTTGCTGCGGCCAACTGATCCTGCCAGAAGGATGGAGGCACACAGGAATGGAAGAAGGGAGATAAAACAAAAATATGAGGGGGGTGTCAAGGATTCAATGGTGAGATAAAGGTGATGCAAAATGTGCCAGAAGAGGAGGAAAAAGCAACCACATAGATATGTGTTGCTAAGGGAAAATGAAAGTGTAAAATTAATATTTGGAGGGTATTTGGAGATGGGAAGAATCGAAAGAGAGTCAGGGAAGGACAGCCAAATGAGAGGGTGGAGATGGATGGAGAGGCAGCGAGATAGATGAGGTTGTTGCAGGGACACAGACAAATGAGGGGAAATGCAATTTAAAAACACAAAAGAAAATAGAGGAACAAAGCAAATGGAGAAGAGGATGAGGCCAAAAAACAAAACAATAGAAAGAACATGTGGGGAAGTATCATTGCTATTCAGTGTTTGGCTGTCCAGTCTGGCCCCACACCTACTAGATGATATCAGAGCACTACTTTGGACATATTCTAACATCATTATGGCATTAAAAGTTCCAAGGACATTCCCCTTCCCTCACAAACTCACTCACCCTAAAACACATTTGTCAAATTGTGTAGCTTGCAGACACAGCCTGACACAGTGTGTAATTACTCCTGTAATCCTGGAGCCATGAAGTGTCTCTGTAGAAGGTTTTGTCTTCAGGTTGGTTCTTTCACTTTGGTGTGAAATGTAAACGAATGCAATGTGATAGAGGAGGTTAAAGTTACAGTCTGTTTGAAAGGACAATGGGCTTCATGCAAGAACATATTTTTTTCAAATCCTTTCTCACCCAAAATGTTTCTGTATTTTTCGTGTGACACTTACTCTTACCAGTGTTTTACCAAACTATTGTTTTCTCCCATTCCCTTTAAAGCAACACTGGAGAACTTTTCTCGCTTTGGTCCCCCTACAGGTTGGATGATGACTATGATGGGAGATTTACACCGTAATATTTTTATTTGTAATCTTTTGCATGTGTGTGTGTGCTGCTGCGCTTCACTGTGTGTGTGTGTGTGTGTGTAACACGCATAGTGTGCACGCACTGTGCATAAGCCTAGAAGCATTGTACAAATGCGCTGTTGCTGAAACAATGACATGCGCTGTTGACTTTAGACTAGGTTTTTGTTGGTCAATGGCGCGATCACTTCCTGCTGCCTCAAGATAGTAATACGCCAAGAATGCACCTGAACACACCTCCCAGTTAGACCAGCACGCCCATGGGCACTAAGATGGGCGCATTAAAATAGCAAAGACATTTCCACCGGTTTAAACTCTTGATTAATTGACAGAACTGTTTGGATTGTTTCCAGTTTGTAAAATGTCAGTTTTTTTTGCATTGAATACTTTTACTTTTGATACTTTGAGTACATTTTCCTGATCATACTTACATACTTTTACTTAAGTAACATTTTCAATTCACAACTTTGTACAACAGAGTATTTCTATAGTGTGGTATAGTATTTTTACTTAGTGATCTGAATACTTCATCCACCACTGCCTACAAGGAACTAAAACAATATTTGTAGGCTTACGAAAACATGCAAAGGTTCTTTACACGGTACTTCTACAAAATGTTGATGGGTGATTGGGTTTTTAAAATTTGCAACGCTTTTGAATTTTGAGCTCACTTGCAGGGTAGATCCATCACTATGCTCCCTACTGATCGATATGAAGAATTTGGTTCCTGAGATTCAAAGAGACATCTGTCCATTGAGGCACAGCGTCTGATCTCGACTCGTCTCACCTGAATAGAGAATGGCGTGATGATGAAATGAGAATAATGAGAAAACCATCAGAGCCCTTGATGAAACTGACAGATGGCAGCACCCAGCTGAGAGAGAGAAACACAGATGTTTCTCCCAGAAGGACAGAAAGAAAAAAGAAGCAACCCATTCCTGTATCCTGTATTCACAAACCAAAAGTATTTTGACCTGATGATGGTGCTAGATTTAAAAGTTAAAGGACCACCAACGTGATTACAGTTCATCCTGGGAAGATCATGAATGTCTGTAGCAAATTTCATGACAATACATCCAAACGTTATAGAGACAATTAGCTTAAAACAACGAGTCGTAGCGCCCTGTTAGCTCACCTGGTTGAATGTGCGCCAGTGCCACGTGTACCAAGGCTCACCCTTATCACATCGGCCCTGGTTTGATTCTAACCTGTGGCCCTTTTCTGCATGTCGTCCCCCCCCCCAATCTCTGGTTAATGATCTGGTTAATTGGCATTTCCTTAAACCAATCACAATCGCCGCTAAGCGCCGCGCGTTGCCGCTGCAAAATAGCCTCAGGAAGGAACTTGTTTTGGTGGAATATGTGTAAGTTCAAAAGTTTTTTTTTGTTGTGCAACAGAAAACTGAGATTGGACAGATAGTCTAGCTAGTTGTCTGGATTTAACCTGCAGAGATCTGAGGAGCAGGTTAACCATAGTCCTCATGAATCCACCAGAGTTTAAAATTCCAACACAAAGAAAGCACAAGGTAACGGACCTCCAGCCGAAAAGAAGGACATACGGCAGGCAACGGACCAATCCCAGAAGTGGGAGGTCTTGGCTATAGACTAGAACAAAGTCTTCTTCACAAAGTGGTGAAACGACCAACCAGCCGACTAACCCTACAAACCCCGGAGCCATGCTGCTAGTGTGGATAAAAAGGACAAGAGCAAAATCTAGGAGATATTACAAGGAGATATCATGAGTCCTTTTATACCTTCTCTTTCATCCCACCTTTCCACTCTCTGCTCTCCGTCTCATCTCTCCTGTCTCCTTCCCACATGCCTTTCCTAATTACTCCCCCTGTCTTTCTCCTTGTCTCCCTTGCCCCATCTCCCCGCTCCCCTCCTCACCTGCTTCATCTGTCACCTCTGATTCCACATCAACAGCATTTATCAATATGCGCAGTTCAACAACTACTCCAACCGCAATCCTGTGTGTGCGGGTTTGTGTGTCTGTCTCTGCGGGTTTGTGTGATGTGATTTGAGATAGGGGGGGAAACTCTTGGCAGCTTCTATTAATGTTGCCAAGCAGGCTAGGAAGACGACGACAACGAATGAATGATAAATCAAAGCCTGGCAAGGGGATTGGAGCAATGACCTCAAACACAACTTCTGCCATTCACTCCCTTTGTTTCCTGCTTCCTCTTACACTTATCATCTTATCGGATCTGCGTTCCCTTCATCTCTTTATGCTCTGTGAGATGACAGAAGTGCAGAGTTAAGAATCTTGAGTCCTGCATTGCTAGACCTATCTCCACTGCGCTGTGGAGCAAGGTCTGCCACCTTCACACATACACTAATGGGAAAAAAAGAAAACGCTCCGAGTTGTTTGCATTTCTTTAAACAATCACAATCGTCTTGGGCACTGCCTAACTCCTGTCGCAGTAATAGTGGCTCTGTCAAATGGTCTCAGGAAGGAAGGAACTTTTTTTTCGGTGGAGTATTTACATCCCGCTAAAGAAAACGCCACACAGTGGCCTGCTATGACATTAACTACTACTACTCCAATTTTTTACCACAAGTCACTCTTCCATTATCTTTATTGTGACTGTTATTGCCACTGTTCATCACATTCCCAACCTGCACCATCAGACACCGCCCACCAAGAGCCTGAGTCTGTCCGAGGTTTCTTCCTAAAAAGACGTTTTTCCTCGCCACTGTCGCACTGTGCTTGCTCCTGGGGGGATTACTACAATTGTTGGGACTTTATAAATTATAGAGTTTGGTCTAGACCTACTCTATCAATAAAGTGTCTGGAGATAACTCTTGTTATGATTTGATACTATAAATAAAAATTGAACAAAGTAATGTGAGCTATTAAATTTAGCTGGATGCATGGTTAAATGTAATGTGCTCTTACCAATGTATCACGGTGTGTATTTTGTCCATAGCAAATCCCCGCCAATGTGTCCCAAAACATCTGAGTTAGTAAATGCCTGAAAGCAGGCAGCGATACAGGTGCAAGGCCAGCATTGGCAAGGCGGAGATGGGGAAATAGTGCAGCTTAAAGAGACCGACAAATTAAGACGTGTCTTTGGTAAATGATACGGAGTGTGAGGCATGTCACGTGTGTGTACAGCAGTGCCGCTCAAGTTGACTGCTTGAACTAGCTTGCAGGCGTTGCACCATTCTTTGTAAATCTTTACAATCATGCCTTAAAAGAATCAAGCAGGTTTGTCTTGATGCAGAATCCAAATTATCTTTAAAACTTGCCATTTTCATCATGTAACGTTCTGGTTGGTCAGAAGTTCTGGTTGCTGTTTGGACCTGAGTAATTTATTTAATACTAATTTATACTCTGTATTGATCCCCTATGGGGAAATTACAATTTACACTCTGTTTTTATTACACACTACACACATGCCTGAAATACACACACATTCTCAGGTCCTTTTACATGCACTAATGGAGAGATTCAGAGTCAGGGGGCTGCGACTGCTGAACAGGCGCCCTGAGCGGTTGAGGGGGGTTCCGCCTTGCTCAAGAGCACATTGGCAGTGCCCAGTAGGTGAACTGGCATCTCTCCAGCTACAAGCCCACACTCCTCCGGTTCCCAACCCAACTCCCTACGGACTGAGCTACTGCCACCCCCAAACTAAACATAAACACAAAGAAAGCAGAAGGTGAGGGACATCCGGCAGAACTTCGGGTTGCATGGAACTATCCCGTATATAAACTGTTCTTGTATCTTTGGATTACTATGCAGTATGTGAGATGAACTGTATCCCCAAGGGTGGAGCAGCTTTCCTTCCGGTGGCAACAACAAAGGCCATAGTATTGATCATTTTTTATTCTCACGAGCTCTGTTAGTGAATGAGCAAAGCTTTTTCTTCCTGACATCCACATACACACACACACTTCCTCTACAGAGCTTGATGGTCAGGGGAAGGATTGACGTTACAGAGTTCTGCTTACTGAATAACACTCACTCCTACGTTACTGTTTCACTTTAAACACAGTAATTGATTCCAATGCTAAAAGATGCACTAACAAATCTCACTCACATACATGTCTACACAAACACTTAAAACATATAATATACATTATGCTTCTCCAAGGCAAGTTAATGCACATTGACACTGTGAGGTCAGTGACAGAATCACCGGATGGTCACTCTGTGGTTATTTTTGTGTGTATATTCTCTATGCGTGCTACTGCAATTGTAGCACGTAGCAAGTCAGAGCAGTTAAAACAAGTGAGTTGTGAACTTGTTGTGACAAATACAAGTGGATGGGAGTGTGTGTGTGTGTGTGTGTGTGTGTAGAGGGATAAAGAGGCCAAAGGGGTAAGCCAGCGGCAGATAAAGTCACATTTGGAGAAGGCTGTTCAAAGCAAGCTCTGCATCAAAGCGCCAGAAAAGAAACTGAACGTGAAAATTGAATCCTGAGGTTGTTGATGCGTTTATTTTTCTCAGAGGAGCTCCGTTTTTTAAAACAACTCTTCTTTATTTATTTCTTCTCATGTCTCCTTTTCTTCTCTGTTCTTCTCATCTCTTTTTTATTCTCTTCTATGCTCTTCTCTTCTCTCCCCTCTTCATTCCCCCTCCTCTATAGTATCCTCTCTTCTATTCCATAAAATTAAATTAGATATATTTTAATCGAAACATAACTCATTGTATTAATATTCAAAGTGTCCACTGGCCAACTTGCTCCATGGGGATTTCGAAGCTTTCCGTTAGCTGTATAGTATCAATAACATCACATAGTAAATGGGAAATGGACTTTTAAATAGCGCCTTTCTAGTCCTCCAACCACTCAAAGCACTTTAGACTACAGGCCATCCCATTCACACACACATTCATACACTGATGGCAGAAGCAGCCATACGAGGTGTAAATCTGATCATCAGGTTCTAATCTAATTATACACACACTGATAGGGTTCAGTATCTTACCCAAGGGCACTTCGACATGCAGACTGGATCAGCTGGTCAAACCCCTGATCTTCTGTTTAGTGCACGACCCTCTCTACCTCCCGAGCCACAGACACCCCTTCCTATGGATACACTCTATTGTTATTGTTTGACGTGAACATATTTGCTAATCTAAAATCCAAGATGACAGAGGTGAGTCTTTGTCTTCGGTCGTTCTTAATCAAGACTTCAGTGTATGTCTGCAGGGAACAGTGAGAGCAAGCCATTCGTCGAAAGATTTATTACGTTTGTTTCCCGAGAAGTCATGAATTATGCAGTCTGTTTAAAGGCTCGCCGACACTTCATACAAACTGCTCAATTATAACTACACACCACTTCTATCTCCACGACAGCTACTTGTGGGTGAACTCATTTTAATGCAGGAATCAAAATGAAACCAATTTCTCTTTTTGCCATGCATAAAATGAAACACTGTGACGTTTTCTCGTTACAAGATAAGAAGACTGCATTTCTGGGCTACACAGGAGGAAAAAAAAAAGAAATCCATCATTTGCCTGACTTCATTATATAATCTTTACCATTACTACTGCTGCATTCAAAGACAGCACCAATGTCTCAGTGTGCAGGTTGAGCAAATGCTCTCTTATTAGATCTTGCCATGGTTGTAGGTGTGCACTTACTGGAGTAAGTCGAAAAAGTCAATCCACTGTAGTACATTAGAAGGGAGTGGGTCGATGCACATGAGAGTGCATTAACTTGACTCAATTACAGTATAGGATCAGACCTTTAGGGGTGCTCTGGCCTTAATGAGAATGTGACACGGTGCCTTGCAAAAGTATAAACCCACACACAGTAATATGGACCAATTTGACACAATGTTCTAACATTCAGCAATCTTAGTTTCTTACTTTTCAATTTGGGTTCTATTCTGCGCCATGAAATGACAAATTTCTTCTCTGGGGACTACTAACGTTAAACTTCACAATCACATTCCTGCTCTTCCTCTGACGGATTAGATAGAGACTCCGCCAAAGGCTAGAGTATGGCACAACCACCTCCGATTGGCCAAAACTACATTTCTGTTGACTCGTCCCTTGACCGCGACACAGGATATTAAACCCGTTTCAAGCCCATTGAACCTGTTATTGTTTGTCCTCTGTCACTAACAGACAAGTTCGCAAACTCTAACTTGAAGCACCAAAATAGATTAAAAAACAAATGTGTTTTGCTAGTGTCAAACCCCACCTCTCCCCTCCCTGAAACACACAGATACACACATACACTCAGTTGCCAGTTTCTTAACACTAATGCAGTCTATAACAACAGTCAGGCAGTACATCCTGCCTTAATGTTACAATGCTCAGTTTTAGAGAGGTGTTAATTCAACTTAATGGCCATTTCGGAGGCTGAAGTTTTTGTTGCACTTGCTGGTGTGGGATTTCCCTCTTTCTGGTCTATACATATCTTTCTCTGCTGAACTATTTATATTCCCAGTGGGGACAAAATGCATCTCCACCTCAAAGTGATCAATGCTACTTCACAAATAGACCATATATTATATACAGTACCTAAATTAAAAGTATTTTAAACTAAGTAAAGAGCTATAACGTGAATACATAGCGCCATCAAACAATATAATCCAAGCTGGTTGTAGATCGCTGCCAGACGACGGTCCTTTCAGGGGCCATGCAGTTTAGCCAGAAAAAGTGAGCGTCATGCCAAAACGACTAGTTAAGTTTAGGAAATAAAATTGTGGTTTGGATTAAAACACTCCCCAGGAACAAATGACGTAATTAATATTTTGTTTTAGCCGCAAGTAAAATCTGCTCTAGTTTTAAGCGCTGTGTTTTATGATGACACCATGTTGTGCTATTTCATTTTCCATTGAATATTGAATTTCACAAATGAGTGTGGCCGAGCAGCACTATATCCATGGTATTGAAATGGGGATTTAATTCTTGCATGTGTAGTTTTGTTGTACATGATCGAAAAACATCCCCCCCCCCACCCCCTTGCAGTTTTTCACCAATCACACCCTGGATAGATACAGTAGATAGATAGTTACCTAGCTCCTGTTGGCTAGAGTGACCACAGAACAACAGGATTGTTGTTGATCATTGTAATGGCACCACGGAAACGATTAAGGTTAAGGAAACAAAACGTTGCTAAGGTTTGGGAAAAGACAATGGTTTGGGTTCAAATGATTATGTTACGTATTTGAGTTAGGTAAACTACGCAATGTAAGTTAAGTACGCTTTGTATTTTAACTTCCGTATGTAAGTTAAACGTTGACTTTTTGGTTTCACACTGGACACAAACAGCAGCCTCCTGGATGAAAGACCCATTCACCCCGTCCTACTCCTCAAAGCGGATTGGTTGTCTAATTTCACATATTTCTGTGAGATAAGACTGCCACAAAATGTGCCTTTCATAGATAAACTTTAAATCAAAACGCTGCGGAGGACCGACGTAACTCCAAATTAACCATTAAGACGGGGCCTAGCTCATGAGGTAGCATGTGAAACCTTGTTAAGCTAAAACAACAGTTGTCATTGTACTGTACTTGTGCACTGTGTTAATGGACAGTTGGTTGATTCAAAATCACATCTGCAAATTTTGCTCCAGCTAACAGAAGCTAACTTGCTAAATGCCGTAATAGTTGTTTAACTGAATGAACACACAAATGTAGAAATGTCCACAGCAACGCACAAGCACACACACACACAACCCCCTTATTTAATGTACTGTACACTAATGGCTTTAGTTTGTCGTTTAATTGATTGATGGATCTAATGATAGAGATCCCTCCCTTCTGGCTTGCTAAACTGGCAGTGTTGTTCAGAAGAATCCTTCACCCGAGTGAGTCCTTGACTGAAATTAGATTTCTCCTGCAATGCGGCTGCCTTTCACAGCACTCTTAGCCAGTAAGCTTAATGTGTGTTAATGGAACATCCACTTAGGAATCACTCTTAAAAAGCAAATAAAGTCACACGTCTGCAGGATGATAGCAGAGCAGGTGCCGTTTTTTCCACTAACCCCGCTGTCTTGTTATCGCCCTAATGTTTTTATAATGTGGAGCATTTAGTAGTGTGGCGACACCAAGTTGCCCTTGGATTAACAAAATGAAAACATGATCGCCAGGCCAGTCACTGTTGATTATTATCATAATGTGCAGATGTGGCCATGTGCCACCGGGGTAATTTGAGATCGAGAGGATTTGAGGTTGGAATAATCTTCAGAGATTTTCTCTTTTTGTATTGCCTGACACTAGAGATTGGTTGGAATTTGATATACTGCTCACACCCCACACTTACCGTAGCAAACACATTTCCATGTACTCACTTCAAGGTCATATGCTTCTTTGTTCATTTTTAGAATATGTGTGTAGGTCAACTGTATGTGTGCACATTTGTATCTTTAGTATATATTGTGTAGGTGTTGGAGGGGGGGGCTTGTGTGTGTGTGTTTGTTTATGCATGTGCATTTATTCCCTTCAACTCCTATTTTTCTTTAAATGCTGTAAAACGCCATGCTGGACTGTTACTTGTAGATATAAAAGAATGAAACGCGAAATCTTTGATTAGGCAACATTTACTTCCATTCTGATTAATGCACATGTGAATTTAGATCCGTGTTATCTTCCTGTAACACATGGCATGATGTATGAACCATGGCTTAACCATTAAAGCCCCAATCAGGGACTTTTTCTAGCCTTGTTTCTGCCCACTCACATTGGGTTTGCACAATGGGATTATGATCACAATTATGACAGAACAATATAATTATAAAACTATCCATATCATCATGTGAATCATTTGAATATGAATAATTACATTTCCATATTTATGTACATGCTTGTGTATGTATATGTTGTGGAAAAAATAAAGTTCATACTGAAACTGTTGCTTAGGTAACCTTTAAAAAAAAATTAATTTTGCAAACAAAATAAAATGATTAAAGTGATCTTTAAATTACTCATAAAGAATAAATTTTTTAATTTAATCATCAAAACTTTTCACAGTTAAAATCTTAGTTTGAAAAATTTCCCATATCGACCCTCACTGCCTTCAACAGTATTCATATCTTTTAGACGCATTTTCAATTTCCTCCTTAGAAACAAAGACAATTTGAATAACTTCAGCCAATATAAATGAACTGCTGAACACAAAATTAGTGAGCGATGTTGCCAGAGATTACGGTAAATTGATTGTCACCACATGTTCTAATCATGTTCTAATCATGTTTTGCAGACACTGTGTACTTCCTCGGGACGCCAGTGACAACAAATGCTCATTTACTCAGTTGTAATCCTCAGTCCACCGCTATTCACTTATTTATCTATTTTCTATCTCTCCTCCCACCTTCTGAACTTTTCTGAAAAGTTTTTATCAAACTGTTTTGCTTACCTTTCACCTTGCTATCTCATAAATACTTCCTCTTTCATCAACATCCATTTTTCTAATGATATAATATACCCCAAGCCTAACCTTTTTTTTTTTACACCACATAAAAACTTTTATCAAACTTGGTTGAAAACTCTCTCTCTCTCTCTCTCTCTCACCGACTCTCATAACACAGTGCTGGAACTCATATTGCTTCTGAAGTTAGTCTCAACTATTCCCAGACACCTGTTTGCCGCGTTTACACACTCTGCTGCCAGTCAAGGCCGGCACCAGATACTGTGTGAAGAACACAATCATCTGTCCATCTCTAGATCGTGCACTTCACACACTGTAGCTCTCCTCAGCATTCCTGTGGTGTGTGTGTGTGTGTGTGTGTGTGTGTCCAAGTGTACGGTATCAGCACGCCTGTGTCTTATATCCATCTGATAGGAGATTTCTAGATATGCTGTATTGTGGCTATGTTGTTGTTGTTGCTTATATTGTTTGTTTGGTTGATAAGCGCCACCATTAGGTTTACATTGGTGCTTTTGAGTGAAATGTTTTGACAACTATGGGATGGATTGCCACTGTTCATGTAGTGCCATCATTACTCAAACATCTTCATCTGTGGTTTAGGATAAAATATTCTGCAAACTAATGGCATTCCCAGTAGTCTCTCATTTGCAAATGTTAGTATTCTTACTGAGATTGTTAAAATAGAGTGCTGCAGGGATGACATCTTTTTGTAGGCCAACCCTTGAAGTTAGCATTGTGAGTGAAGACAAATGGGATACAAGTTGCTGTTGATGAAACCAACTTTGGCTTGGATAGCTTCATCACTGACCTGAGAGATCTCATCTTCCAGAGCATAGAAAGATACCGGACACTCTCCTCCTCATACATCTTCCTCAATCACATTCAACAAATATTCTTTCCGTCTGTGCAGCCTTTTGCTTCCTCGTTTTGCCATCTTGTAATCTCTCTGCCGAGGCGTCATCCTCTGTGTATACGGACAGGCCAATCTGTCTCTCTGTCCTCTAAGCCTCTGAGTTTACTTCTGATATCTGCAGGTTCTGCAGCGATGACTCTCCTCTGCATCTAAAGGATCTTATTATATAGTGTAAGCTGGGGGACATTTGTCCCTATGCCTTAATGTTTAGGCAGAAAGAACACTGATTAAGGAGGTGGATTCGGCTGTACGAGCATCAGGCGAACATACACACATCGGACACACTTACATGGAAACAGACAGCAGACCAGATTGGATTGGATTTCCTATTAACAGGCAAATCATTCCTCTCCTCTCCTGTCACATTCTCATTTTTGCTGTCAAGAATCACCCCATCTATCTATCTATCTATCTATCTATCTATCTATCTATCTATCTATCTATCTATCTATCTATCTATTGATCCTACCACCCCTTTGCTCAGCATGTCAAATTTTCCATTGTTTTTCTATTCTATGCCTCTTTACTTTTTCATCAATCTCATTTCCCTCCCATTCTTGGCTAATTTTTTGTCACTCTGTATCTTTTTTAGTGTGTAAGAGACAGATGGAAAAAATAAGTGCTTAGACAGAGAAACACTCTAATAGATGATGCTATATAACAGCTCGTTTTTCTCTGTCGGTCTCTCATGTTACTTCTTTTTTTTTTTTTTAAGTGTTCCTGTCATGAAATTTAACATAATGATCATAATTCCTTTAAACTACCTTCAGAGTTTTTTATGGATTTTAAAAATCCCAGTTGCTCCGATTGTAAAAGAACCAGGTCTGCAAGAATGTGACAGAGATATTTAGGTGTTTTCTCACACTTCTGAAACATCCATGCATAGATCTTTAATAAACAAAATCAAAATGTGCAGAAACCAGATTGTTGGAAAGACACTTTTTCTCTGTTTCTCTATGCTACCCTGTTTCCCAAATTCTCTGCATTATGCTGACTTACCTCGACTCAGGAGGAAAGCCACCTCATCACTCGTTATCTCTTCGTTTCCTCCCTGTAATTCATTTTATCCTCTATGTTGAGCCAGAGAATAACGTTCCTTTGTAAGTTTCAGGATGTATTATCTTATCTCCTGGGTTACTCAAAACCTCTGCAAGAAAAAGGTTAGACCAGAAGTTTGTATAGTATGTGAAAAGAGGACAATGAAAAAGTGGCAATTAATACAAATTATTAGTGTATTGGTAGTTTTGGGTCACTAGACTCACACGTCCCAATTTGCAAACTAAATTAGAACATATTAAGTTTTGAGTTTGTTCTGCTCCACAAACACTTGATTATCATTTGACTAACAGACTGAAGTGAGGTATCGTCAGGAGAGTTTCAGAATGAGCAGTGCTTTTTTTGCATGATTAACAATGGAAAGCCCCAGTGGCAATAAAACACACACTGTAAATGAACCGTTAAGTAATGTTGTAATTTTCTGAATTAATAAGCCAGTCAGTCAGCACACAAATAACTCCCACATCCATTTGACACAATCTCAAGCAAGCCAATATGAACAGGAGTCCCCTATGCATGCACACAAGTCAGAAGTCTTTTAAACGCCAATCATTCAGTTATAAAATAGTCCTTTGAAGCAGTGGGGCGACTGGGACTGAAATTATCATGCAGTTTTGTGTTGTTTTTTTGTTTTGTTGCCATTAATAAGAGAATAGAGAACAAAAATAGTCTATGAAATGTTTCCATTTTGTCTCCAGTAGCAACGCCGTGATGGATTTCTTTGTCCGACCATAGCTATGCAGGCTTTGGGTGAGATACAACCTTACCCATGATGTGAATTTTTCTTCCTTATCTTCATTCTTTTGACTTTCTCCTCCCTAATCTCCCCATACCTGTATCTAACATTGACATTCACTAGTGAATTCCTAACCTCTAGCCCTCTACCACTTCACTGGCCCCTTCACTCCCTTTTTACTTTTCTTTTCTGTTCTGTCGGCATTCCTCTTTGAATTTCTCCTTTGCCATCCCTCTCTGAATGTCTACTCTTTCATCACCCATCTCTATTTCCCATCCCGGGCTTCACTTGTCACTACTCGCTCACCTCTTCCTCTCCATTCTTTCCTTCCTCCCGTCCCCCTGCTGAACCCCTCGTCAGCCCAGAGAGAACTACAAGAAGCACCCTGGCACAGCGTGGGATCAGGGCAACCCCCTCTGCGACCCTTTCACTTAAAATAGGTGATACATTTAGAGGAGTGCACCAGCAAATGGATAAAAAGAGGGAGAGAACACTTGTCACAAAGCTGCATCAAAATTAAATAAGAGATGAAAGAGTAAAGGAATCTAAAAAGATTTAGGACTTTGAAGAGAATGTTTGTGAATTGGACTGTTATCCCAAGGGGAATACAGAGCCAAGGACAGAAAGACACAAAGAGAATGAGAGAGAGAGAGAGTAAAAGGCATGTTTCAAAGAGCAATGCAGATCAACCCATGTGATTGTTGCCAAAATAACTCCTATGAGTGTTTTCTTTGTGTTCTATATTCCCGAGAGAAGCCAATAACCTTAGTAACCTTAGTTGCCATTTAAATTTGATTAAATGGCAACATCTACAATCGTTTTTCTTGACAGGACAGTCCCTGGCATATAAGACAATCTACAAAACATTTAATGATTAGGTTGCAAAGATAATACACCTCTGCCACCTTCAAAATGATTTTGGTTAAAAAAAAAAAACACATCCAACATCATCAAAATGTGTATAGTAAAATTGATAGCCGACTCGTAAATACAATACGTTAACTGTAACCAAAATAGTAATACCAGTTGTCAAAAGTTGCTCCACAGTAGAGAGCACGTCCCTCTTTAAATGTCTCACGCTCACGCCATTCCCGACAATACAACACAAACACACGCAAACATTCACAACATGAACTTTCATAAATCCATTCCTCCCAAGAAAACTTGTTTATGGCTTTCACAACCAAAGAGTAGTCCTTAAGCCTTGTATCTGCCTCTCCCGACCAATGTTCTCTAAAGGTCATTTTGAGAGGCTCTTCAGTAATAGCACTGGTGGAAACAGCTGATGTTTGCTGTGATCTATAATCACTTCACATCTATAAGTTAACCTTAGGGAGGATTCCTAGGCAGGGAGGGCTGCAGTGTCCCAGAGGGATGTATAGCCTGGCAATGTCACACTCTTTTATTGTTGAGGTTAGCAATGAAGAGCAATGGGGCCTCTTGCAGATCCTTTCTCTGCAGAGTCACTATAAGGTCTGCAGAGTGGACCATGGAGGTTTTCTGGATTTCTTCACATCTTAAGGTCTTTTAAAGTCGCTGCAGCCGACCTGGCGTGAGCCAATGTGACGTCAAAATGAAATATATCTTGCTGGCCCGCCAGGATTTTGAGTGCACGATCAGAGGACACCACTCTATTTTTTTCAGCGGTGTGCGACAAAGTGGAAACAGGAAGCATAAGCATAGCAACGAGCTCGGGGGCAACTGGATGCCAGGACTCTTTAGAATTACTGCAAGTCTCTCTTGTAAATTTACTGGGTTAAGATGAGTTCTTTATTTGTGAATGAAAGGCTTGATCCCACGAAGTAGGTCATTGAATCAAATCAAAGCATTGACGTCAATGCTGCTGCCAGTTCTCCTTTTTCTTCTTCTTCTAGTCCATAGAAATAGCAAAGTCGGTAGCCTTTCCTTATTAGCGCCAACTCTGTTCAGGAGAAGACTGCAATAAACAGCTAGAGTGCTCCCATGACATCACACTGACGCCCAACTCTATAGTCTAGCTATTGATTTTTCATTATACCCACACCCAAAGCCCACAAACCTTTTGTTTCATTTAAAGTCTGAGGCAAAGTGAGCCAATGGAAGCAACCTTTGAGAATATCAATGGTTAACATGTTTGGCTATCTAGCTCACTACAGTATAGCCCAGCTATGGCTAAAGAGAACACTATTATTAACTAGGATACATTTATTTCTGTTTTTTACAGATTGCCTTAAAAAAGACACATTCACTAAGGACCCCTTGCTTAAAAAAATGTAAAGAATTGAGTATGGTACACATTTGTCCCCTCTATTACATTGTAAATGCCATAAAAGAATGGAAGTACAGCATTTAACTGGTATTTAAGATTAGGGTAAAAAAACCCAATGATAAAGGTAGAGGAGGTCTGGGTTTTATAATTTGTCACTGATGATGCCAAATGCCTTAAAGGAGGACATGGTAGATGAGACTTAAAAGTGAACATTAAAAGTTTAAGAGTAGAGTGAGACAGCGATTTTAAGAGAAAGTGAAGGGAGATGTGATCAGAGGGGGATTAGAGGGCTGAGCGAGTGTCCCTCGGGTGGGAGGTGAGAGAAAATGGAAATCAAATGGCTGGAAGAAGGATGGGAGGGGTGAGAAAGGGTGTGCATGAAGAAAAGAAATCTGGCTGGTAAAGGGGTGGGGATAGATTAGTATTAATGTTTGATTAGCATGAGTGCAGTTAGGAAAGCGATACAGCCTATAACATCGCGGACCCTGTGTTAAACTAGGCGCCCATTTTACAATCCAAAAATAGTTGGAGAGGACATGTATAAAATAGAAAGAGCAGAACCTCTGATCTTTTACTGGACATCACTCTTGCACTTATCTAGCCCTTCTCCCACCTCAACACCCGACAGCCTGTAACCCGGTAAGAGGAAGCTATATATGAGATATGATATAGAGGTGTAAAGTATTGCTGAAAGAAAAAAAAAGACAGACATGATAGATTTTTAGAGATGAGGGATCTTAACAAATCCAGGTTATCGCAAGACACAAATATGGATATCAACATCCCAGTCAGTGATGCAGTGATAGATGAACTCATAGGAGAGGGGATAGATAGAGAAATGTGTGAAGAAATGCAATTTGCCTTATTTTACAGGCTCCTTTTATGGAATGAGATTAGATTAAGATACAGAGACAGCATATCAACAAGTTAATTACTTTCTGATAGCTGATTTGCTGCCAAAATAAGAGGCCATTTTGTTGCAGTGCTGGCTTGTGATATTTTTCAAGGTCAACTTTTTTGTTATTACACCTAATGAGATTGAACATATTGTTCACCTGTGCTCCAGGGTAACATACCTTTATCAAAATGCTAATGCAGTGAAAGGCATTTATAGAGAAAATGAATTCAATGTAATTCTGGCTGATCACAGAGATTTAAAATAAAAATGGTAAATGTAGGCCTACTCACACAGCAGATGCATTACATATGATGAATATTCATAGACAGTACAACACTTAAGTGGAATGGAGATTCAGTTAATTAATGAGGAGGGCACATCATATTTTTCTTTGTGTGTCACGATGACATATGTATGCTTTTAAACACTCTTGACGCTGTTGCTTTCAATGGCAGATTAAATGGAATTTACATCTTTAATTTGTTTGGTAATATTTTATGCAAATGTGTATTGAGTGCACGCTTGAGATTGCTTTCATTGCATATGTGTTTTGCAAAGTCATCTCATTAGAGTTTGTGACTTTATTAGATTGTGAATCTTAGTGATGCCAACACTATGTTAAGTGGGAGTGAGAAACCAAGGCAAGGCTTCGTGCATTTACACTCACACACATGTTTAGCCATGCTAGCAGCACATATATAACTGTACATAGTATTAGATGCGATGTGATGAGATTCAAGACGTTCATGTTCCCCTCAGGATGAACTGATTTTATTTTGGTGATCTTGATTGTTGCTTGAGCACCACCACTAGGTCAACATTTTAATCAATACTTTTTGTTTATGACCAAAAAAACATTTAAAGCTAATGCCATTCCACATCAGCCTCAGCTGGGCTTCAACTTTAGATAATAAAATGTTAGCATGCTAACATAAAGTAAAAAGCATGAACAGGGAAAATACGTGCTTCACATTAGAATTTAAACATTGCCGTTGTGAGTTAGCATGCTGATTGTTGTTGCCAAGCTGTAACTGTGTGGTTAAGATATCCTGTCCTGTACCTGCCAGAGGATTAGCCAGTGGACAGTGGTGATAACAGCCAGATGATTCCCAGGCCTGGGTGGGTGCGTGCATGCATCCGCGGGTGGGTGATTAGGGGGATGCACGTGTTTGCTGTTTGTTTCTAAATGAACACTACATTCTCGCTGTATCAACAGCTCTTTAAAATCAAGAGACATTGTACTCCAATGCTCACTGAACAGGTAGCTCTGCCTACATTCAACCCTCAAGCTTATTTGAAGAACAACTGTGCTGATCAGTAGCAATTCCGATAAAAAACTTTTATGGAGGAAGGAAACCAGTGGGGCACTTTTCACCTCAGGAAAATTGCCTGTCAGAGTTATTCATGCTCTTCAGAAAGATGGTGCAACTACAGTTGCTGGGTCTCTTTACAGAGACCAGACGACAAACATAAAACTGTTAATCCTATGTGAATATACCTAAAATAAATAAGCACAATATATCAGAATGGCACTGTCCACTGTCATCTCCAGGGCTTGAAATACCACATTATTGCACGTGAAATTTGAGCTGTGCTTGTAATTCTTAGCTCTTCTTGCACCGGTGCATGGAATATTTTATAAGCCTATTTTTGTAGGCGACAAGAGTTCACTTCCACTTCACAGAGTGCATGCAAAGATACTGAAGAGGCATACTGTACTTTTCTGCAGTATGTTTCCCTTTCTCCTTTTCCCTTTGTCTCTGCTTTTTACAGACTCCTACACCACAAATATACACACAACAGTCAAATGAACATAAGTGTCTTGGGTTTTTTGAAATGCAAGTACATTCTTCTTTAAGCCTTCTACCTCTTCACCGTAGTCTGCTTGGCACCCTTTGTACACACATATTCACACGTTCATGCAGCTGTTAGAGTAGACCGGGTAGTTGGCAGCCCTGCAGCATGGTTCATTTTCACCTCGAGAGGTTATCAGGGTGATGGGACTTACCACAAAGGAAACCCCAGTTTCACATACTTCATATGTATTATTTCAAGGAGTCATCAAGGAGAGGTGCCATCATCAGTGTCTTGCAGAAACCTTTAAAGCTAAATTTTGTTGTGTCACATAATGTTTTGCTTATTCCCAGATTTTTACCATACACTATGAAGCACAAACATGACCCCTTTAAAATGGCAGTTCCATGGTCAGATATATCTTTGCTGTTGTCTAATGAAAATGTAAAAAGAAACACTAATGAAAACCAGCAATTTGTCCATATTGAAGAATCAAGAGTTTGTTTCAGCTGGCCCTTTGTTTAAATCTTTTGTTTTGACTTGGCATGAGATTTCTGAGCAGGCAGCATATTAAGCCTCAGCATTTTGCTTCAGTCATGAAAATGTGATTTCTTTACACAAGAAGTAAAAGGCACACGTCAAGAGCGAAGTTTCAAGACTGCAGAAGTCACTGCAGTAGAGAGAAAAAAACCCAAGGGCATCCAGGACTACTCAAGTTGAAGCATTTTATGTAGCTGAATATACATACAAACCAACAGTGCAGTGCAGCAGATAACCTTGGTGGTGACTGATTTATGCTCAAACTCAAAGAAGAAAGAGCATTATGGGAATCGTTATTACAGCCTTAACTTACAAATTGATATTTGAAGATTGAAACTTCTGGGGCTATGAAATATTACAGCAGTATTTTCTGGAGAAGATGTTGTTTTATCCAAATAATCATGTAAACAAACCTTCAAGGCATGTGGCTTGAAACATTGAACACCAATAAATATCAGAATGAGAAACCAGAACCAAGAATCAACTCTACTCTGCACATTACTCAGCTAACAGTAGCACCATATTTACCATAGACATTAGAGTGGTGTCATTCTTCTTGTCTAAATCTCAACAAGACAGCAAATACATACATTTCCCAAAATGGCTAGCTAGTCCGTTAACAGGAAGATAAATGTCTTATGTCATACAGTGGCAAAAAAAATCTATATTGTAATATGTATCAAATGACAATGTGAAAGCTGTGTGACTATGTGAAAGAGGTTGCTCGTATTTATAAACCTGCAGATAGTTATCACCCAAATTTTCTGCTTCAATTGGCTTTACAGAGCATTATAAGAAGTGTAAGCTAATGGTTTAGCTATATATCCAGCTATGTCCTGCATGTTGGTTCACAGCAGCTGTTTTTTTAGTAAAAAAGCATGAAAAACCCACTGGGGACTACTTGCTCAGTAGTCACACTCATTTAGCACTAGCTAGTGAAGCATTTAGCAGCTAGAGCCAGATATTTTCCTCAGGAGTTGGTAGCTAGTAGAGTTGAAAGAGTAAATATTGGTCTTACATTCTCCAGGTGGACAGAAACACAATTCTATACAAATTATAATGGTTCTCCGTAACTGCTGGAGGTGTAAATAAGCAACTGTTTGCTAAGCATTTTGCATAACTATTCTATATCCACGATGTTCTACTTTTGGGATTGTTCAGGTGTCTTTCAATTCGGCCGGAGGTCCGTTACCTTCCTCTTTCTTTGAGTCGGCATTCTAAACTTCGGTAGATTTCTGAGGATTATGGTTAACTGCTCCTCAGATCTCTGCAGGGTAAACCGACCCTCCTCCGCAGCGCTGAGGAGGAAGGTCTGGCAATGCGAGACTATGCCATAACCAACTTGTGTCCACTGCACCCAAATGGCCCAAAAAACTGAGTCAGTACAGGTAGAACTAGTTGACGGAGAGAAAACAAAGCATTCCAGATAACTGACTTAGAAAACTAAATCTGCAGAGAAAGACCATTCAGCACAACCACAACTGGTCTTTATACTCTCCTTTAAATAAATCAATGTGGCTTACTTTATACAGTTCCACTGGCAGGCAACACACTGACTGAGATATCTCGGTAAATCAATCGTATCCAACTCATTTCACGGTGAATTGTTTCTTTCCCCCAGCCGACACCTTTGTGGTAAAGGTCAGAGTAGGGGGGTTGTGCTTTTGTAATGATAAAAGATTGGATTTGTGACCACACAAGTTAAGCAGTGTTTGGTATTGATCCGTGTGTGCAGCAGTATGTTGCTGAAGTAGATAACACTGTACCTCAAATGGAGCTCGTACATCACTGAGTGTGACACCAATAAAGGAAACCTATAAACTACTTCTAATGGTGGTTTAAACTACATTTATCTGTCAGTAGTTCAGAAACACTTCAAGATTGATACATTTCATATTTCTTTTATAACCATGGACTTATCATATATATATATATATATATATATATATATATATATATATATATATATATATCAACTTCTAAAGTTATGTCTCATGTTCTGTTAATTGAGTTTTTATCCAACAAATGGGAACCTTTTTATTATGAAAGCCCTCATTAACGCATAATTTCCCCACGCTGTGGTAAATATTTTACACCAATGGAACCAACATGAATAACATTCTGTTCTTTTGTGGTTATTAGCCTCGAATGCAGCCTAATAAAACCACAGTGCTTCAAACTATATGAAGTGGATGATATTTACAACAAATGGCCTTCTTGACGCATGATGCAGCAAAACACTGTAGCACGAGTGATTTGTAACGGAAGGGGAAATGTAAAGGCAACTCAGACTGTATTTCCACTGAGAAGGACAGAGCAACAATATTGGCCACCTCAGCATTATGTGCCGCACAGAGGGAACACAGTGATGAGGATGATGGTGATACACTGTCATTACTCTAACCTTCAGTCCATCCAGCTTCGCATCAACATCAGAGATTAAAGATTTCATTTCATTTCACTGTAAACTACTGTATAGTTTACAGTAAGCTGACAGGTGTGAGTGTGTATGTATGGTATTTGTGTTCAAGAGCTTTTGGGCCCATTGCAGATACACTAAGCTTGAATAGTCGTTTACAGTAAGTTCTCCTTCACACTTTTCACAATATACTTGGTTAGGTTTAGGAAAAGATCTTGATTTGGATTAAAATATGTATGTTTTGGGACGGCTTCTAGCTCATCGAATAGAGTTTGCACCCCATGTTTGCTGAGTCCTTGGCAGCAGCCGTGGGTGCACTGACCCACGTCCCTTTGCTACGGGTCGTCCCACAATTTCTTTCCCCTTCCCTGTCTTCAAGCTGTCCTGTCAATGAAAGACTATTCCAAAGCCACGACCTTCCACTTCCAGGACTGCTTTGTTCTGCCATATGTCCTTCATTTTGGCCAGATGTCTGTTACTTTACGCTTTATTTCTGTCCGCTTTCTGAGGACTATGCTTAACTGCTCCTCAGATCTCTGCAGGGTAAATCCAAACAGCCAGACTATCTGCCCAGTCTAAGTTTTCATTTGCAGAACTTAAACAACTTTTGAACGTACACATGTTCCTTCCTGAGGCTATTTGGCAGAGGTGTTGGAGTTTAGCGCCGCCCAAGACAATTGTGATTGGTTTAAAGAAATGCCAATAAACCAGATACCGTTTTTCTCCCATCCCTGATTTCTGTGTGGTCTATCAAAGCAAGGCTAATTCAAGGACCATAAAATCCCCCCCAAAAGAAGTATGTTTGTCATAACGTAAATTAACTATGTGACGTAATAAGTGTATGTTGACTTTCTTACGTCCTGTGTTTGTTTGACCCATCTATCCAACCCGACCTTCTCCCTAAGCAGACTTTGCTGCACTATATTAGGTCACCTGACAACGCTAGATGAGTACGTGGTAGAGGATGGATACCCGACCCGAGCCCGACGGGACCCGACGGTACCCGACGGGTCGGGCCGGGTTCGGACAGATTTTTAGAAAGGATGCTCGGGTTCGGGTCGGGCTCGGTCACATCAGCGCGATAAGGCATTGAACATTTTGAATTTAAAACAGCTTAAAATAAATGTCAAATATTACCCTAACATCCGTCTTCCTGTGTGCTGTGACAACGAAAGACGTGCGTATTAAGCTCCATGTGGCAGCGCAACGATGGAAGATGTTAAAAAGAAGTTGGCCGCAGGAGATTTTAAAACTATTGAAAACGAAGGAAAGTCAGCGGTGCATTGATGCGCTTTAACTGTGTCGGGCTCGGGTCGGGCTCGGACAGAAATATCTTAATGCCTGTCGGGCTCGGGTCGGGTTCGGTTACTGCTCTGTCGGACGCGGGCCGGGCTCGGACAGAAAAATCCGGGCCCGATCCGCACTCTAGTACGTGGATAGTTGGACACATGGGGCCATTGAACAAGCTGCCATATTTGATGAGTTGGGATTGAGAACAGGTTGAACTAATAAAAATACTGAAGGTGTATTCATAAACTAATCTCTGTGGAAGCAAAGACCAGTGTCAGCAGTTTTGTGTGTGTGTGTGTGTGTGTGTGTGTGTGTGTGTGTGTTTGGGGTGAGGTTTGTGTGGATGTGAAATGTCAATCATCTGTCATACATCTTAAACAATGCAATGTGTGTCCCAAGCAACTCCCTATTAAGGTCTGCCAGACCACAATGAGCAAAGTGAAATCAGAGCACTGCGTCCTCTAATCCACATGCCATTCACTCCCTCTCAGCATCACAGATCTCTATAGACTCCTGTATAATCTCTTTGGGTTTCCCTTAATCTGTGTTCGGCTTCAAGTGTATACACACTGTATGTGTGTGTTTGCAATAGCAAAATAGGACAGAAGGGCGTCATTTAAATTCGGGGAAGGTGACAACTTCATATGAAGTTATCGGGTTCAGACACACACACACACACACACAGAGTAAAAAGCCAAAGCACTGTTAAGTGCCGGGCTCACCTTTCATAGTGTGAGCTACAAGAAGAGTCTCCATCTGGACTGGACTGACAAAATGAATTCTCCTGTGGTATTTTAGACACAGCTGAAGACTCAGATGGCCTGTTAAACCCCTGCTGACTATCTGCCCCGCTTTCATGTGGAACAGCTCAGTGATATCATTCAGATAAAATGGAAGACACCGATATGGACACCACACTGCTTGTTCTGTCCCTCCCTGTCTGCTCTCCCTATTCCAATATGTCCTTTATATCTTAGACTTTTCCCTAATTTTAATCCCACAATTAAACCTCCTTTCCATCCTTCTCTCAACAACGTCCTGATCTTGTGTCTTTCCCTTGCTCCACCTCCGTTACATCTCCTTCCCCTTTCTGCCTTTGTCACTCCTCCTTGACTGTCACTAATTCATTCTGCCACTCATCACCTCCTTCTCACACGTCCTGGTTTCCTGCTCCATTTCTAGGGTGTCACCAGTGTAATACGAGAATGTCTCAGAGTTCTCTCTCTCTGCTCTCGAGCAACCTTGTTTTTAACCTTGTCCCCTCTCTGTACTTTTTCTGTCTCCCTCTCTTCTGTCTTTTTCCCCATCTCTCTTTACCTTTCACAGCCAAGATGGCAATGAGCAGCATCCTCAACTCTGATGACATCAAGAAAGCCCTTGATGCATTTGCAGGTAAAATCTCATATCACGGTTCAAGTGGACCAAATAATGGCTGGGTCTATATGACCTCTCAGATGTGATGAGATTTAGGCCTCCTGCACACTGCCTGCGTTTCTCTTGCGTGTCTGTTGTGTTGTTGGCTGCATGGCGTTTTCTATGTCTTTGCACACCAGAAACGTGTCTGACGCGGCGCTGCTGCTGCTAGCCTTGTCTGTACACATGTATGGTTCCCATTGATAAAATGAAATAATAGCGTGTCCCTGTATATACTGATTTGATAACAGCAAAGACAAAGACGGCAAAATCGGCTACAGAATATTTTGTTCTGTACTGACAGTTAATCAATAATTATTATTTATTTTAAATTACATTTATATCTGCATTTATGTCAAAACCTAGAGACTTTCAAACATCAAAATGTCATTTATTAAATGTATTTGTGTCAAAATGAAATTTAAACATCTTTTCATATTCTATTTTGCCTGGAAATGCTTCCGATATGCCAACACGTCCTATTTCTAGCGTGCAACCTGTAACCTGTTAACATGGAAACCCAAATTAAAACGGACACGCCACGCAGGCAGTGTGCAGGAAGCCTGAGAGGAAATAAACGGTGGATAATTAGGTGGAATCAGCTCTTATTTGCAGAGCTTGGCTTATCTTTGGGCTGGAATACAAGTACTACAGGTGTTAGACTGATTTTGGACCAGTACTACGTGTTCCCCATACCACCGTACACCTACTGTGTGTTACACATTTTGCCTCCTCAGTGTGAACCAAGTAAAGCAGGCGCAAGTATTTTATTCCAATAAAAAAAATATATTTTAACAATATCCTTAATGATGTAAATTATAGAAAGACAGGACTCTCTCAGATAAAATAAAGATCATATAGCTTTATGTTATGCCCACCACTTTTGATTATTTAAACAGAGCAGATGGATGAAAATACTCAGTAGCCAAGAGCCTTAGCTGTTGCTGCAATGAAGAAAAAGCTAGTCAGTGGCGTGAATTAATGTAAAATGGTTACAAATTTGAAACATTTTGCTGTTGCTACCCTGAGCCATAGTTGTAAATTCATCCAAAATTGACCCAGAATCCAAAAGTGAATACATTTAAATCATAGATTGTGGTTTTTTTGTGTGGAGTCGTAGTAAATTCAAACTCAAAGTTTGTATGTACTCAGGTGTGCGTCGTCAACTTTCTGTCAAATAACATATTTTGTAATAAAGCTGTTAATCTTTTGTACTGACGATTCTTGCAGATCCAATCATGGCACTGAAATAGCCTCTTCATCTCTTATAAGTGTTGAACAAAGACGTTGACGTTGTTGCATTGACAAACAGGAAACTAATTAATACCTTTTTTCTTTTCTTTTACATATGTGCATGGTTAATTAATACCGTTTTCTTTTCTTTTACAGTATATATGTGCATGGTTAATTATACTGTACTGTATAGCGTAAACAAACATAAATAGACAAAGCTCCATGACCCAGAATCATTGAGTCCTCTGGCAAACACATGTTCCCAATAACAGTCCCACTGTGAGACGGCTGCCTTATCACAATTACATATTTGCCTTTAGGCTTCATCGTCCAGATGAACACAGGACAAGCAACTTATAAAAACCTTCAGAGCTGTTTCATCAGATGTATGCACACTTCATTCATGTGTGTGGGATTTCAAGCCCATTATCTTTTGGTATCCGACAGAAACGTTGTGTCTTTATAATTACTACATTAAAAAATCCTTTTAATTCAAAATCAATATACACTTTTTTGTGAAACGTTGAAAAATGTGCTTGCAGAGTACTGACATTTTGCATCTTTGTGCTTGCATGCCTATGTGTGTGTGTGTCTGTGTGCACGTGTGTGTGCAGTTGCTGACTCCTTTAATCATAGGAAGTTTTTCGAGATGGTTGGTCTGAAGGCCAAGTCTTTTGACGAAGTGAAGAAGGTCTTCCTGGTGCTGGATGCCGACAACAGTGGCTTCATAGAGGAGGAGGAGCTCAAGTAAGATAAACACACGAGCACACACACACACACACACACACACAACGTATATATGTAAACCCAAAAGCTGCAACAAATGATTTTGATGCACATCAAATATTAGCGGTCTGTGACATGTATCCATTGTGCTTTTCTGTTCCTGGCTAGATTCGTCCTGAAGGGTTTCGCCAAAGATGGCAGGGACCTGACAGACAAGGAAACCAAAGAATTTTTAAAAGCAGCCGACAAGGATGGAGACGGCAAGATTGGAGTCGATGGTAAACATCAAAATTCTATTAGTGGCAGACAACAAGCAAAACAGATGTAGAAAGGAAGTGTCTCTCTCTCCAACCCACACACACACGCATACACACACACATACCCACACACACACTGAATTTCTAACCCTTCATAGTTCCCACACTCCTCTCATCTTTTCACACTCGTTTGTCTTCACATCCAATTCTTTTCTTTTTGTGGTGAATGTAGTACAGAAAACTGGAAAATGTCTCTAATGGTGATGAATTATAAAAAAGAAAAAGTGTGGATGTTGAATAAAAATTCACACACACACACACACACAAAGTGAATGTTGGCTATTTCATTATCATAGTCGTTTTCTGTAGTTGGAAAGTCTGTAGCTTTTTGAATAATCATTTAATATCGGGCAAAAACAACTCATCCCGACAACTTTTGTTTTTCTCGCTCTCTTGCAGAGTTTGCTTCCCTGGTGAAAGAATAAACCGTCGCCTAGTGTGACTGACCAACACTCCAAGATCGCCTCACAACCACCGCTACATCCCGACACCTGCTGGCCCTCTTATGTCCCCAGCACCTACACCTCACCACCCCACCCTGACTCCCAGCCCACCAGACTGCAGCCGATTCCTGCTACACACACTCCTCTTGTCTCCACCACTCCCCCACCACTGTCTTTGCTAAGTGCCATTCTGCACTTTAGGAAGTAAGCCTCACACACCTCCTCAAATGTCCCCACGCCTATATTCATACTATTTATTTTATCCTTTTTATACAAACTGTTCTATTTTCTGTTTATGTATAAATACAAAAACATGTCTGTAGGAATAAACCTCATTTGTAAGCATTTCAAGTAGATAGTTAAAGAAAAATAGAGATTATAAGAGGAAGACTCTAATGTCCTTCTGTATTTCTGGCTTCACCCCCTTATCCAACACTTTCTCACTTTCTTTCTCCATTTTTTTTCTCTTCCCTCTACCAGCACTGTTACCTTCCTGCATCCCCCCCCCCCCCCCCACACACACACACACCATTACCCCATCTATCCATTCATCCATCCATCTATCTATCCATCCCTTTCTCCTCTGGTAATGAGTCGTTGTAAAACATACCAAAAGAAGAAAGAGGTCAAGCTGTGAAAAAAATTAAATAAAATGAGTAAAAAAAACAACGCCTCAAGAACACTGACTCACTAAGCCTCCTCGCTTAATTCCCTCTTTTGATGCTTTTATCTGATGCTACACTCTCAACCCAGTTCTCCTTCTTTCCTGTCTGTTTTGAGGTCACTATTATTACTAAGCAGAACGAGTGAAGCACATCTTGACGGCAACCTAATCATGTATAAAGGGTGTACTTTAAGAAGGTCCAAGTTAGACTTCAGTGTCATTTGTTAGCAGTTCATTAGCATTGACTGTGTTGTCTAAGCAGTGACAGAAGAGAAACAAAATGCAACAAGGCAATCTCGATTAGCAAGATTACACATCACTGAGGAGCATCTTTCTGCAGTCTATAAGGCATTATGAATGCAACTCTGCTTAAAGAGAGAGAGAAAAGCAGGCGGAGGCTACATTATTCCAGAAGTGCTGTGCTAGTTTAGTAGAAGCATGCTGTCAAGCCATTAGCAGAATTGGATTCACACAGAGGTTCAATTTGGGTTAAGTATCCCCAGAGGGAGGACCCAAACCAGCAACACGGGAATCCTGGTCTTCTTTAGCAGTCCATTTTACTGCCTGAGCAAAAAAAACACAGATGCAAAGCTGCGGGGCTATCACTTAAAAGCCTCTTAAGATAAGTGTAGCTCACCGCTGGTCCCAGCAGACTGTCGTGGTCAGTGTCGTTCACAAGAACAACAACATGAAGTGTATTTGGATGTATTGTATTTCTTTTAACTGAACTTTAACTTATTTGGTTGTAAAAAAAGAAATGCACCCAATACACAAATACAAGCCAATACAAATATTTGGAGTCAGGGGCTTTAACTGATGGTGTAATACCAATATGTAACAACTTCCTTATTATTCTCGTTTTAGCTACATAGCAACATCATAGATCAATATTATCACTATGCCATCAGTTAAACATGACGCCTGCTGATGAAGTGAAACACATTGGTTAAAGTAATTATAATAATTATAGGATGCTATAAAGATAGTATTTTTTATCACATTTCTGGGTCAGACTACATTTATTTGAATTCTTTTTCTTTTTTTCTTTTTTTCTTTTTACAAGATATTACATTATCTGCCAGAGGTTACATGTTAATGTTCTACAAGTCATTTTCCAAAGTAAATTAGTAATGTTAATTAATATGTAAAAATGGATTTAATTCTGCAGACCATGTAGAGAAAAATGGTGGAGATGCAAAACAATGGCGATAAAAACATAAAACATTTTTAAAAAAACATTATTTATCATGCACCCGTCCCTGAGCTAGACATGACATACACTGACTCCTAACATCAACTGTACACTAATAACACCTCATAGACAATAATCATTTATTTCCAAAGTCACATGTCGTCTCTTGTCTGAATTTCAGTGCCAATAAAACAACGAAGGAATGATGATTTAAAACCAAGTTAAGATCATCGCACATATTAGTTTGCACATCTGTCACAGGGATTCATTCTTACCATTTTAGAAATGTTAAAGCCAATTATAAAAAGTCAACAAGGACAAAACCATGAATACCTAAAGAAACACAATGTTGGTTGTTGGTTTACTAAGATATTAAAAATACACTGTATATATCCTTATATGTATATCCTTGTGTGAACCCAAAATTATAAAATATTTATCCATTCATTTTTGTCCTCTTTCTCCAGCTTTGTGTGTATCTACGGCAAACCGAGTGTTGTTTGTCAAAGAATAAAAGGATTCACGCAAAGTCCACTTACTCACATTCGACCATATATACTCTGCTATTTCCAAAGTCAAGAATGAACTGTCAAGCTCAAGGAAAGCATTTGTTTTCAGGTCTGAGATGTCATCATCGACGAACACGTGGAGCCGATCGGTCATCGGTGGACGTGGGTTTCAGCTTAACAGTGGCAAATGGGTTGGTACCCCTTCAAAATAAAATGGAGGGAGAGATAAATAGATGTCTGAGGGTAAGCAAGAAGACAGAGACAAATGGAGAAAGCAATATCATGAAATAACATATTTGAGCCTCACAGACAAGAGAAATGAGAACTTCACATTGGTCAAGCATCATCTAGCAAACTGTTCATCCGAAGTGAGGGTGATAGTGAGATAGTCAGGGTTCCCAAATGGCCACAACTGAAATGGTTTCAGCAGTAAACAGCACTTCAAACACAAATGGAGGGAAAGCAATTCTGTTTCCATTTAGATCACTGCCCTCATATGTTGTTCTCTCATTTAACGGGTTCATGACATACTTCAAAAATAACATTATTTTCTTTAGAAGAGAACATGAGTGCTATTTTAAACCTGAAAGAGAGAGAGAGAGAGCAACAGGTACATTAATCTTACTTTGGGAAGAGTTCTGGTTGTGATCCATGAGGTTTTGATCTCTGTAGAAACAAATAAGAGAAAGGTATGGATGAGTAAAGTCCATTCCAAACAAAAACAAAATGCACTAATGGAGGCTCAGCGGGCCCCGGCCCTCGACCCCTCGCCCTTCTGCTTTCAGTCGGTCCTCCCACAGGCTGCACACACACACACACACACACACACACACACACACACACACACACACACACACACACAGTCTTGTCTCACTATCTTTATGGGGACCAGTCATTGACATAATGCATTCCCTAGCCCCTTACCCTAACCTTAACCATCAAATCTAAATGCCTAACCCTAACCCTAACCCTAACCCTAACCTAATTCTAACCCTGATCCTAAAACCAAGTCTTAACCCTCAAACAGCCCTTTAACGTTATGGGGACCAGCATTTTGTCCCCACAAAGCTGTCAGGACCCCATAAGTATACTGTATTTCCAGTTTTTGGTCCCCACAAATGTAGTAAAACCTGGTCCACACATACACACACACACACATCCCATTTTTACAAGGGGATGACCATGCAGAGACATTAAAAACACAATGAAAAAAATGGTATAATAAATCTATATGCTCCTTAATTAGATCAACTAATGATATATTTTAATGTTAATCATTTAATAAAACAAAATATTACAGTTCAGGAGGGCCATTTATTAGTTTGAGCTCTCTGCATGACCCTGACAAAAACAAAAATGTTATTCAAACCACCGTGGGCTTGAATAGCAGCGAAGAGAAAAGACATTACTATCACACTGCAGAACCTTAAAGGTTATGAGGCAGACACCGATTCACTCACAACTAGTTAGGTCTTTTGGTCTACAGTAATGGTCTCAAATTACAGCATGCCAACACACACACACACACACACACACACACATGCACACAACCTCGTGGCTCATACACCGTCAGCAGCTGGAGCTTCCTCCCTGCATCCACCAGAAAGACGGGTGTGGAGCCATTGAGAACAGCACCCTGCCGCAGTGCCCCTGCTGGACAGACTGGCAAATACCATCAAAGGTTTACATACTGTCTCATCACAGCTTGCCCATATCATTTCACCTTTATGATAATGAAGCCAATGGAATATTGACATCAGGGGATGTACTGTAATACACACAACACTAAAAAAGCTGAAAGCAAACTCTCTTATATACAGTAACTCTTTCTATAGTAAGGCACCTTTTATGAAAGAAATATAAATAGTAACGGCTTTATTAGTGGTTAATGAATAATGTACTAATACTCAGTTAATAATAAGAGCAGCTTTTGGGTTACTTATTTCTGGGACAAAAATCAATTAATTAACAGCTCATTTACACCACAACTGCAGATTTGATGGATTGAAACCCTTTTACTAATGACCTAACATTGGCTTGTTAGAAAATGAGAAACTCATGAGCATTTATAAATACTAATACATTTAAAACAGTATTGTTGCCAAATAGAGATATTAAACCAACAAACCCATAGGACTTATCTCAACCTGGTAACCCAAAATATTATCTTATTAATGGTTGATTTTAAAAGAGTTATTAACCGCCGATGTAAACCCAGATTTTGTTGTATTTAAACTTTTTAGTGGTCACTACTTATTCTTTCATGTTTTGTTAAAAACCACATTCATTAATAAATCACATTAGTTGTTTGTAATAATCAGCTTAAGTATGCAGTGCACAGGTCATATTAAGCAGAGATAACTAAGGATGTTACATTTCTGTGTGGGAGGGGCGGGGTCATTTGAACTGTTCTGTGCTGAAGCGATGCAAAGGCTCATGGGAAAAAAAATATGTTCTGAATGGTTTCTGTCCTAGTTAAAGTGTTTGTGTGTGTGTGTGTGTGTGTGTGTGTGTGTGTGTGTGTGTGTGTGTGTGTGTGTGTGTGTTTTATAATGTTCTGTTAATGTTTTGGGTGTGCATTATGTTACCTGGGTTTTAGTTTTGTATGGTTGATGGTGTTCATGTTTATCTACATATACTGGTGCACAATGACGGAGACCCGGGTGGGGACTGATGGAGTCGGGACAGTGACGTAGCATTCAGAGCCATATACAGTCTGGATATCATTACTCCTATATCATCATCACTATCATCATCTCCTGAGTGAAATGTCCAATAATTGTGTGTGTGTAAGCACTATATTATCATTTTCCCTGAGCGAATGTATTAAGTACATGTTCTTAATATTATGTTGTCATAAGGGAAAAACAATATTTAAATACTTTCAATATTTTTGCATTATTATATCCTCATTATAATATCCTCATCTTTTGTATTTATGTTCCTTTGCAAGTTAAACTTAACATGCTTACTTAAGTCAACATGACTCCAGAAAAAATAATTTGAGTGTAATAAGGATTTTTAGGAGCTACTAATGAAAACTTGAATTCTCTACTGCAAAAACTTACCACTTTGTGTTAATACAACTTACCCTAGTTAGTTTCTCCTTGTGTAAAAACTTAAATGGTTTAAGACAACTGGTGTGTTATTACTAGCATATTTCAAGTAAAGTTAACTAATTTAGACTTTTGAAAATTACTGCAGAATAGAAATAAAAATGCAAAGAGCTCCAAGAAACTACCTTTCCATTTGTGTTCATTTGATTGATATATTCTATTTATGGAGAGGCAGGGAGAGAATTGATTGATATTAACTACACTGATGGATAATCACACAGCCATACCTTGTTTTCTGAATGAGACGATGTGATTGGTCGCATCTCAGTCTGTTTATTTGAAGATAGAGATGGTGGAGGCGGAGGGGGCGGGGCTACTGGTTGGTCCAGCAGGTTGCTCATGCTGCTGCTGCTTCGCAGAGAGGAGCTTCTGGAATTACAGAAACATTTTTTGTTATAAAATTAAAAAAAAATATAGCATACACTTTAACTCATTTTGATTTGTTTTAGGTGGGCCTTTCCTAAAGCTATAGTGCGTTGTGTCTGTTGCCCTCGTGAGGAATTCTAAGTATTGACAACAAAACTGTCGGCGCGTCTACATGACACAAGCCTTCCGTGATTGCCCACCACCCCTGCCCTTCCCCCACACAGTTATTTGTAGCCAAGGAGGACACGGAGGATTAAAAAAAACATGATGGACTCTTCAGAAGAGGTTATCTTCACTTCTTCTTCTTCTGAACATAGCCATTCTGCAAAAGAGCTGATAGTCTTAATTAGCGTTTTATCAACTCATTTGGCAATGGCTTGAATGTAACAGACATTCATTAATATCAAAAAGTTACACACTAAAGCTTCTATTTTGGGACTCCTGTCTGCTTCTCCAAACTGGAGGAGTGCCAACCATCATGTACTGTCATTTACACTGGCTGTGGATAAGTAAACACAAGCCCACTTCTAAAGATCCAAACTATTCTTTCAACATTCACATTGTAGGCATTTATCTGTGGCATGTGTCCACAGTGACTGAGCAAAGTTTTAGTTGAAACTTCTTACTGGTTTTCCTCACAGCAATGGGTCACCCAAATATCTTAAATAGTTATTATTCCAGGCCTGAGCTTCATGCTGACCTTTTTATTAAATGTTGGGCCCATAAAACAAAAGGGCCAGCCTGAGGGAGCTGGAAAATGTACTCTGTGTCAGGTTTGAAAAGCAAACATCATGCAGAAGGTATTAAAGTCTCTCTATCCTTACTTCCATTAATTCGCCATGCGGCAGTACTGTATGATAAGAGCCAGTAAGCTTTTAAATTTCTTTAACAGCCTGCACTTAGTGTGATATAATGTTATTTAACCCTTGTGTTGTCCTCTGCTCAAATTTGACCCATTTTTTAAATTTTTACATCAGGAACTTGGCTTTCTTTCAACAATATTGCCTAAAAATAACATAGATGCTATACAATGTTCTTCAGGTAAAATGAATGATTACTTTCATTGAATTTTGGTTGTTTTATTGAATTGTATGGCATTTTAAAAGGGACCAAAACATCGAAACAACACAAAAAAGAGCCATAAAGCGCTGAAAAAAACAAGAAATTAATTGTTTTTTAATGTTATAACATTTAGGTTTATTGGCTATGAATTAAAAAAAAAAGTGTAGAAGAAAACAGCAAAAACATTGGAAAATGCGCAAAAAGATGATGTTTGATGGGAAGACAACACAAGGGTTAATAGTCCTACTTGTTGAGCACATTTGATTGGATGCTTACCCAGAGCTGGTTGTCACTGGAGGATCATCCATTGCTTCCACATAGGTGGCTGGAAACCATCCCTGCCTGAAAACAAAAGAGACAGAAAGTAAAGATGGGGGTAGTGTATTGTATCTCTCTGAGACAGACAGACATCGCCACATTCACCCACACCTCGCGAGGACACATCTCTCACCGTGAACTGCTGTCAGCACGTCCGAACAGCCAGCCGTTCCTGGGCTGTTGGACCAGCACGGTAATCCTCTCTCCCCTGGTGAAGGGCAGCAGGGTGGGGTTGGAGCCACCAGCCTGGTGGGCCGCCCTGGCCCTCATATATTGGCCTCCTGAGGAACGAGAAAAGCTTCCCTGGGGAGACGGCGCTGGAGAGATGAAAAATGAAACACTTAGGTGCAGAAATTATTGTAGAAAGCACAAGTTAGATGATAAAGCAGCTGAAATTGCAAAGAAGGATCTCTGGTGAAATGATTAATTAAAAATATAAGCGGCTAGGATTTATTTTCTTTATTTATTGCCCTGGTATTCATAACTCAGAGGGTTATCAGTCTACTAAATATCTTACTCTATGCATAATTATTTTTGCTTGGATGGCAAAGGGTGCAATTCATTGCATTATACAGAGCGAGCCTGGCACTGTTTGGGCCAACAAGCCTGCTGCTTGCAATCATTTAGAGGGGCAAACGTGGAGACGTGTTATTTAATATTCTAGAGATTGTTTATTGTCTGTTTTAGATACTTTGTTACTTTATCTTTTTCACTCTAGATAAGCAAGCCAAGTAATTAGACAGACTTTGTGCACACGAATGTACAAATGATGTGTGAAAAGTGTGTTATGTGCAAAATTGGGCGAGAGAGAGAAACAGAGATAAACAGCTTAAAGAATGATGAAGCGGGGTGGTAGACTGGAGGCAAGATGAGCACTGATATACAGGCGGAGGCATTATGGACTGCACACACAGACGACAATGAATAGAACAGAAATATGTTTAGGATCAGGTTAACATATAATATGTGGCTCCAAAATAAAATCTGAATCTTTTCATGATATAATTTTAAGGTGTTTGGAGCACTTATATATTATAAATTATAATTATATGTCCAAACACAGTCTCAATAATACGGAAGAGAATTAGGGCCACATTTGTAAAAATGCATTTGAGCATTTGAGAATTCTGACTTAAATGTAAAAACTCTAAGATTAAAGTCTGAAATCTATTTTTATTTGACTGACTTTATTATTTATTGTATTTGTAGTGTGTGTGTGTGTGTGTGTGTGTGTGTGTATGCATGCGTGTATGCTCAGAATTCAGAATTCTGACTTTATTCTTAGCATTCTGAATTATTTTCATAATTCTGACTTTAAACTCAGAACTGAATAAATTTTTTTCACATGTGGCCCTAATCCTCTTCTGTACACTAAAGGGAATTCAAAATAAATGCAGAGTTTTGGAATGAAGCCCTCACCCCTTGATGGTATGTTGCCGAGGGGCAGCTCCTCTCTGCTCCTTCCCGTCTCCTCCTCCCTCATCCCCACCTGTACAACAACCAGATGCACAAACACAAACAACTTGACCCTCCGTTATCTGTTGTAATGCTAATATATCTTGTAAACCCCATGAATTACATCAATCATAACGGCAAAGGTCACATCTGAACAACCAAACGATAAAGAAAAGCAGCAGCCCAAGATGTTTTGGATACACTGAATGAGTAATGTATATCAATTCCAATATCTGTCTAAAGCGGCTCCCAGGCTTCTCTTTGTTATAAGCAAAAGATAAATCCCACTTCCAACCAAAACAAATACAAAATCCATGTTAATCCTCCGACTGTTATTACAGCAGGATGTGGGATCTGTGGAGTTCATGGGCACGTCACCTTCCAATGAGGAACAGACTGAAAGGGACAGGGTTTTATCTCAGGAGCATCTCTGACTGGTAACTGCAGCCTTCATACGAAGAACCACATGGTTTCAGTTTGTGAATTATCCATGGTGTGCTAATTATCCATGGTGTGCTAATTATCCATGGTGTGCTAATTATCCATGGTGTGCTAATCCCACTGTTTTGAGATACAGATAATTCATACTCACAGACGTGTGTTTATTCAGATGATAATATAATATATAGGTATAATATATAAGGTTCAGTTTTGAATTAAAGATAGTGTTTGCACAGACAAATATGTATATAGCCTTATCACAATCACATATTAATTTATTTCATGCCAGACAATGTGTAATCTCTGTCCTTCTATTGCCTTCAAAGCTTTGCTCTATTACTGTAAATCAGGCTCCAACCAGCAGAGGGCACCCTGATAACATAAATATGATTGCAATAATTCATTGGTTTCCCTACACACTGCCTTTGCATAATTATTATCAACATATTTGATGCACAAACTCAGACAATTTAAAACAAAAACATGCACACAGGGGTTTGACTGGTTTAAAATCTGTTATTCATTTCACAAGATATTTGCCCAAAACAATACGTTTGTAAAACAGGATTATATCTCACAAGAGCAGCATATTGTTGGAGTTATGAAAGATTCAAATGCAACCCGGCTCGGATCCTGCCTAAATAATACAGTAAACATGACTGCTTTCTATAAACTGAACTCACAGAGTTGTTCAATGAAGCGGGTCGCCGGACCTCAGGCACTCTGGTGGCATCCGTCTCCACAGTCCAGGCATCAGCTCGCTGCTGGAGGGGACCTCCTGTCTGCCACACACACACACACACACACACACACACACACACACACACACACACACACAGTATACAAATACAATAAAGTCTCAGCTTATGTTACAGCAGAAAATTAATACTTATTTATTCAGTGCTGAGAAGAGAAAAGACATAAGCAGTTATCCAAATATGATAAACAGCTGCCTGCTCTTTTTATGGTTAAAGGTGAGTACTGTTGTTATTGTTGTTGACAAACAACTACAAACAATACACTGAGACGGAGGACGCATCCCAGGACAACTGCCATCTCTTTGTGTTTATGAGACACAACTCTGCTCAAACAGGTTGAGGTTTTTTAACATTAACATGCATTTCCCCAGCCTGCCTACGGTCCCCCAGTGGCTAGAAATGGTGATAGGTGTAAACCGAGCCCTGGGTATCCTGCTCTGCCTTTGAGAAAATGAAAGCTCAGATGGGCCGATTTGGAATCTTGCTCCTTATGATGTCATACGGGGCAAGGTTACCTCCACTTTCTCTGCTTTGCCCGCCCAGAGAATTTGGCCCACCTATGACAGAGAGACATCATGGCTTTCAATTGAGCAAAGTGGCAGTTGGTCAAGGCCACACCCCCGTCCTCCACCTTGCCCCCCTCCTCCTCAAAAGCTACAGACTCAGAAATGGCACATACTAAGGAAAGCTCATTGTGGGACTGGCTCTAGTGGCTGTAATTCTGCAACAGGGCTGAATTTTGGGAAAGAGACTTCAGATACAGTATTAAAGGACCACTAAGGTCTATATAAAAGTATCCAAAGAGCACCATGTCATGGGACCTTTAAAGCTGCAGAATCAAAACTGATCATTTCACAAATAGTAAAATTTTTATAGTAAACTTTTTATCTTCCAGTTTTGACTTTTTACTCCACAATTCTGACTTTTTATGTCAGGATTTAGACTTATTAATACACTTCCGGTCAAAGGTTTGGGTTCACTTACAAACTTCCATTCCACTCCATTAGAGACAGAATACCAGCTGATCTGAGTGGGTGGCTGATCTTTAATGCAATATCTACATTGCCCATTACCAGCAACCATTCATCTAATGTTCCAAAGGCAAATTCTGTTCACTAATCTGATATCATTTTAAAAAACTAACTAGAAAAACATGGGAGAAACCTTTTGCAATTATGTAAGCACATGATGTAATCTGAAAACTGCTGCCCTGGTTAAAAAAACAATGCAACTGATCTCAGCTGGTGTTCTGTCTACAATGGAGTGCAATGGAAAGTGACCCCAAACTTTTGACCGGTAGGGTATATAACATAGTATATATTTATAATATTTTCATTTTTTATAAGATGTTTGATTTTTTTATATCTATTTTTTTCTTTTCTGGGTTGAAATGTCCTTCCATACCTGTGGACTGGTAGATCATTTTTATGTTATTCACCTTGATAAATTCTTTTAGACTAACAGCCTGATGCTCAATGAGGAACAGCAGAGTGGTTTGCATGCCTCTCTTAATATGAAGGATGTATACAGTAATAGTAAGATTTTACAAGGTTACATTTATTGGAATGAGCCTTTTAACTACATTGTTCAAAAATGATGTTACAGGAAGTATTACAGTAACTTGAGTTTTTAGTTAGAGGGCTAAATATTAAACAAAGAAGAAGACACGTGTCAGGTCAGTCCTGAGCCACCGTACAGTCTCAAAGGGCTTTGTGACAGCCTCATTATGAAAACTTGGTTTGGGTTTAGTGCACTGACGGTGTTTAATGAGAACAGTAGAGTGGTGTTATAAAAAGTGAGCAGGGAGTCCAGAGTTCAAACAGACAACCTGTGAGTGTGACATCAGTCCCGCTGAAGACACTGAATGTGTATTTGCTGTTTGGCGGTTTGATTATAAAGTTCCCTGCGGGAACCGATCAAGTCTCACATAAATGAATCACATTATTGCGAATGCTCTTTTGTGTGTCTTCCTGTCATTGTTCTTTTGACATCCACTGCAGTGAGTTGTACGTCAAACCTGACCCACTTGGAAGTTGTAGTTAATAACCCAAAAAAACCATAAAATATTGAAATGCTATTTGAAATAAGTTGTATACCTTATTCATGAGGTGGGCGATGGATTGTATCAGGGAGCAGTGTTTCTCAGACAGGAAGCGGTATCGCCTCTCCTCCTCCTTCAGAGCCTCGGCGTGGCTCTCCCTGAGGAACTGCAAATACTCACTACAATCCTGAGGACACACATAATTGAAAGTACATATATATTCTGTACTGGGACACACTGGTATGCAGTGGTGCTGAATGAGAGAAAGAGAGAAACCTGGTTGGCTCCTCTCCTCAGATGTCTCTCCAGAGCTGCTGCCTGGTTGTGGACTTCCATCTCATAATGCTTCCTGCTGCCCTGCACGAAAGAGAATTCACATCCCGTCTGTCAGTTCAGCCATCCAAGTAACAATTAGCAATCCAGTGGAAATAAAAATGAAGAAGTTTCCCTATTAATTCTAATTGCATCTTCACTTCTAATGATATATTTCCATGATACCCGGCAGCTATTCATTTGACATTGCTTTTAAGAGTTAACTGTGTGTCATTCTGTAAAAAAAACAAAAACAAACTTTTGACCCTACGATGGCCGCCACTCACTGAAATGTAGTCTCTGTCCAGTCTGATGTTATTGTCCATCTGCTGAAGAACCTCTATACTGAACCGACGGAACTGGAAGAAGACAACATCATGTTGAACATTTGAGAAAATGGCGCACGTAAGAGTTTGATCACACTCAACAAGTTGTGATGGACAGATAAGTGTTGATGTAACGTACTACTCCATCCAGATCCCCAGTGAGTCTCCTTTGGCTCTCAGAGATCTCAATCAGGACGTCTCCTTTAACACAATTACATTATTTTTATTGCTTGACATGTTACTAGAATACAAAAAAAATGACATTTGTTCAATTCAATCTACTCATTAGCCAGTGATTGCAACAAAAATACACATCTGCACTGCCACATTAAATTCACTTTCTCTCTCTCTCTCTCTCTCTCTCTCTCTCTCTCACACACACACACACTTACACACACACACACAATAAGAACATGATAGTGCTGACTTATCCTTATTTTAAGAGCGAGATTTTAAGAGAACAGTTAGGTTGATAGTTAGATTAACATAGTGTGCTTTTCAGTCTGCTTTGTGTGACTTCAGCCAAGAAGTGTGTGGGGGTGTAGGTATCAGATGCCAGCAGGCAACATGAATAATAGACGATAACAGGCAGCGGGCCGTGCTCCGCTCATTTAACCCAGCCACTCACACACGAGGGGAGTCATGTTAGGTTTTGTGGCTGGAGCTGAAGTTGTCCAAAGTGGATCATTAGAATACTCGTACATATTCCATTTCAGGGACAGTGAAAAGTGAAACAAAAAAAAGTTCAACATACTTTCTCCAGAATATCCTGTTTACTTTCTCCAGAAAAACCTGATATTAAAATGGTTTCGAGCATTTGTCAAGTGTTTAGGTTCTCTCTTTGCCGTTTCTATGTTAAGCCAAATACAGGACTCAGGTCAGGTAAAAGTGGTACAGTCATATAAGCACTGAGTTAGATTCTGTTAGTTCAAAGACTATTACTACTAAGAGTGTGTAGAAAGAATATGCTATTCCCACATAAGTGATAAGGTGCTGCCAAAGCGCAAACTTTGGTCTTCATGACGCAGAAGAACACTGTTTGATTAGTTTAATAAATGGCCATAAACATATCAAGGACAAAGGGATCTCATCCTGGATTGTTACACCTTGTTGGTGTTTCCACTCAGTAAACATGAGACAAGCCAGGCCTGAATGTGTGTTCACACATACCTAGCGAGCGGGAGGATGTGGTGTGAAAAGCCCTCTCCCCAATCTCTGAAAGTGCACTGAAGTAGGCCTCACTTGTCATAGCAAGAGCTGAAAGACACACACAAACACAATAGTCATTTGAAATGCTAATGCATTTGGTACACTTCGATTCCCAGGCGTAGCACTACAAAACAGCTAAACAGAGCCATTCATTAAAAACATATTCAATTATTCAAATTTCCATACACACAAGTATCTCCCAGTGATCATTTGGCAATATGGTCGCATAAAAAAACTCACAGTAAAATGTCTTTTGACCAGCAGTCCTTCTTCAGCCTCATTGCTACCTCCTTGCATTTTGACCTCCTGCTATTGAAACTGCTTTATTTGTACTGTACTCCCTAGATGGTGAGTTCTCCACCTTCCATTTATTTTACCATTTATTTTCATTTATGCAACATAAATAACGCAGCAGCTTAATTCAGTCATGGAGAATAAATACAGCTAAACTAGTCGTGCTGAGAGCCAGCTGGCCTAGCTTGGTGGACTAGCAGTAAATTACATCTCATTACATCTACAACCTCAGGTTTTGACTCTAGGGAAATTCACAATCTGTTTTTATTTTAAATTACATACGTTAAACTCTTTATTCTCAGCCTTGGAGAGTCTGGCAATGGGAGACTACTGCTGCACCCTCCTGATTTTAGGGAAGTATACTGTAAGTCAAAAGGAATCAAATGAAGGTTTGACCCCAATTAAATCACCAGCCTTGTGTGGCCTCGTTCCCTTTTAGACATGAGTGAGCTTTAGCTGCATTTTTCCGCAGAGAAAAACTTGGAGAGATGGAGCTAAAGCCTGTGCTTACCAAGCAAACACACTCAGCAAACACACACATTCTGAGTCTGTGAGAGCAAGAGATTTAACAGTGAAAACCTCTTTGACGGTGCTTTAATAACAATGGATAGGGAAGCGTCCATAAGCAGCATCCACTGCTTATTTGATAAATAGATTATTTTTAAATTTATGGGGAGAAGCTGCATCAGCAGACACACTCATACATGTGTTCCTGGCCTTGGCTCAAGCCCATTAACACATCATGAAGTTAGTGCTCTACCCTGAACCCTCGGAGTGAGCGCTTATAGCCTCTGTGCAGGTGGCAACATGAGACCTATTAATCTGTATTTTATATCTTCCGGTGCTTTTGGTGCAGCGGTGCTACTATAAATCAGTTGTTGATGCAGCAGTACTGCTCGTGCATATATTAAACCCACATGTATAATGCCATATAATGTGTGAAAGCATCACATGTAAAATCGCTTCTGTTGCTGAATCCCATCTGCATGTCAGTTTTTCACATGTAATGCATTGCACGGGATTAGAGGTGATTATGATGTGGATAATTAAGACATACTGTAAAATATAGACGCAATTACTGACTCAAGTTAAAAATCCTGATCTCTCTTCTCTTCGTTGCAGGATTTAAAAGAAAATGTATAGAGCATGCATATAGATTCAGGACAACGTTCTGTATCTTCAGTCCCTGCCTCGGTCTATGGAAATCAGATACAGTTGTTTGTCTGGTGATAATATTGTCATAACAGACTCTGCAGGCTGTGGTTACAGGTCCATAATCAAGGCTGTAAAACAGCACCAGGATATTCCCAAAGCATATGGACTTTGGAATTAGTTCCAGTGAAATAGATGGCTCACAGCTCCTGTGTTCCATTGAAAGCCATTCAAATTTGTTTAATCTTTTGCACTAATAAAGGTGATATAGATATATATTCACACATATCATTTACACAGAAATTGTGTGTGTGTGTGTGGGTGTGTGTGTGTGTCTTTCTGTCTGTCTGTCTGTCTCCCTCTCCGTCAATCTATCTGTCCATCTGTCTGTTTCACTCTCTGTCTGTCTGTCTGTCCGTCTGTCCCTCTGTTCGTCAATCTGGTTGTCTGTCTGTCTGTCCATCTCTCTGTCTGTCCATTTGTCTGTCTCTCTGTTCAACTGTCTGTCCGTCTGTCTGTCTTCTGTCTGTCTGTCCATCTGTCTGTCCGTCATCTCTCTCTCTCTCTCTCTCTCTCTCTCTCTCTCTCTCTCTCTCTCTCTGTCTGTCTGTCTGTGTGTCTGTCTGTCCGTCTGTCTAACCCTTACCCTGGAAAGCTTGGACGTATCTGTTACCCAGTGAGACCAGTTTCTGTAGACTTGGGTTGAACTCGTTCATCAAGCTCTGTTTAAGAAACACAAAGACATTTTTTTTGAAAGTCAGAAAAACTTTAAGAGCTACCTGAAAGAGAATCGAGCATAGAAAATGGTAACTTGTAATCTGCAATTTGGACAGCCCATAATAGCCCATATGTTTACTGTACATTTGTCTTTTAATTGTTTTAACCCTGTGCATGTTGTTGTGTGTCTGTTGTAACTCTTGCAGCAATGTTACTCAGTGTCCAAAACAAATTTCTCCTTAGGGAGACTAATAAAGATCCTTTGACTTTGACTTTGAAAATCCATCTTTATTTCAATCTGTATTCATGAGCCCAAACTCTCCCTCCCAACAACGGAGCACAGACAACCTACAGCAAGACTCAAGCTAAAGAAATACTCCATGAATTTGAAACTGACTTTGGGAATTCACATCATGTTTGCTTGGCAGAAATTACATTCAAAAAGTTAGTGTGAGCTTCACTCCTCAGTGACCATGAAGTGTTTTCCAGTGTGTCTTGAAAATAAATCACGACACTCTTTCTCTTTCCCACAGGTAAGTTTGTTGTTTAATTTGAGCCCGCACAAAGTCTCTGTTACTCACCGAGTAAATCCCCAAAGTGGCACGATGCAGCTGATCGCTATTCATCCCCGACATGTTTGTATCCAGAACAGTGCAACTGTCAGTGAAACCTCAAGAGTGTCTGCGGGTCTTAAATCATCCAGCAAATGTGCCAAAGCCTCTGTGAGAAAACAGTTAATAGTATTAAAGTGGACGTGGAGCTCGAGGAGAGGAGGCAGTGTGTTAGTAACTGACACCACTGTGGCCTGAGAAAGACTGGAGTAAATAATTAAACATGGCTCAACCATAAAACACACTGACATATGCTGTAAACCCTAACTGTCTGGGCGTGTGTGAGTGTGTTTATTTGCCCCATTGTATGTTTTATTCAAGACTATAACAAAGATCTGTTTTCATTCTGTAATGCATAAAACAACATATGTAAATCTTAAAAAAATGGGTTGTGAAGCACATACTCTAACTCGGTTTTTAATGTGCTGTTTTTTTCTGAAATCTATGTCGTAACATTGTAAAGAAAAGTGCTATATAAATAAAATGTATTATATAATTATAATTATTATTATTAGGTGTTTTTTTTTAAACAACTGGGTGCTGTAGCTTCTTAGCTTCTTAGCTATTTTAGGATGTTGATACATGTTTTATGCACTTGAAGGCATTTAAAGCTGCAGGGTGATGCATGTGACAATGACACAAAATAAACTACAGGGCCCATGTTCCTCATAACATATTTGTCATATGGTGAGGAATGCATCACCCGAGGCAACGGTGTGACTAACTTTTTAGTTGTTATTAGGATTTAGATAACAATTGAAGCTATATCAGGCTTTGCATGTGCAGACAATGGGGACTTGTTGATGGAAAACATAGAATATGACCATACTTACCCTTTAATATTAGTTCTTCACTTTACGCCCAAAGGTGGGCCACAAAAAAAATTTGAAGTGCTCAGTGAGTAGAACTGATTCCGAACAAGTGTTGTCCGTAAAAGGTAGTCTTGTTGTTGAGACCCACATGCCTAAATATAAACTGCACATGTAGCCATGAAGCAGGTACAAATTCAGAGGAAAACAAAAGTGGAAAGAGTCTTCTTTCTGCAATATTCTATTTTGCATTCAAAAAATAAGTAGAAATTGACTTGAATAAATATGTAAATGTCACAAAGTGTAGTGCTTGTAATTAAAGCATATTTAAAAAAAAATCTGTGATCCCAATCCTTTAATTCAGTAGTATCACTAATATTTCTCATTTTTGATTGGTTAATGCAGAGCTCAATGGTCATATGTTCTAAAAAATCCTATAATCCTCATACTTTAATCACTTTAGACATCAAAGTCCTACTTCCACAGAGTATACAAGGCAAAATACAAGCACGGTCCCTATATAGGTGTCCCTACATTTTTGTATGAAATAAATTTAATAAAACTTTGAACGTATCTTGATCTTTATAAGTTGTTTTCTGTTTCGCTTAGGACACAGTACATGGAAACTAAACCATAAGAAATATCGATCATTGAGAGAAAACATGTTCTTCTTCAACAACAACCCCCCTCCCCAAAAAGAGTTGCTCTGTGACCCCCAGATGAGTGGAGGGAAAGTTATTGATTTCTTTCCTTACTTTAACCGTCATACTGTATTTTGGCATTCGGTCGTGAGCTGCACTCAGCCCGCAGCACTGACAAATTCTCAAACTGCAGATTTGTTCTTTCTGTGACATGTCAGAGTCAGTGAACTCCCCATGAACTCCTGGAGGAGAGGTGTAGGTGACAGTGATGTGTTCATGTTGTGAGCAAAATGTAGGATAGTCTGGAGAGAGGGACAAATGCATTTTGTTCTAATACAGAATCCAGACAGGAAGTAAAAAGGGAAACTGGAAAACCATCGGTTGTTACAGTATGTTCATTGTGTAAAGTTTCGTAGATTAAAGGCCCTGGCAGAGAGAGAGAGAAAGAGAGAGAGAGAGAGACTTGTACACTAGATGGCACAATGAACTAACTACCCTCATGACTGGAATTTTAAACAGCTTCGTGAAGCTTATTTAATCTTTTACTTGATCCGCTCTTCTCTTATTTTCTCCTCACAAAATAAAATAAACTTGGTTCAATATTTCAGCTGTTAGCACAAACACCCACTCTGCATACTATCTAACACGTTCTTACACACACACAAACCTGGCATTTGTAACACATTGAGCATTGATTGGGACATATGAAACACTGATCACAGACCATCAGTGAGGGAGGAGGTATTCTGACCCTTTAAGTAAAATAAGCAATGCCAAATAAAATATTCAAGTAAAAGTATTGAATTGGAAAGCATACTTAGGTAAAAGTACAAAAGTATTAACAGAACAACGTATGCAAAAGTATAATATGCATCAGAATGTATACCCTGTCAGCATTATGAAGTCATTTTTGGATTATTATTTCTGAAGCATTAACATTGTAGGCAGCATGTTACGGTTGTTTGTTTACTGTTGCTGGGTAGTTTAAGCACAGTACTTTAGTTAATGTACGTAGTTACTTTCCACCACTGCAGACTATTAGTAGCTCTCTGATGTACAATATACTGTATATACTGTTCATTCTGCTGACACAGCGGACATTTAAACAGGTTATTAAATTACAGCTAGAACAATCAAGCACCAGGAACTTCAGAAGATGCTTTGATATGAAATTGACAAAGAAAAACAAGAGAAATATTCACACTAAAAACTTTGAAATATGTAGACTATAAAAAACAGTTTTCACTGCCACAATTCATATTGTTTCAACATTTTGTTTCATCCATCCCTAAGAGGCTAGTCACTTGCTTACAAGTCAACAAAGAATTTATGTGTTTAGGGTAACTGAGCAGCTCGGACCAAATCCACGGCATGGATTATGGATACAATCCTGTCGAAAAACTCCACTCAACAAAATGAGAAATTCCCAACAAAGGAATACCTAAAAGCTCTAATATCACTGCAGCATACGCCATTGAGGTCATGGGTGACTTGGAAGCTAAATTGAGCTCAGACTTGCTGGCCAAAGCGTCTCTAACAGAAGCTTTTATAGACATAACAGATCAGCAGTATATTTTGATCATTAACTAGGCAGCAGGGTCCAGAATGCTTCACCCACACTGACCTTTTAATGCACTCATATGATAGCTCAGACTCAGTGGACTGTGCAGCAGTGTCGAACATTAAGTTTTTTCATAAGAAACACAATTTTATACTTTAATCCCCAATTGCATTCATGTAGCCAGTGTTCACACAGCATGCTAAAACAAAGAAACGGAAGAAAAACCATTTAAGGCTACAAGCATTGCTACAATCATCATTAGATGTAATACAGTGACTAGCACGGGGCAAATGACTACAAAAAGTAAGCACACTACTGCTGCAAAGCCATTTACAGCCAAAAATCCCCCTAGTGACATTTCAGTGTATACGCTGAATACAAATATGTAGCTCCGACATTATTCTTACTTATGTGAGAGGAGTGATTATTTCCCGTTCTCGTGTCTCCATCTCTACAGCAGTACTTAACAATCTACTTTACTATTCTAGTGTTCCAGTGACGACTAAGAGCCTCAGCTATTTTCTGCTGCAGACATGGTGTCTCACGATGTCTCACGCCGCTTCCCTCGCCCATCTTATATTGGAGCTTTCAGCACCTGCAACTTTGAGAAATCTTATATTAAATCACCCTTAATGTGATGTGTGTGAGAATGCACATCACACACTCATTTTATACACATGGGGAAGAATTTTCTAACACCTTTTCTCACACCGCCTTTGTCTGTGTGTGTTGTAATGTTTCCCCTCTGTCTCAGTCTCACTCAAACATGCTCATGAATACATGTTTTATTGTGTGTGTGTCTGTGTGTGTGTGTTTGTATGTGTGTGTCACACTTAAATGTATTTTACTGTCAAGCATGGTTAAATGAAATTCGTTAATTGCACCAGCACCCACACACCACACACACACACACACACACACACACACACACTACTTTGCAGGCACTTCTAAACGTTTTACAAGACATTAATATTGATTTTGAATTAAAAGTGTTTTTTTTTAAAATTACTTAGTACCATGAATGCTTCTTCAACAGTATAAACAATACACACACACACACACACACACACACACACACACACATATCAGTCTGTCGTCTCTGCTGCTGTGTAGAGCTGTTCTAGGAGCCCTGTGGCTGACATGTGGCCTGAATTATGGCCATCCACACATCGCATTACAGCAGGCCTGTAATGTGTTCCTGAGCAAGAAAATATGAAGCCAAAGGGAAGAAAAAACAATTTCATGATGTAATTAGTATTCTTTCATAGTGGAGAAGATCCAGTTTACAATGAAAGCCTGAGAGAGAAAAAACTCCAGAAGAAGACTAGAACATACCCTCTTTTTTGATGCTGTATGCAATGTGGCTGCAACATCTTTATAACAGAAAATATGACGTGTTAATTTAATTTATTCTCTTTATTATACTTTTTATTTGAGTGTTAATGAGTGTTAAATTTAGGATATTCCTATCACATAGATTACAATTTAAACACTCTAGGCAACAGGAGGAATATAAAATGTGCTATCAGACTGCATGGATCTCTCTAGTGTACAAGTCTCTCTCTCTCTCTCTCTCTCTCTCTCTCTCTCTCTCTCTCTCTCTCTCTCTCTCTCATTCTGCTTCAGTATTACCAGGCTGGATTCTGCCTGAATACCGAGGACATGCGCGCTGAACAGGGGGAGGAGGTGTATCACAGACTCTCTGATTATGATGTTTTGTGTTAACTCAATTATGGTGCGGAACTCTCATTTTCTAATCGCCTTTTTTTTGTAGAATAGAGAAAAAGGAGTTGCGTTTTTTTTGCCATCTTAATTTAAAGACATAAAAACATTTTGACACTCTTGTTCTGGAGCGTTTAGTTTTTTCAGAGTGTCATTGTTACTAGATTTTTTTTAATAATCGACCGCTGACGCCGCCACCCTGAAGTTCATTGTTATTATCTTGGCCGCCGGGATGGTGGCCTTCATCGGAGCGGTTATCTGCATCATCGCAGCCGTTCACACCGGGTCCTCCAGGGCTGCCTTGGCAGAACAACAACCAGCAACTGGCAACCACTCGCTGTATCCGGGCGCGGATACTGCGGCGGGCTCCGTGGCCCGGGCCGGATCTTTGGGCGCTCTCCATGGTTCTGAAACACCCGATTCAGAAGCACCGACCTTCAACATGGGGCTCAGCGGGCTGGACGGTGTCACCGGACTCACCGGGCATGACCCAACGGTCAGTCGACTCATCTGCACGCCGATCCCAGCCGGGGAATGCAACACGAAAAACTTTCAGCAACAAGCAGAAGACCCGTCGCTGTACGCGGGGGAAGACTGGGGCTACCTCCGCACCACCGCGGAGGAGCTCCGGCAGACCGTCCTGCAACAAAAGGACCAGATACTGACAGACCAGCGGACCATCAGGGACCTGACGGGGAAACTATCCGAGTGTGAGAAGGGGCTGGACGGCGGCAACAGCCGCGCGGACAGACGCGGAGCGCTGCGGGGTTGTGGGGGGGCAAAACTCGGCAGAAGAGACGCACCTGGAGCGGATCATGGTGCGGGACAGCCCGGACTCGACGCCTGAGAATGTCCACTTGCTCACCGTTAGGGCTGTGGATGAACTGGAGCAGGCTATCACTCAGCTCAAAGACCGCATAGAGAAACTGGAGGTAGGTAGAGTGTGTGGAGAAAATCATCACTACACATAAATCATCTCTTGCATGCTGCAGTGAAAACATTCTTTGATCCCACATGATGAACATGGGTTTGAAGGCATACAGAATGATCTCCCTCTCTTAAGATTCACCTAATGGTGTTCCAGGGTCTGATAACTATAACTCCAACTGTACATTGTGCAGTAATTATTGGTGATCCGAGACATGTGTGGCTAAATCTGTGTCTTCTTCACTCTTATAGACCCTTTTATGATTTCTGGACATACATGATTGGTTGGAATGAGATCAAGTGAGTTATTGGCAGCCAGTTAAAGAAGCAATCTAAGACTAATTTAATCCTTTTATCTGCATATCATTTACCATGTGATTCTATTTAAAATTATAGGCACGTTAATTGCTAAATAACATTCACGTGTAGGGAGTTCCTTTAATCATAACTTGTGATATGTTAAAGTCTTTAATAATACATGAAATGTTTGCTTGGCTTACGCTAAGTAAACAGATTAAGATTTCAAAGTGAAAAGTGAGGCAGGGAAACAGAGAAACAGGGGGGGAGAGAAGAGATGAGGATAAAGGTAAGTGGAAAGGAGAAAATGGAGCAGCATTAGGAGAATGATCAGGTGGACGAGGGAGAATAGCAGAGTAACGTAAAACGTGCTCTCATCTGACCAGAATCCAATGATGTATAAACTCATTTTTGGCGAAAGAAATACCATACATTATGTATGAGTTTCCTATATTTGTAGAAAGCACAGACTAAATGCTTTTCTGTAGTATAGTACTCCTCACTCTGTGGTATTGTACTGTGTGTAGGACATGTGTGTATAAGTACACACACATTTGGTCTCTTTTCCCTATTGTCAGACAAAAAAACCTCCAGAATGGAAAAGGGCTGAAAAATAACATTTCCCATTGCCAGAATAAGATCTGAATGATATGTATTTAATACTAAAACACAATACTCTAGCGTGATGGGTGTCTTTTACCATCCAAGTCACGTTTCTGTTCATACAGGATCTGCTTGGCCTACATCAGTAGCACACTGTGGTGTTTACTTCAGATGATATGTGTACTGGTGGATATACAGTAAAGGAAAAGCACTATCCTGTTCTTCTACAACCATTAGCATTCAATCACATATATATATATATATATATATATATATATATATATGTGGTATATGCAGTATATCTCGTACCTACCAGTACACTTGGTACCAAAGTGTGGCTGATAACAATACAACAGGCACACCGATGTAAAGATTTGGCTTGGAACCCAACCCTGGGCTTGATGACAGAACTATAAAATAGATTGAAGAGTAAATCACCTATCATGCTAAGACTCAGGAAAGCAAATGCATCACAGTACGTAGCAAGGTGCATACCTATCACTTTGGCTTACATCAAGTATGTTTGTACTGGAAGATAAGGACATAATACAACGTCCTGGTAGGAGAAGATTACAACACTCACAATTGTGTCGTTGATTTTACCACAAAATGTAACTATATCCCCAGATAAAAGTGTTTCTAGGGATAGAGTGATATGTCTACTTTCCAACAAACATGTTAAATAGGATGAATTGAGGATTATATTGGTAATTCCATCCATTATGTATCTTTTTTTGGGACAAAAGTCAATACCCAAACTCTTTCAGAATTTTTAAATATACAATGCTGTAACCTTTTTTGTCAACCATGTGTTTTTAGTTCACATTTTCACAAATCAGTTATAATTGTGGGAAGTAATTCCACTCCTCTATGACCTTAGATTATTTGTATTGTCTCTGTATGTGTATGACACTGTAAACAAGATGCTCGGTGGATTTACTAGACCACCACCCAGGTTTTAAAAATCTTGCAGGGTCTGTTTTCTCCAAATTCCTGCCCTTGTGGTTTGAGTGTTTATTTCAGTGAACCATTACAGAGCTGGGCTTAGAAATTGTTGGTTGTCTTGGCAGCCTTTTCTGAATTGCAATTACTTGTTGTGTTGTACTTAATTTGAAAGAAATCCCTGCAGATATGAGAATGGCTGAGCTTGAAGAAGATCTGTTCATACCCCAAAATGGCATGTGTGGCCCTTGGATACAGTTGTTAATTATTTTTACCCTGCTTTAGTCATGCCAGAGATTCCAGAGCACTGCAAAAACATCAACTAATAAAACCCAGAATACTACAGAATAAATTATAGGCAATGTTGCAAAAGCAGACTGAAACTCTGTAGAGCTTTGAGATACAATATACAGTAAAGGAAAAAAACACGTTCAAAGAAATAGTTTTTAGTTTTTTTGGAAACATGCTTATTCGCTTAATTATGAGAATATTCACACTACTCTAGATATCTGTCAGTTAAGTATGCAGCTACAGCAGGCACCCAGTTAGCTTACAGTAGCTTAGCATAAAGGCTGGAAACAGGGGGAGACGGCCAGCCTGGATGGAAAATCCATCTTCCAGCACAACTAGAATCCAATAATTAGCACGTAATATCTCATTTGAGTAATCTATACAAAATCCAAAGTGTAAAAACAACAATTTATGGATTTTATGGCAGGTATGTTGGGAAATATGACAATTTATGTGTTTTGTTTGCAGGGTAATTTCTTCTCCTACCTAGCAACCTCATGATGAGTACACCCAGCCAAGAAACATTCCTTTATTCCTTAAAGGAATGCTTTGACCTTCCTTTAAGGACAAAAACATTAACCACAATATAGTGAAACTTTACTTAATCAGCCCCTAGTTGTATCTCCAGGCGTGATGTAATTACTCGTCAAAATCAATTATTAACTGGGTGTAATAACTTTTTTCTTGCGTAGGCATGAAACTGACATGATGTTGAGATACTAGTGGTATAGAGGCTATATTAACAGAACTCCAGATTAAACATCACGGCAAGCGCAGAGAGTACTCTACAATGTTTTCCTGTAACACCCACACTGTGAACCAGTTTTCATCCACTGTCTCCCTCCTCTGAAGTCAGACATTGGTCCATTTCCTCACAACCAAACGGACAGCAACACATCAGGAGCGCCAGAGGAAGGCGGGATGTCTGGCGGTCCAGAAAGGTTGACCGATCCCGGACACAAAGCTGGTGATGACAGGCCCTGGAGGATGGAAGACTTTGCGGGGGAGCTGGAGAGGAAGGTGGAGCTGCTGGAGAAAGAGAGAAAAACCCTGAGGCTGGAAACAGAGAAGCACAGGCAAGGAATTGACCATGGCATCAATAAACTACACCATCGAATCTCAGAACTGGAGGAAGGTAGGTATTCACAGAGAGGTAGAAAAGAAAGAAATATTAGAAAAAAGAGATAATCAAAATGTGTGTGTATGTGTGTATGAAAATATAATAAAGAGGTAAACAAAATAAAGAGTGCGATGACTAGTGGCTGTGATTCATCACGTACATGACAACTCCTGTCACTAATGATGAGAAAGAATCTGGCATACAAATTACCTCAGATGTTTCATTTTTTGTATTACTCTTAATCAAATCAAGCCATGGGGTTTCATTAAGTTTAAAAAAAAAGATCAGACAGACTATGAAATCCATGCCCTGCAAACAAATCAGATGTTTTGATGTGAAGAAAGTGAAAATGCATTATATCAAAAGGAGAAACTCCATTTCATCCTCTTGCCAGATAGATGATTTAATTGCACTCTCAATCACTTAATTTGTTTCCGTGCTTTCTGCCCCAGGTGTCTCAGGGCATTCCTTCCCAGAGGGCTACCGGTTGTCTTTCCCAACTCGGACAAACTACATGTACGCTGTTGTGAAACCCTCCATCCCAGCGCTGCGGGCCTTCACCGCCTGCCTGTGGCTGCGGCCCGCAGAGGGAGGAATCGGGACACCTCTGTCTTACGCTGTTCCAGAGCAACCCAACGAACTGGTGCTGCTGCAAGGCCTGCATACCCCCACTGAGCTGCTCATCAATGACAAGGTACTGTATCAATCAAGAGACTGAGCATCCACTGCACATGGGAACTGTCCACTGCTTGGGTGCAATTGATTTTCCTGAGGAGATTTATGTCATGGTTTGTGGTTCATATTTCAAACTATTTGTTGATTAGAGTCTGTATGTATTATTAAGTCAACACAAACCTTTTTAGAGTATGTAGAGTTCATCAGTATGACTACATGTTCTGCAGAATTATATGTTTATGTGGGGTTATAACATGAAGAACAGGATAAGAATGTATCTCAAACACAGAGTGCTGCCTGTTTAATTTAAACAGGGGGGCAAGTATGGTGCCTTGCTCAAGAGCACATGGAGTACTTTCATCCGTACGGGGACTTGAACCAGCAACCTTCCAGTTCCCAACCCAACTCCCTACAGACTGCCTTCCCCACATTTATATCTTTTCTGTAAGACAGTGACTGTATCCAAGAGTCTGCAGCACTAATCTGGGATAGATATGGTGTGGGAGACATGACGGCAACCAGTGTATATTTATTATCTTTGTGTTTTGATGACTCATTATCACTATAGAGGAAAATCACTACTGCTTTCTCCAAGGCCAACCCACTTTTGAAAATTTTACCAGTTGCACTGTATGTGAACAGCACTGAAGTATACCATTTTGTTATGTCTTTTACGGAAGGAATAGTGGACTGTATTAGCATACAAATAAGTAGAACACATCAAATTAAAGAGCCAATTTAGCAGACAAGCTAAATAGCCTCATTCATGTGTTTAAATGACAAAGTTTGACAGCCATGCAGGGTGGTGTAGTGCAGTGCAGGGTCTTCAGGTATAATTCAATAAAGTCATTATGGAAATAGATGCATGGAGGAAAAGGTCTGTGTCCTTGGAGGTAGCAGGGTGTGACTGAGGAAATACTGAAGAAACAAGATAGAAATAAGATGTGAAATAGCTATTGAGATACAGCTTGATGACATCTTACCTCCAAATTTGTGACACTCAAACACAGAATTCAATAAGGTCTAGCCGATCTGAACTGTCCTTTTGCTCTCATGTTCCTAGGTGGCGCAGTTGCCTCTAAACCTCTCCCGAGGCAGCTGGCAGCACATCTGTGTGAGCTGGAGCCAGAAGGGAGGCGCTTGGCAGGCCTACCAGGGGGGAAAGCTGAGGGGCGAGGGTCACGCACTGGCAGCCGGACATCACATCAGACCTGGAGGAGTGCTCATACTGGGGCAGGAGCAGGTAGGTGCACAAATGAGGGTGTTAAAGACTTCAGTTTATAGTGATACCAGACAGGTAATGCTCACTCCAAAATAAATCCAACTTGTTATGCCCTTCAGGCTACTGCAGCTGTAAATAAAAGTAGTAAATAAAAGCACAAAACACTTTGAGAGCTTGGTGAAAGTAAGACATTGGATCCTGACACGTGTAATTTGGAGTATACTGCTAACCAAAGTGTTGAACTAGTGTGCTATGTTGTAGAATTGTGTGGAAAAGGCCTAGGGACCCTCATCCGGAGCCAAAAGAAACCCTCTCATGTGGCTTCTTTGTTCAGTAGTCCTGCATTCATAAAGGTTATCACATTTCCTTCCTCTTCTCACAGTCTTGCCCAAGGCAGCAAATCAGTTGAAGCTGAGCCTGTGTGTGCATGAAAGTAAGTGTTTTTTTTCATTCACATGCTTTCAGTTCTCATTTTAACTTGATTCTTCTTTCTCTCCAGGATTCCCTGGGTGGAGGTTTTGACTCATCCCAGGCCCTGGTTGGAGAGCTGTCCCAGGTGGGTCTTTGGGACCGAGTCCTGTCTTCCAACCAGGTCGCCAGCTTGGCCCGCTGTGGCAGAGTAAGCCAGGGCAGTGTGGCCCCCTGGACCGAGAACGGAGTTGAGGTTCACGGAGGAGCAACCATGGACCCGGGGGAGCCTTGTAGTAAACACAACAGGAATTCTTGATAACCGATTGGGGGAAGGGGAAGTGAAAGAAAGCAGGGCAAAGGGAGGGGTAAAATTCTAGCCCTTTCAAGAAGGTAGGATTCTGCCCATTATTAACACCGCTACAGGGTTTTCTAAACAACTCTATGTGACATGGACTGACAAGTACGTAAAAAAACTGGAAAATGAATGGTAATATTATGTATATCAGATGAGTCAAGGCTTTGCTATTACTTCACCATTCTTCTAGCAACCACAGATGATGCAATCATGGAGGTCCACTAGAAAATTGTGCAATACAAAATGAGATTCCCCATAACTATAGCTGTAGTATAGGATTACATACTTAAAAGTAAATTTGATTCCGGCCAAATTAAGCTGTAATTGGTCCTCTGTGCTTTGTTAGCAAACCAGCTAGCAGTCAAACTAGTGAAAGCAAGTTAAAATGTGTAATAACACCAGCAAACAATTGAACCTCCTGCTAGCTAACTAGTGGGCAAATGTGTTAGAGCAATACCACTCTCATGTCTGCACAGTAAATATGAAGCTACCGTCAGCGGGCAGCTAACTCAACTTAGCATAAAACTAAAAACATGGGGGAAACAGCTAGCATGACTCTGTCCAAAGTTAACAAAATCCGCCAAGTAACAACTTCCACTCATAATTAACTAATTTACCCATAGCTTGTTTGTCTAATCCACACAAGAAATTAATTGTTGTTTATACACTTTGTTTTTTACGGATTATGCAAACAAGATATAATAAGATGCTATTAATATAGATAGATTATCCTTCCCGTCCAGATTCAATGCTACCACATCTTTAAATTACTATTAGTATTAGTCAATCGGTGCCTTATCCCGCTTTAAATTTAGTTAACTGCAAAGACGGCTAAAAGCAAAGGGGGGGGGGCACCAGTAATGCTAACCGGGCAGCCTGGCTGCTAGCTGGCTGGGGGCTGACTGTGGCTGTGACCCAGGGCTGGGGCTGTAATGATAGTGGATGGCTGCTAGCTGGCTGGGGGCTGACTGTGGCTGTGACCCAGGGCTGGGGCTGTAATGATAGTGGATGGCTGCTAGCTGGCTGGGGGCTGACTGTGGCTGTGACCCAGGGCTGGGGCTGTAATGATAGTGGATGGTTGCTAGCTGGCTGGGGGCTGACAGTGGCTGTGACCCAGGGCTGGGGCTGTAATGAGTGGATGGTTGCTAGCTGGCTGGGGCCTGACTGTGGCTGTGACCCAGGGCTGGGGCTGTAATGATAGTGGATGGTTGCTAGCTGGCTGGGGGCTGACTGTGGCTGTGACCCAGGGCTGGGGCTGTAATGATAGTGGATGGCTGCTAGCTGGCTGGGGGCTGACTGTGGATGTGTCCCCGGGCCAGGGCTGTTGTCAGCTCTCATCCCTACTGAAGCTTTGCAGAGCGTGGAGAGTGAGCCAGAAGACAGTGGTGTGCTAGCTAGCTAAATTATTATTAGTTGTCTATCTGTACACTTAACGTTACTGATGAATTTGTGGGTTAGCCTAGATTTTTGAACTGTGGTCAAAACAATCATACTACAAATAACGGAGCGTGTTGAACGTTGTCGTTATGTTACCCACCAAGAATTAGCTAACGTTATAAACCAAGCATTAGCATAAGCTACTTTTCAACCAGCACTTTTACGGTTGGCACCAAAGCACTTTTCCTCTGCTGTCCCCCTACAGGTTGGAAGTGGAATTGTCAATTACTGTTACCATTACCATTATTCAGTCTCATTCAAACAAGTTAATAAACCACTGAAACGATTTTGGAACCGTTGTTTTAAGGTACAAAAGAATATATGGTGTTGGATCGATATATTGAAATCAATCAGTATCAATAAATAAGGTCTCTGTTGTAATACTGTGTTGCAAAGTGGATGTAATCAATAACAAAAAGGGTGCCATGTGGCAGAAAAAAGAGTTGTTTTAAGTTTACTGAGTAAAATCAAAAATCGTGATACAAACCAAATCCTGGGTTTCTACTATTATATTAATATATTATTTTATCTTGTTGAAAGAACATGGTATATCTGATATACCACGTTCTTTCATATACTTTAGAGGTGCTGGTAGGCAAAATGTGTTCTCTTTGGACAAAGCTAGGCTAGCTTTTTCCACCTGTGACCAATCTTTATGCTAAGCTAAGTTAGCCATCTGCTGGTAGTACTTGTAGCTACATATGTACATTATGCATGTGTCAATCGTCTTGTCCAATTCTCAGCAACAAAGCATGTTGAACTTGTCTTGGATCAGATTAGTGGAGATGTTGTCATTTAACGGTTAAAACTGGGCCAGAAATAACCACAGCCTATTTCTTCTGCTGAGACAGCTGAGCAGGGGGAAATGCAGTGAGTTGTTCACAGCTGCTGTAGACCTGACCTCCACTACGGCTGCTAGAATTTGTGTAAAGCCAGCTGAAATCCCTCCACGAGTGCAGCCGGGTCGGAGTGGAGTTATTTCTGTGGTTAAGTCTGCGACAGCTTTAGAGTCAGGCGTCAAGGTAAGGTGATGAAAAGTGTTGGACAATGTTGGGGGAATGTTAATTAGTAGATGGCGGCAAGGGGTAGATGATGAAAGAAGAAGTAAAATGAAAAAAATAGATAGATTGGGCACTTTTAAGGAGTGATGCTACATTGTTTTCACCTCTGCATGATGTATTCATATACCTGTAATGTCTTGCCACTGCGCTGCACTGTGCAGGTCACACGCTGCCTCCTGCATCCACTGCTGGTATAGATGGCTTTGATTGTCTTTGTATTTGTGTATTAAGGTCTGAGAATCTCGCAATACTGAACAAATCCTAAATAAGGCTTATTAACATAAGGAAATCACCACCACAAGCAGAATCTTACTCTTTTTTGGGGGCATTTTACACATTTTTTAAAAAGCCTTGCCCTATTTATGTCATTCTGTGCAAATATAGAAGGTTCAAAGTATGTGCTCCAATCAATGAAATGTGTCTCAGACGACATCTTTTGGCTCCATCTTGGAGTACACTTTATGTTCTTTAAATTCATGGTCTTGGATGCAACCTTCAAACAAACATAACATTTCCTTTTTTCAAATTTAAATAATGTCATTTTTACATTTTGAGATATTGACTGCAATTTTATACATGCAACCACTCAATAGTGTGGTTTTATAATTGCACAACCTGCAACCTCCAACTCTTCCTTCCTTCCTACATTCCATGCATGAGTCGTACTGTATGTTTCTTACAAGCGTCAGTTCATCTGCTATATGTTTCTGAAGATCATCTTTTGATCATGTTTGTACTCCAAAAACATTTTAATGATTATTTACCACTGTTTGTGTGAGATGTGATGTTAGACACAGACTGTTCATTTCACACTTTCTAAAACACTGGCTCTCCCTAACATGAAAAAAATAATCCTTAGTGGAAAGTGCCTGTCAGGGTGTTTGTACCCATGTAAAGAAAATCACCTAATTTATTATCCTGAAGGAAAAAAATTCACACTTTTTTAAGATTGAAGAGGTTTGATGAAAAACATTTAAAACTACAGTGCCGCCAAACGGATGCAAAATTGGGTCAAAATCATCTTGCTGTGTCTAATAGTGTCTTTGATGATGCCCTTTCAGTCTGCAGCGTTATTTAAAATATTATGCCTGTCTGTTCAGCTCATGTCCAAGCTTTTTTGGGGGGGGGCTTTTTGATGTGGTGTGGCATTATTCTGTTTACATTTACTGGAATTAAAAGCTTTTAAACTCCATTGACAATGTTTTCTTACATGACAATTCAGATTTTTTTTTTCACTGTATGCATTGGTATCCGTCTAGATTCATGTTGGTGTTGTTTGTATAAATACTGTATGTCCATGTCTTGTAAGGTGTTGTATTGTTCTGCATATGTGCCCTGTCCAAACCTTAAATCTTTATTAAAGTCCTAATTTTCAGATGTAAAGAATGGGATTATTTTCTTAGTATCTAATGCTTGAACTTCAGAAAAGTGCTCTTTTATTCTTTTACACACACACACACACACACACACACACACACACACACACACACACACACACACACACAAACAGTAAAAAGCATTTTTAGGTATTTAGTAAAAATACCTGCTGTAAGCGCAAACCCTCTGTGCTCTCAACAAAAAGATTTGAGAAAAAAAAGAAGAAGAACATTTTCTTTATTCTCCTGATTAATTTTCCTCCCGAGCAAATTGAAGTACAGAGTGTAAGGCGAAAAGCCCAGAGCCTCCTCCCTCAGGTGCAGCATTTGTAGATGCAAGTTAAGAGTAAATTGTAAAGACAATTTGGGTTATATTTAGTACATCACACAGACACACAGTACAAACACACAAAGTGCACAGTAAATAAAGTAGACAATATTCTGTATATAAACAGTGTCTGTAAATATATAGATATGCTTCAAGTTATTCATTTATGAAAAAATTGAAACTGATTTTAAATGAAGAGTTTGAAAATGTTGTGAGAGTCACATGAGAAACATTTGTACCACTTCCATATTTGTCAGCCAAAATATAAAGCCACAGCGAAGAGTAGGTTAGCTTAGCTTAGCATAAAGAATGGAAACTAGACCCTCTTACTAATCTATCACTAATCATTCATTAATTAACATCTTGTTTAATCTGTACAACAACAAAAAAACGGGAACCTCATGATATCATTCTTCTCATCTAAGTTATGGCAAGAACGCGATTGCTTGTATTTCCCAAAATGTTGAGCTAATCCTTTAAAAAGTACAGTATTACTTACATGCATATCCATATAACTGTGTAGGTATCTGGTTGGTATCTATTCTCACCCTCCTCTCATCTTCTCACTCCCCCTCTCCTCCTCTCAGTGACATTTCTACTTAAGACCCCGCATCCTCCTCCGCTCTTTACTGAGTCCCTGCACTCCTCCTCAGACACCGTCAACACACGTCTACTGGCAAAGAATCTAATCACAAGGCTCTGACTTTTTACAGTTGCTGTCACGAAACTGTGATTTTTATAGATCTGTTGGGAAAGTGATGGTAAAAATTGAAGGGAGCAAGCATGCACAAAATTTGTAAAAACAAATAGCAACTGTATGAGTAGGGATTTAAAGACAAATCCATGTATCTCTGCTTGTCTACCTCAAACACGATCATGCATTTTCTTAATGCCTGTGTACCAACACACTATGGTGATGATTTGACATGCCATTAAGTGACGGATAGTGAAAAGGCAACACATTAACCAGCAGCTAACAGATGCTGTTCAACAATATCTGCACTCAGTAATTAGCGTGAGTCCGTCTGTTCAACCGCTCCAGTGGATAAGACACGACTGAGCGCCTTTTGTTCACGCAATCCTCTCTCTTACTGATGGACTTAGTCCAGAGTCACCCTCAGCTGGTGGGTGTCACACAACTTACAGTAGATTTATCCAGAGTCAAAGTCCAGTTAACCTCATTACTGTGTGTGTGTGTGTGTGTAAGCAACTGCTTACTCTGACTGATGCGATAGAACAGACTATTATCCCCTTCAACACTACTGTTACATGTCATGTTATAATTAGGTGAAATATTAAACTTAAAGATAATGGAACTATCAAGTAGGGCTGGCCAATATATCTTAACACTACAATACATTACTTGTCATTTAGATGACGCTTTTACCCAAAGCGACTTACAATTGCTACATATGTCAGAGGCCACACATTTCTGGAGCAACTATGGGTTAAGCGTCTTGCTCAGGGACACATAGGTTGATGTATCGCAGTGGGAATTTAACCCAGATCTCCCACACCAAAGGCATGTGTCATATCCACTGTGCCATCACCACCCACAATATTATATCGACATGGATATATGAGGCTAGATATTGTCTTATATTTTGGATATCGTAAAATAAGTGTTGTCTTTTCCTGGTTTTAAAGGCTGGATTACAGTAAAGTGATGTCATTTACTGAACTTACCAGTCTGTTCTAGCTGTTTTATTATTTGCCTTTACCCATTATATTATTGGTGATTATTTAACAAAACACCCATTATGGTAATATTTTGTGAAAGCACCAATAGTCAACCCTACCATATTGCTGCAATTTTGGCATCTATTGGTCAAAAATATTGGGACATTTGATTTTTTTTCCATATCGCCCAGCTCTGCTATCAAGATGTGATTTTCTAATCCAATGTACATACTGTACATGTTGTGATGGACCTGTTGAATCTAAATAGGTTAAAACATGCTGTTCCAACACAAAGAGCATTTAGGCATCATGTCTATACAGCGTCTTGCAGTTTAATAGACATATCTGAACCATGTTATGCAATATCCAAAAGGCTTAAAGGCTTATTTTTAGTTTTTACTAAATGTCTCACACTTGCTATGGTGCTGTAGCTTTAACAAAATTGCCTGTCACAGCAGGTTTCTAACTGCTTTTGGCAGCCTGTCGGATGTTAATTTCTTTCTCTCTCTCTCAATGTTTCTCCGAGGCAGCAAACGTAGGAGGAGACATAAATTCAACGTGTGATTCTTACACACAAAAAATCTTATCTCTTCTCTGTTGATTATTTTCAGTTTTAGCACCTTAAAAAAAGATATCACACCTAGGAATTGGTGTCCATGTCTTTTTCACAGTGGCAGTCTGCAGCACTGTGTGAAGAAAGTAAAGCTCAGGAGACAAAGACAGGAATGGATGTACTGGCTGCAGCAGCAGGAATTTTATCCTCTGTCCTTCCAGATCCTGTAAAACCTCTATGACTATCACCAGGCTGACCCCCACCCACACATATCATCCACAGCCAGAGGATATTTCCTGTTGGATCACGATCTAATCCATAATGTTCCATCTAGGAATGGACAAATTGTAATCTCATGTAATCCATGAAATGGATGGACCAGCATCTCTCAGGCCGTACAGTACAATCTACACTGATTCATGCTAAAACATGAAATAGTCCATTAGTCCACAGTTTATAAGGTCCCTGCAAGTGCTGTTAAAGTGTGTTCAAGCTTCCTACACAGTGAATTAGAGACCAAATGTGTTGGCTCTTCTCTGGATATGGGGGGACTTTTTATGGTTTAAAGCTGTATAAATAAAAGTTATTGGGTCTTAAAAGCTCAAGCAGATATGCAACTGCCTTTCATCTATTTGTCAAATCTCCAGAAAGTTTCTGTTGATAACAAAATGAAGTGTGGCTCTGCTGGGACACAGCGCTTATAAATATTGATTGAACTGCCCCATTGGAAATGGAATAATATATTACTTCAAGTAGGGCTTGCAACTGCCTTTACATGTACAGGATTTACTTTATACGGCAAGTATAAGAGGAAAAGTAAAACACCAGGCTATAGAGAAGCGTTTTACCCAACCCGTCCTCACTCGTTCAGTGTCTCTCAGCGTTAGATACTACACAAAAAGCAACCTTCAGCGTGTGTATGAAACACACCTCGACCGCATCACTGTAAGATGATACAGTATAAAGAGAGGCAATGGTAGCTGGTAATATGAAAGACTGAAATGCCGTGTGAAGAGGTTGGTTGGGGTTGGTGGATGGGTCGAACAACACTGCACTTTCACTAAGGAGACCGGCGTTTGTGTCCCATTTGCGTCCCATTCTTGTCCCGCGTGTCACAGAAACATACATTTTATAACCCCACCCACAATCTTTTTCTAAACTTAACTATCACGTTTTTTTACCGCATGTCGCTGAAACGTACACTGTGTAACCCAAGCCGTGATACGATCTTTTCTTAACCCTAACTCTCCCGTCCTTGTGCGTCAACATCAAGAGTTGCTAAGAGAGACTTTTAGCGTGAATAACAAACACCAAATGCACATGACCGAGAGATAGTAGTTTTGCGTGATGGGAGAGTGAGAATGTGTTGGTTTTACCGCACTTCCTGCTTGAAGAGTGTTAAGCCTGTTTAACCCCTGACTACACATCGTCACCGTGGGTGTGGTCAGAAATGTGGTCTTGCACCCGTAACCACAGCTAACAGTATGTACACCTGTACATCACAGCAGCAAGGAGAGAAGTAAAATCAATGGAGGTCAGCAGAAACAAGATGTTTAGGTATAGTGTTAAATGACTCTTTAAAGGCACAATCCTTAAGATTTCAGTCCTAGTTGATTTGGTGACAGTTGTGATTACTGTTGGAAATGCTAAATTACATGTTCTGTCATTTCCTGTGAATCCCTCATGTGTCGGTAAGTAAATAGTTCCCCTATAACTATACAACTATGTTTAGTCCAGGTTAAACTGGGTTTGATTTGATGAAAATCTGAAGGGTTGTAACTTTAATATATTTAGGTTATTGTTTTTTTCCCCCCCAAACGGAAGCATTTTGACATTTTGCGGTCATCATGATAACCACCTTCTATCAAAATCCTTAAATCCGCCTACTCATCACTTTCCCTTTTGAACCAGGGTAGGTAATCCACCTACTCAGCCTCCACATGGCAGTGTACCAGAATCATTACTCTTCACACACACACACACACACACACACACACACACACACACACACACACACACACACACACACACACACACACACACACACACACACACACACACACACAAACATGGTCCAAAATCCCCACAGAGGCTCCATCTGGACCAGAACACACTTTGCTCTTCCTCCGTCTTTGTCACCCACTTTGCATCTCATATTCCTCCCTCTCTCCCTCCCTCACTTATCCTCCCTGGTTCAATGCAATATTCTTTTTAATACAGGTAGGTGGCCTTGTATAACTATATAACTGTACTGTAATACTGCCAAAGTCTATGGGTTTTCTTCCTCTAAAACCACTTGTGTTAAAAAATATACACTCGTGGTGCTGTGGAGCGTTACCCCAAATGGCTTATTTGCTGACAAATAATCCAGTATTAGTTTGTTTCATCTTCCATTAGCTTACAGTAATCAGAAAATGAAATTCTTCTTGTTATTTTGTATTTGTTTCTTGCTAGCATTGATGCCATTTGCGGATAAAAATAATAACAGTTTTGACTCGTCTTGAGGTTGTGTAAGCTCTGTTTTCTCAGTCAGTCAGTCAGTAATTTGTAAGACTTTGAAAAAAGCTTTATTTCCCACGTTTCCCACCACATATGTTTTATTGATTAATCAATATCTCAAGAGATCAATATCAGATCAATTATCTGCTGCTGAAAGAAATGTAGCTCAGCGTAAATTCTTTCAGGAAGACTTAATTTTTAATCAGTGCACTCCTAAATCAATTCAGCTGTCGCATGTATGCAACTAGTCTCTCCTAATTTAAATATAGAAATGTAGCTCAGCGTATAAATTCTTTCAGGAAGACCTCATTTAATCAATGCTCTCTTCCTAAATGGAATCAGCTGGTGGAGGCGTGCACCTTCCTGCTTAACCAATCAGAATCATACACAAATTGCAAGGGCCAATCACAGAGTTGCAACGCTGCTTTTTAAAAATCAGTTTCTCCCTGTACTATTCAGCTGTCTTTGCAGGCAAAGAGTGCAACCCTCCACTTCCCCTTCCCCCTTCAGTCATCTACTCCAGCTGACCTTCGGTCTGGTCTTCGGAGTCTGATGGTTCTCTACCCCTATATAGAGATACGAAATTTTCGTATAGCGATGGAGTCTAATCGCCAAAGACCTTGTACATTTTATTGAGCTGTACAATAAATCTCATTTGCATATCTGCAAACATGTCTCCCCTGATTGAAATTTCAAATATGCACACTTTTTTCTGGGCATTCATAAATATTATAGCATTTCCATAAGTTACAGTATTTGGCGTATACAGTATTTGGCTACTTGAATCAATAATGTTGATTGATGTTCGTTTTGCTGTTAATCCTTGTGGTAATTTTGTCATTAGTGTAAAATGAACAGATACAATCCCTACTGACTATGGAAACATTTCTGTTTTGCATTCTGTTTTAAGTGTAAACACACACAATATAACTGGTAAGGTAATAAATTAATGAAAGCAACATCGTACACGTACACATGCTGAGAGTTCATAGCGTTCTTTATTAATATGAGAATTTAAAACACATTTGGTTGCAACAAATGGCAAAAAAGACAACAATGTATGTGTAATGTGAAGGTATTTATTTAGTTATCATTTATTAAAAATTCTGTTACAGCTATACACTGTACAGTGTACACTAATAAAACATGTTTAGATAAGTATTTATTCTAACTGATACAAATGTTGAACAGCGGGCGCCTCATTGTATATACATCTACAGCTCCACCTTAAGGCTTACTTGGCTCAAAGCTCTACTTAAACACTCCTCAAAGCATAACTCTCGACATTTCACTCCAAATCGCCCTCATCTAATTACATCTCTGTATCATCCTTTCTTAACCTTTTTAATCCCTCACTTCTTCCAATTCTGTTGCCCTACGGTGAGGAAATGCATGATAATGATGTGGCTGGTTTGTGCGTGCGTGCATGCATGCGTGTGTGCCAAGCTGTTACGTATTTGCTTTTTCTTTAACATCTTTATGATAACTGTCCATATTGCAGTTTTTGAATTTTGTAAATCAATCAATTCTATTCAACATCCACACTTTTTTACTATTCATAATCATTAGAGACATTTTCCAGTTTCTTCTGTGTATTGCATTTACCACACAAAAAAGATAAGAATTGGATAAGTAAAGTGCGGTGTGAAGACAAACGAGGGTGAGAAGATGAGAGGAGTGTGGGAACAATGAAAGGTGAGAAATGCAGAAAGACACGACAGTTAAATGTCCAACGTCAGGCTTACAAAGAAGGACCAACAAAAAGAATACTGAAATAGTAGGAGCAAACCAAATCCAACCTGTTTGTTGTTTGCTTGTCTTTGTAAATAATGTCAGATTTTACATGACGCAATATCATTAGCACATGAAAAATGAGCATGTGTGCAATAGACTGCTGCTATCTGCGTGTTAGCTGTGTATGCATACATGTATGCAGAAACAGTGGGGTCAATTTGATTACCTCGAGTCAAAACACCATCACACCATCGTCTTGCTGCATTTCTAAGTGCATGTGGGTGTCTGAATAGACTTGTTTAAAAATGTATCCGTTTCCATGTTTTGTGCTCCAAGCATTTTCTGAGCGAGCACACACTCGTGTCCTCTTAGGGATTTTCATGCCATCTGCTGGAAATCAATTTTCTGCAGGGTAGAAAGACACACAGGTATAAACAGACAGACAGACACACACACACACAAACACACACAATCGTGGATTTTTGCTGACCACCTTATTTTGAGAAAATTAAAAACCACTCCCCCCTATAAGTACTCTCAGCTCTCTCCTCCTCAGTATTTAAAATTCCAGTATAGAAAAAAGAACACAACCCACGTCTTCAGTCTGAATTCTTGAGTAATGGATCATCCATATTCACCTCACAATCATGCATAAAACTCATCAATTAGGAATCAAGAGTGTGTACTACGAGACTGATGCAGCTCTCTGAGTCTGAGTTTCTGTCTCTCTCCACTTTATCTTTGCATTGTAACGTCTGCTTGAACCTCTCATCAAATTTCTAGGGTGGCGTTGCAGGTGAGAGAAGTGAGAAACTATAGGGTGAAGAAGACTTAGAAAAGAGTTACTGCCAGTGTCAGTGTAACTATCCTAGTATCCTCATACTAAGTGTGTCATGCTGCTGTAAGATGTCCACCTCAAAGGCATACACATTGTTTCATCACAGACAATCCATGGCCTTGTTTGTAAGCTGCCATAGCTCTGTGGAAATAATCCTACCATCACCTACAGGGCTCTGCTGAGAAACAAACCCAGAGGACCAGCGCTTGGCTGTTAGTCCATTTTTGACGTTACAGTAAGTGACATTTGAGACAGAATACAAAACAGATGAAACAACTGTTGGAACTAATCTAATACTGCAGGTCTAGTGAAGCAGGCCAAAGTTAGCATGGGAGCTGGTTAGCGGAGATACAAGGGCAGACAACATTGAAAGTCCCTGCAACGATAAAAGAGATCACATCTGGTACAAAGGTGCATTTGAACTTAGTTTTTGATTGTGTAACATCACATAGTGCAGCTTGGTTTTATTACAGAAAAATCTTTGTTTCTTCCTACTTGGAGTAGGGAACTGAACACCTGATGGCTGCTATAAAAAGTTAATTTAATGATTTTTTTTTAAATTAACCAGTATTACAAAGTACTTTAAAAAATGATGATAAAAATTATTAAAGTTATGTTACAAGACAGCAGGAGTACAAGAATATTGAGTGTATAAAACATTATGTGAAAAACTGAGTGCATAACTTTAAGTGCAGAATCAATAACATATGGACCAATACCACATAAGAAAAGACTTTTAATAAATTAAGTATGTCACAACGCTGCCATCTGGCAAAGCAAGTTTTTCTACTGTGTGTTAAGTTTTATTTGAAAGACTCCTTAATTCAGTTTTATCATCATGAGGAGTCTCTTAACAGCATGTGAAAACAATTGATGTGTTAGCACCTACCATTATCCCAAAAAAACTGGTAGGTGTAACCTTGCCCCTTATGACCTCATAAGGGGCAAGGTTAGACCTACCAGTTTTTACCTCCACCTTCCCTGCATTGCCCGCCTAGAGAATTTGGCCCACCCATGAGAGAGAGTGACATCATGGCTTTCAAACGAGCAAAGTGACAGTTTGTCAAGGCCACACCTCCAGCCTCCACCATGCCCCCCCTCTCTCCTCCTCAAAAGCTACAGACTCAGAAATGGCACATACTAAGGAAAGCTCATTCTGAGACTGGCTCTAGTGGCTGTAATTCTGCACCAAGGCTGAATTTTGGGAAAAGAGACTTCAGATATAGTATTAGGGGACCACTAAGGTCTATATAAAGGCATCCAAAGAGCACCATGTCATGGGACCTTTAAAAATAGTCCTCATAAATCCGGAGTTTATAATTACAACACAAAGAAAGAGTAAGGTAACGGACATCCGGCCGAAAAGAAGGACATACGGCGGAATTTCTGGCAACTACGGAGCAATCATGGAAGTGGAAGGTCGTGGATGTAGACTACACCAGACCTAATCAGAAATTAATAAATAGTCTTTACATACATCCATCTGCAAGTTATATGTCTAAATGCATGCTAAGGTGTCTCTTTCATTATTCCTTTCTATCTTAATTTTTTGCTCTTCATTCCTTCTTTTTTCCTAATTGCCCCACACTTACTTCCACTGTAACACACACACACACACACACACAAACACACACACACATACATACATACATACACAACGCAGATTCACACACATTGCTGCAGCCGATGACAGATTGCCCCATGTGTAGAGATGCAGGATTAGATTATCACACAAGCTGTCACCTTGAAATGGATAACGGGAGAGAGATAGAGAGAGGAGCACATGAGGTCATGAAAGATGTATGGAGTGAAGAAATGTAGACGAGGAGAAAGATTAGAAAGACTCTGTTGGGAATACAAGAAGGACGGATTGTAGGATTGTAAGGTTTATAAGATTTTTGTGAGTTCTGTGTGTCAAAATGTGTCTCCCCACGATAAGTTTTGTGCGTATCAAACACATTGTTGCTCTAACTCTAGTTGGTATTCCAAGCGAGACTCACCCTCCACACCAACATCTATCTTACCTCCCTCCCCTACTGTTTTTCTCTCATTTCTTTGTCTTCACCATTTGCATTTGTTCCTCTTTGTCTTTATTTATTGCTCTCATCTGTTTTGCTCCATCACTTCTGTCTCTCTACCTCTCATTCTCTCTCTTTCGTCTCCCACTTTTTTCAATCCCAGCCTCCCACCTTTTCTCCTTCCCCACCACCCTCTCTCTCTCTCCCCAGATGAAATATTCATGCCCATCCATACAGGGACTGTAGCAATGAAAGCCACAGGAGTCAATTTTTTCTGAGAGAGAGAGAGAAAGAAAGAGATAGAGAGATAGGTTGTGGGTGAGGAGGATAGGGAGTAGGCGTAAATCAAACGGGGGAAGTGGAGGCAGAAGAGAGCAGGTGAGAGAAGGAATAAGCTGTGACAGAGTGAGAAGAGAAGAAAAAGAGTAGGAGGCTGAGTGAAAGACCAAGGAGCCCCTCCATCATCAAACACCAAGCAACACATGATGAAACGCTTCTTTTGCATTTCACACACTCACACACACACACAGACACACACACACACACACACACACACACACACAAATATGCACGCGCAGAGAGAGAGAGTGAGAGCGAGAGAGAGGCAATACTTAATGAATTAGGAAAAATCTAAATGCATGACACCACCAATTTATCTTAATTATTCATCATGATGATAATGCCATTTTAGTTTTAGATGATTAGAGATTAGAGAATAATGTAACTAACTGGGACTATGGTTTAGGGATGTGTCATAGTGGTGTAAACAGATTCAATACGTTTTCAATACAGCACATTTTGGGATTGCATGAGTATGTATTTAGATACAGTGCAGTGTTTGGATTTGAGTTGTATTGTATAAAATTAGGCCGTGCTGTTCAATAGTATCATAGCTCTGTGAGGCTTTGCTCAAGCACTGTGGTGCTTCGAGCTAAACGCTGTGCTGTACCAAGAGAGGAATGTAAAGTAAGCCTAACCCTGACACAAAACAGGGACTTTAAGGACAAAGCTTGAGATATTTCATATTTCTGTTATTGCCAAAAAATCCAACAAAAACACGAAAACACAAGCTCACTGGTTCCTGATGGTGTAAATCTGTAAAAACATCTTGGAAGCAAATAGTGTTTTTGTTAGGGACTGTTGTCAGCCGTGGATTGATACGCATTAGAGAGCTGTTTTTGGCAGCAGGGCCGTGACAGCATTGACCCAAAATAATGGTAATGGAGGAAGTATGTCACAGTCACCTTTTGATTTTAAAAACCTTGGGATGGTGAGTTGTACTAGCAAAGAGCATATTAGAGGCCTCTACTAAGCGTTGGGTTTATAAAGTTGGAAAATAAAGCTGGAGTGGCAGGGCACAGGCATAATGAGTGTAGCATTATGTAATGTGCTATTTTATCGTTATCTTTTTACATTTCTTCTCCGCCAAAGGAAGAGCCAAGGTCATTGTCAGCTGCTTAACAACAGCTACCAAAAGGAAAAATCATTGAAGGCATTGTGTTGCTTTTAATTTCTCTGCAGCCTCTTTCCCACCTTTAATTCCTTCCTCCCATCCACACACACATAAAAGAATCACATTCAAACAGCCAAGTCCTCTTTCAAAGCTTTGTAGACCCGTTTCCCTCACAGCAAATGCAGCTTAATGTAGGTTGCTTGGAAACAACCCAGAATTTTGGTACCCAATAGGAGCGTGCGTGTGTTGTATCCAGCAGGCAGGTGGACGGCGACTCTGTTGTGCAAACTCAGGATAATAAGACAAAGTGAATTAAAGATCACAGCTGGCACATTAGAGGGCGCAAGAGCAGGGCACATCAGATCACGTGGAGGGTTGACAGATGAAAGCCTCTGAGACCTAGTGTGTGTGTGTGTGTGTGTGTGTGTGTGTGTGTGTGTGTGTGTGTGTGTGTGTGCCTGAGTGCAAAAACTGCTTAAATGGCCTCATGAGTACCAAAGGGTGTAATAGTTTTTTGTTGTGTTTTAGCCAGTGTTTGAAGTGCTGGAGGCCGCTGTATTTCTCTGTGGTTTTCTGTCTCTTTGTGTTTAACCTACAGTATCTGTCTGCAGGTGTGTGTGTGGGGTTCTGTTTGTGTGTTTATATTTTAATCTCATTTGTGACATTTAACAGTTGTTTACATGTAATGAACCACTCTCAGAGGCCGCATATAATGCCACAGCATATTGCTCAAGGTTTGAAAACAATATCAGCCTGCTCGACTGGGACCTGCTGCATAATGCATCCTCTCTCAGAGCTGAGTTAGCTAATTAACAGAAACATCGAGTCGGCTAATTAGCAGTGTGCAAAAGAGCGATTTCTCAACCCTCAGAGGACAGAAAATACTAAAAGTCAGAGAGGAGTTAAAGTCATAGCAGGATATATAATGAATGATTTATGATATTAAGGGGTGAGGGAGAAAAGAAGAGGGGACAGGTTCAAAGTAAGACAAAAAGAGAGGCTGTGTTAAAGAGATGAATATTTGATTTGGACCTTTGGGCAGAGCCTGGCTAACTGTTTCCACTCTTTATGCTAAGGTAAGCTAAGTTAACCAGTTAACTGCTTCATATGTATTGTACAGTCAGGAGAGTGGTACTAAATCTCATCTGATTCTAGGCAAGTAAACAACTGACAATGGTTTCCAAAATGTGAAAGTATTGCTTTAGAGATAAGAAGTTGAAGGTGATATTTCAAAATGAAAGAGTCCGTTATATTATGTTGGCCCTCTGTACATGACTGCTGTGTAGCACTGCCATAATCAGCCAGCCTGTATTGATCCAGGCAGACTAAAAGATCATTTGGCACTATATTGTGATTCCCTTTCTCTTAACTATGGGTCACATAGACACAGGTCACTCCAACCGCAACATGCCAGTCCTCATACGTCTGTTTGGATTGCAGTGACCGCATGATAAACCACAACCAATCTTCCCTGGAACAAACAGGACAAAAAAGGGTAGAAATGTCACAAACTCTGAATATCTACCTCATTAACAGAGGAAGAGGAGAGGAATACAGAGAGGTCTTCAAGGGAAAGAGATGTAAGTAATTCCTCCAGCCTGATGGTCCACACAGGGAATTTGGGAGCAGTGAGTTGTTCAATAATGTATTGATTTTCTTAGTGAGTTCTTCTTTTTTTGAGTATTTGATGTAAATGATCATCTCACAGTTTTTTTTTTTTTGGCTTAATAAGTAAGGTGTGAATGTATGTATGAGTGCCTGTCCCTCTGTCCATTTACCTGTCTGTCACTATGAACAATCCTCACTGAGATAACACACACTCACTCAGAACACACATTAAAAAACAATACAGAAATTTTAAACTTTCTCATCTTTACAGTTTGAACACTTTGAGTGACTTCACACTACTCAATAGTTTCTTTAAAGAAAAGATATAGATTTGATGTAATATGCCATTTTTTTACATCAGGTAAACAAGAAGGAATGAAAATCAGCAATTTGCTTCAATATAGTATTTTGGCTCTAGTAATTTATAGAATTACTGAAAAAAAACAACCAAAGCTACATAACAGTAACAAAGAGTAGCATGACTAATCCTGCCTCTCTAGCATCATGGGGCAAGGTTTCTTCATCACATTGGATGTCTGCATCATCTCTAAATACTAATGGATGTGATGTTTCCATTGCTTTCACCTACATTACTTTTGAAAAACAGTAAGAACGCAGTTTTACTACAGGAAAGATATAGTATATAGCTGTGTATGTAACCTCAGACATCCTACCTGGACATATTGGTATCTTTGCTCTTATCTCAGTGAGGGTTGGTCATAGTGTTTGCTGCACTGAGCCTGTTTTGAGACGTGTGTTAAGAGTTGTGTTGCTTGGAATGAGTTTTGCAGGAGATGTGAACTGTTTAGCTCTGGTGACTGTTGGTAGTGTAGACTGTAGTTAGTGTTTTGCACATGTGACTTCAGTTGTGCCCAATGTTGTTTAGCAATCGAAAAAAACTGTAATCAGTGGAGTGTTTACTCTTCTAAGTGTTTGGTTGTGTGTGTGTGTGTGTGTGTGTGTGTGTGTGTGTGTGTGTGTGTGTGTGTGTGTGTGTGTGTGTGTGTCTGTGTGTGTGTGTGTCTCTCTCTCTATGAAAAACTGTGCCTATCAAACACATTGTTGATCTAACTTTGCCTTAGGTACAGAGTGTGGAGAGTTGCATGTACTGAATGATTAAAGTCAAGATGAAACTGCTTTCTTTTAGAGATTCATTAAAGTTGTATATTGTTCCATATGAGCGTCTACTTTACTAGAGTGATAAAGGATGCAGAAATTTACCTAACACTTAGGTTTCTAAACGTCCCATAAGGTCTCCATTATGTTTACAGTAAACTTAAGAGGCCAAATCAGGTGTTTAACGGCTGCTGAATGTCTTTAAAAGTGTATGTACGTTGTGGATACGTTGGATATAGTCTACAGACTTTGATGATCTTCTGACCTGACATTTCTGGTGGATTGAAATGTTGCCACAACTATTTGATTGTTTATCATTAACATGCTTGGACATTAACCCTCTGAGGTCTAAGGATATTTTAGATATTGTCTTGAATTTGCATACAACTGATCCCTGTGTGTTTCATATCAAAATGTTCAGGACAAACTTAGCTTTCTGTATAGTGATGCTCAAAATTGTTCCAGAGCAATGTATGAAGAGATTAGTTGGCCCTGACTAGAGTTTTCAAAAGTCTTGGTAAGTCTATGTGAATAAAATAGTAAATAAATGTCTAAAATTAAATTTTGGAGTATCTTTTGTGTAGGAGTGTTGACTCGCCGGTGCGTCTTTTGTCCTCAGAAGGTTAATGGCTCCCACTGAGAGAAAGGTTAGAAGTTTGGTGATTCTATAACTTTTCAAAGCATCATTATCAGGTCACTTTCAACCATCCAATACTTTGGTTTATGACAAAATACCTGAAACTTGGCTGTAGTCCTCTTATCCATTTAATATGGGCAGTACTGTGTGAGTTGTATCATCAAGCACCAATTGTTAATACAAGATAATACAGATACCTTTGTGAGCAATTCCGTTTCTTCAAAGTAAAATTTCTTATTCATCTGTTGTTTTTCTTATTGCGTCTACTCCTCTAAGTGTGTGTGAGTGGAATGCAATGATCAGAAAATGTTTCATCATGATAGTGTTTGAAGGATTGGCAGGGCTCCAAGGATTGTCTGGATTTTAAATCTCTCTCTCTTTCTCTCTTTCTGTTACTACCTCTCTTTCCTCCAGCATGATACGACAGAACCTGGGTCGATCCACTCGCTCCATCTATCTGGTTCTGGCGTGTCTGTCTCTCGCTCTCCACCTCCTCCTGGCATTTTTTTGTCTATCTGTCCTCCAGACAGTCTGTGTCCCTCCCACCTCCTCCTCCTCTTACTCCATTCCACGAACAGATACTCAGCAGCGCCAGTCCATCTCACACTCCTCTTCAGCTGTCTTCTCTTCACATAAAGTGCCATCGACCTCCCACAATGAGGAGCAACACAAACTCAATGTCAACACCTTACACCGTAAAGCGAAAGACTCAATCAGTGATGCCACTGAGAGGGAAAAGAAACTGATTGGAGTTGGAAAAGGGATTCAAAAGGTCAAAGGCCATTCTAAGCTGGAGGCGTTGTTCAAGCATCCGCTGTACAACCTGCCACGTCCAGAGCTGCAGGACAATGATTGGCTGCTGAGGGTGAAGACAAATGATTCAAGTGATAGAGGAAGTGAGGAAGAGGAGAGCAAAGAAGCCAACGATGATGACAGTCAATGGTAGGTGAAACACAACAAGAAATGAATAATATATCAAACAACAACAGGTCTGGAAAAAAGCATGTCCCCTGTTCTTCTGTATTACAGTAAATGTCCTTTAGATTATGCAATAACATTGTTTTTTGAATTAATAGTTCTTCACAAGGCTGGGGAATTGGGTTGAGTTCCAAGTCTTCCACACTAAAATCTTACCAAAATGTGAATATTTAAGGTTTTAATACTGTAATACGGTGTTACTGTTGTCCCACAGTTTCATTAAAAATGGCAAAGCTATGTATTATGTGTTGCTTTAGTTGCTAAAGTGTTGCTTTTTATAGAACATTCTTCACTTCACAACACCTACAGCTTGTTCTATACAGTGCCTTGCGAAAGTATTCGGCCCCCTTGAACTTTTCAACCTTTTGACACATTTCAGGCTGCAAACATAAAGATATAACATTTTTATTTTTTCTGAAGAATCACCAACAAGTGGGACACAATTGTGAAGTGGAATGAAATCTATTGGATATTTTAAACTTTTTTAGCAAATAAAAAACTGAAAAGTGGTGCGTGCAAAACTATTGGGCCCCCTTGCGTTAATACTTTGTAGAGCCACCTTTTGCTGCGATTACAGCTGCAAGTCGCTTGGGGTATGTCTCTATCAGTTTTACACATCGAGAGACTGACATTCTTGCCCATTCTTCCTTGCAAAACAGCTGGAGCTCAGTGAGGTTGGATGGAGAGCGTTTGTGAACAGCAGTTTTCAGCTCTTTCCACAGATTCTCGATTGGATTCAGGTCTGGACTTTGACTTGGCCATTCTAACACCTGGATACGTTTATTTGTGAACCATTCCTTTGTGGATTTTGCTGTATGTTTGGGATCATTGTCTTGTTGGAAGATAAATCTCCGTCCCAGTTTCAGGTCTTTTGCAGACTCCAACAGGTTTTCATCCAGAATGGTCCTGTATTTGGCTGCATCCATCTTCCCCTCAATTTTAACCATCTTCCCTGTCCTTGCTGAAGAAAAGCAGACCCAAACCATGATGCTGCCACCACCATGTTGGACAGTGGGGATGGTGTGTTGAGGGTGATGAGCTGTGTTGCTTTTACGCCAAACATATCGTTTTGCATTGTGGCCAAAAAGTTTGATTTTGGTTTCATCTGACCAGAGCACCTTCTTCCACATGTTTGGTGTGTCTCCCAGGTGGCTTGTGGCAAACTTTAGACGAGACTTTTTATGGATATCTTTGAGAAATGGCTTTCTTCTTGCCACTCTTCCATAAAGGCCAGATTTGTGCAGTGTACGACTGATTGTTGTCCTATGGACAGACTCTCCCACCTCAGCTGTAGTTCTCTGCAGTTCATCCAGAGTGATCATGGGCCTCTTGGCTGCATCTCTGATCAGTCTTCTCCTTGTCTGAGCTGAAAGTTTAGAGGGACGGCCAGGTCTTGGTAGATTTGCAGTGGTCTGATACTCCTTCCATTTCAAAATGATCGCTTGCACAGTGCTCCTTGGGATGTTTAAAGCTTGGGAAATCTTTTTGTATCCAAATCCGGCTTTAAACTTCTCCACAACAGTATTACGGACCTGCCTGGTGTGTTCCTTGGTCTTCATGATGCTCTCTGCGCTTTCAACAGAACCCTGAGACTATCACAGAGCAGGTGCATTTATACAGAGACTTGATCACACACAGGTGGATTCTATTTATCACCATCAGTCATTTAGGACAACATTGGATCATTCAGAGATCCTCGCTGAACTTCTGGAGTGAGTTTGCTGCACTGAAAGTAAAGGGGCCCAATCATTTTGCACGCACCACTTTTCAGTTTTTTATTTGCTAAAAAAGTTTAAAATATCCAATAGATTTCGTTCCACTTCACAATTGTGTCCCACTTGTTGGTGATTCTTCACAAAAAATAAAAAAATTTATATCTTTATGTTTGAAGCCTGAAATGTGTCAAAAGGTTGAAAAGTTCAAGGGGGCCGAATACTTTCGCAAGGCACTGTATCTCCTAGTCATCCTGAAACAAACTCTGTGAACTTCAGCTTGACCTTAACCTTAACTGGCCAGTTGTGCCTATTTATCACCTCCACTTCCTCCCCCGAAGGCAGAGTGCCAGTGAAGAGGAAGACTACGACAAAATCACTTTGACGAGCGATGTGGAGACCCACCCTCCCTGGCTACGGTTCCACCTGGGCATCACTCGCTGGGAACTGTACAACAGGAAGGATCCCAATCTGGCCCAGCTGACTCACTATTTGGCAACGCAACGTGTCCTCGGTGCTGGTGAGCAAATGAGGGCGACGGGTCTGACAGTGGACAGAGAGAAGAAAAGACAGAGCCAGGGAAGTAATCCAGAAACAAAAGGGTGATGTTAGATGAGGGTGCACACACAGTGAAGAAGGTGAAGATTACCAGTTCTATAGATATCATTTATCTCTCTTTAATCTTTCTGTTCCTAAAAATGCTTCCTGAAGTGTCAATCAGAGAGATTTGCTTGTCACTGGCACACAAAATGCTACAGACAATGATTCTTGAAATAGTATCCATGTTCTGCCAAACCCTGCACCTGTACTTGTGTGAAAGCACTTCATTTAGTCATGAACATATTGAAGATCTGGATCTGTATTCGCCACCATATTTAGAATGCGATTGAGAAGGCTTTGAAAAAAAGCAGACTGAGGAGCCAGTTTTTATAAGTGGTGTCTTATTAGATTTAATATGCATACTAGTTAAATTAGATTGTATTAGACTATAACTCCTGTTTTTTTCATTTTCAGTGCCACTATTCCCATGTTTAGCTTGGTTTTACACATTTTGTTGCCTAGGTGGGTCCAATGCAGCCGAGATAAAACACGGCACTTCAAACAGTACACTTCAGAGCTCAACATTGCTCAATACCCTCAAATGTCATTTAGAAACTGACCTTATCTTAACCCTGAATTGTCCTACAATATATACTCATCTTTATTTACTTAACTGTATTTACTAAACTTTTATTTACAAGTGCTAAGGTTTGATTTAAGTAAGGTCTTTCAGATACCTCTTGGTGCAATTACACAGTCACAATCAGGCTGCTCTCTCATTTGAACTTTAACCCCTTTATACAAACATGCTCCTGAGCCAGTGGCAACACAGTAAAGACCAAAATCTTCACTCTGTGAATGCAGTAAACTGTGCCAAAGTTCATATTTAAAACAGCGAGGATTACATTTTTAGAAACGCATACACACATTCACACAAAGTTACACATATCACAAAGCATATTTACTCAGAATAAAAAAACAGGGGGATTCAGCCCATTGTTTTATGACCCACTTATTCTTTCAATCCCAACATGAAAGTTTGAAAATTGTGGGAAAGCAAAATAAGAGGTGGCATGTGTTCTGTGCCAAACATTTACTGTGTGTGTGCATTGTGAATATCTGTATTACATTTACTGTGTGCGGATTCACCCGGGTTTAAGAGGCTGTTTGTGATGTTGGTGTGGTGAAACACCCTCACACACATAATACCAAGTCAAGGTTAAGAAAAAAGCATCTTAGAAAATACAGATAATGTTGAATCTGCACTTTTTTTGTTGTTGTTGTAGGCTCAAAAAAATAATCCTCCCTCAACTTTACATTAACTCCATACCCACACACGCACACACACACACACTGACCCGAGTACCTGCATCCCCCACATACACACACACATAGGCACATGATTCCCCTTGCATTAACACATACACATTTGGTGTTTAATCATCTCAGACGTCCCGTCTGCAGCACGCCGCACAATGAATAATGCATTGAGGCGGTGCGGATTAGGCACTAATCTCAGCTACAGGCTGACTTTTCTTTCATGTTTAACACGCACCACAGTGAATATATCATTCAACATTTAAATTCAGATTCCTTTAATCAAAGTTATAAACAGGTATTATAAATAAATATGAGATGATTCGATTTACATCTCAGGATTTATATCTTTTGAATTATTTACTGGACTTGCTCCTAGAAGCTGGAGCATGCACCAACCAACGCAGTCTCATCTTCTGAATGTCTGCCCAGTTGTGTGAGTTGAGGATGAGTTGGCGTAAGCCTTATTTTTGGATAAGAGACTCCAAATGTAGTTCGGTGTCTAATTTACAGATCTCAGTACTGCATAAAAGGAAACGAGTTGACATTATTTGAAGCTAGCTAATGACACACTAAATGCATTGTTTATGTGTTGCTGGGGTATGACTGCTACCAATCATTTACCAAATAGACATTAAAGAAGACAATTCATATGTTTTGAATTTTCATATGAAGAAAATGCATTATGGGAGCATACAACTACTAAAAATGCATCCATGGAACTGATTAAATCAATTACATAAAGTATTTTATCCTGCATATTGCAGTAATGTAACCCTGCACATCCTAACCCAAATGGAGGGTCTAGTAACAGTTTGTGGTTTACTTATATAATAGGCAACCATGTTCATGTAGAGAAACATGTTTACTGCACTGCATTAAATATATACACAGTGCAGTACTCAAATAACCCTTACATGTACTGTATCTTTAAAATATAATCTAATATGCCATGCTATCTTTCAGTTCAGAAGACAGGAGGCACCCAGCTCAAACTGCTCATATCATTCCCAAACTACGGAAAAGCTCTGCTGAAACCCATGAGGTAAGACTCCACTGTCCTGATACTGAAAACTGGACTAAATGTGGCAGTGTTTGTGTTGCTCCGGTTCAGTTAAATCCCAACTAAAAGTCTCATTTTTCATGAAACAACACTACAGCAACACATGAGACCAGCATATAGCCTCATGCATTCTTGTCTATGTGTGACTTTGTTGCACAGACAATCCAGAGACGCCGAGACGGATGCAAACCTCTTCTACTTCTCAGACTTTGAAAGACACAATGCAGAGATTGCTGCCTTCCACCTTGACAGGTACAGAGCCTTTACACTCTGTCAGCAGGCAGCAGGGGTCCTGCTGGGTATACAGAGCATTCTGTATCCATCAGAGCACTGGTGCAACTCTGAGTTTACCCATTCATGAAGCTAGTGTACAGCTCGTAGCATCGGGATGCTAGTAAAGTGTAAAAAGAATTGTAGTGTTTTTCTCTTCTACTTCTTTCTCATTCCATTTTCCAGCTCAGTCCTTTATTTTTCTCTCTGTCCTTTTTCCTTTATCTGTATCTTTCTTTTTTTTCAGATTGTTGGGCTTTAACAGGATCCCTCCAGTGGTTGGACGACTCATTAATGTCACCTCGGAGATCCGAGAGATTACCACTGAGAAAAGGCTGTCTAGGACCTTCTTCACTTCCCCTGGTATGTGTGGCCATGCATTTAGGACAGTATGTATCCATGCCTACACCCACCTGCACTACTTAGTAACACCAAGCTTTACTAGGACACTAGTGTGGACTCGACTCACATGACTTGGACTCGAGTCAGACTTGATTCCCAAATTTGCTGAATTGAGCCTCGACTTGATAAAATCCAGAAAGATATGCAACTCACCTTAGACTTTATCACCATTGACACATGACAATGACAATGATACGTGTACTTGAGTCTTTTGACTGGAAAAAACTTGATACCTTCCCCCAAGCCCAAAGATGAAAGTATATTATTTGAAAGCTGTTTCAATCAATTCATTTCCCTTCATTAACAATATTCATATTTGGTCTTGCATCATAGGGCCACGAGATAACACAAAAAAGCACAACCCTATTGGGGAATGAAACTGATGCATTTGTTAGCAACTGTTATGCTAACACCATCTCTTTCAAACACACAAACACACAAACACACGACTTGGAACTTGACTGTCTTAACTTTGAATTTGACTTGGTACTTGAGTAGAAAAAGACTTGAAACTTACTTTGTGACTTGATCCCAACTCTCCACACTCCAGTGGGGAACGTGTGCTTTTTTATGGCCAGTGTGAGTACTACTGTTCGTCAGAGCACCCAGTGTGCGGTCAGCCACATGCGCTGGAAGTTTCCCTAGCCGCCATGCTGCCTGACCTCGCCATAGCTCCCCGCAGATCCTGGAGGTCACCATGGAGACGCTCCTACAGCCGCTCCAAGCTAGCAAAGTGGGTAAACTCTCTGATTTTTTTGTTTAAAGGTCACAATATAGACGTTAAAAGACACGTCATAGCCTCCTGCATTTATGCATTATGCATTTAAGTCCATTTGGGGTGGACTTTGGACATTTTTCACAAAAATACATAACACATTAAAGGAAAGGGGAAAAGCTAAAAACATATAATGAGCGCTTTAAAATAAAGATGAGTGTATGTATAATCATGAGTCTTCACCACCCCCTGGTGGTCAATATGAAGAAATGCAACATAGCATTAAATATAACACACTAGTTAGTTTAATCAATTAAGATGGCAATACTATCACTCATCATTAGTGTAATTACTACAAACAATCAGAGTACTGTCAGTACATTCTTACACTCCCCTGTGCAATGAAACACTGTTACAAGACCATATGCAAATTTTTGGTGTGGGCATAGTTTTCCTCAGGAGTTCAGAGGCCTCTGGATCACAACAAAGCAAAAGTGAATTAAGTTCAAATAGAATTTTATTAAAGTTAGAGAAAACCAATAGATCAGCCCACAGTCTGTAGTCCTCCTGTTTACTGTAAGAACATTATGCACAGAGTATCATAATCGCTGTCCAAGGTTCTGATTGTGGGACCCCTGGGTCGGGTTGCAGGAACTCTCCGAGGTCCTCAAATTGATATGCAGGATATGATCTAACTGATTTAGCAACTAGTGATAATGTTAACTGTGTCATTTTTGGGCACAATTTTGGCATTTTGTCTTATTTTTGGGGCGGCTGTGGCTCAGGAGGTAGAGCGGGTCGTACTTTAATCACAAGGTTTGTGGATTGATCCCTGGCCCCTCCTGTCCTGTCCACATGTTAAAGTGTCCTTGAGCAAGACACTGAATCCCAGCGCTTGTATGCATGAATGTGTGCATAATTGGGTGAATGAGAGGCAAATTGAAAAGGCTTTGTATGGTTAGGTAGAAAGGCGCTATATAAATGCAGTCCATTTATCATTTACATCATGTCTATAGCTGTGGCTCCGTAACCAACCTGAGCTTATTTGAATGGTCAGTTCCACCAAAAGACACTGACCCCTGAATTCAGTATCTCCACCCAAATATCTTGTAAACTCTTTCAAACTAAACAACAAAGTGACAGAAGGCAATCAGTAAGTCTCAGACAGGTTGAATACATTCCATTAAGAGGGATTTTAGTTAGCATGGGCCGCATTAGCCACCATGGCTGAGTAGATGAGGGGGTAAAAAAGGCAAGAAATTCTTTTTTACATAACAAAGGGAACACAAATGAATCCTTACATTCAAACTAAAATGATTTACTATAAATGAATGTTGTGGCCCATTGGTATCCATTTTCTTCTACCTAACATCACTGTTGTTTCCAGGTGGGAGAAGGACCCGGCCTACTGTGACACAGTGAAACAGACGCCTCCTTACAACCATGGCAACAGACTGCTGGGTGTCATAGACATGGCTGTACTGGACTTCCTCATGAGTCAGTCTCTATATGTTAAACTCCACCCGGTAGTCAGTCAGTTTGCAACTTAAGAGGGGGTTTATAGGCAGTGTAATGGGGGTCACTGACCTCTACTGTATGTGTTGCCATAGTGTCATTATGTTTTTATATTTCTTTTGCCATTTCTACAAATATGTCTCTCACATAATGTAAATAAACATGAATGTTTTTTCATTCAAAGGCAACATGGACAGACATCACTATGAGACCTTTGAGAACTTTGGCAATGAGACTTTTCTGCTGCATCTGGATAACGGACGGGCGTGAGTACCATGAACATCCGCAGCTGATAATGGTGTTGTTATAGTAGAAGTAACACGTATTTTAAAACAATTTACGTGTGACTTGTTAACTGCCCAAAAACTTAGATTTTATTTATACTTTCTTACGGCTGAAATGTTGCTGATAATGTTTTCCAGGTTTGGGAGACACTCTCGGGATGAGCCCTCTATCCTCACTCCTTTGAAACAGTGTTGCAGGTAAAACAAAAGACAAAAAGGTCTTGAAAATAAAGGACGGGCAGAGATGGGGACTCGAAGTTGAGACTCTGACTTTCTATACCACACTAGAATGGCTTGAAACAAGATAACCAAGTTAAAGAGTCCATTGAAGAACTTCAGACATTACCACAAAGTAATGAAATACATGTGGCAGGGCTCCTTTAAAAACAAAACCAACAAGGCCCAAACAAAAGAAGCGCTGAATGCTTAAAAAGTGGACTCTAGCTCAAGAGTTAGCATCTCTGAGGATGGGTGAAATAAATTGTGAGAAAGTAGCCACGACCATGTCATTCAAGAGTGGATAAAGTTGTAAGGTGTAGTAAACATTTAATTTAATAAATATTGACATGTATGCAACTGAAGGACTTAGAGAGGGGAGAGGAAACCTAAATGCTATTGCAAAACTCTGGATTATTTGGGTGTCAACATTTCAATTGATTTGGCTCTTCACTCGCTCCCTTTATAGGATCCGTCGCTCCACCCTCCTGCGCTTGCGTCTCCTGTCCCTCCCTGCCTTCCGTCTGAGTGATGTCATGCGGGAGTCCTTGGTCCAGGATCCTCTGGCAGGCGTGGCCCCCCTCCTCTCTGAACCGCACATCTATGCTTTGGACCGGCGCCTTGAAAGCATCCTCCAGGCGGTGCAGGCCTGTCAGGAACACCACACAGATGTTATTTACAACGACTTGGAAGGTTACGATCAAGATATGATCAACAGCCTGACTGAGGAAAAAATCTAATAAATTACATATTTCTCTCATATATCTGCGTGAAAATGTGTCACATAGTCTACATATGAATGCATGATGGGGTTAAGGTCAAAGCTGGTGAACTACAACTACAATACACCAACAAATAGAAAACACATTGTTATACCATCATACCGGAGAAGTGTATTTGTAATCTCAAAACAAATTTTATATTTTCTCATCATTATCTTTTGATAAATAAAAACATGTTTTATCCTAGTAGCTCAAAATTGATCAGAAATTACAGAAATTAAATGCAATTTTTTTTTGTTCTTCCTCCTCCTTGTACCCCTATTTTTACAGTACTGTACCCTGCATCTCACAAACTTGTCCTTTGTCTCTGTGATACTGTAATTCTTGTTCTTTGGTGATATAAAGTTGCAACCAGTCAAAATCTATTTAGCAGTCAGTACTGCCCTATCACATTGTTTCTTCTATCCATTCTCAGATTTTCTCCTTCCCACCTTTAACAACCTGTTGGCTCTCTGAACGGGCTTATATTGGTTATGTCACATCATTTGAATCAAGCGAAATCAATTTTGAGTGGTTGTGTTCAATCAATGACATGTGTTCTCTATTTGTATTTGATTGTTGCCACTTGTGTTTTCCAGTATGGATGACATGTGCGTTAGAGTGCAGAATATATTTTGAGAATGAGAATGTGTTTAGAGTTTTGCTGAAAAGTCTAAGTGAGATCTGCAAATTGGGTTTTACCATGTGAAGGGTTTAAGGTATTGACAACAGACTGCACAATTAGTTAAATGAGTTTTCTGTCCGGAAGTCGCAGATGTGGTCAGTGGCTGCAGGGTGCTGAAGGGTCCTGACTCTCTTTTTATTTGTATGTTTCGGTCCAGAAGTGGAAGTATTCAGATCATCTGCTTAAATAAAAGTACTGTCAAAATACTCTGTTACAAGTAAAAGTATTGCATTGAAAATGTTACTTAAGCAAAAGTATGTAAACAGGATCTACTAAAGTATTTAAAGTAAATGAACTCAATGCAGAAAAATCCCTAAATTGTAGAAACGATCCCAACAGTTCTGTGTTTAATGGTCTAATCATTTCAGCTGCACTTGTAGAACCATGTATTGTTGGGTAGTTCACAGTAATTCATTATATAAAACATATTTTATAAACTACGGTACATGTGTTTTGTGTGCAAAAATGTAAATCCTTAAAGTAGTAACTAAAGCTGTCCAATTAGGAAGAAGTCAAAAGTTGCATGAAAAGAAAAGACTCAAGTACAGTACAAGTACCTTAAAATTGTACTTGTACAGTACTTGAGTAACTGTACTTAGTTACATTCTACCACTGCTTTGGTCATTTTACAGTTTTTCTCAATTGCTTAAACACTAAAACCCATTGGCTGAACCAAGTTCTCAGTTACCTGAACTATACTTTACTTTCACTTTCTAGAAAACGTCGCCGAAACCGAGAAGCCAGTTGCTGTAAGGCTGGGCGAGCGGGCGTTGCTCACTTCATCGAGGTTTTTGGGGAGACAGAAGGATCTGAGGACATATGGGGAGATTCACAAGAGAAGATATGATCATCCATGGAAGAATTTCCGCCTTTTTTTTTTTAAATCTAATTGGTGCTCATTTTAAATTTCACTGATCAGATCCTGTCGAGCAGGACAGTTTGGGCAAAGGGTTTTAGTGCGTGTTAAAACAGCGGAAGCCTTTATAAAGTGGTTTATTTTGCGCCATATGGACGTAACGTCGACTTAAAGCCTTTGGAGCAGAGGGGGATCGCGGGGCCTGGTGTTTCTGTGCAGAGGAGTGTGCGGAGGTGGCTGCCCGATGGACCCGATGGATTGGCTTGAGAATGAGGAACTTTGGCGGTTTTTCCACCGCCATAAAACCGAAATGTCCTGCATGGAGAAACCGCACACCTTTCTCAGCCAGCTCAGGGACCACGACCTGATCTCAGAGGACAAATACAACGTAAGTTACGGAAGGGGAAACATTACGCATTTGTTAATACAGGTGTTACGGTGTTATACCCCTACTGGTTTCCACACAACAACTGGTTTCTCTATGTCGTGTTTACTGTACCTAACAGCTGCCGTTGTGGCCTGCCTCTGTCACCAGATTCGTCACACAATCACAAACATATTCCTGGTGATTTTTCCTGGTGAAACTGATTAAGTAAGCACCAGATCACAGCCACCTACAAAAATAAAAGTTGTACAAACAATATAATCATTCCAGTTCGGATCGAGCTGGTTTCGATCTTGTGGCAAAATGCATATCACTCAAATCTGCTGCTCACAACGTCTTAAGCTACCAAAGTTGTGTAGTTCTCTTCCAGTAACCTGTATCGACTACGTCAGCAACCAGGTAACATTTGGTTTTGCATGATCTATCGTATTACGAGCAGCTGGGCATGGCTTGATATCAACTCACACGTCACACAGCGTCTCTTAAAATGAAGAGGCAGCCAGATAAACTAATAACCACACCACACTGCATGCAAATAACTCACAAGTTGCTCTTGCTGAGAAATTGTCTTTATTTTGTTTGAGTCCCACAAAATGCAAGCCTTTTATGTTTGTCAATGGTAAGCACGTTCAAATCAACCTGAAACTCAAATGTCAAATGAAAGCCCTCTTCTTCCTGTTGAGAAGGCTCTTTATGTCTTATGTCAGGGTTTGTTGTTGGGGAAACAGCAAACCTTTTTGGAGGGGACATACACACACATACACACACACACATCCTCACATTAAACTGACTCAGTTAGCCTATGCAATGAGAGGAACCCTCGATGTCACCATTAGGGCTGGGTACTGAATTCAATATTTTTAAGGCACCGGCTGAATTGCCTCCTTAGAATCGGGTATCGATAAATGCCTTGCCATTCAATACCCAATTTCATTACCTAAGGCGTAAGCATCTCTGAGCCGATAAGCACGCAGAATCTACCAAGATCTAATAATGCTGGTGATTGGCTGTCTAACGTCACACATCGTAAGCTGTGCTAGAAAAACTACATTTCACACAGAGACAGGTCTGTGGATTTTATAAAATTGGTATTGAAAAAAGTATTGTTGTCGTTGTAGTCTGTGATGCACTCTGTAAACCCATCAATCTCCTCTTCATGGGGCTCACATGGGTAGGTCTGACCTCCATGGTCCTATTTATATTTAGATTAAATTGTGCTCAATTTTGGCTCTTCTCTGAGGGTTTTCTTACTTTTAGACTAGCAATAATATTACATTTATACTTTACATGGTACTCAAAGACACTTTAAAGTAAAACAAGCACATATATCACATTACAAACAGATAAGCAATAAAACCAACACATACAAAAAGACATTAAAAGCAATTAAAAACAACAAAACCAGTAACTAGCAGGTAAGAAATGTAAGACTATTGTATGTGGAAAGCTTATCTGAAGAGGTGTATTTGGATTAGTGTTTTGAATGTGTCCTGGTCAGTACAGTCATGGATGTGTCTGCTTTGCATTCAGGATGTCCTGCACACAGGTAGACAGACTAGTCGACTAGTCTCTAGTTTTTACTTATGTTCAAACATCAGGGAGATGAGCCACGTGTTTAGGACCATCCCTAGAGCTGTTACAACCGTCCCTTTTTTTTTTACAACCATCCCCGGTCTCCCCCCTGTGTGCTGTGTTGGCCGAGGTAACTGGAGTGATCCATGAAAGAAATAAAATGTATAACGTAGGCTACTGTTGAATTACTAAAACCTTATTTTTCCCCTTACTTTTGTGTGTGCAGAAAGTGAGTAGCATGAAGAGTAAAGAGAACATGAAGAAAGGTCTTTATGAAATTCTGGACTGCTTGGAGATAAAACAATCGCAGCGCATCAAGACGTTCTGGACTTGCGTCTTCAAGGAGACCATCATGAACCAGTACCCCACCCTGCGGCTTCTGCGCAATAGTCTCCTGGACGGTCAGATTGTTTTTTTTGAAATTATGATTTATTAGATAAGAAAACTGAATATCTAATATTACTGGATTAGAAAATGAGACTTAAAAAAAAGACATTATTTCACTGTCACTTGATGTGTACTTGATATTTATATTCTATGGGCATAAATGTAAACTGCAGGGTCTTTCCATTTTGAAGTGCCCGAGAGCGTGGAGAAGGCAGATGAAGGGAAAAGAAAGGAGCTTTCAGAAGATGAGGAGGAGGAGGAGGAGGAGGTGGAGGAGGAGGAGGAGGAGGAGGAGGAGGAGGAGGAGGAGGAAAACTCTGTGAAAAAGAAGAGAAAACTAAGTAGGAGCGTGTACGATACTGATGAGGAGGAGCAGCCAGGTCCATCATCTCAGTTCACTCCAAGGAAAATATCCAAGAAACTATGCTTCTGTAAGTCACCTCCCACCTATGCTATACTTTTGTTTCACTACTGAAACTGAATCACACTAAATTAGGGCGTCACGACATGAGGGAAATATGTGATAATGTTGTTGAACGCCGCGATAAATAAACAGATATTAAAATGTACTCAGTTCTGCATTTCTGCTGCTTTCAGTATTCTTCTACAATACAACAAATTGCTTGTTGAATTTATAATAACATCATTCCTGTCATTCTTTTATTGAACAAATTAAATATAAAAGGCACGACTAAAAGAATTAAAATACATTTTAATGTGCAGTTTTCTACTGATATGCTCTTTGAACTTACACAAAAGAATTGTGTTTATTGCGCCAGTTGATATTGCGATGATGATAAAAAAATTATATGGTTTTCTTTGTCTCAGTGAAACAAAGTTTTGCATTAGGAACAAAGAAGGGAAAATATATTTTTATTTCAGCCTCTCCCCTGAAGAAGGGAGAGAAGACTGACATTTGGAACTGGCCCATCTATAACCTCCAGCTACCTGTGACCTGTGGCGACCAGGCCGGGACACTGAACAGACACAGACTGGCTGAAGGTAAGTACAACTCAATCACTGAAGCATCTGATTATGTAAAAGAAATACCATCATCGTTGTCTTCTCTATAAAGGAAAACAAAACACTGAAGCCTGTGATGTTTTCTATACAACCTTTCAAAAGTAAATTCTGACAGGAGAAAGATAGTGACAAAGAGCGGTCATCACAGCAGAGGAGTAATGGTTGACATTAACGCATCCATAGTCTCGCTTGCCAGACCCTCCTCCACGGCGCTGTGTAGGAGGGTCTGGCTAGTCCACACAGCATTCTGGGATGGGAGAAAAACATGCTCTGGTTTATTGGCATTTCTTTAAATCAGTCACAATTTGGGCGGCAGTAAGCGCCAGGCGGAGCCACGGTGCCGCTGCAGAAAAGCCTCGAGAAGGAACTTGTTTTGGTGAACGTGTACTTTCAAAAATTGTTTTTGGTCTTCTGGATTTTTGTTTTAGATTCTGTCTCTCGCAGTTGAAGTGTACCTTTGATAAAAAATTACAGAACCCTACATGCTTTGTAAGTAGGAAAACCTGCATAATCAAATACTTGAGAGGAAGATGGTGGGTCAACAATAATAGTTAGCATTAAATGACTGCTGTATTGCTCCTCATTTTCAGAGGCCTGCAGTACACTGCGGAACCCCGGTCTATCCCACCAGAGCTGTCCACCATTAGGTGCGCAGCAGTCGGATAACGTCTTAGCCTGTTCCGCTCTGTGCAGCCCTGAATCCCCCCGATGATTGTCCATCCATCCATCCATCTTCATCCGCTTATCCGGTATTGGGTCGCGGGGGCAGCAGATCCAGTAGGGGACCCCAAACTTCCCTTTCCCGAGCCACATCAACCAGCTCCGACTGGGGGATCCCGAGGCGTTCCCAGGCCAGGTTGGAGATATAATCTCTCCACCTAGTCCTGGGTCTTCCCTGAGGCCTCCTCCCAGCTGGACGTGCCTGGAACACCTCCCTAGGGAGGCGCCCAGGAGGCATCCTTACCAGATGCCCGAACCACCTCAACTGGCTCCTTTCGACACGAAGGAGCAGCGGCTCTACTCCGAGCTCCTCTCGGATGACTGAGCTTCTCACCCTATCTCTAAGGGAGACGCCAGCCACCCTCCTGAGGAAACCCATTTCGGACGCTTGTACCCTTGATCTCGTTCTTTCGGTCATGACCCAGCCTTCATGACCATAGGTGAGGGTAGGAACGAAAATTGCAGTAGATCGAGAGCTTTGCCTTCTGGCTCAGCTCCCTTTTCGTCACAACGGTGCGATAAACAGAATGTAATACCGCACCCGCTGCTCCGATTCTCCGACCAATCTCACGCTCCATGGTCCCCTCACTCGCGAACAAGACCCCAAGGTACTTAAACTCCTTCACTTGGGGTAAGGACTCGTTCCCTACCCGAAGAAAGTACTCCATTGGTTTCCTGCTGAGAACCATGGCCTCAGATTTAGAGGTGCTGGTCCTCATCCCAGCCGCTTCACCCACAGCTGCGAACCGATCCAGTGAGTGCTGAAGGTCACAGACCAATAACGGACCACATCATCTGCAAAAAGCAGCGATGAGATCCCGAGCCCACCGAACTGCAACCCCTCCCCGCCCCGACTACGCCTCAATATCCTGTCCGTAAATATTACAAACAGGATTGGTGACAAAGCGCAGCCCTGGCGGAGGCCAACCCTCACCTTGAACGAGTCCGACTTACTGCCAAGAACCCGGACACAGCTCTCGCTTTGGTCATACAGAGATTGGATGGCCCTGAGAAGGGACCCCCTCACCCCATTCTCCCGCAGCACCTCCCACAATTTCTCCCGGGGGACCCGGTCATACGCCTTCTCCAGATCCACAAAACACATGTAGACTGGTTGGGCATACTCCCAGGCCCCCTCCAAGATCCTTGCGAGAGTGAAGATCTGGTCCGTTGTTCCACGGCCAGGACGGAATCCGCATTGTTCCTCTTCAATCCGAGGTTCGACTATTGGCCGAACCCTCCTCTCCAGCACCTTGGAGTAGACTTTACCAGGGAGGCTGAGAAGTGTGATACCCCTGTAATTGGCACACACCCTCTGGTCCCCATTTTTGAAGAGGGGAACCACCACCCCGGTCAGCCACTCCTTAGGCACCGTACCAGACTTCCACGCAATGTTGAAGAGGCGCGTCAACCAAGACAGCCCCTCCACACCCAGAGCTTTAAGCATTTCTGAACGGATCTTATCAATCCCTGGGGCTTTGCCGCTGTGGAGTTGTTTGACTACCTCAGCGACTTCCACTAGGGAAATTGACGACAATCCCCCATCATCCTCCAGCTCTGCCTCTACCACAGAGGGCGTGTCAGCTGGATTTAGGAGTTCCTCAAAGTGCTCCTTCCACCGCTCTATTACCTCCCCAGTTGAGGGCAACAACGTCCCATCCTTACTGTAAACAGCTTGGATGGTTCCTCACTTCCCCCTCCTGAGGTGGCGAACGGTTTTCCAGAAGCACTTTGGTGCCGACCGAAAGTCCTTCTCCATGTCTTCTCTGAACTTCTCCCACACCCGCTGCTTTGCCTCTGTCACGGCAGAGGCTGCCGCCCTTCGGGCCCGTCGGTGCCCTGCAACTGCCTCCGGAGTCCTCCGGGATAACATATCCCGGAAAGACTCCTTCTTCAGTCGGACGGCTTCCCTGACCACCGGTGTCCACCAGGGTGTTCGTGGGTTACCGCCCCTTGAGGAGACCCTAAGACCACAGCTCGCCGCCGCAGCTTCAGCAATGGAAACTTTGAACATTGTCCACTCAGGTTCAATGCCCCCAGCCTCCACAGGGATGCCCGAAAAGCTCCACCGGAGGTGTGAATTGAAAGTCCGTCGGACAGTGGCCTCCTCCAGACGTTCCCAATTTACCCGCACTACGCGTTTGGGCTTACCAGGTCTGTCCAGAGTCCTCCCCCATCCCCTGACCCAACTCACCACAAGATGGTGATCAGTTGACAGCTCTGCCCCTCTCTTCACCCGAGTGTCCAAAACATACGGCCTCAGATCAGATGAAACGATTATAAAATCGATCATTGACCTTTGGCCTAGGGTGCTCTGGTACCACGTACACTTATGAGCATCCCTATGTTCGAACATGGTGTTTGTAATGGACAATCCATGACTAGCACAGAAGTCCAACAACAGACAACCACTCTGGTTCAGATCAGGGAGGCCGTTCCTCCCAATCACGCCTCTCCAAGTATCTCCATCATCACCCACGTGTGCGTTGAAGTCCCCCAGCAGAACTATGGAGTCCCCTACTGGAGCCCCATACAGGACTCCATTCAGGGTCTCCAAGAAAGCCGAATACTCCGAACTCTTGCTTGGTGCATATGCACAAACAAAAGGCGACCCTCTCGTCCACCGGGGTAAACTCCAATGCAGCGGCGCTCAGCCGGGGGCTTGTGAGTATCCCCACACCCGCCCGGCGCCTTACACCCTGGGCAACTCCGGAGTAGGACAGAGTCCAACCCCTATCCAGGAGTACGGTTCCAGAACCAAGACTGTGGGTAGAGGTAAGCCCCACCAGATCTAACTGGTAGCGCTCCACCTCCCGCACAAGTTCCGGCTCCTTCCCCCACAAAGAGGTGACGTTTCACGTCCCCAGAGCCAGCTTCTGCCGCCCGGGTCTGGTCCGTCGAAGCCCCTGACCTTCGCCGCCACCCATTTGGCAGCGCACCCGACCCCACTGGTTCCTCCCACAGGTGGTGGGCCCATGAGATGGAGAAAGAGGTGCCACGTAGCTTTTCGGGCTTTGCTCGACCGGGCTCCGTGGCAAACCCGGCCACTAGGCGCTCGCTGACGAGCCCGCCGTCTGGGCTTGGCTCCAGACAACACAGCCCTCAGGTTCATAGGGACACACAAACCTCTCCACCACGATAAGGTGATGGTTCCCGGAGAGGTTCCCGATGATTGTGCTGTACACAAACAAATAAAAATAAGTATATGCATCATAAAGGGCCTCTGATATGATATAATATAAAGAGTTGACAATTCAAAAAAGGTAGCTATTTAATCAACTTACCTCAGAAGTTACTCAACGGTCAACAATGGAAATGAATGATATTTCATGAATGGATGGATGTTTGGAACTATGCGAGGCTGCATACCCCGGAAGTAGGCGGCAAAAAGCATACAACGGAGTCCAATGGCACTCTGTCTTTCTCTATAACTCTGGACTAACACGTCCCCAATCCTGTTTGTGTTGAATGTTTCAGGGGAGGAGTGCATTCTGGTTGAGAATAAGTGGTTTACTCCCAATGAATTTGAGAGGTTTTCTGGAAAGCAGAGCCATAAGAACTGGAAGTTGAGCATTCGATGTATGGGCACCCCCCTGAGAAAACTAATACAGGTTGGTTTTGGAATCTATATGGAACCAGACTGTGAGACAGGATGCGTTTCTTTAACATTGGCCATGTGATCGGGCCTCTTTAGATCACTTCACACAGTGTGTTTTATTTTATTGCAGGAAGGTCACCTGAAAGTAGGGAAGTACAAAGGAGGGCGTAAAAAGGTAAGAAGAAAAACTGGTGAAAATACATTAATAAATAAATTGCCTGATGTATCTTCTCTTTGTTAGTGATCCTGATCTGAGCCATGTCTTTTGTCCTGCTATAGGCCAAGCAGCCCTTGTTCCCATCGGATCATTTAACAGGTTTCTTAGTGCAAAGCTGTATGAGTGAGTATTGATAGCGTATGAGAGAGTGCTGCATCCCCACAAGCTATAACAAGATCTATCCATCTAATGTCATTTTGTTTTCGTCTAAGTTGGCATTTAATAAATTTAGAGTTTAAAAAGATTACACATTTGAGAAAAGACAAAAGTGAGCTTCTTAACTGTTAGTGTAGCAGAAATAATTGAGGTATACAATAAGGCTACACAATATCAACTGGCGCAATAAACACATCGCGAAAGGCTGTGACATTTTAAAAAACAATAATTTAAAGTGTTTTTTATATTCAATATAATGTTCAATTTGTCCATATAATAATATAGTAAAATCCATAGTAAAATCGTTATAGCGATATTGAGCAACCTTATTGCATATTTTCCTCATGTCGTTCAGCCCTAGTGTACAATTAATGGAAAAATGGCTACTCACTTCCTCTGTTTCTTAGTGTCTGAGAGTGAAGGAGAAGAAGAGGAGGACTGCGACCGGGACATGGAACAACAGGTTTCATCAAGCAGCAGAGAAAGTTTCACAGATGTGACAGGTGCTGTTTTCTTTAAAGTGATATCCAGGTTTGACACACGCTAATAATAGAAATGACTTTAGATGTGTGTGGTATCCCAGTATCATAGCGAGGGTTGTGTTACTCACATGTTCCACGTGTGTCCCTTACAGATGAAGTGGGAGAGCTGGAGGAGCAGACTGAGCAGCAGCCAGGAGCCAGCAGTGACAGTGGCAGGAAGGTGTTCAAAGTTACATGTGGAGCTTTAGCAGGGATCTTACACGAAAAACGATTTGCGTCAGGTAACTATATCTTACTATCAACAAAAAGCTAAATCTGTGTAAGAACAGTGAACATAGTGTGTAACGTGTGTCTCATCTTGAATGCTTTCACCACCAGGGACTCGTGGGAAGAGTATTCGCACTGAGACAAGTTGGATGACCCCAGTGGAGTTTTGGAAGAAGGCATTGTGTCAATTAAATGGCAGCTGGAGGAAAGACATCAAGTGTGAAGGGGAACCAATCAGTGTCCTCTTAGAGGTAACCATGATAAGGAGGCTGGGTTATTGACTGTGCATCTTTCTGCATTTCAGTCAGGACCACTTTGTCAATAAATAGATTTTATTTATCTGTAATTTGTATTTGGGGGTATTGCTGTTCTGGCGGCCTCCCTTCCACCTGCATACATGGAAAGTCTTAAAGGACAATCCCTGCACAAAATGAACCTAGGGAATAATAACACATGGATGCCGAATCGACCGTTCTCTGGGACTATTTCTTTTTACTTTTGCGTGCCCCAAGGACTAGTGTTATAAGCTAAGTAGGGGTTTGCGCTAAAACTAGTCATTCGTAGCATTACAATGTATCCGAGAGAATGGTCCACTCAGTACCCATGTTTGATTAACCCCTAGGTCCATTTTGTGCTGGAATTGAATTGAATTGAATTGAATTGAATAGAATATACATTTATTTTCAGAAGTAGGGAATGTTAACAACGTAATACAGCTGTACAGCTATACAGAGCAAACAGTAAGAAGTGGGGCTGCTGTTAATGAGATAAAAAAAATGTGTTTCAGCTCTAAAATGTAACTGTAGCCAGGGGGCAATGAGAAGATTTGTCAAGACCTAAACTATGAAACAAAGAGGAAGACGCTGTTGATTTGTCTATTTCAGACAAAAATCTTGACGCTCCACTCACTGCTGTGCATCTGCAAACTGTGCAAACCAGACTCTAAAGACCTGGTAAGTTTCTTGATCAGTCAGTTTCAGACAACCAACATTCTACATACTGTACATCTTTTCTGCATAAACAATGTGACGGCCAGTGTTGATGTTAAAGAGCCAGAAACTACAGTACAAGTCTTAACAAGGAAGCTTTTTCTCTCTGAGACACAACATGTAATTGTACTGTGTGTAATCGCAGTTGCTGTCACGTCTGCCTCGGCGGGACAATCAGAAAAACAATAAGTGTATCATCTGTAAAACTGAAGAAGAAGAAGAGTTGGTGGTGTGTGATCACTGCCCCCGCTCCTTCCACCAGAAATGTCACCTGCCTTATCTAGAAGACGCCATGTTACGGTGAGCTTTGATCAAAAAGACGTTTATTCTATGAATGTGTCTTTGTATGTAATGACACTGTAATGCATGTCACCTAAACTACTTTATGTTGGTAAAAGCAGTGTTCCTTTAAAAAAAAGGCCCTGCTGTTTAGAAATTTAAAGCTGCACTTATTAATAGAGGTGTGACGAGATCTCGCCCCACGAAATCTCATGAGATTAAAATGTGACGTTGAGGTAAAAATTGTCTTGCGATATTGGTCACAAGTGCAGAGCAGCAGCTAGAAGATAGAGTATTGGGCTTATCTGGCTTGAAGATGAGTCTGAGTCAAAGAAAATGATCATCCGACTCTGCAGTTCCCCTAAGTTCTAATAATTCATTTAGTGTCTCTTAGCTCGTTATTTTGCAGAAGCACTGTGTCAGTGGCATTGAGTTGAGTGAAACAATAATAGAGAGGGGTCCATATTCTGTTCAAGTTTGATAATTATTTGATGATCCTGTGACTATGTATTTTGTTTGTGTGTCTGTGTCTGTGTGAGCAGGGACGATAGCCCATGGATGTGTACATTCTGTGTGTTTGGATCCTTTAAAACGTGGCTTTATTTGGATGAGCTGGAAAGAGAAGCAGCCATGTCTCGCCAAATATCCCATTGCATGATGGTAAGCACGCTGTGTGACTCTCTGTCGTTCCATCGTTACGCCCGTTTCTCCGTCTCTCACCAGTCTTTTCTCACATCGACAGCAATGCCAGTACCTCCTTCTGTATCTGCGCGATGTTGACGAGGAACAAATATTTGCTACAAACCCATGCCTCTATGTAAGTCTTCTTCTTCTTCGCTATTCCTATCAACCTGTTTACTCGGTTCCTATTCATGCCAAAAAGTGCCAATTATTTAATTAACAGAAAATAAAGTGCACTTAAAAGAGCCAGTCTAAATTTTGCTGTACAATTAGTTGTCTCAAAAATAATTGCAAAAAACAACATAATTGTCTCTCTCAGTCCAATTGAAACTTATTTATTTATTTATTACTTTTTCAAACAAATTTAAGTTTTGAATGAATTCCAGGATATATCTTTTGGTTATATCACTGTTGTGACCCAGATAATGTAATAACACAGCCTATGAAGTAGACAACGTCTCTTTATTATCATAAAACCTTTATTTCATTTTCGTCATTTTTCTTGCTATGAATGTGTCTAGGCTCAAGTGCCAACAACTAGCATGGCTTTAGTTCAACAGTCTGACCAATAATTACTTATAGAATTACAATTTGGCACATCTAAACAAAATCAACAGTTACCATTAACATTCATACCTTAGGACCTTAGCTATGTTAGCAATTAATTGCGGTAAAAAAGAAACCGCAATTATGTAAATAAATTGACAATTTTACAATTATGTAATAATTGTTATGGGCGTAGCACTTGATAATCTGGCGACTGGAAGACTCACACTATTTTTGCTTATGGTAGATTGATATTGATGTAAATAAAATGCAAAGGTGTTGCAGAGTGTTGAGTATTTCCTTTTAGGGCTGCACAATATGAGGAAAATATGGGATGTGCGATAACGTTGCTGAATATCGCGATAACGTTATTACTTACGATAAATAAACACATACTGAAGTGTACTCAGTTGTGCATTTTCTGCAGCTTTGAGTATTTCATAGTAACAAATTGCTTGTTGATTTAAAAACAAAGGGACATCTTTTCCAACATTTTTATTACACAAATTGAACTTTGAATTGAATATAAAAGGCACAACTTACAAAAAAGTGACCATTCCATTTTAAAGATTTCTACTGATATTTTATTTCAACTAACACATAAAATATAGAGTGTCTTTCACGATGTGTCGTAGCCTTTTGCGATATGTATATTTATTTCTTTCATTTCTGTTTGCAACCCACAGTTGACAGACTACTCCGCTAAGATCAAGACTCCCATGTGGCTGGGTAATGTAGCAGACAAACTTCAGAAGCAACTCTACCAGACCGTCGGAGAGTTTGTGTCCGACATCCGGCTCATTTTCACCAACTGTGCTTCATACAACCGAGTAAGCAACAATGTCATTAAAACCTTCTCGATGACATGCCGGGTTAGTAATTTTTATCATTAACACATATGATGCTAAGACTACTTTGTGAGGCCATATAGTGATGACATCTGTTATTCTTTTGCAGGACAAAGCTGAATTCCTTGCCATGGGCAACACACTGAAGAATTTATTTGACAGAGAATTTAACAATGTCTTCAACATCAAAGAAGGGATTGTTGAATGATAAACGGTGATCCTTTTTGAAACTCAATAGCTACACTCAAGTGTTATATTATGTGGGTAAAATATCCCAAAATAATGAATTGAGAATCAAAAGAAGGCAAGGGACTTTTAACTAAATTAAGTCGAACAAAAAATATCCAGTTCAACTTTTTGCATTCCAAAATTGTGGAAAAAAAAGTGTTTCAAATTTAAAGGACAATGAAAATTTTCTATTTTGTAGCTGGAGCTGCTCTCCTCCAGGCGTGTGGTTCAAAAGGGTTGTGCTTAGTGTTTTCATTAATTTATAGGTGTGGTCAGAGTGTCATCTCCCCTTCCCTTTAAAAGCCAGGTGCATTTGTACCTTGGCGCATTGCTTTTATGATGGCAGATTTGCACTTTAATGTTTTTATTTTTAATCTTTTGGATGGTGGCAGATTTGTAGGCACATTTTACTTTAAAATAACAAAGAAATACTGTGCTATTGACTTTAGACTAGGTTTTTGTTGGTCAATGGTGCAATCACTTTCCGCTGCCTCAAGATAGCAATATGCCAAGAATGCACCTGAACACACCTCCTTGTAAGACCAGCACCCCCATGCGATTGCTACTCAAACGGACGTCGGTGCTGGTTAATACACTATGCAAAACGTGTCGAATGGTGATAAACTGCGCAACAGGCAAGACAACCAAACCTATTTCACATCTTAAAAACTTCCACAAGCCACTTTACGATGACTGCATGATACAATAAATGTTGCAGATAATACGCCAAAGCTAGCCAAACGAGCCGCTAGCGAGTGCTTTTGCTAGTGGCACAAAGTACGACAAGCACTCGAAGAGACATACCAAAATCACCAATACTATAACGTATTATTTGACCAAAGATATGATGCCCATCCACACAGTGGATAAAAAAGGCTTCAAGAAGCTTCTAAATGAACTAGACAAACAGCACTGAATCTCATCCTGAATCTATTTCTCACAGGTAGCTATCCCGAAACTTTAGTAACGGTGCAGAAAGGCGGTGCAGGCAGAGATTGGATTCGGATGGATTGACCGACCTGTGGTCCAGCCGCACTACGGAGTCGTATACAAATCTATGAATATTGTTACGATGCGTTTTCCCCTCACTTTTGTAATTCTACATGTTTAAAAAAATATTTAAATTAATATTCATATCGTAATATTTATAATCCCAATATTACATTTAATCAATATCATGCAACACTAATGCCTTGTTCTGCAGGAGTGCAATGCCGAATCAACAGAGCACTCTTTATTAAGTTGCTGAGGTTTTACAAGTACTGTAGTCTGATAGTCTGATTGTAGAGAGTGTCACTCCATTTAACTTTTTTCTTTAGAGATGTGACAAACGGAGATAACAGGGTTTCATATTTCAATGTTTTTCTTTTAATCTTTCAAGTTTTTACACTGTTTTTAAAGCGTTTAACAAATTATTTAAAAGTTGAGAAAAAAGTAATTTCCTGAATGTTGCTCCCAACATTTTTTATTGCCATATGTTTCAAAGGATTTGGAAATGTATGCATTATGACTGTTTGCATGTTTGTATTGTAAAAGTCAGTATGAGTTGATAGTTGTCTAAAGGCAATGAATGAATGAATGAATGAATAAATTGTTACTTTTTGGATCTGGCTGCTTATGGCCCATCCATTATAGGAGTATTCAGATATTTTAAATGAACATTTTCCTAGTGCTGACACACAACAAAATGCACAAATGGTACAAGTATAAAATGCACAATTCAACACAAACAAAGCATTTGCATCATGCAAAAACATCAAACAGGATTTCTATTATACAGTTTAAACTAGTTCATTTGCACTCTCTGTCTCACTCTCTCGCTCATCTGTCTGTTGCTGATATCTGTTTAAAAAAAATTGTGTACATATTTAATGACATGGCTTATTTTGATAAAAACATGTGCCTTTACGTTAAATCTATGTGCCAGATGTAAATAAAAACATTGACACTTGCTATCACTTCCACTGTGGCTGATCACAGCTCTAGCCACTGAAAAGAAATCAGAGGAGAAATCAGGCCAATTACTACAGCTGGTCAGTCTGATGTCATGTTGCCTGAGCTCATTACTATTCATGAGCTCACTCAGTTGCGCTGGGTAAAGGATGCTGATGGCCAGGCTCTCATTGCTAGCTGTTAGCCAATCAGAGTCCAGCAGCTTAGATCGTTGAATATTACACACTTCACTGGGACATTGCTGCTAATACAATATAGGCCTACTTATATACAATATACTTAGCATAGCGAGGGCATGAGACGGGAAGGGCTCCAATTGCAGCCATAAAAAGGAATCTTTTAGTTTGCCTATAATCTGTATTTATTTTAGAGACGGATATATATTTTTAAATATTTTAAAAAAAACACCAAATATTTTTAAGTATTTTATTCATTAGCATTAACGCCAGCTTTTATTTTGAAAAATAAGTGAGAGAGACAATTTTTAAAAATATTTTTTCAAAATATTTTATTCAAAATGCAGAAGGATTTTTTTGTTTGCCTGTAATTGCATTTATTTTATAGACAGAAATATATTTTAAGTGTTTTATTCATCAGTACAGCATTTATCTTGTATACATCTCTTTTAAAGTATTTTATTCATTTGTATGATTGCCGTTACTGTTTAGTAAAAAAAAAAAAAAACACCAAATATTTAAAGTATTTTATTAATTAGCATGATAGTTGACGCGAGCTTTTACTTTGAAAAGCAGGCTAAGAAAGATATTTTAAAGTATCTTATTTTGAAAAGTAGAAACTCGGAATAGGCACCAGGTGGGATGGCAGAAGGATTTGTTTTAGTTTGCCTATAATCTGCATTTATTTTATAGACAGACATATATTTTTTAAGTATTTTATTCATAGCATGATAGTCGACGCGAGCTTATTTTATTCCAGATGCGAGCTTTTATTTTGCAAAGTAGAAGCTCGGGGATCGCACCAGGCGGGACGGCATGAGACGGGACGCTATGAGACGGGACGCTCTAGGCTGCAGCCGTACACTCTCGTTCCCGAAAGAAAACTACACTTTACTTTCACTTTCTAGAAAACGTCACCGAAACCGAGAAGCCAGTTGCTGTAAGGCTGGGCGAGCGGGCGTTGCTCACTTCATCGAGGTTTTTTTGGGAGAAAGAAGGAACGGAGGAAATTTGGGCAGATTCACAAGAGAAGATATAATCGGCCATGGAAGAATTTCCGCCTTTTTAAATCTAATTGGTGCTCATTTTAAATTTCACTGATCAGATCCCAGCTGTCGAGCAGGACAGTTTGGGCAAAGGGTTTTAGTGCGTGTTAAAACAGCGGAAGCCTTTATAAAGTGGTTTATTTTGCGCCATATGGACGTAACGTCGACTTAAAGCCTTTGGAGCAGAGGGGGTCGCGGGGCCTGGTGTTTCTGTGCAGAGGAGTGTGCGGAGGTGGCTGCCCGATGGACCCGATGGATTGGCTTGAGAATGAGGAACTTTTGCGGTTTTTCCACCGCCATAAAACCGAAATGTCCTGCATGGAGAAACCGCACACCTTTCTCAGCCAGCTCAGGGACCACGACCTGATCTCAGAGGACAAATACAACGTAAGTTACGGAAGGGGAAACATTACCCATTTGTCAATATGATTCTTATGATTCCTCATGGATCCTTCTTGAATGAATTGCTCCCCCCGGGTCTGTATGCATAGGCACCAGCACTCACACCCCTCATTACTGTAGCATGGACTAGGAAACAGTAACCCACGCTACACTTTATGTACAAAAGATTACTTAATAGGGCTGCACAATATATCGTTTTGAGGGTGATCGCGATCAGCTGGTGCAAAAAACACATCGTGAATGGCTGCCATATATCGCAATGTTAGTTGAACTACTAGAATGAGCAGATAACTAACTTTAAAATGTACAGATAACCATCATTCTTTTTTTGTCTAATCTTTTATATTCTATTAAATGTTCTATGTGTTCAGTTAAAGAATCAGCACTACTGAGTACACTTTATCTGTTTATTTATCACAAGTAATATCAGACACCGATTGTCAACAAAGTTTTATATATTGCATATTGTCCTCATACCTTGAGATTACTGAACAACATCTGTAACAACTTTACAATAGGTGTTCTTTGTGGGTTTTTCAAATGCTTTACAAATCAAGCAGAAACGCATTCTCCTCACTTTACTGTGTACCAGACTTTTCCCACTTAGTCGGAGGGGAAATTTCACACTTTGTTAATGGGCAATGGCATTCCAGCTGTAGCTCAATCAACATCTGTCCATTGCAGCTCCGAATCAGAAATACTGAACACCGTGGAGAAATTGGGTTACTTTACAGTTGCTCCCATTCTAGAATAGAAATATGGATAAACAGAAAAGTTATAATAAAATAGAAATAAGTAGTCCTATGTAGTAAAATATAAAAATATAACAACAATACACTGCATAGCAAAATAAGAAATATTGCAATCCTTGGCCATGAAAGCCTTCTTCCTGTTGAGAAGGCTCTTTATGTCTTTGTTAATTCAGGGTTTTTGTTGGGGAAACAGCAAACCTTTTTGGAGGGGGCATACACACACACACACACACATCCTCACATTAAACTGACTCAGTTAGCCTATGCAATGAGAGGAACCCTCAATGTCACCATTAGGGCTGGGTACTGAATTCAATATTTTGAAGGCACCGGCTGAATTGCCTTCTTAGAATCGGGTATCAATAAATGCCTCGCTGTTCAATACCCAGTTTCATTACATAAGGAGTAAGCATCTGTGAGCCAATAAGCACGCAGCTGGCCCCCTGCTGTTTCACCTGTGGTTTCGGTGGCTACGAGGTAAATCAGGGGAGTGACCTACTTTGCATTCAAGATGACCTTTACCAATAGATTGTTATTTGAGTGACAATGGACAGACCTTGCTGAGACTATGCAATCAACACAGTCGTTGTAGTCTGTGATGCACTCTGTAAACCCATCAATCTCCTCTTCATGGGGCTAACATGGGTAGGTCTGACCTCCATGGTCCTATTTATATTTAGATTAAATTGTGTCCCTAGTTTTTACTTATGTATAAACATCAGGGAGATGAACCACGTGTTTAGGACCATCCCTAGTGCTGTTACAACCGTCCCTTTTTGATACAACCATCCCCGGTCTCCCCCCTGTGTGCTGTGTTGGCCGAGGTAACTGGAGTGATCCATGAAAGAAATAAATGTTAAAATTTATAACGTAGACTACTGTTGAATTACTAACTTACTAAAAAATTTTCCCATACTTTTGTGTGTTGCAGAAAGTGAGTCGAATGAAGAGTAAAGAGAACATGAAGAAAGGCCTTTATGAAATTCTGGACTGCTTGGAGATAAAACAATCGCAGCGCATCAAGACGTTCTGGACTTGCGTCTTCAAGGAAGACCATCATGAACCAGTACCCCATCCTGCGGCTTCTGCGCAATAGTCTCCTGGACGGTCAGATTGTCTTTTTTTGAAATTATGATTAAAAAAAGTATACATATTGTATCCGTATTGAGTCGACCGGTCAGACAGGTTGGGAAGCACTGGATTAGAAAATGAGACTTAAAAAAAAAAAAGACATTATTTCACTGTCACTTGATGTGTACTTGATATTTACAGTATATCCTATGGGCATACATTTAAACTGCAGGGTCTTTCCATTTTGAAGTGCCTGAGAGCGTGGAGAAGGCAGATGAAGGGAAAAGAAAGGAGCTTTCAGAAGATGAGGAGGAGGGAGAGAAGAAGCAGAAAAACTCTGTGAAAAAGAAGAGAAAATTAAGAAGTAGGAGCGTGTGCAATAACGATGAGGAGGAGCAGCCAGGTCCATCATCTCAGTTCACTCCAAGGAAAAAATCCAAGAAACTATGCTTCTGTAAGTCATCTCCCACCTATGCTTTACTTTTGTTTCACTACTGAAACTGAATCACACTAAATTAGGGCGTCACGATATGAGGGAAATATGCAATAATGTTGTTGGTAATGTTTAATGTTGTTAAAGATATTAAAATGTACTCAGTTCTGCATTTCTGCTGCTTTCAGTATTCTACAATACAACAAATTGCTTGTTGAATGTTTCTCTCTGTCTCAGTGTAATAAAGTTTTGCATTAGGAACAAAGAAGGGAAAATATATTTTTATTTCAGCCTCTCCCCTGAAGAAGGGAGAGAAGACTGACATTTGGAACTGGCCCATCTATAAGCTCCAGCTGCCTGTGACCTGTGGCGACCAGGCCGGGACACTGAACAGACACAGACTGGCTGAAGGTAAGTACAACTCAATCACTGAAGCATCTGATTATGTAAAAGAAATACCATCATCGTTGTCTTCTCTATAAAGGAAAAACAAAACATTGAAGCCTGTGAAGTGGAACCAGGCTCAGAGATCTTAAATCAGATTTCATTGAATACAAGGTTTTCTATACAACCTTTCAAAAGTAAATTCTGACAGGAGAAAGATAGTGACAAAGAGTGGTTATCACAGCAGAGGAGTAATGGTTGACATTAACGCATCCATAGTCTCGCTTTGCCAGACCTTCCTCCACGGTGCTGTGGAGGAGGGTCTGGCTAGTCCACACAGCATTCTGGGATGGGAGAGCTCTGGTTTATTGGCATTTCTTTAAATCTGTCACAATCGTCTTGGGCGGCAGTAAGCGCCAGGCGGAGCCACGGTGCCGCTGCAGAAAAGCCTTGAGAAGGAACTTGTTTTGGTGAACGTGTACATTCAAAAATTGTTCTTGGTTATGTTCAGACTGCAGGCAAAAGTAGCCCAAATCTGAGTTTTGTTATTTGTGGGGTCAAGTGACCAGGTCAGACCTCTTCAAAAGTAGTGTGAACACTCAAATCTTAGATTTAAACCACTTCCAAAGTTCTGCTTTTGTGATGTATCAAATAATTATGTCATGCAATGTGGTCGGATTCTTACTGATTGTATGGGGTGGACAGGTGTCTTTATGCAGCTAACGACCTCAAACAGGTGCATTCAAATAGGATAACTTGGAGGTGGACATTTGCAGAGCTTTGTGATAGACAGGTGTTCAAATACTTAAGCTGTATCATACAAATAAATAGTTAAAAAATCATACATTGTGATTTCTGGATATTTTTTTTAGATTATGTCTCTCACGGTGGACATGCACCTACAATGACAATTTCAGACCCCTCCATGATTTCTAAGTGGGAGAACTTGCAAAATAGCAGGGTGTTCAAATACTTATTTTCCTCACTGTAATATAGAGAGTTGACAATTCAAAAGAGGTAGCTATTTAATCAATTTTCCCTGGAGATACCTTCACAACTGCCAAAGTCGAGCTAACAAACTAGCAGACAATCAGTCGTCTACCAAGTTAAAAAATACTTTTTTTGTATACCGCATACAACGGAGTCCAATGGCAGTGTCGCCACTCTGTCTTTCTCTATATTATTTATTTATTTATTTACCTTTATTTAACCAGAAAGAAAACTCATTGAGATTAAAAATCTCTTTTCCAAGAGCGTCCTGACCAAGATAAACAGCAGCACAAACAACAAGGTTGCAGACATATAACAAATAACATATATCATGAACATAAAACATAAAACACTTTATACTGTTAATAAATAGTGCATAACAAGGTCATAAAATATCTAAATTTCAACAATAGTGAATAACAACAAGGATCGTTAGAATAATCAATCATAACAACTACAGCCAGTGTGTTCAGCCTCCATGTCAGTTAAAAGTACTTTAAAAGCAGCCAGTGAAACCATCTCTTGGAGATTCAGGACAATTTGCAGCTGATTCCAAGCATAGGGGGCCGCATACTTAAACACCCCTTTTCCTAATTCAGTCCGGACTTGAGGGGCAGATAACAATAATGAGTCATCAGAACGAAGATAATATCTTCCTGTGCCTTTCTTTATGATATAGGTTTGAAGGTAAGGGGGAAGCAGACCAAGCATAGCCTTATAAATTAGAGTGTACCAATGATTAAATCTACGGGTGGACAATGCAGGCCAACCAACCCGATCATACAATGAACAGTGATGAGTAAGGGCTCTGAAGTTAGTGATAAACCTAAGAGCTCCGTGGTAAACAGTATCCAGAAGTTTCAAGCTTTGAGTTGACAAATTCATGTATATAACATCGCCATAATCCAGCACTGACATAAAAGTGGCAGCAACAAGTCTCTTTTTGGCCTCAAAGGAAAAACATGACTTATTTCTAAAATAAAAACCCAGCTTCAGCTTCAGTTTTTTCACCAACTGCTGAATGTGAGGTTTAAAAGAAAGAGAATCATCAATTAGGATACCAAGATACTTGTATTGAGATACGTACTCAATCTCTGAGCCCTGAGAAGTAATGATAGGCGGGAGGTTCCGTGACTTTGATTTTGCACCGGAAAACAACATGAGTTTTGTTTTATCGTCATTCAAAACAAGTTTTAAATCAAACAAGGTACGTTGTACAGTATCAAAAGCAAGTTGTAGCTGACAAAGTGCCTGGTTTGGTGTAGATGCAGAGCAGTATATCACAGTGTCGTCAGCATAGAAATAAATATTTGCATTGGAGACATTTTGATCAAGAATGTTGATATATAATATAAATAAGAGTGGTCCCAGCACTGACCCCTGGGGCACACCCTTGGATACCGCAAGAGGACTAGAAGTGAGACCATCTACCTGCACGCACTGAGATCTACCTGATAGATAGTTTCCAAACCAACAAACTGTTTGTTCTGACAATACTACACTGAATAGTCTTTGTTTTAATATTGCATGATCCACAGTATCAAAAGCCTTTGATAGATCAATAAAGAGAGCTGCACAGTGTTGTTTTTTATCTAAAGAGTCAATGAAATCATTGACTACTTTTAGGGCTGCTGTAGTTGTGCTATGCTTTTTAAGAAAACCGGATTGAAAATTAGACAGTATATTGTTAGTAGTGAGAAACTGTTTCATTTGCTCATTCACCAAGGTTTCCATAACCTAAAGGCCTGTTCACAACCGATATTCGCCCGCGTTCTGTTGTCGTGACTAAACAAAGAGGCGTCAATGAGAGTGTGCACACCAGTATCAAAGACGCGTAAAAGCGTCATTTTTAAAAAACGCCTCGGGTTCGTTTTTTTGGTTTGACGCGAAGCGTCAAAAACTATCCGACCAATGAAATCGGCCCTTTTGCTCACGTGTCTTGTGCTTCTGAAGTTACAAGAGTCAAGCACAAAAATCATTGGTCTTACCGAGCACACCAACGAAGAAGACATATATACGCCACCGTCATCACTACCACAAGGCGAGGGAAGAGGCACGATGTCCAAAATAAATGTTGAGCTGCTGGTCTCCTTGGTTACGGAACATAAAAGCTATATCTGATTTAGAAGAAATGTTCTAAATACTTGCTCTCTTCTTCTCTGCTCTTCTTCTGAGTTGCAAGTATCAGAAGCGCAAAGTTTAGCGCCACCCTATGCGGGGTATTTCTGTTTTACATTAAAAGCGCCATCTAGTGACAGATAATGAATTTGCATGTTCATTCGGCTCATCGTCAGCGAAAATCGCTTGGGTGTGAACACAAAAAGCAGCGTTAAAAGCTGACGAATAACGCCCGGCGATATTCGTCCCGGTGTTCGGGCCTTTAGCCAGGACAGACAATTTTGAAATGGGTCTATAATTATTTAACTCTGTCGGGTCTCCCCCTTTTAACAGAGGAAGAACAAATACAGATTTCCATATAAGTGGAATTTCATTTGTGTCCAGGGAGTGATTAAAGAGATAAGTGACCTATAATTCTGGACTAAAGGCCCCACCGGGACATCGCCGGGCGTTATTTAGCCGCTTTTTTTGTGTTCACATCCGATTTTGCTGACGATGAGCCGAATGAACATGCAAATTCATTTCTAGATGGGCTTAATGTAAAACAGAAATACCCCATAGGGTGTAGATTGCTTGCAACTCAGAAGAAGAGCAGAGATTTAGAACATTTCTTCTAAAAGGTATAGCTCTTTATTTCAAACCAACGAGACCAGCAGCTCAACATTTATTTTGGACATCGTGTTTGCCTCTTTCGCCTTGTGGCAGTGATGACGGTGGCGTATGTCTTTCGTTTGCTTGTGTGTCGGTAGAGATTTTGTGCTTGAAGTTGTGTTTTAAAGCACAAGACACGTGAGCAAAAGGGCCGATTTCAGTCCAAACAAACCAAAAAACGAACCCGGGTTTTTTAAAAATTAAAGAGTGATGCACACTCTCATTGACGCCTTTTGTTTAGTGACCTATAATTCTGGACCAACACTTCCCCAATCCTGTTTGTGTTGAATGTTTCAGGGGAGGAGTGCATTGTAGTTGAGAAAAAGTGGTTTACTCCCAATGAGTTTGAGAGGTTTTCTGGAAAGAAGAGCCAAAAGAACTGGAAGTTGAGCATTCGATGTATGGGCACCCCCCTGGGAAAACTAATACAGGTTGGTTTTGGAATCTATATGGAACCAGACTGTGAGACAGGATGCGTTTCTTTAACATTGGCCATGTGATCGGGCCTCTTTAGATCACTTCACACAGTGTGTTTTATTTAATTGCAGGAAGGTCACCTGAAAGTAGGGAAGTACAAAGGAGGGCGTAAAAAGGTAAAAAGAAAAACTGGTGAAAATACATCAATAAATAAACTGTCATAAATTAACTGTCTGATAAATTGTCTTGTTGTTAGTGATCCTGATCTGAACCATGTCTTTTGTCCTGCTATAGGCCAAGCAGCCCTTGTTCCCATCTGATCATTTAACAGGTTTGTTAGTGCAAAGCTGTATGAGTGAGTATTGATAGCGTATGAGAGAGTGCTGCATCCCCACAAGCTATCACAAGATCTATCCATCTAATGTCATTTTGTTTTCATTTAAGTTGGCATTTATTAAATTTAGAGTTTAAAAAAATAGAACAAAGTGAGTTTCTTAACTGCTAATGTAGGAGAAATAATTGAGGTATACAATAGCTACACAATATATATGTTTTTATTGTCATAGCAATATCAACTGGTGCAATAAACACATCGCAAAAGACACAACTGAGTTTTTTTTGTGTAATTTGAAAGAAATTATCTTTAGAAAACTGCACTTTAAAATGTCATTCTTTTTTTTCTTTTTTTTGTGGTGCATTTTTATATTCAATATAATGTTAAATTTTTCCATAAAAGAATGGAATGTTGGAAATGATTTTCCTTTTTTACCAAGTAATTTGTTGTGAAGTAACAGAATTCTAAAGAAAAGCAGAACTGAATACAATTTAATATCTGTTTATGTATCGCAAGCAATATCGTTATCGCAAAATTCAACAACGTTATCACATATTTTCCTCATATCGTTCAGCCCTAGTGTACAATTAATGGAAAAATGGCTACTCACCTCCTCTGTTTCTTAGTGTCTGAGGGTGAAGGAGAAGAAGAGGAGGACTGCGACCGGGACATGGAACAACAGGTTTCATCAAGCAGCAGAGAAAGTTTCACAGATGTGACAGGTGCTGTTTTCTTTAAAGTGATATCCAGGTTTGACACACGCTAATAATAGAAATGACTTTAGATGTGTGTGCTATCCCAGTATCATAGCGAGGGTTGTGTTACTCACATGTTCCACGTGTGTCCCTTACAGATGAAGTGGGAGAGCTGGAGGAGCAGACTGAGCAGCAGCCAGGAGCCAGCAGTGACAGTGGCAGGAAGGTGTTCAAAGTTACATGTGGAGCTTTAGCAGGGATCTTACACAAAAAACGATTTGCGTCAGGTAACTATATCTTACTCTCCACAAAAAGCTAAATCTGTGTAAGAACAGTGTACATAGTGTGTAACGTGTGTCTCATCTTGAATGCTTTCACCACCAGGGACTTGTGGGAAGAGTATTCGCACTGAGACAAGTTGGATGACCCCAGTGGAGTTTGTGGAGAAGGCATCATGTCAGTTAGATGGCAACTGGAGGAAAGACATCAAGTGTGAAGGGGAACCAATCAGTGTCCTCTTAGAGGTAACCATGATCAGGATGCTGGGTTATTGACTGTGCATCTTTCTGCATTTCAGTCAGGACCACTTTGTCCATAAATAGGTTTTATTCATCTGTAATTTATATTTGGCGGTAGGGCTGCACAATTAATCGAATTTTAATCACAATCACCATTTTGACTTCCCACGATCAAATTTGCGTGATTGAGCGTTTTTTTTTTTTTTGAATGCGTCATTTCATAGAACGCTCCGGGGTTTTTTGCATAGCGCATCTACTACTCTGTAGACCTCTGTCTGCTCATGTGCCAGTCAGAGTTGTTCCCTGCATCGTGCAGCTTAGTTTCTAGATGTAGACCGTCACAGAGGACAGAGTAACGGGAGGAAATTAAACAGATAGCAGTCGGTTATACGTCTGTCTTAAGGTTTACCAGTTTACCAGTAAACACAACATTTTGTCCCTTCTGTGTTGTTATTCAGACAACAGCAGTGAGCAGTGCTAGTCGGTGGCGGTGCTAGTTAGGGTTTGTTAGCTCACAGGGTTCTAGGGCGCGAGTAATATTTTTCCTCTAGGACGCACCGGTGCACATAATGTCCTCGCATCTGCTGCAATGTTGTTATATGGATATGGTTTAATTATGCGTTACATGACCCATTTCTTCTGTAAAGCCGTGCCTGTGTTGGATCTCTCCTCTGATCTCTCTCCTCTTACTCTCCGCGCAGCCCGGCTGCACAGCGCCGGTCCACACTTCTGACATTTGTCTACAGTTTTAATTGTTATTAACACAGCTGTATATTGTTAAATATGAGAGGCAAACCTGTATTTGTACCAGTGTTTCCGCTGGTAACAAACAAGTCGCGGCCGCCACGGCGAAGAACACAAGAGACGTTATTGAATGCAACTAACTTCAGTTGGTAGAGTAACAGCGTGTGAGACGGAGGCTGCTGGACCTGGGCCAGAGATGTGACCCATGGCCAGAATATCATAGTTAAAAATGCAGCGCAGTGACGATACAGACATTTCATACACAACGTGTGTATCTGCCATTCGCCCCGGCTGGACCCATTCATAATGAGTCAGCCGTCTCTCTGTGAGTAGCACTCCCTCTCTCTCCCTAGCTCTTTTAATCAGTTATTGTTGAAAACAAGGCAAGGAGCTTTCTCAGAGATACATAAAAAAAATAAAAATATCCTACGCTATTTATTTCAGCTAATTTTCATTTACGTGTACAACTTCAACATAAGAAGAATGTAACATAGATGTAAAAGCAGTTATAAACAGACTATGTGACAATAACATTTGTTTTGGTTAAAATCAACAAATAATTGATAATAATACCTATTTGGCGGTATTGCTGTTCTGGCGGCCTCCCTGCTCTTCCACCTGCATACATGGAAAGTCTTAAAGGACAATCCCGGCACAAAATGAACCTAGGGAATAATAACACATGGATGCCGAATCAACCGTTCTCTGGGACTATGTCTTTTTACTTTTGCGTGCCCTGAGGACTAGTGTTATAAGCTAATTAGGGGTTTGCGCTAAAACTGGTCATTCATAGCATTAAAATGTATCCCAGAGAATGCTCCACTCAGTACCCATGTTTTATTAACCCCTAGGTCCATTTTGCGCTGGAATTGAATTGAATTGAATTGAATAGAATATAAATTTAAAAGGAAAAGCTGGGATGGAGGTGGGTAGCAGAGATGCAGCGAGATAGGCTGGGAAAAGCAGTTTAAATGGAGCGCCTCTATTTGGGAAATCCAATCATATGTCTCGGGGGGAATCAGCTGAGCTATCAGCTGGTCTGCTGGTTCAGGGACTGTCAGCTATGAGCCGGAGTAATAGCCAAGCTTGACTACGTGACTTACCTGAACTTATCCTATGCTACATTTGTGACTCAATCTGAGAGAGAGATAGGGACCATGGTTACACCGGGTGTCACCAAATCAACATAAAGTGCAGTTTAATTTTTAACAAACACTTCTTGAGCAGCTATGGGGTCAGAAGAGAAATGGGTGTATCTGGTTATAGTGCTGCCAAACAAACTCATGTTGTATCGATAAAGAACCCAGTTAACAACAATGTCAACCTTATAAAAGCCAATCCCAATAAAAGCCGCCACATTTTTGCCAGCTTAACACTTAATGTGAAACGGCAGAAGTAGGGAATGTTAGCAACGTAATAAAGCTCTGATACGATGTAAAGAAAGCAAACAGTAAGAGGTGGGGCTGCTGTTAATGAGATAAAAAAAATGTGTTTCAGCTCTAAAATGTAACTGTAGCCAGGGGGCAATGAGAAGATTTGTCAAGACCTAAACTATGAAACAAAGAGGAAGACGCTGTTGATTTGTCTATTTCAGACAAAAATCTTGACGCTCCACTCACTGCTGTGCATCTGCAAACTGTGCAAACCAGACTCTAAAGACCTGGTAAGTTTCTTGATCAGTCAGTTTCAGACAACCAACATTCTACATACTGTACATCTTTTCTGCATAAACAATGTGACGGCCAGTGTTGATGTTAAAGAGCCAGAAACTACAGTACAAGTCTTAACAAGGAAGCTTTTTCTCTCTGAGACACAACATGTAATTGTACTGTGTGTAATTGGAGTTGCTGTCACGTCTGTCTCGGCAGGAAAATCAGAAAAACGATGATGAGTGTAGCATCTGTAAAACTGAAGAAGAAGAAGAGTTGGTGGTGTGTGATCACTGCCCCCGCTCCTTCCACCAGAAATGTCACCTGCCTTATCTAGAAGACGCCATGTTACGGTGAGCTTTGATCAAAAAGACGTTTTCTTTGTTCGTTTGTCATGTGTTTCACTAAGACTGAAAGCAATGTATGTGTCTTTGTATGTAATGACACTGTAATGCATGTCACCTAAACTACTTTATGTTGGTGAAAGCAGTGTTCCTATAAAAAAGGCCCTGCTTTTTAGAAATGTACAGCTGCACTTATTAATAGAGGTGTGATGAGATCTCGCTCCACGAAATCTCGTGGGATTAAAATTGTGACGTTGAGGTAAAAATTGTCTTGCGATATTGGTCACAAGTGCAGCTAGAAGATATAGTATTGGTCTTATAATACATCTGGCTTGATGAGGAGTCTGGCTTGGACTTCTTCTTAGTTTAGTTTACTTTATTCGTTATTACTCGTCTTAAAATTGTCATAAATCAATACAAGAGCAGCCTACTTCCTTGTTTACTGCTGCAATGAAACACTTGGTTACGTTAGTAACCTGGGTTCTCTAAGTAAAGACAATTTTTCCAGTCATATTTCTTAAGTTTTCTTGAAGATAGTGTTAAAATCTCGTTCCGTCTCATTTCTGTGAACCCAATAACGTCTCATCTTGTCACACACCTACTTATCAATATTTCTAAAGGAACAATCCATCAAATTACTACGTGTGGGAGGTATCGCTCATAGTAATAAACACACAGAAAATGATATATAATTCATAATTCATTGTGTCTTTTCAGAAGCAGGAGGAAGCCTCTTTCAGCCTAGTTTAAATTTACTAGTTTGTTAAACTATACAAACCAAGTTTTTATGTAAATATTTGTAAATACCGGTAGTTATCATGTTACGTTAGTCCTGTGTCAGTGGCATTGACTTAGTTGAGTGAAACAATGATAGAGAGGGGTCCATATTCTGTTCAAGTTTGATAATTATTTGATGATCCTGTGACTATGTATTTTGTTTGTGTGTGTCTGTGTCTGTGTGAGCAGGGACGATAGCCAATGGATGTGTACATTCTGTGTATATGGAACCTCTAAAAAGTGGCTTTATATGGATGAGGTGGAAAGACAAGCAGCCATGTCTCGCCAAATATCCCGTTGCATGATGGTAAGCACACTGTGTAACTCTCTGTCGTTCCATCGTTACGCCCGTTTCTCCGTCTCTCACCAGTCTTTTCTCACATCGACAGCAATGCCAGTACCTCCTTCTGTATCTGCGCGATGTTGACGAGGAACAAATATTTGCTACAAACCCATGCCTCTATGTAAGTCTTCTTCTTCGCTATTCCTATCAACCTGTTTACTCGGTTCCTATTCATGCCAAAAAGTGCCAATTATTTAATTAACAGAAAATAAAGTGCACTTAAAAGAGCCAGTCTGAATTTTGCTGTACAATTAGTTGTCTCAAAAATAATTGCAAAAAAAAAAAATAATTGTCTCTCTCAATCCAATTGAAACTTATTTATTTATTTATTACTTTTTCAAACAAATTTAAGTTTTGAATGAATTCCAGGATATATCTTTTGGTTATATCACTGTTGTGACCCAGATAATGTAATAACACAGCCTATGAAGTAGACAACGTCTCTTTATTATCATAAAACATTTTTTTCATTTTCGTCATTTTTCTTGCTATGAATGTGTCTAGACTCAAGTGCCAACAACTAGCATGGCTTTAGTTCAACAGTCTGACCAATAATTACTTATAGAATTACAATTTGGCACATCTAAACAAAATCAACAGTTACCATTAACATTCATACCTTAGGACCTTAGCTATGTTAGCAATTAATTGCGGTCGAACAATGAAATTGCGATTATGTAAATAAATTGACAATTTTACAATTATGTAATAATTGTTTTGGGCGTAGCACTTGATAATCTGGTGACTGGAGGACTCACACTATTTTTGCTTATGGTAGATTGATATTGATGTAAAGAAAATGCAAAGGTGTCGCAGAGTATACAGTGAGGAAAATAAGTATTTGAACACCCTGCTATTTTGCAAGGGAGTGGTCTGAAATTGTCATCGTAGGTGCATGTCCACTGTGAGAGACATAATCTAAAAAAAAATATCCAGAAATCACAATGTATGATTTTTAACTATTTATTTGTATGACACAGCTGCAAATAAGTATTGAACACCTGAGAAAATCAATGTTAATATTTGGTACAGTAGCCTTTGTTTGCAATTACAGAGGTCAAACGTTTCCTGTAGTTTTTCACCAGGTTTGCACACACTGCAGAAGGGATTTTGGCCCACTCCTCCACACAGATCTTCTCTAGATCAGTCAGGTTTCTGGGCTGTCGCTGAGAAACACGGAGTTTGAGGTCCCTCCAAAGATTCTCTATTGGGTTTAGGTCTGGAGACTGGCTAGGCCACGCCAGAACCTTGATATGCTTCTTACAGAGCCACTCCTTGGTTATCCTGGCTGTGTGCTTCGGTTCATTGTCATGTTGGAAGACCCAGCCTCAACCCATCTTCAATGCTCTAACTGAGGGAAGGAGGTTGTTCCCCAAAATCTCGCAATACATGGCCCCGGTCATCCTCTCCTTAATACAGTGCAGTCGCCCTGTCCCATGTGCAGAAAAACACCCCCAAAGCATGATGCTACCACCCCCATGCTTCACAGTAGGGATGGTGTTCTTGGGATGGTACTCATCATTCTTCTTCCTCCAAACACGGTTAGTGGAATTATGACCAAAAAAGTTCTATTTTGGTCTCATCTGACCACATGACGTTCTCCCATGACTCCTCTGGATCATCCAAATGGTCATTGGCAAACTTAAGACGGGCCTTGACATGTGCTGGTTTAAGCAGGGGAACCTTCCGTGACATGCATGATTTCAAACCATGACGTCTTAGTGTATTACCAACAGTAACCTTGGAAACGGTGGTCCCAGCTCTTTTCAGGTCATTGACCAGCTCCTCCCGTGTAGTTCTGGGCTGATTTCTCACCTTTCTTAGGATCATTGAGACCCCACGAGGTGAGATCTTGCATGGAGCCCCAGTCCGAGGGAGAATGACAGTCATGTTTAGCTTCTTCCATTTTCTAATGATTGCTCCAACAGTGGACCTTTTTTCACCAAGCTGCTTGGCAATTTCCCCGTAGCCCTTTCCAGCCTTGTGGAGGTGTACAATTTTTTCTCTGGTGTCTTTGGACAGCTCTTTGGTCTTGGCCATGTTAGTAGTTGGATTCTTACTGATTGTATAGGGTGGACAGGTGTCTTTATGCAGCTAACGACCTCAAACAAGTGCATCTAATTTAGGATAATAAATGGAGTGGAGGTGGACATTTTGAAGGCAGACTAACAGGTCTTTGAGGGTCAGAATTGTAGCTGATAGACAGGTGTTCAAATACTTATTTGCAGCTGTATCATACAAATAAATAGTAAAAAAAAAAAAATCATACATTATGATTTCTGGATCTTTTTTTTTTTTAGATTGTGTCTCTCACAGTGGACATGCACCTACGATGACAATTTCAGACCCCTCCATGATTTCTAAGTGGGAGAACTTGCAAAATAGCAGGGTGTTCAAATACTTATTTTCCTCTCTGTATGTGATGTGTGATAACATTGCTGAATATCGCGATAACGTTATTACTTGCGATAAATAAACCCATACTAAAGTGTACTCAGTTGTGCATTTTCTGCAGCTTTCAGTATTTCATAGTAACAATTTGCTTGTTGATTTATAAACAAACAAAATGAAATCTTTTCCAACATTTTTTATTACTCAAATTGAACTTTGAATTGAATATAAAAGGCACAACTTTAAAAAAAATAAGTAACTGTTCCAAAGTGCAGATTTCTACTGATATTTTATTCCAACTAACACATAAAATATTGTAGTGTCTTTCACGATGTGTCGTAGCCTTTTGAGATATGTATATTGCAACAGATGATATCGCAATTTTATTTAATTTTATTTCCTTCATTTCTGTTTGCAACCCACAGTTGACAGACTACTCCGCTAAGATCAAGACTCCCATGTGGCTGGGTAATGTAGCAGACAAACTTCAGAAGCAACTCTACCAGACCGTCGGAGAGTTTGTGTCCGACATCCGGCTCATTTTCACCAACTGTGCTTCATACAACCGAGTAAGCAACAATGTCATTAAAACTCTCTCGTGTTAGTAATTTTTATCATTAACACATATGATGCTAAGACTACTTTGTGAGGCCATATAGTGATGACATCTGTTATTCTTTTGCAGGACAAAGCTGAATTCCTTGCCATGGGCAACACACTGAAGAATTTATTTGACAGAGAATTTAATAATGTCTTCAACATCAAAGAAGGGACTGTTGAATGATAAACGGTGATCCTTTTTGAAACTCTATAGCTACTGAGGAAAGTATTAAAAAATCTGTAAATAGATCTTATGTCAAGTGCTATATTATGTGGGTAAAATATCCCAAAATAATGAATTGCAAATCAAGAAAAGAAAAGGGACTTTTAACTAAATGAAGTCGAACAAAAAATATGCAGTTTAACTTTTTGCATTCCAAAATTGTGGAAAAATAGTGTCACTGTGCACTATATTGTAACAAATCTATGAATATTCTTACAATGTGTTTTCCATCACTTTTGTAATTCTACACGTTTAAAAAATATTGAAATTAATATGCATATCGTAATATTCCTAACCAAAATATTACATTTTGTCAATATCATGCAACCCTAATGCCTTGTTCTGCAGGAGTGCAATGCCGATAACTCTTTATTAAGTTGCTGAGGTTTTACGAGTACTGTAGTCTGATTGTAGTGAGTGTCGCTCCATCTAACAGTGCTTGTAAAGTTAGGCTTTAATTTGTTTAACTTTTTTCTTTAGAGATGTGACAAACGGAGATAACAGGGTTTCATATTTCAATGTTTTTCTTTTAATCTTTCAAGTTTTTACACTGTTTTTAAAGCGTTTAACAAATTATTTAAAAGTTGAGAAAAAAGTAATTTCCTGAATGTTGCTCCCAACATTTTTTTATTGCCATATGTTTCCAAGGATTTAGAAATGTATGCATTATGACTGTTTGTATTGTAAAAGTCAGTATGAGTTTGTATTTGTCTAAAGGCAATGAATGAATGAATGAATGAATGACTTGTTACTTTTGGCATCTGGCTGCTTATGGCCCATCCATTATAGGAGTATTCAGACATTTTAAATTATGAGTATTTAAAAGTTGAGAAAAAAGTAATTTCCTTTTTTATTGCCATATGTTTCAAAGGGTTTGGAAATGTATGCATTATGACTGTTTGCATGTATGTATTGTAAAAGTCAGTATGAGTTTGTATTTGTTTGCAATGAATGAATGAATGACTTGCTACTTTTTGGATCTGGCTGCTTATGGCCCATCCATTATAGGAGTATTCAGACATTTTAAATGAACATTTTCCTAGTGCTGACACACAACAAAATGCACAAACGGTACAAGAATTAAATGCACAATTCAACACAAACAAAGCATTTGCATCATGCAAAAACATCAAACAGGATTTACATTTCATTATACAATATTTAAACTAGCTCATTTGCACTCTCTCCCTTCTCATCCATCTGTTGCTGATATCTGTTTAAAAAATATGTGTGTACATATTTAATGACATGGCTTATTTTGATAAAAACATGTGCCTTTACGTTAAATCTATGTGCCAGATGTAAATAAAAACATTGACACTTGCTATCACTTCCACTGTGGCTGATGGGTCTTTTACACAGCAGGAACATGAAACCTTAAAGTTATAATAATTATGAGAAAAAGACAACATGCCGGTAATATATTTCCAATTAAATTTAAAGATTTGGGTTCTCTTACGGTACTTAGTAAATGTTGGAAACTGAAATTCTAATAATCGTTTTTTAAGCTTGCTTACATGCACAGTCAGCTGACGTCACTGTCACAGTTGCCAGCAGCAAATCTGTGCGGGGAGCTGCGCAGCCGCCCTGCGCATCCGTCGGCCGAGGTAGACAGGCGCAGCCATTTCTCTCTCTTCACCATTACGAGAAACATACAAGGGGTGGTGGGGCGTTTGTCCACCACGCACACATAACTAACTAAACCCGACATGCGGCAGTCATGACGTTAGCACATACCGAGGCTGAACTCGTCACCGTGCGTTTGACATCCGCGAGCTCCAAACTTTCTGCCAGTTGAACGCCTGCGCAGACAAAAAAAACAGGCTCTCCCTCGCCTCCATTATCAGGCTCATGCTTCGGTGTCAGCCATGGAGGGAAATCTGCAAAGAGGCTGCGGCGACGTCGCGACGATGCATGTGAAAACTGAAGCGGTCGATGAAAATCCATCTGCGCTGGTTTTGGGCAGCCGAGAGTCGCCTGCGCCCTGCGGAGGTACCGCATGCGGAGGAGGAGGAGGAGGAGGAGGGGGGATCAGACTGCAGAGGAGCCTCCCGTACTGCTCTGTGAGTGATTCAGAATGCTTCGCTTGGCCGTTTCAAATTAAGATAAACATGTAACATGTAGAAAATTCTTTCATCATAACAGGGAATTCTGCTGCTTTGCTGTTACAGAGAGTTACATTTCCATTGTAATTGTTTTGGAGCTGTGGTGGCTGAGAGGATACTATCTGGTATTCTTTCCACTTACACCTCTGTTGATTTGGTTAGTTTTGGTTGTACTGCCAGTGTTTTTTGATCATAATTAAAGGGCTGCTTCTGAGCACCGGGACTTATGCTTGTTTGTAATTTTTTGTAATGTTCAATTTCTCATGTTGTGTTTGTGTGTGCATGTGCACACGCCAGTTTACCTTATTTGCGTGTGGACCATTTATGGCACCAAATACATTTTTCCAGTAAAGCACAATGATTGAGGGAGGGGGGGGGGGGCTCACACAAAGAGCACCCTTGGGGCCCCTGACCACCTTAATCCGCCCCTGATCATATGTGCCCTGTATCTGTGCCACCATTAGATCCTGTGAGTACAGAGCGCTTCTTCGCCACATCAGTGGATGGAAAAACGTACCTGAAGATAGCTCCAGGTGAGTGCATCAATGTGAGAGGATCACACTTTTACTAGTGGGATTGTCTGTCTGTGTGTGTGTGTGTGTGTGTGTGTGTGCGCTCATGCAACAGATTCTGTCATGAAATAAAACCCTATATAGAGCAAGAGTCTCTTTGTAAGAAATGTTGAGCTTTGTTGTGTTGTCAACCATGAACTTGTCCTTCCAGGTCAAAATTGAAAAGGAACTTCTTTTGCGCCTTTCCGCTGTTTTGCTCGCATTTTCCGAAGCAGAAATTGTGAATTACTTTAATAGTTATGATCAGAGGATGTTGAGTTTTTTTTTTTAAATGCTATCAAATTAAATATTCATTCATATTTCTCATAGAAAACATGGCTCCAATTTGACCCGAGGACAATACTAGGGTTAATAAGTTGGTGCACATAAGTTCACTTATATGAATACAGTTCTGTGACAGAGATAATATATTTCACTTAATTAGATCTCAAGCTCTACCTATATCTAAAATATACTGTACATTTTCTAGGGGGGGGGAATCTCTGGGCACCTCACGATTCGATTTGCGTGATTTAAAAAAAAAAAATACATATACGTAAATTTGAGTTTGTTAGATTTTGACATGAACAGTATTTGTCACACACAAGTTTTAATGAAATGTCTTGTCTATTAAAGTTTTTATTGTGTAGTCATTCCATGCGTAAGCCTTAAACATGCTTGTGAACGTCACCTTCTCTCACAGTGATCCTCCATGTCAGAGGCTCAGTCATGTTTAAAGGTGGAGAACATGAAACATGAGGTGGTCACATGTAATGTGATAAAGTAGATCAACAGCCTATATGTGTTTTGTCTAATAATTTATGTATGTCTTATTAGATCATGTGTATAAATCCAAAACTTTTTTCCTTTTGGCCATTTTTAAGTGTTTTTTTTTCTTCACTCTTGCCTAAACTCTAAGTTGTTGTCCATTATCCCATCCTCTTCCAGTCACTCTGTTTTCTGATCTGTACATGTCTGGAGACAGTAACTTTTAAATAACAATCAACACATAAAAAATAGTATAATAATAATAAAATGTATACTGTGTGTATATATATATATATATATATATATATAATAAACTGTTTTTAAATAGTCTTAACTTATCAGAATTGAACATTGAATTGTTCTAAAGAGAATCGCTATGCATAATTGCAGAATTGATTATTTTTCCCACCCCTAATATTTTCCGTGGTACATGTAGTGCTATTGTTTAATCTGAGATTTCTTTGGTGTGAGTCGCCCAGGGTTGGAGATATTAGTCGTAGAGACGTCTGCCTTCGGTCCAAAATAATGGAACCTAAATTGCACTTGGCTCGTGGTGCTTAAAGCGCCAAAAGATACATTTGAAAACCTCAACAGCAATGTCTATTTCCAGAAATCATGACCCGGTGACTCATGATAATCCACATCACCTTTTCCAATTTAAAAGTGATTTATGCGTCTCTGTAAAATATACGCAGTGGCTACATATTTACGTACGCGTGGACAGGAACCTCGACGCTCGGCCGTGGCTTGGTAGCGTTGCATTTCCCCCGACTCATTTCCTGGTTCTCCTTCTCCATAAACAACATGAAATCAAGGAGAGGGTTAACTTTCCCTGCTACAGATTTCTCACAAAGCACAGGGGAGACACTTTGTTTCTCTAACTATACTGTAACTCTAGAGTTGGCACTCTCTCCGAAGCTAATCCTCGTCACTTTTACTCTCTCAACCAAACACTCCCCACACACACACACGCCGGCTATTCTCTTAAAGAGATCGACGCACACTCCAACGCACAAGTATAAACCTCAGGCCACGTAGGCTATGGCGAAAGCTCTGCGTAGAGCCTCCGCACATCCATAAATCAAGCTTTAGCCCCGCCCACTTCAAACCAGTAAAAAGAGCACAGAGAAAACAGAAAATCTCTAATGTGAGACAAACCAAACTTTTCTCACTTTGGCAGACAATAATGTGTTTTTATGGGTTATAGTAAAAAACTGGTTGAGAAATTACATTCGCAGGGCCTTTAAATATATTTCAATATACCTGCTCAATAACCATTTACATATATAAAGTACCCCACAGCTTAAAAAACAACAACAACAAAGTCACCCGTATCCTCTCCTTTCCACCAGTTTCAGCGATGCCACCTGCTCCCTCAGAGAAGACGCTTCTGTCCGGCTCCGATTTCTCCTCCAAAGCCGTGTTGTGTCTGATAGAGGCCGTCGGGCGCCGCTGGGGCCTGTATGAGACTCGGGAACGCTCACAGCTCTTCCAGAGTGTCCAGGAGGAGATGGCCTCCAAGGGGCACGTGCTTCCTGTGGAAAAGATCCGCCGCAAGTGGAACAACCTCATTGTCACATACAAGAGGGTTAAAGACCGCAGCCGGGAGACGGGACACGCTAAAACGTCCTGGGAGTTCTTTGATGTAAGTCTACGTTTTTCTTTCCAGCACTCTGAATTCCCAAAATGTTGGATTAAATATGAAGGGATGGAGTTTATCTGTATAGCACAATTCATACACTAGGGCAATTTAATGTGTTTGAAAATATCTGTTTTTAGAAAACACAAGACTCTTCTAGATGATTTTGGGGATGATGTGGGCTTGCAGCTAGCTTGGGAAATAGAAATGGATCTGGTCTGAGTTCTTAACCCAGAAACCAAGTTCCAACACCAAACCATGTTTACCCATGTTTTTTAAATGAGTTTTATAAAGAAAGTTATAATAAATCAGCTCAAACATCGCACTGACAGACTAATAACTTTCTACTCGTTTCTACTTTCCTTCCAAGTCTTCCATTCCCTTTGTCAAAGTCCCAACGTCATTGACTGTTTGCTAAACCCCGCTCTCCAAAAACAGTGATTGTACAATCATAGCTTAGCAACCAAAATCAGGAACAGGAGGCTTGCCAAACTTTGGATTTCTCCACATGTTGACACAGTGTACATAGTGGTGTAGTGAGAGCGATAATCTGCATCAAGGAGTTTGGAGGGCGGTGTATATCTTTACAAAAAAAGATGAGATCACTTACAGTTGCATGTAACCTAGTGTATGAATGGACTGCTCTGTTATGTGAACGTGTGAGTTCCCACTGCCGATAGATCAACTGATGGTTACCCTTTAGGGTGCCACAAATAATGATAACTTTATTTGATATAGCACCTTTTTACAGACAGTCACAAAGTGCTTCACATGATAGAAATTGTTAAAGTGCCCATATTCTGCTAAGTTTCAGGTTCATAATTGTATTCAGAGGTTGTACCAGAATAGGTTTACATTTTAACATAGTTTAATTTTCAAAAAACATCATATTTTTGTTATTTTGCACTACATTGTATTGCTGCCGCTCCTCTTTTCACCCTGTGTGTTGAGCTCTCTGTTTTAGTTAAGGAATGATGCATCTCACTTCTGTTCCATCTTTGGGAGTTGCACATGAGCAGTACCTAGGTAAGGACTACTAGCCAGTCAGAAGCAGAGTATGAGGGCGTGCCACACTAGCAACTAGGCGAGCGTTATAACTTGTGTTACAAAGTGACGCACGTTTGTCACAGAAGTAGAGCTGTTTGGAGCAGTTTGTGAACAGTGTTTTCTGTTGGAGATGGTAAGTCCCTTTGGGTGGGACTTTTCGGCTTTTTCCCTTTGTAAACTATAACGTGTACAAAAAAGATATTTAACAAAATAAAGGAGAGGAAAAAAGCCAAAAAGCATAATATGAGCACTTAAAAATACAGTAAGACCCCAAAAGTACATGAGATAGCAAAAAAGAAATAAAATACCAATGTAAATAAAAGATTATAATACTTAACCCAAAGTTTTAAACACGAGACAAAGTGCTTTTTAAAAGCATCAACCGAGACTGCAGAACATAAGACAATAGGAAGGGCGGTCCACAGAGTCTTAGTCACCACTTGCCCGGTCACCTTTAGTAACTTGTTTATTTCCTCTCTCCAACTCTTTTTGTCTTTCTTTTGTCTCTCACACTAGTTGATGGACGCCACACTCTGTGACACTGTTGGCACTCAGATTGTCAACAACAAAAGAAACAAGGGCAACAACACAGGATCCACTCCGCCTGGCCCTTTGGCAAAGATGCTGCAAAACCACAGGTTCCGCCCACCACCATCATCCGCTCTAATGGGGACTTTGCTACCACTGGTGGGGTGGACTCAGTGGGTCAGGGAGCCGTCAGCAGTCAAACCATCAGTAGCGCTGCGGCCATGACCTCAGTGACTACAGCCACCATGAGCCCGACACATGCTCTGGAGCTCAAGCCCCTGATTGTCGTCAACAGTGACATTGTTACAACTAGCATCCATCCAGCCACCATTGTGCCATCTCCATCTTTTATCTCTTCGCCTTGTTTTACAGAGACAGCTTCTACTTCCCCTTCCCTTGGCTCGAATAGCAACACAGACCTCAGCAAGTCGCGCTACATTGGCCGTAAAGCTCCATTATTCTCATCAGGCGTCGTCACACCCTTTCGCCTTAGCAACGCACCGCTCGGCAACAATCCGAGTCTCCTCAGCCTCTCCTCTTTCATCCCTACTTCCTCTTGTCTCACTTCTTCTGTTTCCACCTCGTTATCTGCAACAACCGCGTCGGGAACCGAAGGAGAGAATGAGAAGGGAAGCGAGGAGCGGAGCAACGCCACTTTGTTCCAGGAGATTCTGCAGCGACAGGAGGAGCAGGCCTACCTGGACCGACTGGAAGCCAGAGAAAAGAGGCGTGAGAGGAGGGAGGTACGGATGGCAGAGTCCCTCGGCAGGATAGCCACCGCCATGGAGCTGCTCTCCTCCAAACAGGACACGGTCATTGCCCTCCTGCAGAGACTGGCTGATCGGAAGTGATGGAGGCTGAAACTAGGGCTGCACATTTTATCAATTCTATCGAAATCGTAAGATGGACTAGTGCAATATCCAAATCGCAGGGCAGGCGCAATATTTGTTAAAGGCAAAATGTGTTAAATCATTCTGAATTAAGTATTGTGGTGCGGCCTACAAATTGTATCCTACAGACTAAAGAAAACAATCTTTGTTTGGTACAGATCCTCGCAAAAATCAGACTATAATCATTATCATTTTGACATTTTTCAATGAAAATTAGAATATTGATGCAAAAATGTTCATTCCCTCTCCAATATTGTGAATGATATACTAATCGCAAAATTTGTCAAAAATAACCGCAATTAGATATTTTCATCATATCGTGCAGCCCTAGCTGAAAGGCTGGAATACGAAGGCTCTCTAATCCGGAAAGATCACGCTTACCAAAACTTCTCTCAATATTCCTGCCATGTAGTGACCCAGAGTTCCATAATGCTACTGAGAAGGGTTTTACTCTCCTGAACTTAATGTAAATAAAATTTTATAAAATCACACAAGCTGGTCACTTTTCTACCACATGTGATATGGGCAAAGAGTATAGAAGTAACAAGAGGCAAAACTCAAAAGAACGTTGTGTAGCATTCCGTCCAAGATGGCAGAGCTGCATTCAATAGAACGTTACATTGCAACAAAAGCACCTGTCGGTACACAATCCTTTCTGCATGATATACAACAATTTACAACACTGACTGTAGACTGTTAATAACATGTCTGTATCATAGTAGCGGTCTGCCGTTAGCCTCCACCGGAAAGCTAATGCTAGTTCAGCTAACCGCTAGCTGAGACAGCATGTAAAAGACCCTCAAACCTGAAAATAACCGTTAAAATATATAATAGCTGTTACGTCAGTTCTACTTTACTTACTCATTTAAAATACAATAAATCAATACTTGTCTTTATTATTACTGTAAAGTCTTAATTTAGCTATAGCCTTTTCCCACTGTTTAGTTTGAGTAACGTTATTTTAGACTGAATCAAGCTGTCAGCTAGCGGTTAGCCGAAATAGCTGGTAGCTAAACTAGCGTTAGCTTCCTGGTGGAGTCTAACCATGCGCATTTCAAATCCATGGGTTCTAAATTGAATATGCGCATGTTTTGGTTTCCGTAGCAGCCACCATATTTTCAGGCTTGTTGTGTTGCAGCCATGGAGCACAGTACATTGAAAAAGCCCGGTAAAACTGTAAACCACCATTGAATAAAAATACCCTCTTATCTGTGAAATAAGCATGTGACCTGTTAACACTCCACCCCTCAAAGAATCAGAATCCTAAGAACCGGAACCGTAAGGAAGAATCGGAATTTCAATCAGATTTGTTCAAATCAAACAATGCCCAGCCCTACATTATGGGGTGCTATTGTTACATGCTTTACATATCAGGGCATTACAGTGTGCTGTATGAACATCCAACAGAAACTTTCTCTTTGAACCATTAGCAAGATTAGATTTTAGTAGTTTGGAGTAAAATGAATGATAATTACTGTGACATTTCATGAAAGAATGATGTCAGAATTTGCTCTGGGCAAACAGTCTTTAAACAAATGATTGACAATGCTTTGACAAGGAGAGGGTCACATTTTTTTCTTCAGGATTAGGGTTAGTCTTATCTTTACGACCAGTACCGATGTTCCCTTATAGACATTGGAACAGTTTCTTGGTTGATGTAATCATTCCGCCTCACCACATTGGTAAAGAAGAGAGCTCTTCCTAAATGCATTCCCAATGTAAGAGATGGGGGACAACCCAGAGCCCATTTTCTGTACAAAACTAGGGGCCTTGGCAGTCTACTTTTTAAGTCAAACCAAGCAGTTTTTAGTTAGTTTTGTACCAAATTCCCTCCTTGTGCACTGCAGCTCAGCAAGAAAACACAGTTGAGGATATTTAAAAAAGGGAATTTTCTGCTTAAAAGACCAACACGTTGGAAGTTACCCACTTCATTTGTTTAATGCCGACATCGAAAGGCTCTCAGTAGCTTCAGCTGAACTCTATAATGCATTTCGGCACCTAAGAAGGATGGGGGATTGTGTCCCACGTGGCAGGTATTTCTTCGCTGCCAGTATGGACAGGAGAAACAATTACAGCAACCAACCATCATATAGCCATGTGGGATTCATGTATTACATCTTCAAAAGGAATCAAATGACTTTCCCACTAGATGGCGCTTTCTGTCTACCAATAAGTTAAATTAATTAATTAAAGTTTTAAGGCAAAGTTAATGTCTCTGTCAATTTCATTACCTCCTCAACCCTTAGAGTTAGAACATATTCAAGACTGATTCTTGGTCCAATTTTGACATACTGTACATTATGTGACTTTCATTTGGTTTCCATCAATAAACAACCAGTGAACCATGAACATTAATTGATATTTTAAAACATTAATTGTTATTTTAAAAGTTTTGCGTATGTCTATGCCGGAAATTCTTTTCTAGGAAAGCATTTTTCAGACCCTTGAACCTGTACGTGACAGGGTTGGTTCAGTGGTGCAGTTGGCGCACATGTACTTTGATGTTTATACCTCGACGCGGAGGTCCAGGGTTCGAGTCCGACCTGTGACCGTTTCCTACCTGACTCTCACCTAACTGTCCTGTCAGAAATTTAAAAAAGGCGAAGAAGCCCAAAAAATAATCTTAAAAAAGAACCTCTCTCTCGATCGGACCAGTGAATCCCTTTTAAGACCGTTCCCTGACTTTATTAGGACTATATTTTATCTGCAGAGTTTCTCTTTCAGTTAGGAAGCGGAAGGGAAGGAAAGCTCGAGAGAGTGGGCCGATCCGAACGAAGACACTTCACTACGAACAATCAGACTTCTCAGAAAGTTACCCAGAAAGTGCTGTGGACACTAACAACACTATACAGACATGGTAATTGGCAGCTTGGGTCAAAACTGCCCTGACGTGCCTGGTGGAGAGAGAGGCAGCACGGCAGGCCTTCCTCCGCAGCGCGGCGAAGAGCAATGGGATCTGGAGGAACGTAAGTGTGAAAATCAACTCTTAATTCTAAAATATTCAAGTCAGTCTCTCTGTTTTTAGCTGTCCATGAATACAAATGCCACATTTGAAATAATCTGGAAGGCCACATGCGGACAATCGCTTTGTTTTTATTTACTCAATACTGTATTTGTACTGTAGTTTGCACATGTCACAGTCACATGTCTCCCTTCAGGTCTAAAGATTTCCTTCACGTGGAAGCACCAAGGGTTGTTTTTATACAGTATATGTGTGTGTTTGTGTCTGTATGTGCTACAGTGCAAACTCTACAGTACAAATACAGTATTGTAAGTAACAAAAGTGATTGTCCGCAGTTTAAAATGTGGCATTTGTGTATATGTGTGCATGTATGTAATGCTAGCGATTGTTAGCGTTAACTATTAACTCGTCGTTATTACATACAAGTACTTTCGGGGCGTGGATAGGGTTAGAGACAGCTTCGACTTTGTAACTTGGTCTACTTTTTAATCTTCCAACGTAGAACAACTCAAGGCTCATAATAAAACATGTTTCAGCATCTCATCATATCCCTCCGCCAACCTGTTACTGAATCATAGACCGTTAATAATATACGGTCTATGTACTGAATACAGGTTGTACAGGGTACAACATGTTAGACAGCTCCCATGTTAACTCAAAGAACAGAATACACTATGAAGCTACAATTGATGGAAATATGTGACTTATTTCAGTAACCCTAAAACGGTCATCTGTTAACTAAATATTCACAAAATCTTACATTCTTCCCTTTCTTTTTAATGTGTTATTGTTAACACATTTGTAAAGACAAGAGTAAGAAAACCTTTGCATTTTTCGACAAACTACCTGTTTGGGGCTGTGATCACTGCACCCCTGGGTGCTTTAATGACCGGGGTTGATAGTTGGGGTGAAGCCCTCCAGTTCAGGCTCCTTAGTGATCTGAGGAAACTCATTAAGTCATCATTTAGGCCGAGTCATTTTCATCCGACATGTCTGATTCCTCATCAGACCATTTCAGCTGTGTAGAAGCCATTTACACTAGCTTACATATGAAGAAACACAAAATCAGTAGAATGTCTTGAATAGCTTATCAACATAATAAAAACATACAAACATAGAACTGAAAAATGATGAACGGTTTTCCATACATAAGAATAATAATAATAGGTTTACTAAGGGTATACCTATCATCACATTATTGAACTATCAAACATTAGCCAACAGTAAGTCTTTATTTCTATAATATGCTAAAAAGTTACTTAGTTATGTCAATACACTCCCAACAACTAGTTAAGGTTTATATGACTCTTTAACGTAATTGGAAACAGGATGCTCAAAACCTTTGTCTGAAATAAAATATACAGACAATGCTTATATGTATGAAATGTAAAATAGTCTTGCTGTGTAAAGAAGTGTACTTGACTGATGATGTGAACTCTGCGGTTTGCATTAAATATGGTATATGCCTAACCAAAATAAGGATGATACAAGAAGGTACTGCTCTCTCTGCTGTTGTCACAAAAACGTTATACCTAAACATTTAAGTTAAATATCATAGGAATTATGGCATATACATCACTATATACCATACAGCACATTAAGTGTATAAAGGCCACTTACTATATATTAACATCAGCAAGAAATGTTGAACATCTGACATTTTTTGTGTTTACGACAATGTAAGTGCAACACTATTTGTACACTGGAATAATGCTAACTGGGCTAATACTACTACTTATTGCAGATATAATGTAATATTGGTCCAACCTGTGTGTGTGTGTAAAAAGAAGAAAAAGAATCACATCAAGATTGGTTGTAAAGTTTTTCAAGCTCTCCAATATTTGCCTAAAGAAATCCAGTATCGTTCGGGCTATAATGATTAGAAAATCCAAGCAAATGGGAGAAATGAGAAAACAATGGTGGCCAAAGAAAGAACAACATTTAATTGTGTATTGTTGAGTAAAATGTTTCCTGTTTGTTGAATTCACAGAGATGAAGCCCCTGAGGATCATGCTTCTTGGGAAGAGTGGGGTAGGCAAGAGCTCGAGTGGGAACACCATCCTCGGGCGGACGGTGTTTGTATCAGACATGAAGCTGAAGAGAGTCACCAGATACTGTGAAAAAGAGAATGGGACAGTGAAGGATGTGCCTGTCACTGTGATCGACACCCCGGGCCTTTTTGAGACCATAACAACCAAGGAGGTCATCGTGCGAGATATTCTTAAGTGTCTCAAACTCCAGGAACCGGGCCCTCACGTCTTTGTGCTCGTGGTCCCCGTAGGCCGGATGACACAGGAAGACCAAGATACCAACACACTGATCGAAGCAATGTTTGGCCCAAGGGTGTGGGACTACACTATTGTGCTGTTCACGCACGGGGATCGCTTGGGTAGGAAACGATCAACGATGTCATCACGGAGAGTGAGGACGACCTCCGCAACTTCATACGCAAGTGCAGCGGCGGCTTCCATGTCTTTGACAACAAGAACCCAGAGGACCAGGAGCAGGTGACAAGCTTCGTGGCCAAAATCCAGACCCTGTTGGCCCTGAATGGAGGGGGTTATTACAAGACGGACCTGTATCCCAAACAGGAGAGGAAGATTAGGGTACAACAGGAGATCTTACTGACGGAGAGAAATACTGAGATCAGCCGCAAGGAGAAACAGCTGGAGGAGCATTTCCAGGGGCAAGAGCTGGAGGTGAAGAAGCGGGACCTGTGGAGAAAAGAGGAGGACAAAGCGAGAGCAGAGGCAGAGAAATACATCCGCGCAATGCCTTCGTTTGGAAATGCATCACCTTCCTGGGAGTGATAGGACTGTTGTTAGGTCTGGCTCTTCAGGCACCAATTGTGTGGGTTCTGGCAGGGATTATGATTGTCGTTTTGATTTTTTTTAAGGAGTTAATTCTTCATCTGTCTATGTCTGGAAAAATACCGTGGCTTTCTAAGAAAATCCAATAGGTGTGCTTTGAGATAGGGAAGCGTTGTTAGCGATCAGTCATCTATTACTCACAACTGTAAAAGATGTTCAACTGATGAGATGGATTTTATTTCAGAGAGAATGTTTGTTTTTTAAAGGTGCCCTGCCACACAAAACCGTTTTACTTGCATTTTTTTAAATCTGTTTGTTACATATGTGTTTGTTATGTTGGTGAATGTGAAAATGAACTGCTACCTCCTCTGTCAGCTCTAGCCACTGAAAAGAAATAAGCGGAGAAATCAGGCCAATTACAAAAGCTGGTCAGTCTGACGTCATGTTGCCTGAGCTCATTACTATTCATGAGCTCGCCCAGTTGCGCTGGGTAAAGTATACTGATAGCAAGGCTCTCATTGGCTAGCTGTTAGCCAATCAGAGTCAAGCAGCTTAGCTTGTTGAATATTAATGCGAACTGGCAGAAATCAAGTCTTCCTGCAGGCTTTCTATACCACACTAGAATGGCTTGAAACAAGGTGATGCATTTTTTCCACAAAAAATGTTACAGGGTCCATGGTAGAACTTCAGATTTTACCACAAAGTAATGAAATACATGCGGCAGGACACCTTTAATGTGTCAGTTTATAATTCAAAAAAACAAAAAAAACATTTTGGGGGATTTTGTAGCTTTCTCACCACCTTGTTGTTATTGCCCTTTTTTAACGTTAATCTTGATTGTCATTAATATGCGTGTACATTCGATTGGAAAAAACAACAACAACCCGAATCAGTGCAGGTGACGCAGAGTAGCTGCAGCTACGTGTCCGAGCTTCCACTGAGCTAAAACGGCAATTGTCAGGGTAAGTTTTAGAGTGCCTTTGTGCCTCTTAACAGTCATAAAATGCAATTAAAATGGCTGTGCAACATGGACAGGGCCCTTGATGCATATTCAACTCAGACGTTTAAATTCACCTATCACGATCCTGCTGGTAGCTCGTAGCTTGTAGCTGGGATAGCTGCCAGTCGCCATGCACTTCACGGCGTGCGCTTAGATCCTTAAAATAGGGCTCTATGTTTCAAGTGGTATTTAGTGTTTTATCATCAAGTCTAGACATAAAGAATTAATTGATTTACTTGAGAAACTACTGTGTATTTTATGACTATATATGACTATTTACATTGCACACTATATTGTAGTGTGCAATGTAAATGTTACGCCCACTGATGTTAGTGTAGACCACAGAATATTGCAGTAATGATATTATTTCGATAAATTAACAGATATAAAAGTGTACGCAGTTCTTTATTTCTTTCAGTATTCTGCTAAAGTACAACTAATTGCTTGTTGAATTTAAGACAAATTAAAAAAGATAATTCCTAACATTCTTGAGCAAATTGAACATTGAATTGAATATTAAAGGCACATCTAAAAAAAAGAATGACAGTTACATTTTACAGTGCAGTTTTTTTAAAGAATGTTTTCCTTCAACTAACACAAGAAATGAGTGTCTTTGCGATATGTCGTAGCCTTTTGCTATATGTTTATTGCTTCAGTTGCATGATTGTGCAGCCCTACCATAGACTATATGAAAGTAGTTTAGACTGAATCAATAACAGGCCACTGCTCTCCTCTGTTGAGAGACAGCAGATCAATGCATGACACTGGTTTGTGTTTTTATCAATGGTTATTTTTTATGAATTTAAAAAAGGGGTGGTTTTTGAACAAATGTAAAGTTGTTTTTCTGGTCTCATGTAGTCTACTGCAGTCTTGTGAAACATTGTACATGGACATAATAAACTGACAATTGCACAATGCATGCTGTGTTGGCTAAATTAAATTTTCAATTCCATTTTATTTATAGTTTAGTATTAAATCATAACAAGAGTTATCTCAAGACACTTGGACAGAGTAGGTCTAGACCACACCATAATTTACAAAGACCCAACAATTCCTGTGATCCCCCAAGAGCAAGCACAGTGCAACAGTGGCAGGGACAAACACCCTTTTAGGAAGAAACCTTGGAGAGACCCAGGGACTTGGTAGGCTTAAGTGTTGTGCTGTAAACCAGAGAATTAGAATGTGCACCAGTCATAGCAGCTGATGCCTGATGAGTGTTATTGCAATTATTGATAATTGAAAAATTGCATTGGTGCAGTGTAACGTAGCCTACATCAGAGTCAGGCCCCCATAGTCTAGTTATATTTTCCCAACCAGAAATGGCATGTGGGATTATTTTATCTCATCTAAAACGATGCCCATATTATGCTATGGATTATGAGCATATGTCTCGAGACATATGCTAGTGTGCCTTTTAACGGTTGTATCTCTCTCCATATCTTTCTAGATAACAATAACAACTATGTGATATTAACAAAATAAAGCAGACTAGATCTTGTATATTCAAAAACACACGAGTCATAGCGTTTAAAGATGACTAACTTTCACTTTAGCTCTGCAGATCAGCCACCCCCCTGAACGTGAGTCAGCACATTTCCGCCTCCATTCGCGGCTTTTTTTGTGCAGGAAACGGATTAAACCTGTCCGACACTTCTTACTACAGATAGTTATCTCGTCTACAGTCCTTAGGATGCGACAGAAGGCCTATGTCGGGGGCGGTTTGGCCGAAGAACCCATGGAGCTCGCGGGCCTGTAGTCTCTGCTGGGTGTGAAGTTTCCTCCAGAAACCAATGTGTTTTCCGGTCGAAAATAAAGCTGGTAGGTTGCTGCTATGCTGAATGTATTTACACGCCTTTGTTTTATTGTTATAAAAATGATTATAATAACAAGCCCTCTATGTGCTCGTTGGTTGTGAGCAACGTCTGAAATGTGGAATCCATTATTAGGAAGAAATGGGGAAATTCAAGTTTATTGTCAAGAACCACATGCACCTATCCAGTGAACTGGTTTGTACCAAGGCAGACACTTACAGTTTAAAGCACAGAGCAAAACTTAACTATATAGCTTTTTTGCACAAGGATGAGCATAATATTCATATTTGTGTGTGTGTGTGACCTTTTAATCATGTTCACAGATGGTCAAGAGTGCACAGGGAGTGTCTCTAATTATAGTTTGAATAGCATAGACCACACATAACTAGCATAACTATGTGTTGGCAATGCTCCATGACTTTTAGTGGGACAAAGATGTGGCAGAAGATGAAGAAAATAATTAATAAGTGTGACAAATATTAGTTATTGTGCACACTGAATAATTCTCTTACTACTAATACATAACGTTAAAAATTATGAATTCTCTGGATACATCTTGCCATGCTAATAGGAGCTGATTAGGAAATCATGAACAAGGAAAGGCTATAATAAAAAAGTGCTAATAAACTCAGGGAAAACCAAAACAAAATACATACTTCTTCCACCTTTCTTCTTCCATTTTGTATTTTATTGTATTGTATTGTTCCAATTCGTACTGTCCATATGATTCGTACCATATGAGACCCACTGTACTTTCTTCTTCTCACAGTCAGACCACATGGACAGGATCCCCCACTGGCTTCCCACCTACTAATACTGCCATTGGTTATCTGTAGGGCCAAACCAGAATCACCAGCATCACCAACTGAAACTGGATCTGTGCATTGGTGAGCAAAATATTTTTCAATTGCGCCACCCAGTGTGATAAAGTTTACTTATTACAGTAAACTCAAATTTTTGTTGAAAGACTTATAACACTAAATCGGTTAAGTTACTTTTGTAAAGAAAAGGAAGAAGAAGAAGAAAAACAAATGGAGAGGAGAATTAGCACAAGGAACAGAAAGATACCCGAATATAAGGATTATGATGAGGAGGATGAGGAGGAATATCCAGAAGACGATGAGCAGCCAGGCACATCCACCCAGAACACTCCTAACAAGAGAGCACAGGATTATAGTGAGTCTATAGAGCCATGTCATACATGGAACATCCATTTATCCATTCACCACTCTTTTCTAATAATATGTGTGTAACACTAAAAAGAGGGAAAATACACTTTCAATACTTTTTTGCACTGACGTGCTACATTTCAACTGTGTGTGCAACTCTTGTATGATCCATTATGTACAAAGGACTCTTGCCTGTAAGCTGTGGAAAGAAAAATGGCACCCTGCATGTGAAAAAGCTATACAGGGGTAAGTGGAATCTATAATTCATAAAGAAGTAGACCCCTTGTTTTCCCCCCGTATTCTATATGCTATTAATTGGTGTTGCTGTATGGGGTGCTGTATTTAGGAGAGAAGTGTATCGAGTCTGAGGGCCGCTGGTTTTCTCCCGGTGCCTTCGAGGACTTTGGGGGGAAAGCCGCCAATAAAAAATGGAAAACAAGTATTTCCTATAAAAGAAAGCCTCTGCAGTTTTTATTTATGGTAAGGTTTTGTTGTTCTTCATGTAGAGTGTACTTTTCTTTATTCATGAAAAATCAAAACAAACTGTAAATGAACTGCCTAACTAACTTCTGACGTTTATCACAGCAAGGTTTGTTAAACACCAGAGGATTTAAAAAGAGAAGAACTGAAACTACGAAGGTAACTGGACATCCAAATACAATATGATATACATTCATGCAACTAGGTTGCAGAGAATCTTTTATTTTATTTTTAATTTTTATTTTCTTTATCCTCCCAGCAAAAGAAAATCCTGTCACGTAATTACATATCAGAGAGCCAGTCTGAAGGTTTGTCTGTACTAACCCTCTTACTGTCACTTAAACCAGTAATTAGATCTAGGGCATAGCTTTGGGTTCAATAGTGTGTGTAGGGGGGCCGCAGACATAATATTGTGTGTATATACAGTGAGGAAAATAAGTATTTGAACACCCTGCTATTTTGCAAGTTCTCCCACTTAGAAGTCATGGAGGGGTCTGAAATTGTCATTGTTGGTGCATGTCCACTGTGAGAGACATAATCTAAAAAAAATCCAGAAATCACAATGTATGATTTTTTAACTATTTATTTGTATGATACAGCTGCAAATAAGTATTTGAACACCTGTCTATCAGCTACAATTCTGACCCTCAAAGACCTGTTAGTCTGCCTTCAAAATGTCCACCTCCACTCCATTTATTATCCTAAATTAGATGTACCTGTTTGAGGTCGTTAGCAGCATAAAGACACCTAACCCATACAATCAGTAAGAATCCAACTACTAACATGGCCAAGACCAAAGAGCTGTCCAAAGACACTAGAGACAAAATTGTACACCTCCACAAGGCTGGAAAGGGCTACGGGGAAATTGCCAAGCAGCTTGGTGAAAAAGGTCCACGGTTGGAGCAATCATTAGAAAATGGAAGAAGCTAAACATGACTGTTAATCTCCCTCGGACTGGGGCTCCATGCAAGATCTCACCTCGTGGGGTCTCAATGATCCTAAGAAAGGTGGGAAATCAGCCCAGAACTACACGGGAGGAGCTGGTCAATGACCTAAAAAGAGCTGGGACCACTGTTTCCAAGGTTACTGTTGGTAATACACTAAGACGTCATGGTTTGAAATCATGCATGGCACGGAAGGTTCCCCTGCTTAAACCAGCACATGTCAAGGCCCGTCTTAAGTTTGCCAATGACCATTTGGATGATCCAGAGGAGTCATGGGAGAAAGTCATGTGGTCAGATGAGACCAAAATAGAACTTTTTGGTCATAATTCCACTAACCGTGTTTGGAGGAAGAAGACTGATGAGTACCATCCCAAGAACACCATCCCTACTATGAAGCATGGGGGTGGTAGCATCATGCTTTGGGGGTGTTTTTCTGCACATGGGACAGGGCGACTGCACTGTATTAAGGAGAGGAGGACCGGGGCCATGTATTGCGAGATTTTGGGGAACAACCTCCTTCCCTCAGTTAGAGCATTGAAGATGGGTCGAGGCTGGGTCTTCCAACATGACAATGAACCGAAGCACACAGCCAGGATAACCAAGGAGTGGCTCTGTAAGAAACATATCAAGGTTCTGGCATGGCCTAGCCAGTCTCCAGACCTAAACCCAATAGAGAATCTTTGGAGGGAGCTCAAACTCCGTGTTTCTCAGCGACAGCCCAGAAACCTGACTGATCTAGAGAAGATCTGTGTGGAGGAGTGGGCCAAAATTCCTTCTGCAGTGTGTCAAACCTGGTGAAAAACTACAGGAAATGTTTGACCTCTGTAATTGCAAACAAAGGCTACTGTACCAAATATTAACATTGATTTTCGCAGGTGTTCAAATACTTATTTGCAGCTGTATCATACAAATAAGTTGTTAAAAAATCATACATTGTGATTTCTTGATTTTCTTTCTAGATTATGTCTCTCACAGTGGACATGCACCTACAATGACAATTTCAGATCCCTCCATGATGTGTAAGTGGGAGAACTTGCAAAATAGCAGGGTATTCAAATACTTATTTTCCTCACTGTATATATATATATATATCTACATAGAAAGCGACAAAGAAATCAAGAGAATTGTAGAAAAACCTTGGAAAAAGCAACAAAAACTTTGGAGCAAAAAACCCTCCACAAAGTCGACGATAATGTTGAAATAATTATCTAAATAAATTGTCTAAAAAGATTGTCTAAAAAACCTTGAAAAAAGTAATGAAAACGCAAAATTTTTTTTTATTAATAATTAAATTAAACAAAAACAAGCAGTGTGCATGCCAAGTTAATATTAATTTGATATAGGCTTAAATTTTCTTCTTTTTGTTTTTAAAGTTTAGACATACCAAATAATAACTAACAATCACCTAAAGTTGACCTTTTATTATATCCCTGTCAAAGAGTCAGACATACAATCCAAAGAAGAATCGGAGGAAGACGATGTTAAAGATGACAACTGGGTTCGAGGCAGTGAAGAATTGACACAGGAGTCAGAGGAGGAAGGTGAGGAAAGACTAGGCGTTAAAGATGAAGGGGACGTTGTAGACTCAGGAGTTGACGAAAGTAAAGAAGAGGAAGATGAAATCAGAGAAATGGAAGATGAGGATATGCCTCCTGTTGCTGAAAACGACAAAGACATTGGTGTGTTTGCATGTGACTCGTACAGAAATCATCGTCTGTAGAAAACTTATTATTGAAATGAATGTGAGCACGTTGGTGCTTACCTGTGGATGCATGATATCACTCTTCTTTCAGAAAGGGAGACAAACGTCATCCTTTCGACATCTGAGAAAAAAGAATTGCAGAAGGAATTAAAAGTAGTCCTCAAAAGGCTTTCAGAGGTAAGATGGGAGATAGATAGGAAGTTGTTTCCTGCTATTGTGTGAATCAATATACTTTTTGCCATGCTAACGCTGTGGCTCTAGAATGGCAATGTTGGTCTGACATTGGTTTGTTTGTCACGCCACTACTCATGGTGGGGATTCATGGTCCCCAGTGGATCAATCATAATGACTTTGGTGATCCCCTGACTCCTCTAGCGCCACCGTGAGGTTGATATTTGTGGTTTTGTGTGAAATGAACTATTGATTCCTATTAAACGTGGTAAAAACTTTAAGGTCTTCCTCAGGATAGTCTATATCGACAACGTTTTATTTCCGGGATTTCGCTGACTTTTGGCCAGTTGTCCGTCACCTTCCGCTTTCTTTGTGTTTGTATTTTAAACTCCGATGGATTTATGATCTCTGCAGGGTAAATCCAGACAGCTAGCTGGACTACCTGTCCAATGTGAGTTTTCTCTCACACAACTAAAACAACTTTTGAACGTACACATGTTCCACCAAAACAAGTTCCTTCCCGCGGCTGTTTTGCAGAGGCACCGTTTCTCTGTCCGGAGCTAAGCGCCGCCCAAGACTATTCTGATTGGTTTAAACAAATGCCAATAAACCACAGCATGTTTTTCTCCCATCTCGGAATGATGTGTGGACTAGCCAGACCCTCTTTTGCTGCGCTGTGGAGGAAGGTCTGGCAATGCAAGACTATCTATTTAAACCGTAATAACTTTGGTTAGCGCCATCATCAGGTCAAGCTTTTAATTTGTCAAATACTTTGAATTAAGATTTAATAACTACAAAACTAATGACATTCTCATGAGCGTTTAGTGCTTATTAGTAAACGTTTGGAGTAATGTCAGACATTGTCATCTACTGATCTTATGGAGACTTTTTATTAACTCCAAATCAATAAGGGAGTCAAGTACACAGAGGAACTGGTATACTCCTTATACTCTGTTAGTACGTATCACATTGCACCATTATTATATAGTCTCTGATGATTCTGTATGTGCTTTAAGTTACAGACCACGAGAGATTGCCAGCCCAGCGGCACGGAGCATCCACTAGAAGGTTTGGAAATATTTATGTAATATTTATGTGTGATTAAATCAGTTGGATACCTTTGTGGGGTGATGCTCACAACGCACATTTCCCTCCTGCACTGCATCTTAATCTCATTTGAATTTGAAGCGTCTGTGTTGGTATAAGTATTGCACGATATGAGAAAAATATGTAATAATGCAGAATATCGCGATAACGATATTACTTGCGACAAATAAACAGATATTTCAGTGTTATGCTAAAATACAAAAAATTGCTGGTTAAATCAAAAACAAATAAAAGAAAATAATTACCTTCATTCTTTTATTGAGCAACTTGAACACGGAATTGAATATTAAAGGAACAACCAAATAAGAATAAGTGTCTTGAGTGTCTTTTGTCGCAGCCTTTCGTGATGTATTTATTGCACCGGTTGATATCACGATGATAAAAAACAACAATATATTGTGCAGCCCTAGTTAGTATGTTTCAATATCTTGACAGACCAAAGCCAAGAAAGATAATTCCACAGTATTATTTAACTTTGTGATCCAAGTTGATTCTGTTCTGTAACCTTAGTTTTGTTTGTGAGCAGACAGCTGGTGTACTCCATTGGATGGGGATGCAGACAGTGAAGAGGAGAAAGAGCACAGCGGTTCGGCAAAAGATGACCCCATTGATCGCTCACACATATCAGACCCACCCATCGTTTGGGGACACAGAGAAACCAAAACTGGAACTCCTCTGTGTGCACCAGTTGCCTCGGCCCCAGACATCCAACCTGATATCCTGATTAAACCTGAAGACGCTGGCTCGACCAGCAATCACGCTGCCGAACTCCGACTCTCCCCTGTTCTGTTAGTCACACAGGGAACCATAAATATCAAAGATGTCGCCACAAACACAGAACCCGTTCAGAGAGGTATTAACGGCGAAAGCATTCAGGCAATGCATATGTTATGTATGTTGTTCAGAAACCAAAAGTGAAGTCAATTTCAGTTGTTTGTGGAAGACCAAAACTGCATTTTAAATTGATATACGTGTTTTTATTCTTACTGTACAGATGCCACCTCCTCTGGCCATGATGCAGCACTATTGAAAGTGATCAAAACAGAGAAAAGGTCAGGTCTAATGTCACATTATTTGGATAAAGAAAGATGCTTCAAGGATGTTAAATATGTTTTCTTTCCACACAGGTTTCCCCAAGCCTCAGACAGCACTCAGCCCTCTGACACAGTGGAGGGTCAAATCTCCACTCAGTCTAATCTGGATACAATGGACATTGACCAGCTGAAAAGAGAGAAAATAATAATGCAACTAAAAGTTTTGAAGTTGCAAGATGAATACTACACTCTGAAAATTAAGGAACTCAAAAAATGAAATTCTTTTCATTGGAGCCTAACTGTTAGGTTGACAGTTTGGATGAATTCATGCACATTGCATTATCACTTATCAGAATAGGACACCTGATAGTCTGAAAAAAATAATACCTAATTTAAAAAAATAATACCTCTGAGACTACATTTAACACTTTTAATGGCCTTAAATTTGACAATTTTGATTTATCACTTTGTAATACTTTTTAAAACCCCTTTTTAAATAGTGGTTCATGTTTCTAAAATGGATGTGTATTTCAGCCAAGACTTTATTTTCTTCCTGTGAGGTGATTTTATCCTGTTTTTTGTTTGGCATATATTGACATTTGTAGTTTTAATTTGTGCAGGACGTAAACAAGGTGTATTGAAAACTGCAACCAGTCATCCGGTCTTTAGTCCTTTTGTTAGAACGACATATCAAAACATTATTTATTAACCAGCTATAAAAAAAAAAAAAAGAAATGAAGCGCATGTTCTTATTTTGTACATTTGTATTTACAGTTCAAAGCAGTGACAGTTGTTACTATAGTTCTAATAATACAGCCACTATTCTGTCATATGTTCTTCCTCTTCATCATTTTCCACCTCGTCTTCCTCCTCCTCCTCATCTTCATCAAAGTATTTATCCTCCGCATCTCTGCTGACTATGTCCAAGTTGTCGTAGTCCGGGTTCTCATCCACCTCCCTGTAATAGACACACACACACGCACACACACACACACAGAAATCAAATTACTTTTTCTAGACATAACTTTAAGATATTTTAACAATATGAATCCACTATTAGTTAGCTACTATGTTGTTCATAATTTAAAATGTAATTGTAGAATAAATCTTGCAGGCATCTGTGGTTTTGCCACTAATAACATTATATTACATATATACATCACATAACATTACTTAGTTTTAGTAAAACAATAGGATTTAAATGTGATTTACTACAAATCAACTTTCTCTGTGCCACTCTTATCCGCGAATGAAGCTACATGGTGGCACTACAAGCAAGTCCACCAGCCACTTATAGTTTTATTTAAAAGCTTTTGAAACAACATAACCATGTTTATTGTCAAAGCAATCAATTTAAAAAAAACAACATATTGCTCACTCAGAAGTTATGTTATAAAATATCTTTCTGTTGCATGTTTATGTGTATCCCAAATACAGGCTTTAGATCGTAAAGTTGCCCATTAAGTGGGGGTGTGGCAGACCTGTAGTCGAAATCCTTGTCTTTGCCATCTAAGAAGCGCTGGTGCATCTGACTGATGAACTCCTCCCTGAGCAGAGCCTTCTCCTCTGGCGTGGGCTCCCATTCCTTCTGCTGGACGGCAATATCTACAGTGGGAACACAGAGAGAGACACGTGATGGCTGACAGAACAGAGAGGGAAAAAAGGAGATCAGAAACCAACCCAGTTTTCTTCTTTGTCTCTTCCCTTCAATCTGCAAGAGCACAGGCACTACGTTTATTTTATAACTTCGGCTTCTCTCACCATCGTCTTCCTCCTCGTCTTCCTCCTGTGCTCCCTCCTCTCGCTCCTGTTCCTCCTGCAGGCGACTCTGGATGAGACGCTCCTGGTAGGAGTTGAGGAGGAGGTGGGCGAGCCCTCCTGTGCTTCCTGCTGGTGCCCCTGGTCCCCGCTGTGCATCATCAAGCATGGCCTCCTGGGAGCGCTCCAGCACCTAAAGACACACATAGAACTTACTAAAAGAGGTAGGGATGTTCCGATCGGATCGGAGCGATTTAAAAAATGCTGCCTAAACTGAAGAGTTAATTACAAACTAAAACTGTGACAGCACTGGCGCTGCATCTGCTCTCACCTCCTCATCAGTCAGGTACTGGCCAATATATTGCTCATACAGCAGCGGCTCCCTCATGCGCATTTGCTCATCGTTGAAATACTCGCCCTCTGGAAGAGGAGATTGGGCAGAGGAACAGAGGGATGACAAGGTGGGAAGGAAAGCACAGCACAGCGGTTTTGTTTAATGCATAGTTGGTCATACTTTATCTAGTAAAAAATTTAAGAATTATTTACAATAATTTTAACAGCTACTGAAAAATGTGTTTACAATGCAGATCATGTCTTATTAAGAGAACCAGGACAATTAGTGTACTAAAGAAGTCTTAACTGATATTAATCAATATTGTCACAGTTGAAAGAAAAAAAAGCCCCTACCCTTTTGCAGGGCCCTGAGGGCAGCGTAGCGCTGGTTTCGAACCCTTGTCCTGTTGGTTGATGCAGCAGATCGTTTCTCTATCACATTACTGTAGTGAAGAGCCCGTGGATCTGAGCTGACGTGGGCAAACGCTGACAGGTTCTGGGGTTTGAGGTAAGCCTAGAAAGAAAAACAATTAAAATAGGTTAGCACAAAAACTATGTTGTCAGCATGCTAAATGATGACTGTGCTGTTCCCCTCTAGGCTATTTTGTGATTTGTGATAAATCAAATAAAACTGACTCAAATTACATTTAAATTGAGCAAGTTTCAATAAAAACATAAAAGAGAACGACTGATAATATCCTCCTTATTAACAATTCTGAAAAATACACGAAATCAGACGGACAGTCTAATGTGCAAGGATTAAGCCTAGTCTTAAACTAAGGCTGCTTTTTAACTGTATTACTTTATTGTCCCCAACTAGTTTTCGTTTTATCCTGGGAACTGCCTTTGTCGGCTGTAGAAGCTGATCAGGCTGCTTTGTGGTCTTTGTAGTTTTTAAAGACTTTTTACTTAATCATTGTACTCTGGTTGTACCTATCAGCCAATATAACAGGCCCTTTCAGCTGCTGCCCATATAGCCTACACACAACTGTGTGGGTAAATAAACATATACACACACTGAGCTGTGTACACGTACATGGTACCTCTCCAGGAACACCAGTGGCCTGCTCCTGTACTGATGCAGGAGCTCTTCTTTGCGCTGATTTAGGGTCAGTTCAGCCTCTCCTTTCTGCTGGCTCTTCACCGGGCTTCCACTCCTGGCTATGGACTCTACCATGTCATTTACACAAACGGACTCAGCGTGGCTCACGTACTGTATGGTGAACAGACAGCCAATCGGTAAAACAGAAAGATAATGTACTGCGCAGATATTTGCATTAACGTTATATTATCCAAAACAGAGGGAATGTAGATATAGATATATCTCTCACCTGAGTGTCGTGTCGTGGCTGCTGGGAGTCTGCGGGCTGGTGAGAGTCACATCCCCGGGACCGTGTCACCGGTTCGTCTGGTAATTCACTCTCGTCTTCACTTTCACACAAACGCGGTTGTGTTCTAACTGGAGGGTCGATTTCTCCCCACATAATGAACTGGTGACCAGGCTACTAGTTAACGTTTTCTCCAGTGGCTCCTAGTAGAAAGCCACGGTCAACTAACTTTAGCGATACGTACGTTGTCAGGTTATTCTTAACCTTAACGCTATAGACCCCGAAAAGGGCTGGTAATTTGTCTCTTAAGTGTGAACATTCCCACGTTAAAAATGTAATTACAGGTTAATTATTTGTTTAGCATGAGCTATGTTTTTCCGCCATATTGGTCCGTCATAATTATTGCCCCCCTCTTTTCTTTGACCAACAGAATGGTTCCGCCCCGGTCGTCAACGCGCCTGTGCTGTTGATTTTGAACATTTTTTATTCTAAAAACAATGCAACATGTAAAAAAAAACGTGTTACTTTCATATAAAGTAGGATGAGAGGCGGTATCAAACATGAAATTATACATTTAAGGTATGGCTACTTACTATAAGGTTAAAGATATTAGGTCCAACAAGTTTTTTTTTGAGACAGTGCTTTGGAGTTTTGAGTGAGTTTTGAAAGTGAGGATAACTTTTTGGCCAACCAAGACACATAATGCAGACTGTAGCCTAGTGTTTTTAAAAAGTGGCTTCAGTAGGCCTATTGATTGATGCTTTATGGTGAAAACAAAGCTGATGGTGTTCAGTTAGTCTACCTGGTTTGATTTGCATTGAGAGATGAACTTATGGAAAGTGCCCCATGCCAATCTCTATGTATCGAGAATGGTATGTGATGATATGGGGCTATTTTAATTCCAAAGGCCAAGGGAACTTCATCAGGATGCATAATATCCTGGATCCATGAAATAACTGGCCTTTAAAAAAAATGTGCCTGCCTCTATGGGAATTTAACATAGGGGTGTATTTTAAGAAAGAACATTTATTTGTATAAATGTATAATACATTATTCATTCACAAAGAAAATTGGTGTCCTTGGATTTTTCTATTTTTTTAATTAAGGCATTAAGATCAATTTCCAAAATATGTTTTTTATTCCTTTTTTTAATCAACTTTAGCAGGGGTGTGTAAACTTTCTCAAGCCACTGTAATGTCAACTATACGGAAGAGGATTAGGGCCACTGGTAAAAAAATTATGTGAGTTCTGACTTTATTCTCAGAATTCTGACTTTTTCTCAGAATTCTGAGAAAAAAAGTCAGAATTCTGAGATTAAAGTCAGAATTCTGACTTTTTTTCTCAGAATTCTGACTTTTTCAGAATTCTGAGATTAAAATCAGAATTCTGACATTATTCTCAGAATTCTGAGATTAAAGTCAGAATTCTGAGATTAAAGTCAGAATTCTGAGATTAAAGTCAGAATTCTGAGATTAAAGTCAGAATTCTGACATTATTCTCAGAATTCTGACTTTTTCTCAGAATTCTGAGATTAAAAGTCAGAATTCTGACTTTAAAGTCAGAAGTATGGGTACCTGTAAGGGACCAACGAGAGGGAGTAACTTTGCATGATGGAGAACCACACGCTGAACATGTCGGATATAAGTGAGTTTTTTGCGTTGTCGAGGGTCCCAGATGAAGCAATTTCATTACTGGAAGAACAAAAGGTGAGTAAAAAACAACTATACTTTGGTGTGGTGCCTGTTTTTTGTAAAAACTACGGAAATGCTGCGGATATGAAATGCACACACAAGTTAGCTAGCAACGTTAGCATGCTATTAAGCTACTGCATTTTCAGTGTCCGTTAATGAGACACTCGTTTTTTAGTGTTTTGTATTAGACGGCCTCGGTGATAATTTGGCTTCCTGAGTGGTCTACACCGAAGGATTCGTAAAAAACAAGCTGATCGCCTAGCTAGCTAACGTTAATATGAGCAACACCTCGGCTGTAACAGTTGAGCACATAGCATGCTGCACACCAGCTGCAAAGCGTTAGCTAGATTTTTTTCCAGACACGGATTTATTGTTCACAAAGGCATTATCGGGCGGGGAATTAATATATGCTCATAAAAAGTAACATTAGCGCCTGACTAAAACTAACCAGCCAGTGAACATAACAGCGTGAGACTTAGCGCTTGTTCTCGTCAACGCTCTGTTTAGTTTGTCATTATATATTTGCTGTGCTTCATAAGTAAATGGCGTTAACATGATGAGGGCCAGTGCCGATTTGTTCCTGGTGTTAAGGCCGAGATTTCGGCGATGTGTCCCTACGCCGACTCGTCCCCAGCTAACAGGGTTTTCGATGTTGATGCTTCATCCATAGACTGTATAAAACAGTGGCCAAAGCTAACAACGCGGTCTCAACACCGTGATCGAGTTGCAGAGTCAACAAACACCTCAAACTATTTCTCGTTTGTAACGTTAGATACAAACACTTTAGAAATGAGTATGCCACACATCTGGGATTCTCACAAGTGAATTCATCCACAAATTAAACTGGGCTGTGGACAAATGGAAGTTAAATTAAGCACATAAACGAGTATGACAAGGAGTGTACAAAGTTACTGGCAGACTTTGTATGATTTCAAGTTTATATAAATATATACACAGGTATTTTACTCCTTAGAATACATTAAACTGCCAATTTTCTTTTTTAATCATTGCATTTAAAATGATTGAGCTTCATTCCTCCCAATTCCCCAAAATCTGGTAAATCATATCTAGTTGTCAACATTTTCAGTTGGATTGACACAAGCCTACTTTAAAAAGGGTCTATTTTATGAGGCTTAACCTTATTTATGCAATGTGCACTTTGGAGATAATTGTCTTTTTTCTTTGTTCTTCTGTGCAGATTGACAGTGATGTCATCGGGCTCATGGATGATGCAGCGCTGGCAAATTACATCCCCTCCTATGGAGACCGAATCGCCCTCTTTAATTACTGTTAAAGCCTCCCCTCAATAGGATTTGATCAGTGTTGCTACTCACAACAATGCCTGCTATGTCAGATTTGGATGAATATATCAAACTCTACTTCAGACTTTCTTTCAGTAACAAAGAAATACTTGCAATTTTAGCACACAACAATCAAAAAGTAATAAGTGTCCAGACTTTGAAGAGAATTTGTAGAAGACTTGGTCTGTTCAGAAGGAAGAACCAGTCTGACTTGGATGAAGTGCTGGCTTTTGTTCAACATGAGATCATGACCAATGGACAGATGCAAGGTTATCGTTGGCTACACCTTCGTGCAGTTCAACAGGGATTTGTTGTATCGCAAGATACCATCAGACGCATCATCAAATTGGTTGATCCACAAGGTGTGGAATTAAGACGAGCCAGACGCTTGAGAAGACGCCAATACAGCTGCAGAGGGCCAAATGCGCTTTGGCATATGGATGGCTATGATAAGTTAAAGCCCTATGGCATTGCCATCAATGGCTGTATAGATGGCTTTAGTCGCTTTGTGTTATGGATGGAGGCCTATACTACTAACAGTGATCCTAAAGTAGTTGCAAGTTACTTCATCAAAACAGTTTCAAGCATAGGGGGGTTGTCCAGAGAGGATTCGTGCAGACAGGGGAACAGAAAATGGTTGTGTAGAAGAAATGCAGATATTTTTGCGGCGCAACCACCCAGATAGTTTTGCACGGGAGAGAAGTTTCCTTTATGGAAGAAGCACAGCAAACCAGCGCATTGAGGGATGGTGGGGTACCTTCCGCAAACAAAGTGCACAGTTCTGGATGAACTTATTTCAAACTTTTCAGGATGATGGCCACTTCACAGGAGACTTTTTTGGACAAAAGTCTCATCCAATTCTGTTTCCTTAATCTTGTTCAGGTAATACTCTTTCCTCACCTTCGGAAATGAGTCGTCAATAAATGGAGCATAGTAATAATAATAACGATTACATTGGTTACAACCCTGTTTCCAGGCTTTGGTCAGCTTCGCTTTTCTCTCACTTAAGGGGCTAAGCGAGAGTCGAAAAGCAAAGCCGAGCAAAGCCAGGAAGGAGGAGTCCATTTAGGCCCAAAAATAATGCCACAACCCTGCAACATCAAGTTGCAGACAAGAGATGTAACCGTATTGTTTAGATAAGAACCTCCCTGGAAATCTAAAAAATATATTCAATCATATATTCAATCATCAAGCGCAGCTACCAGTGATTTGCAGTGTCTTTGTTCAAACAGAAGGCTATTTTATATTAAAACATCTTGCTCATTTTGCATTTAATGAAAAACTATGATAGGAATGTTCCATTAGTGCGACTATGACAGATGATTGATCAGTTACAGTTTCATACATAATATTTTGTTTTAAACAGTGATACTGTAGTAATGTAGCCCACAGTAAGTTTTTCACTGGAACTTTTGCCAACCTGAGAACTGTCTTAATGTCCAGTGTTACCCTTATGCACACCGTTTTTTTTGCACATTTTTGGCCATATTAATCTCAAGATTATGTGCTGCAATTATCGTAGCATAACAAATGATGTTTAATAAGATTCCATTGACTTTTTGTCCTGCATTGTTTTGAAAGGGTGAAAGCTGAAATGTAAAACTGGAGCTGACAGCTCGATTGCATTAGCAGAAGTTGACAGCTGAAACATGTAGCTGAGACAACTGAATGGCAAATAATAAGTCCTATACATAAGTAGAAATAAAATGCCATAAAAATACGAAGGAAGAAATTTGTATTCATATTGGATGTAAAACTCACTGTACCCTGTTAAGATACACTTACTGAGCTTTTATTTTGAGAAACTAGACCCTTCCTAGTTTTCTGTTCATGTACAATGAACATTCAAGACTTTCATTCAGAGCCCTGTTGGGATACAGTTACTGTATGCACTGACAAAGTATTCGTGAAGTATTACGGTATCAGTGCAGCATCGTTCTGTGTGCCCATGCTGTTTGGTGAAAATGCCATTCTCTTGCTGCTTAGTTTTACAGTGATTAGTTGGGCATGCTGTATCTGTTCACTGTTGACTTAGCTGCTGAAATGCAAAAAACCTAGGTTTCAGTTTAGGTAGCAGTTGCATAGTTTAAGACCAACTATATCACGTTTGTATTCTGTATTTACTGTTTGTTTCTCTACAGGATGAACTTGATGAAGTTGTCAACACATGGAATTCACACAAAAATCAGACCACGATCAAGTGATGATGTGGCATCAGGTCGGCCATTTGTGATGTACTCATTCCCAGCGTTGCACAGTGCTGAGGATAGACTGAAACCAATTGCCATGGAGGAAGTCACGTTGTGTATGGAAGAGTGTACTCCTAAAGGCCAGTTTCCATGTAACGAAACTGTTTTTGAACTGTGTTGTCTCCTAATGGAGGAGAAAGGATGGGATGCTCCAGCAGATCCACTTGCTGCAGCTGATTTGTACATCATGTTAAGAGAGGAAATACAGAAAATGATTTGATCTGTTTAAGATGAATGGATGTTGGATGCAAAACAAAATGTTAACTCTTAACAGATGAAATTAGAAAACTACAATTCAAGACCCTTAATAAAAATAGCAAAATTATAGTTAGAGCGCTGCTCCTGAGTATACCCCTGCTTAAGTTGAATAAAAAGGAATAAAAAAAATCATCTTTTGGAAATTGATATTATTGCCTTAAAGAATGAGGAAAAATCTAACCACACAGGACACAATTTTCTTTGTGAATGAATAACGTATTGTAAATAAATGTTCTTCCTTAAAATAGAGGGGGCATAAGTACACCCCCCCCATAGAGGCAGACATACAGTATGTTTATTTTTAAAGGCCAGTTATTTCATGGATCAGGATACTATAAATCCTGATAAAGTTCCTTTGGCCTTTGGAATTAAAATATCCCCTCCCCCCCACATCATCACATACCCTTCCCCCATACCTAGAGATTGGCATTGGGTACTTCCCATAAAATCATCTGTCAATGCAAATCCGACCACTATTAGGCTAACTGAAATAAAAACCATGCCATTGTCATGGTAAGGGATATGTGACGTTATGGGGTTATTTTAATTCCAAAGGCCAAGGGAACTTTATCAGATGCATAGTATCCTGTATTTTTAGGAAGAACATGTATTTATTTATGATGCATTATTCATTCACAAAGAAAATTGATGTCCTTAAAGGTTGGATTTTTACTCTTTTTTAATTAAGGCATTAAGATCAATTTCCAAAATATTTTTTTTTAACTTAAGGGGTTCCTAAACTCATGAACAGCACTGTACATTTGTATTTAAAAAAGTAATTAGTCAGTTTGTATTTTTCCTCAAAAAATGGGGATAAATGAGTGTTAGGTACTATACTATGTGCAGTGAGGACAACTGAGGTATAAACTGGGTTCTACAGCTTGTAAGCAGTTAAAAAATGTAAGATGGTTTAAAAATCAACACCATAGTGTTATATGTATATTTTATTTTGCCAAATATGTATCAATAAAAATATAGGCCTTGCTATTTCATGTTCTAAGAAATGTTTGACCCCCAGCAATACCATTTCCATGTATTTCTGATTATTGTACATCTACTATTACAACTTTTTACAACTGTTTTAGGTTTTGTGTAAGATCAGCTCTTTCTAGGTAAATTGCTAGCTGTTTAATCGTGCCTAGTTGACACCTTGCACTGATTGATTTGTTTTTAATCCCAGTGGAATGATTTTTTCACACTTGTGTCAAATATGAATGACTTTAAAACACTTTGTAATATTCCTCAACTGTATTTTTAAACCTCATTTACCCCATCACTTTAACCAATATGGACAGAGGTTTAACATTCAAATGAATACCTGAATACAAATGTGAAAAAAAAGTAACATTTTATTAACATTAAAACTTCATATTAAACATTTTTTTAATAAGATGGTTAAATCTCATAACCACATAGCCTGGTGTGTAAAGTGCATATAACCAGAATGACTTGACTTTTTAAACTAACATTTGACCAAAAACATTTTACATGTTTACAGTAAAAAGGCTTTAAAAGAAATCTTAACTAAAGAGATGGTCACAAGCTAAAAGTGCATGAACACCACATGACCAATTCTGCATAACAAATGCAGTATATGAAGCATACAATTTTAAATTGATGCTTTAAAAAGTAAAATATATATCCTTTACATCGTCTCCTATAGCCTATCAATGCATCTTCTACAACTGTAACCCAATGTATAAAGATCATTAACCCCTCAGGTCAACATTGGCTATTCAACCAGGGTCTGTTACTTCCAAAAGATATTTATATCATAAAATCTAAATCATACATGTAGTGTTGAATTAAGGCAAGTGTCAATGCTCATGAAAACCTGCAAAGCTATATGCCAGACTTGCTTTTAGTAACAGAAATACCTTCTCGTACTGGATTAAAATGAGAACCTGAGAATTTGGAACATGGATTCCTATACAACTACAGCCCTTTGGCATTGCTAGTATCAAATGTGTTGCTACACAAGGTACTGTAAGAACACAAAATTTTCAGACTGCTCTGTATAGTGCATGCACAATATCAAACCAAATTAAAAGCCATCAGTTTTGCTGCTCACAACAATTCTTGCAATGCCGGATTTGAATGACTTAATCAAACTCTTTCAGTAACAAAGTAATATTTGCAATTGTAGCACATAATAATTAGATAGTAATAAGTAAACTTTAAAGACAATTTGTAATAGACATTGTCTGTTCAGAAGGAATAAACATTACAACATGACATCACAAAATACCATTAAATAGGTTGATTAACAAGATGTATCGAGATAATATGACATCCAAGAAAACATACACTTCAGACTTGCTTTCACTAACTAGGAAGTGGTATTTTAAAAGATAATCAGCAAGTATTTAAACTTTAAAGACCTGAATTCAACTGAATCCAGCAAAGACATAAAATGCAACATTTTGCAAACATGGCTAATGCAAAACACATGGGTAAAATTGTACACACTGGGAAATAACCTATAGTGTTGAAAAACTGCTAGCCTTTTAGATTATGTATGGTTGTAATTAGTTCAGACTTAAATAAAAATGGTCTAGATGAACTAGTCTGACTAGAACAATGCACTTCCTGGTCCAACATGACATTCCAGCAAATAGTCAGCTGTAGCTTGGCTACAGTTTTGGCTGAAATGAAATGGTTTTCACAATTTTCACGTGGGTCATTATTTTAAAACTTACAAAAAAAAAAAAATCCTATAGATGATATTGCTGACTGGATAAAGCAGTGATGAAGCATGCCACATTTGTTGCTGCTGTTGGAATGGAATCCTTAACCTCAATTAAACAAACAAAACATGTTTCTATCCAGCAAGGTTTGTGTTGTACAGCTGGATAACTTGATCTGGTGTAGATGATTCTGGCTTTGGTAATGGTCAGTATAACAGTTTGTTGTGGTTTGTGAATGCACCACCAAAACACATGAAACTAAGGATTATATAGTTTTTGTAACAAAACCTGGGCTTCCTTCTGCACAGCTGGAATAAGCTGTCTCTGACTATTAAGGGTCATGCTGAAGTGCTTATTATACAGGATGTCCTAAGTATTTATTCCTCACACTTCCTTGCATTTCTATCCTTGAAATCCTGCATTAGTTCAAATGTGAAAAGTCTTTACAGTGGCTTGTGGTCGGATTGGTTTTGTCAATCTAAACAATGTCCATTACCCAGACATTGCTTTCAAGAACTGCATTAAATTCTGAGCGAAAGTCTGGGAAGTTCTCATAGCTGTCAGCTATATGCAGAATCTTCCCCACATGTGTGCCCAACTGGTCGTCTTGTGAACTCTGTCATTTCTTCAAATTCCACATAGATGCTGTCTGTAACTATGAGATCAGATCCAGTGCAGAACCGCAGGAATTTCTGAAGTTTACTTTCATCTAGTTCTCTGATGAATTTTTTTCAGATGATTTATGACTTCCTTCTGTTTTGTAGTCAAATCAACATCAAATTTCAGCAGCTTGCAGACCTTTTTTGTGGTTGGTTGCAGGTCAGAGAACAACTTGGTCAGTGCTTCTGGACTGAGAGAGAGATGATGATGATGGGTGATCTCCCTCCAGCAGTCAATAACAAACATGGGTTTTTGGACAAGTTCTTTATGCGATATTTCATCAACTATTGTAGGAAGAGTCTCCGCTGTGATTCTCCTTCTACAGTCATAGCTGTCTAGAACTTCCACAAGATCATCAGCGTCAACTGCCGACAAATTACTCATTGCTTGCATCAAAACCTCACGTTCTTGGCTGCTCACAAACTGCAGAAAATGTGCTTTAAGATCACTATACACACTGTTGAAAAGCACCTGTTCAAGGAATGGTAGTGCAAGTTTGTTTGGCAAATATTGACAATCTTGGTAACCTTTCACAAGGATTCTGCCAATTGCCTTCCATGTTTCAGCAGGGAAGTCATGACGAATGTAGGGCACTGTAACTGTTGTACCAAGTGTACATCGATCATAGAATTCCTGCCAGAAGCAGCTGAGAACATCTCTCAATACCCCAGATCCGCTGCCTGCTTCTTCTTTGTTGTCTGGAAGTATGCGTCTCACATTCAGTGCTTTGTTTAAAATCTCTTCATCCGAGAAAGCTGTAATCATGTCATTTAAAGTGTTAGCATGATGTATGGTGATCATTATCACATCTTCTGCTGGGGCTGGACTGGTAGGCATAGAAAAACCCTCATAGATCAACGTGTCCTCTGTGTCTTCTTCAGTGCCGTAAATGGGACCAAAGGTAATTTCAGAGTCCACAGACACATTTAAGGAAGACTGGACTCTATCAAAACCAAGCACGACCTCTCCCACTTGTAGTTCTGCTGTATTGATTTCATTGCCACTGTGTGCAGAGACAAGAATGACTTCAGATGTCTCGCTGGCATCATCTTCAAGATCTTTTGGCTTTGTTGCAATGTAAAAGCGCAACATTGTGAGCCTTGCAGTCTCGTACATAGTACCAATGGACAGGCACGTGTCAACAGTAAGGTGGTTCTGTTTGAAGTCCCACACCTCAAACTCAAAATCTGATTCTGGTCCTTTGGGAGATATTCCATCGGGAAAAAAAAGTTTCTTTCCTTCTTGAAGGATGTCTTTTAATCCAGCATTAACTGCCAATTGAATTTTTCTGGTGCCACCTCCCTGCTTTGCCCTCACCTGTTTGGCTATGTGACCGTCACTGTGAATCCATCCTATCTCTACATTTCGTGTTGTTTTTAGCTTCTTTGTCTGTATTGGTCTTGTGTCAGCATGTGATATGTTTTCCTTGGTGCCTTCTTTTCTGACTTTCATTTTCTCACGAAGTTTTTCTAAAAGCCCTTGTTTTCGCTTTGAGATGGGCTTTTTACTTTTGCAGTAATTAAGAGGGCGATTCGGTCTCCATAGGAGGGGATGTAATTTGTCAGTGCTGCATCATCCATGAGCCCGATGACATCACTGTCAATCTGCACAGAAGAACAAAGAAAAAAAGACAATTATCTCCAAAGTGCACATTGCATAAATAATAAGGTTAAGCCTCATAAAATAGACCCTTTTTAAAGTAGGCTTGTGTCAATCCAACTGAAAATGTTGACAACTAGATATGATTTACCAGATTTTGGGGAATTGGGAGGAATGAAGCTCAATCATTTTAAATGCAATGATTAAAAAGAAAATTGGCAGTTTAATGTATTCTAAGGAGTAAAATACCTGTGTATATATTTATATAAACTTGAAATCATACAAAGTCTGCCAGTAACTTTGTACACTCCTTGTCATACTCGTTTATGTGCTTAATTTAACTTCCATTTGTCCACAGCCCAGTTTAATTTGTGGATGAATTCACTTGTGAGAATCCCAGATGTGTGGCATACTCATTTCTAAAGTGTTTGTATCTAACGTTACAAACGAGAAATAGTTTGAGGTGTTTGTTGACTCTGCAACTCGATCACGGTGTTGAGACCGCGTTGTTAGCTTTGGCCACTGTTTTATACAGTCTATGGATGAAGCATCAACATCGAAAACCCTGTTAGCTGGGGACGAGTCGGCGTAGGGACACATCGCCGAAATCTCGGCCTTAACACCAGGAACAAATCGGCACTGGCCCTCATCATGTTAACGCGCATTTACTTATGAAGCACAGCAAATATATAATGACAAACTAAACAGAGCGTTGACGAGAACAAGCGCTAAGTCTCACGCTGTTATGTTCACTGGCTGGTTAGTTTTAGTCAGGCGCTAATGTTACTTTTTATGAGCATATATTAATTCCCCGCCCGATAATGCCTTTGTGAACAATAAATCCGTGTCTGGAAAAATCTAGCTAACGTTTGCAGCTGGTGTGCAGCATGCTATGTGCTCAACTGTTACAGCCGAGGTGTTGCTCATATTAACGTTAGCTAGCTAGGTGATCAGTTTGTTTTTAGGATTCCTTCGGCGTAGACCACTCAGGAAGCCACATTATCACCAAGGCCGTCTAACTACTTTACAAAACACTAAAAAGCGAGTGTCTCATTAACGGACACTGGACGTTAGAAACACGCACTATCATAAAAACATGCTAACGTTGCTAGCTAACTTGTGTGTGCATTTCATATCCGCAGCATTTCCATAGTTTTTAGAAACACCAGGCACCACACCACCATATATTAGCGTAACTCCCTCCCGATAATACCTTTGTGAACAATAAATCCGTGTCTGGAATAACCTAGCTAACGTTTGCAGCATGCTATGTGCTCAACTGTTACAGCCGAGGTGTTGCTCATATTAACGTTAGCTAGCTAGGCGATCAGTTTGTTTTTACGAATCCTTCGGTGTAGACCACTCAGGAAGCCAAATTATCACCGAGGCCGTCTAACTACAAAACACTAAAAACGAGTGTCTCATTAACGGACACTGAAAATGCAGTAGCTTAATAGCATGCTAACGTTGCTAGCTAACTTGTGTGTGCATTTCATATCCGCAGCATTTCCGTAGTTTTTACAAAAACAGGCACCACACCAAAGTATAGTTGTTTTTACTCACCTTTTGTTCTTCCAGTAATGAAATTGCTTCATCTGGGACCCCTCGACAACGCAAAAACTCACTTATATCCGACATGTTCAGCGTGTGGTTCTCCATCATGCAAAGTTACTCCCTCTCGTTGGTCCCTTACAGGTACCCATACTTCTGACTTTAATCTCAGAATTCTGAGAAAAAAGTCAGAATTCTGAGAATAATGTCAGAATTCTGACTTTAATCTCAGAATTCTGACTTTTTTCTCAGAATTCTGACTTTAATCTCAGAATTCTGACTTTAATCTCAGAATTCTGAGAATAATGTCAGAATTCTGACTTTAATCTCAGAATTCTGAGAAAAAAGTCAGAATTCTGAGAAAAATGTCAGAATTCTGACTTTAATCTCAGAATTCTGACTTTAATCTCAGAATTCTGACTTTAATCTCAGAATTCTGAGATTATTCTCAGAATTCTGAGAAAAAAGTCAGAATTCTGAGAATAAAGTCAGAACTCACATACATTTTTTACCAGTGGCCCTAATCCTCTTCCGTACAACTAACATATGGCTCGATCCTGCGTTATTATCTGAGTTTAAAGCCCTGTCTTGAAGAGGGTTCTACTGTCAAAGTGTAGTTTTAAGAAGCTCTTCATGTCAGTTCTGTGCTTACTTGTTGCATAATCCTAAAATAAATTGTGCTAATTGGAATACCATGCATAATGGAGCCAGGGACTATAGCACACAAAGTACATAAGGTCTAGAATGGGAGCAATATACAGTAGGTTTAGGTTGGGGACCCCCACAGCTATTTTTCCACCATAATATGTTAATCCGTTTAATACAACGTCCGAGTGTGGGAGGATTTTTCACCTCTCCTTTTCTTTGTTGAAAGGAAAACCTGTTCTCTATTTCTATATTTACTTTCAACGTGTCTGTCTTATGTCTTGCAATTGTTTTGTTTTTTTAATGTTGTGAATCTTTCTGTAAAAGTCATGGACTCCCTATCAATGCTGATGAATATTTAGGCTAGCAACCAAACAATGCTAAATGTTCTTTTAAGTAACTAAATGGTAAGTAACTAAAGGCGCATCCCATTTTATCAGGACAGGTGTGCTGGGTGAAGTTTACACTCTCGAGCCTGGGAGCACGCGGCAGCAGAGAGGAGCCACTACAACGATGGTGTCACTCATTTAGAAATAAAATGTTTGGCCATTTCATTCTCATCATGAGATAAACTGATACGGACAGACAACTGACGAATATGACCGGTTGGTCGGTCGCTCCCGCGTGAACGGGACTTTGTGGCGGCGCGAGGTTCTTCCTCGGTTCAGTATCCCGGAGGAAGTGCTCAAGAATCTGCGTAGGAGGTTAAGCGGTGTTCATTTCAAACCAATTGTAAGGATTATTTTAAAACTTCTATTTCCTGTAAACAATTAGAGTTGTATTTTGAAAGTTTTAACAGGAACTTATTGTTCTCTCATCGTTTACTTCACTGTGTGTATCGCACACACTTGTCAACTTTCCCGGACGAGCCCAAAACTAAGCTAGTTTTTTTTAGTGGTATCCGTGAAATAGCCAATAACATGGACACCATACATGAACAAAGGTAGTACTCAGGTACGTATTTACAACAGAGCTGACTGCAATGCATGCTGCGTAATGCCCAGAGCACTGTATTACTGTATTAATGCTCTCTTGTGTGCGGAGCTGCTTTCAAGTAGACTCTCAAACCAATATTGACAACTGCTGCTGGACCTCATTTAGTTATTTACCTTTTTTTTTTTAAATGTTGAGCTCGAAGACTTAATTATCATTGATAGTTTATTTCAACAAAAAGGAAAGCTCAATGGCCTCACTATCCTTTGTAAATATGGTTGTTAGGGGTCATTCACTCACACACTGGATCAGTCGGTCCGGCTATTTGCCGCAGGGTGGTGGGTGGGTCACTTTAATGGCCCATTTGTGTAATGTCCTGTTGTGGCTTTTTTAAAGCCCCAATGTATCGCAATTAGACTTTGTATTATTTTTTTTACCTTTAGACCACATTTCATGGAGAAAGAAAAGAGATGAGGGACTTTGTGCTGGAGCTTGTTGCAGAAAACGGTCTGATGCACAAACTCAGAGATGGTAAAGGTACTCACTTCCTGTACTCAAGTAGAAGTACAGATACTTGTGTTAAAAAAATACTCTGGTAAAAGTAGAAGTACTGATTTAACTTCTTTACTCAAGTGGAAGTAACAAAGTACAGGCTTGGAAATGTTCTTAAAGGTCCTATGTTTTTTAACATTAACATGTGTTCCCCCAGCCTGCCTCCCCCAGTGGCTAGACATGGCGATAGGTGTAAACCGAGCCCTGGGTACCCTGCTCTGCCTTTGAGAAAATGAAAGCTCAGATGGGCTGATCTGGAATATTGCTCCTTATGAGGTCATAAGGGGCAAGGTTACCACCCCTTTATCTTCTTTGCCCGCCCATGCAATTTGGCCCACCCATTAAAGAGACTTCATGACTTTCAAACCAGCAAACTGGCAGTTGGTCAAGGGCACATCCCCCCTCCCCCCCACACATCCCCACCCCACCCAGTAGTACACCAAAGAGCTAGCATTAGCGCAGTATTTGTGGGTGTTGGTAGTACATGTGGCTCTAAAACATAGGTTTTCACCATTTCAAGTGTGCATTTATGTGCATCTTCACTTCCAAGGTCTGTCTACGAGCCTCACTCTGAGTACCTCGTAACCATGGAGACCAAGTTTGGAGAGAGATCAAATGCAGGTGCCTACATCCCCAGCCCTCAGAGTGAAGCTGTGGCCAATGAGCTGCGAGAGTTGTCCCTGCAGCCTGCCCCCAACCTGCTGCCAGTCAGAGAGAGAGGAAGGATGGTAAGTGTCAGTTTTTACCATAGACTGTATATATATCGATTAACTAATAATAAATAAATAATAAATTAATTAATATTAACAAGCTATGGTTTTTACAATCGAAAAGAAACTGCTCTTACTTATGCAAAGACATGTTTGGTGGCTTTAAGGGACACACACATTGTGAAATTATTATTATTATTTTTTTCTTTAAAAAAAAAAAAAAGAGCAGCAGAAACCCCTTTAAATATACTCAGATGCATGATCCTATTTGGTTACATATTAACATGGGGGCTATTTTCGTTTCATTTAAATGTTTAAACATGCAAAGAAGAAAATGTTCCCAGACAGAGTGTGTGTGCCATGATTTGTCCAGCATCTGTAGAGCTGCTAGCTGCTGCTGTGAGAGTTTACATTTCAGACATAGTAGGTCTTCCTTCCCATTACCTCATTATAAACAGCAAGTGCTGTCTTCCAAATGCACAAACACTGTCAGGGGTGAGCACTGTTTGCAGAGTTCAGGCTGTAGTGGACTCTCTGGGTGAGAAGCTGCTGCTGACGGGCGCAAAGCTCCGCTGGAGCTCCAACGGATGTCTGCCTGCGTGGCCGTCTGACGGTATCAGTATTAATTTGAGACAGTTTCATGACCGGTTAAAAATGTCTTGTAGTCACATAGTAGTTAAATAGTAGTCCAATTTGGTGTTTTGGTACAGTTTGTTTAAACACCTGATGCAAAGTGTAGGCCTACAGGGACATTCTACCAGAAAGGTAGCCGACATTTGCACTTCTTTGAAGGAAATTTTTTATTTATTTATTTATTTTTTTAAATCTGAACATTGTTTTTACGTTTTCTGTCTGCTTCAGCTGTGTTTCTGAGGCAGTCTGTGGAGACCATTCTTGATTTTGAAACTGGCTCAAGATATAAGGGCTGAGGCCCATTTCCCCCTGTGTATTAAAGGTACCTTATGTTGCTATGGAGAATGTTTTAGTGTGGGTCCTCGTTTTCTCATGTGCACATTCACTGTGTTTGTTTTATTTTTTATTTTTTATTTTTTGCAATTGTGGTCATACTGTACATATGACATTTGCACCTGGCTGAAATCCAATCACAATGTGAGCCAGTCCACTTCCAAATGTGACTCTGAGTGATAAACATACATTTTTCCTTATATACACAAAGGGTTTCCCCCTGTGAATTGCAAGCCTGGTGGCCCACTGAGCCGAAGTTGCCCCCCGCCACTGGGAATTATTTTTTGATGTATTTTTAAGAATTTCTTTTAAAATACAGTCACACTACATGTTTTCAAATCTCCATTTAGCTTTTAGCACTGACTTAATGCAGGGCCCTATGAAATCTGTCTTATAGCTTATTTAACTTCTCAATTTCATGATTCATGTGATAATACTGTTATCACAGAAACTATTGGGCTCTACCTAAAAGCTGTGATTGGCCCCAGCTGGGTCTTCATAAAAAAAAAGACACTTGCCACCGTGCATAGAGCCATTTATTATTTGTGCTTTAGTTGCCAAAACAGGCCATGCGATTTTTTTTGTCTGTGTCAAACAATAGTGCAAGTAAAGTTGTGTTCATGACAGTGTTGCTCTTTCTATGTTTAAGATTTAAAAAAAACTCAACCATTATCCAGCTAATTAGCACTACTAATAGGGGATGTGTTCTTGTTTCTGACTGACTGGCCTTGCAAGTGCAGAAAAACTAGACACTGTCTCGTGGATATTGGAACGGCACAGTATTTACACTTTGTCTGGCATGCCTGCTGTAACTCACCATATTGGCATCCTAAAATAATAGCCATGGTTTCTGTGCTTTTTTCCCAGTTGAAATGCAGAACTCTCTCTGGAAGCATTTAGCTGATGTCTTGTTGTAGGTGCTTGGATTTGATAATGCAGTAATTGCAAAGAATACTGGGTATTCGATGTGCAGCTGAGATACTGGTCATCTAACTGTCTAACTGCCATCAAAACAAATTGTGAATATTTGTTTTTTTTCTTCTGCAGTACTTGTGTTTTTGTATAAACGTATCGTTCTGTATGCGTAACATCAGTGAGCCTTCCACATGTAGATTATTTAAAATACATTTATCCTGTCAAAAAACCCTGCCTTCAGGTTTTACTTATTTCTTTTAATTTATATAAAGTAACTCCATGTTGGGTGAATATGAAGAGTAAGACACAGGGATCTTTGTAATATTTATAGCAGTATTATTTTGGCTTTGGAAGTTTTTAGCATGAGTATTTGACCAATTAAAGTAAACTCTGGAGCAGAAACAATAACATTGAATTTACACAGAGAGATCTGAGATATTTATGTGGAAGAGAAAGGTAGAGAGAAACGGAGACAGTCCTCTTGGAGCCCTGTTGGCTTTATCTCAACATTTAGGACTGATACGAGTGCACACTTCATAGAGACTTAACTGAGTCCAATTCAAACAAAGATGTGCAGACACATCTTTATATACTCTTACTTAAATATATTATACAGATATTTTAGTCATAGTAGTCATAGTGACACATTTTTATACATGTAGATACACTCTTTATGACAATAAACACACACACATGCACACAAACGCACCCAGCAAAGTGGGATAATCCCTGCCAGCGTTTTGGCTGGGGCCTTATCTGAAGTAATGGCGGATCACAGTCCTGATTCATTTTCCCCTCTCTTGTCAGACTGAGGAGTTCTTTGCCTGGGGACACCACATCTTGCATATTAACACTCTGATACAAAAACGCACCCGCAGACACGTAATCCTGCATATTTCTTACGGTGCAAATACGCAGCCTGTTATTTGTGTGCATCAGATCATTTAAATAGTCCTTCTTTATGCCTGAAATCATTTCTTTGTTTTTGAAGCACTGTCGCCGCTACCTAATTTGTTTCATCAACATGATGGGAACATGACAGGCACCGGCGGTTCATTGTAATGCTAACCGACAGTTTTTTCACTGTGAAAGGGCCCTCTCTCACCTTTTTAATGTCATGTCATATTATCTGATGTCACCCGGGACAGAGCCTTAATAATGGAGATGAATGGAACTGTTAGTGGACGGGAACAGGTGTTTTATGCTGAGAAGGAGAGGAGAAGCTGGAAGAGGGAGATGAAGGAAGATAGAGGAATGCAGGTTGGTATACATTTAATTGACACAACAGATCAGCTGCTAGATAGACCAGAGATGCAGATATATATTTTATTTTTGTCTTTTTTCCAAGTCTTTCCAAAACACAGTGGCTAAATGTCAAAGTGACTTGTAGTCTTCTAATGTTCAAAGATGCTGGCTTCAAAGTAAAGGCTTTTTTGTTTCTTTATACTTACAGTACGGGTGTATTTGCTTGATTGACTTTGTGGCTGTCATCGACTGGCACAAACACTTTTTATCTTTTGTTGATAAAATGAGAGATTATAGAAGTTAAGATTCAATATATATGTATATGAAAAAAATCACTTTCTTTGTTAATAGGCATACATGTGTGGGCTAAATTAAAGCTGGTGCTGTGCTACTGACTTGACTGCAGCCTGTTGACCCCGATTTTCTTTTACATTTGCTTGGCAATATAAAGAAAATCACTGTTATGTAAAAGACTTTAAAGCATTTGTTTTACTTTTTTTTTTTTATTGAAGGAATTGCACAATACAAGTTTTATATGTCAAACAATACATGTCCTTTCAGTTTTTCTTTTTTAATAAACAGGAACAAAATTACCCTCACCCACCCTTCCCATGCCACTCTTGGCAGTTAGTGCATTCACACCACCACCCAAAAAAAAAATATAAATAAAATAAAAAATAAACAAATAGTAAACAAATAAAAATAAAATAAAAAAAATAAATAAAAATAATAATAAATTAAATAATATTAATCTACATTCTCACAGTTATGCATCAGACATTAAACATACTTACAAAACGAGTACAAGTAAAATAACAACAAAAAATGTCTAACTTTTCTCAATCTTCTTTGCTATGTCAACACAAGGGGCTTTTTTGGAAGACCTGTTGTGTCACTGCTGATTGCTAGCATGGTAATCTGTCTGCGTTTCAGATGGTCTGACAATTTTTGGTACTGCTGCTAATGTGTTCCCTCTTGTGCTAAACTATACTGGACAAACTCCTGAGTTTGGCTACGCTTCATCAGACATTGTTAGCAGGAAACGGCAAACACAAAGGTCAGACAGGTGGGCAAAAAGACAAAAAAGGGGAAACAGGTGGTGTCCTCTTTGGTGTGTCTGGGTTTTTGGCGTCAAGGCATGACGGCAGAGAGGTGCTCACACAGGTGCATATCATTGACACCACACTGAGCTAAGACCAGAAGTGCTAAGTGAAAGGAATTTTGCGTGTGTGTTGGTGTGCGTCTGTTTGTGTCTGTCAGCAGCGAATGACTTAGTACGACAACAGCTGGGATAGACTGCTTGATCACAGATTCACCGACATTTGACACACACACACGTCTTAGTCAGTCCTGTAGCTGCAGCAAATACAGCAGAAGCACTTCTAAAGCTGTGCAGCAGCTCTGATACAGTAGCTGTGTATTTATTAATGCTTTATTAATTTCAACACTATGCTACAGGACTTTGGGAGGACTTTGTTGTAGAGGACACTGCCAAAGCTTTCATCAAATCTGATCAAGGAGCTATTTCAAAAGACCTTTTGATGAGGAGTAATCTCTTTTGATAGTCTTTGATTCCAGAACCTTTGCATGTTCTTTTTTTTCATATATTACTTTCTTCTGAAGAATATTCTTTCTATTCACAACTGTATCGAGGAACTTTTCAATTGTCAAAGAGGTTTGCATTCTGTTTTGCGGATGTACAGACTTGTGGCAGCTGAATAAATTCAACACCTGCACTCAGCTGTAGCCAACTTCACTTCTTGTTCTGAGTCTCATTCAGAATAAGTTCCTAGTTTAATCGGCATGCTGGAGCAACTATCCTGTGTCCGCATCGACCCTGCCCCTCTCAGACCTCCGCCAATCAGCAGGAATATGGATGAGAGAGCCTTACGCTTTGAGTTAGAACGCCAGGCCTGTCAGAGTATCAGAAAAGGTGGGATACCTGTTGTGTGTCATGCTTTATATAGTGGAACTTGCAACACATGCAATGTTTTTAAAATGTATGTAGCTTGTTGGGTGGGTGACTGCTGTGTTGACTGTTTTAACCTCAGAGTGTAATCCAGGTTTATCTTCTGGGCTCAAGTATTAAGTGAATCAAATACTTAAGTACACGTCAAGTGGCTGGGTTACAGTTGGGGCTCAGCCAGCCCTGGCACAACACACTTTGCCTTGAGCACATGAACTCAGGAACCTGTTGGTGGTAGCTGCATGGGCCTAGGACCAAAGTAGCTGCACTGAGAGCAGTTTGGACAAATTTAGGAAAGTACAAACTCTGGAAGACTTCCAGAGAAGTCTAAATGTAATGACATAGATACCCCTATGTCATTAACCCCTTACCCTTAAAAATAAGATTTAAGGATCTTTTTCTTTATGGTTGCAATTAGTTTTGTTTTTATATGGGGAAGTTACAGTATAGTGAACCAGGTACTTTTTAAATAGGATTCTGATTGTTACAGATGTATGTATTTCACTGGACTGGCTAGGCATAATTTTAAAGGGAAAGAAATTGGGTTTTTTGTTTTGAAAAAGGGCCTGCAGTTTTGCAAAAGATCGTTTGAAAATGGTTTGAAATTTCACAAATAGATCAATTCACCAATCGAGTATTGGCATTAGCCTAATTGAATTTCTGAGTTCAGAGTTTACATACTTTTCAATCAAAGATTCCTTGTCTGCGTTACACTGTTGTTGTGTGAAGGTACACTTGCTGTATGTAGCGGCATTTGAGCAATGAGCACACTTCCCCAGAATAGATTCTGTATCAGCACATTGCATCACTTGCCTGTCAGCTCCTGGCACAAATCATCAGCCTCGAAAACGTGTGTACATGTTTGTGTTTCATGATATGTATGAATATGTATGAATATTCAAGCAGAGCTATTTAAATGTGTGTTGATTTCTACATATTAAATATGCACTGCTGTGTATGCTTGCAAATGTTTTGCATGATTGTAATGAGTATCTGTGTTTGTTTTGTTAGTCCGGCCATGTTTGCCTGCAGGATCTAGTTAAATCTCCCCCGGGGATGTGGACCAGAGGATGAAAGAAGTAGATGAAAGGTTCAAGTGAATGAGTTTAGCTTACAGTTTCAGCCAGGTTCTGGGCTAAATAATAGTGCCAGTCCTCGGCACAGTGCATTCATACAGTATTATAATCGGTTTAATGTAATCCCAACCAGTTGGGATGCTTGTAGTGACAAACTCACACCCAACCCTGCATCTCCCTTCTGCTACAGAGCTTTAAATCGTCTTTCAGCTCATTGTTTTGGTTTTCCTGCCCCAAACTTTACTACTTTAGTTCACTCTAGCTGCTTTTGTTATTGTTTTTAACGCCAGCAGGCAGCTGTTTCCATCAAGAAAGCTCTGAAAAAACGATTCTTTATGTCCAGCACCAAGCATCAGACACATTTAGTGACTGCACACAGCAGCTTAAGAACCAGATACTGCTCATCCAAAAAGCATTCATTCAGAAAGTTACATCCTTGATTCTTGAAATGCGATGTACCCAGCATGGCGTTTGAACAGTTTAAAGGTGTCTCCTCTCAACACACTACACACTGTGTGGTAATGCACCACTTAACATAACATAACTTAAATAACACTTGAATGCAGTTGTTGCTGCTAAGTGACCAAACCACTTATTAGGTTTAGGGGGTAATCACTTTTTCACACAGAGCCATGTTGATTTGGATTTTTTTTTACCTTAATAATAACAACCTTCATTTAAAAACTGCATTTTGTGTTTACTTGTGTTAACTTTGATTCACATTTAAATTAGTTTGATGATCTGAAACATTTGAGTGTGACAAACATGCAAAAAGATAAGAAATCAGGAAGGTGCAAAACCCTTCAAACCACTGTATTTCCTTTACATCTCTAGATCTCACACTCAACACTGCACTTCCTTATATCCTCAGAAATACATCCGGCAACAGTTTTTTGAATTTTTTGCTGTGTGTTAGGGCTGTCAAAATTGGCCAAAAATTACATTCAAATATTCGGTTTCAAAAAATACATTGGTGTGAATATATTCAAAGATCTATTTGTGCACATTATGTCCATAAGAGCGCAAACCAATACAGCAGGAGACATAACTACTTTTATATGTATATTTATTTCAACATAAACATGAATAAATTAATAAAATAATGTCCTATGTTACGTAAAACTTAATTTAAACACTGTAGACCTTCCTCCTTCTATCTCTGGAGCATGTAGGATGCAGGCCTTTACTGGCTGAAGTTCCCAAATCTCGTCCTCTCTCCAGTTGAACATTTTTGTTGGCATCTTTGTGGTATATTAGTTTTAGGGGTGGGGAAAAAATTGATACAGCATAGTATTGCGATTTTCAGTGGCAATTCTGTATCGATACACATGCGCCAAGTATCAATCTTTTATTATGTATGTGTTGGTCAGTTTATCCACTAGACAATCCCATTTTGCAGCAATAAAATTAAAGTGGTATGAAGAAACAGAGAAGTGTGTCTTTTTGCAGAATATTGTAATATGTTTAAAATTGCAATAATATCGTGTTGTGGCATAAGTATCGTGAGGATATCGTATTGGGAGGTGTCTGGTGATTCCCACCCTTACTTAGTTTGTTGGTTTTATGAACTGAATGTGTTGTGACGCTGATTGTGTGACCCCATGTGAGTTTCAGTCCGTGGTGTAGGATCGCTGTGCTGGGGAAAGTTGAGCTATAGTTTCAATGTCATTAAGGTGATTGGCTTCAGCCCAGAAGAGGCAGCAGTAAATTTGGACTTTATGGATTTGTCCTTTCATATCAACTCTGATCAGACAGAATGACTCAGCAGGGAGGGTTTTTGTTCACACTACAGGAGACTTCATGGAACATTTTGTCTTTAGTATTATGTATGAAATTAGGAACTGGTATCTAATTGAATATTAACAGCATACAGTATAAACTTAAGGCAAGCTCATGTGTTTTAAATACCTATCCTATTACTGGTAGGTACAGCAACGTATACCCCACTTTGCAAAACCTCAGCCCCAGCTCTGCAGTGGAAAGGTGTGAGTTAAAATTGTCACTGCAGATGGTCCTGGTGTGGGTAAAAGAGCCCTCTACCGAAAATGTTTCCAGATGCTAGATTTCATCACACTTTTCAGGCTGATTTCATGACAGATATACAGCAGCCGCGGATCTGAATACTGGAAGTACGGTCCTCAGGCTTTTTGCTGACATGTTTTTCGTCTGAGAAAATGTGAGGTTGGCTCAGGACGTAGTGAGTCAGAGCAAGTTTGAAAGCTTTTCTTAGCGTGTGAACATGGAGCCATGACCCGCAAATGCAAATACCAGTTAGCTTTTATTAATAGTGTTGAAAGTTGTTATCTGAGCCTCATACACCTGAATAGACAAAAAACATGCATGTAGATCTCTTTCCCTTATCTCTCTTTGACACACATTCTATGTCTCTGCGGTGATGAACTGTCACACATGCAGCAGTAAAGTGTGTCTGTCATTTAATGAAATACTTGAAACAGGAAACTGCATGTGTGTGTTCATGTTTGTGTGTTTCCCATCCCTCTGTAGTGTGAGAAATAACCTTTATACGTCTTCTCACAGAGGACCACAGAGAAGTAATTCTGATCAGCAGCTAACAGGGTAGATAAAAACCTCTGGAGCACCAGATATCACCATTATTACTTGCATTCATAAACAGAAAGTCTTCTTATTAAATGCTGTGTAAAGTGTTTACTTGCACCTAAGTTATGAGTAATGTCACTACCTTTGTGGCTTTCTGTAGCCGGTAACTGTGTTAGACGCCTCTCTCTATTCATTGTGCATCGACTGACTTTTTTTCTTTTTCTTTTTGTCTTTTCTATCTTGGCGTTCAGTTCTCCAGCTGAAGCTGCAACAGAGAAGGTCCAGAGTAGAGTTGATCAACCAGGGGATCATGCCGCGTAAGTAGACAGCAATGTTTTTTAGTGAAAAATGTTGGTCCATGCTCTGAAAATGTTATCATTTCCATTTTGTTAAGTAGTTTCAGACTATAAATTGTTCACAATGTCAGCCTTTCATGGGATTATTTAACACATTGCTGATACAACCATTTTAAAATCACCCCAACCATTCAAACATGGCTCATTCATTCATGGCTCATCCAAAATGTCAGTGAGATAATGAGATAGACAGAAGTCAGTAAACATTTCCATAACTCTGATTTAGTTTATGGTTAAAGTAGATTACTTTATTTTTCAGATGATGTTATGCATCATGCAGCCCCAGCGTCGAACACTATATGTAAAGAATAATATTGTATTGTTCAGCTTGTTTTATCCAACCAACAGTCTAATCCATCATGGCCTCCAGCTTACTCTGACAAATCCTGAAAATGTTTTTTGACAAAACAATAAGGTGATTATTGCAATAGTTGCAGATTCATTTTCTGTTGATAAACTAATAACACAGAATATAACTTTATTGTCCATCAAAGTGGGACATATTCTTTTTCTGCCTCACGAAAACAAAAGCAGCAGAACAAAATTAAATTAAAATCCTGAAACACTTAAGTATGAAGTACACAAGTATAAATATCTAAAAATATCTAAAACAATTCATAAAACCTGTGGCTCAGTTTTCTTTTCTGTTTTAATTGATCATTTCCAGTTTTAGCCCAAGTTTTAGCTGGAATACACCCAGTGAATGAGGGTAAACTAAATATTAGAAGCACTTCTCATTATAATGCAATACAATTTAACAATCTCAATAATACCCTCTATATACAAAAACTCAACATGTACTCTTTCTGAAGGTAGGTTTTGTTGTTGGGCTAACTCTTGTTCTAAACCACATAACTTTTAGCTAGGTGTACCTAACAAAAAAACGAGCAACTGAGTGCTTATCCCTTTCATTTAACTGACTGTTTCCTGCTGAGGTTTTTCATTCAGTCGCTGCCTGTGAGAATCTGTTGTGTCTCCTGTGTGTAGCCTCGTTTCCTTGCTACACGGCAGTCTTCTGACGTGATTTAGACTGTGGTTAAAATGGTGCTATCGTCTCCAGACAGATCAAATATGATTCACCTTCAAAATAAGGTGAATCAAGGTTGTGCGTCAACTGCCATCATGAACATCCAATTACTGCTTTTTATCTGGTCGAGAGATTTCCCCGTACACCATCAAACTCCAAATGGCTAGATGCTTTAGACGGCAGCCTGTTAGTGCCACTAGTATAGGCTTTTGGCCCTTTGTTCACATCCATTCAATAGAAAATTCCTCTGCAGTGTTACGTGTCACTGTCATTTTCCTAAAATACCATGAGAAGAACATCCTTTTCAGATGTTAATCATTTCTGTGCGTCTTATCTGCTAGTATTTCCTGTAGTTATCTGTTCATCTGGTAAATACTTGAATGCGCTGCCTGTAAACTATGTACTACTTCATGCATTCACTTTGCTGTTGCAGGAACCTATTCTGTTCTGCTTCAGCAAATAAGCACACTGTTCCCCCTTTTACAATACAATAACCATTTTCTTATCTTTGTGGACAGACAGCTTAAACAATGAGCATGGCTCCGACCTCATCAGGTGGAGAACTACTTTAAAATGGAAGGATGCAAGTTGAAATGTACTGTATTGTTAACAATTTGATGACAAATGGTGCTGTTGAGTTGCTTATTGTCTGTGAAGTGAGTATATCAGGGTTTCCACAGGGTCTTAAATTTTATAATGGGTCTTAGGTCATAAATCATTTTAAACCGGTCTTAATTTCACTACGTCCATGCGACACTACCTCGTTATACTCATTTAAAAAAATTCTGTTGTGTTGTAGTTCTTTCTTTCGCTAGTCCAAATATAATTTTGCTGTATAATGACTACAAATGAGACCTACATGTAATTTATATTGCAGCCAATCAGCTTTTGTGTTATTGGTGTGAGTCTCTTTTATAATGTACCATAGACATAAAGGGGATTTTATTCAGCTTTATTCAGCTATGGGGAAGTGCAAGTTCAGCGGCTTGAAAAAAAATTTAATTTAGGGCTTAGTTGATATTGTGATAAATGTATTAAATGTCAATCTTAATGGTTTTTAAAAAGGTCTTAAAAGTGTTAAATTTGATAACCTGCAGATACCCTGATATACCCATATGGGTGTAAGAGAGAGACAGAGAGACATATCATAACAAGATGCTTTTGTAAAGACAGGGGAGATACTGCTGCGGCCATTTTGGCCGTTTTGTTGCCATTGACCGCATGTTTGACTGCCGATTGACTACGCTCCCTTCACTGGTTACCATTTGCCCGGATCAGCTTCAAGACACTAGTACTTGCATTCCGTGTCACGAACGGATCAGGCAAGCTTAGATCCAGGACATGGCCAGACCTTACACCCCACCTAGGGCTACAGCTATCTATTATTTAGAATGATTGACTAGTCTACCGATTATTCCATCAATTAATCAAGTAATCGGATAAGAAATGCGCTTGCTTTGTAGTAAATAGCATTTGTAAATATATAAAAGAAAGTAGCGCTGAACGATATTGTGTTTTAGCATTGATATCGCAATGTGCCCATGCACGATAGTCAACTTTCACCATATATTGCCTGCCGACCCTTCCCCTTTAAGACAGGTAGCCATGTGGGCAACGTGTGTATGTGACGTTAGTCCGACGGGGTTTGTTATGGGAATTGAGGCTCTCTGTGTGTAGAAAAGTAATGTAGGCACAGTGATGCGCATAGTTTTTGATTCAGTTAAGCTACAGTAGTCAGTGTTTTATGTTTGCTGCAAATATGAACTAAATTACCTGATTAATGCAACATAATCACAACATCTCAGCCATTTTCCCCCCGCAGAAAGCTGATACCAGCCAGGCTAAAGCTAACATAGTTAGCCTAAAGAAACAAGGGGTCCGTCCGTCCGTTACGGTTTGGAGCCGTGACGCTGGAAACGTAACACTAATCTACTCCAGAAGTCTGTGTCTGAACTAACGTCATTTCCACTGATTTAATTGTTCTTGGACACACAGTTAGTTGCTAGTGCGCGTGACATGCCGCTCTGATCAATTTATCAAACTAACGAGCTGGCCCCGCTAGTTGACTACAACCTGAAATTTAGAGGAAGCAACATGCAGTCACTGTCATACACGTTAGCCTGATTGATTATTATATGAATACAATGGTGTCATGCTAGTCAACCAGCGTATTTCTGCCTAATTTCCCATAAAAATCACTTCAGAAGAGTAACGTTAGTCACTTGCTTTGGTGTTTGTAAAGCATTATAGTTTAACAAAGAATGGTTCACATTAGAAAAGATCCTTTTTAATTTTTTTTTTCTACGTAAATGCACTCCCCTACAAAATCACCGCAGTAGTCGAGAATGATTTATAATTTCCAAATAGAGCTATTTATGTCATCTTTTATTTATCTAAGCATATATATTGCAGGGGAAAAAAATATCGCAATGTCAGATTTTTCCAATATCGTCCAGGCCTAATCAGGTCTATTTAACTATACTGTTCTGGGGGACACATTTGCAGGAGGCTGATCTGAGTGAAGTTTAGAAAGAAGGAAGAATGCAGACATCATCAACATGCACATTATCAGCAGGCGCTGGTTAAGACAGCTGAAAGTCTGAATATCTTCCGCCAAAGGCTAAAACCACATCTCTTTTGATTGCACCATGGATAAAAAAATAAAACAATAAAAAAGTACTTGCACTTACAGTTACACTTACATGTGACTCTTTGTGGTTTGACTTATTTGAAGCAAATGTGCTTGCACTTGATTCTTGCTGTCTTGAGTTTGTACCTTCATGGTTTTCCGCACTGAATGGAAATCACATTGTAAGGTAATGTATGTCATTTTAATGTGGATGATGTCAGAGAAGGGACTTGGCAGAACAATTACCCACTGACATTTAGGCTACCTATTTTTGTTACATGACCTTTTTATATTGTCCCTCTAGTCTCTAATATAGACAGTTTGAAGAGCTACTGCACACACTGTAGAACGGCAGTGATCACCACACTAGAGCACACCCTCTCTACAACTACCGTATCGCTGCTCTCTCTCTCTCTCTGACTCATCACCTTCTCTTGTTCATTTCTTTTTTTCCTCCCACTATTTCCCAGTACACATGCTTATATCCTACCCTTTTTTCCCAAATACCCTCTTCTTTCAGCGCCTTCCTTCTGTTTGTTTCATTGTGATGGTTCCTTTTCTCTGTGCCCTCATCCTCTGTCCCCCCCATGTCTTTTTATCGCTCACCGTCTCTCGATTCTCCCTCCCACTACCCATCCAAAATAATCTTTCAAATGCCTGCTTTGTGTAGAGAAAGCTTCTTTTTCTTCCATTAGCCGTGGGACCGTGGTGTGTGGTTGGGTGTGTTCATTTGACTCAGTGCTATAATAAGCCCACAGTGTGATACCCTGTCTATTAGGTTATTTATACACTTCTCAGATGCTTAAAAATGTTTTTCAGGTCATGCTCATCTACACATGGTTATCAGGTTAGCTAAGCTAAACATTAATGCGCTGGGTTTCCCAAATATCTTTCAACAGGAGCAATAAAAAAAGAACAGAGTACTAGATTTACACATTACTGATGGATCTGGAGCTACTTTCACAAAGTTCTCACATATGAAATGGCTACATCTCTGGTCTATGTACTGTATGCAACAAACTTGACATGTTTGTTGAAGATTGCAGTAATATTTGAGTAATTTTGTGGCTATTTTATGAGGTTGACAAATAAGTCACACAGTTTAAACCGACTTTAAAGTAAAGTATTAAACAGGAGAATTTTTCATTCAACAAACTAATCCGTTACCACATAACAAAAAACAAAGCACTGGTCAGCTGCAGACCAAAAATAAAATCACAACCACTGCCAGATGCTTCTTCATGTTCTCAAAGTTTAAAGACCATGGAATGCTGGTTTCAGTGTGGCAAGAAGCCATGATGCAGTCACTCATGCACATAATGGGGTCTTTTCTCTCTGACCTCATCCAACCACTCTCTATTTCCTCCTCTTCATTTGCCCTTCGGTCTGTTGTTCCATTTTTCATCCAGCTGCCTCTTTCTATTCATCTTCTCTCCCCCTCTTACGTGGAGATTCACGTTTCTGATTCTCCATCTTCCTCCTATATATTTCCATCCCTTTCACTTCCTGTCCCCACTTCCAATGACCTCATTTTGTGCTCATCCATCCCGTCATTGCACCGCTCATTTCCCATGTAGCTGACTGACAGGCAGGTTCAGTCTCCCATGTGGTTGGGTTATTAGAGGTCTAAGAGGGTTAACGGCCCCAGGGTGTGCAAGAATGAGTACCAGCAGTGTGACAATGCTCAGTGACGTGAACTCAGGCTTAAGCAGGTACCAGCAGTTTTTCTTCAGGGTGTGTGGGTGTGTCTGTGTGTGTCTGTGTCTGTGTGTAGTGCAGTCAAAAAGTATTAGCGACACACTTTCTGTTGTGTTAGCTCCAGCACATTGGGTTTGAAATGAGACTGCGAAATGAAAGTGCTGACTCTCAGTTTTAATTTGAGGGTGTTTACTTCTAAACATGGGGATCTTCTTCCCTGGTTCGATGTGTACTGCAGTCATTGGTGACTGACTTGGTCACAAATAACCCTCTGTTTAGCCATTAAAAAGTTTTTGGTTGCATTGACTGTATGTTTGAGACATAAACCAGGCAGCAGTATTGTCCTGAAGTTGTGGAGCTGTGATGCAAAGGGCTACCAATCACACTATGCCCACCCAATATGGATGTGGACACCCTCATTAACATCTCAGTCATTGGTTCATTTAGATTCCAGCGTGCTGACTGGAGAGCCACAACAATGACGAACATTTCAACGTGCATATCCTGCATGTGTGTTTGTGTAGCACTCTGTGATAGTTAGCTTGCTTTAGTTGTCTGGCACTTTCCTATATCATTTTATCTGCATGCATAAATATGCAACAATATGATGAACAAAAGATTGGACATACATGTTATAATTGATAATATACATGTTAAGATTGCGGTTCCGACTCAGAACACAGAGATACCACTCAGGACGCAGATTAAATAGTTCAAGTAATTTTAATGAAAGTCTGTACTCAGAAAGGAAAGGGACAGCTGAGACAGAGCTGTATAGTTCCAAGACTGGACTGAGACTCGGGGTGGACAGGCAGTGATCCAGAATAGTCTCTCAGTAGATCCGAGCGTGGAAGGTCACAAGGTAAGCGTGGCGAGAAGCAGGCAGCACAACAGAGCACAACAGGGAATTCAGCAGGTCTTGAACGGGATCTAAACAGAGGAACAGGAGTTAGACAGGAACACTAGGAAAACAACAAAAGCACTAGGCACGAGCTGAGAATACTGGGCCAAGTTACCAGACTGGTGGATGTAACGCCGAAGAGGTGACCAGCCTGGGTAAATGTACTGCTAAGGTGAATAATGGAATGTGCTGCAACTGTGCAGGAATTTGAGCAAGGATAAATGGCCTCACCCCTTGACCTAGGTCCTTTGATCACTCCTCTTGTCACTACCATGTGAAGACAGAAACAGCACAGACAGACATGCGGGATAAGGGGAGAGGACACACACACACACAGGACGGGGGGATAACAGCTGACCCATAACAATACATCCCAACCCACAAGACTCGTTTCATCGTACACCACATTTCATAATTGTAGCTACTCCACTGGTTGCAAAGAGAAGTCCAATTGTTTAGAAGTCTATGAGAAAATGACCCTACTTCTCACTTGATTTATTACTGTAGTAAATGTTTTCATAATTAATTAAGGGTCTCAATTGTTAGTCTTCTAATAAATTATGATGTTCATTTTTTAAACTATGGCCCCATTTATTTTAAAATAGACTATAAAGGAGTCCACAAACCAATGGGTGCCATCACTGTGACTACACTCTTTTAATACAGTATGGTTTACACCAACAATTAATCTAAGGTCAGTACCTTAATAAATTCCTAAAACGTCTTATCTTACAGCCTCTTCCTCATTCATAGGGGCTTGGTCAATAATGAAACATTTACCAGGTATAAAAAGTATGAATTAAAAGTGGATGGTTTCTGACTCTGTAAAGTGTCATTGATCAGATCAAATCTTTAATGGTGTTAATAAAGTGTATGTTTTTATCTACTTGTGGCCTTTACACTGATCACCATAATGCTCAAGTTGTGTACATTGCTACTCAATAACCTGCCTCTATATGTATTCTTACATTAAATATAACATTATTTAATAGAATGAGGTTTAGATTCTTGTTTCAGAAGTGAAATCATAATGCCTGTACTGATAAGCTGCATTTTGGTGTCATCACAACCCTTTAGGCTTTTAGGCATGTAGCACCACTAATCCCTGGGTTTTTGCATAATCATAGGCCTACAGCAAGTCTTGCTTGAGTCATTTGTTAATGCTATACATATTCCATAAATTCCACTGCTGTAAAGAGGCTTTTTGGACTGGAACCCTCAGTGTCCCTTTACCTGGTAATAGCACCACTGCCCAAGCTATTGTGCATTAACTACACTGACATGGCACTCAAAACGTGGAAAAGGAAAAGAGCACCATCAGTAAACTTATTCAGGCTGAACTGTAAAAGCAAAGAGCCAATCAGAACCATTTTTCTCTCAATTTTCCCCTCAGTTGGATTATTGCACACACTGCCATCTTAATGTCCTCTTTCTCTCCATTTTTGCTCTGCTCTCACTCTTTATTCTTCAAGCTCTGAAAAGTTCAGCTGCCTTTCACGAACAGAGACGGAGTTTGGAACGAGCACGGGTGAGTATACCATCCTGGAGTCCAAACTGGCCTGTTTCAAGCAACTTATAGCAACTCTTGGATAATAATGTTATATAGAAGGCCTGGAAATGACAAATAAGCATTGAGATAAGGCCATGTTGGGAAGTGAATAAGCTTTGGAAAAATGATAGGCAGTTGATATAAATCCCGAAGTGAGTGAGTGTCTCAATTTAGTTCTCTTTCTTCAGACTGAGGACTATCTCAAGAGGAAGATCAGGAGTCGACCGGAGCGTTCCGAACTGATCAGGATGCACATCCTGGAGGGTGGGTACCACATATAGCCTCCTACTTGTCTATCTGGACCTTAGACATTTCTGACAAATAACCTTTAAGAATCATAAATAAAAAAATTGTGCCTCCAGAGACCTCAGCAGAGCCGTTAATTCAGGCAAAGCAGATGCAGCTGAAGCGAGCTCGCCTTGCCGATGATTTGAACGATAAGCTCTCCCACCGGCCGGGGCCCATGGAGCTGATCCACAAAAACATCCTACCTCTTCACTCCAACATTAAACAGGCCATCATAGGTAAGCCAGGCATTATTTATGTTTTATGAAGCTAAACTTGGGCTCCTTTACCTTGAACAACTGCGACACCGACAATGTAGCAGGAACAAGCTTTGGCTGTAGAGCGGCTATACAGATGTAATGGCAGCTAGCTTCAGGTTGGGTGTGTAACTAGGTAAAAGTTTACTATCATGTTAGCTATAACAACTTTATAAGCCTTGAAGTCATAGTGGCTCTGCATCTCTCAAGCTTGTTTTGGTGTTTTACTGCCCCCTAGTGGCTACAAAATACACCTTTAGATAAAAAAAAGCGTGTATGTGGTGGAAGGAGGTGTGATATGAATGTAAAAGTGTAATATATTACAACACACCCACAGTTTTAGGCTCCTGACAGGATGTCCCTCCTGGCCCCCTCCTCCAGCTATCATAAACCTACTGATGCTCCCTCTCAGATGTCTCAGCTGTGCTCGCCATTCACACAGATGCCTGGTGACACACACTTGAAACTTATACACAGTCCCATCCACTGTGTACAAAACAACCACATTGCACACAAACTCCCCCTCCACCTGGGTATTCATTCTTCAAACAACCATACATGTTAAACTAGGATATAGTATGCCCTTCCATCCCTGGGTCCAGCTGCTTGTTTGAAGTGTGGAGGAAAGAACGCTGAGATTACAATAATGTACATTGTCAGCGGATAATCCATCTCTGTCACCGCCGCACAATAAACACAATTGCATTACCAGGCCTTTATTGTAGGAGCACTGGAGAATACAAGAGTTACACAGGGTTGACATGCAAAGATACAAACATACAAAGCACCATCCACAGACACACACTGACACAGCGCAGTAGTAGAGAAGTCATCACATTATCGGATCACAGGGTATTAAATCAGCCCCATGTTGTCTTTTCATCATCGCCTGCTGATGTTGGATTAATGACCAGCGGTGTATTTTGCATAGCTGTCTGCTGCAGCCCAAAGCAGCTCCTGTAATTAAATAACACACATCCATCAGCAAAAAAAAGTCTCTATCCTAGTCCAATGTATTTTGGCAGTTACCTTTTTTACATTAAATCCCTGTAAAGGCTCAAACGTCAGCTTAATAATGAAATCATTATGTGACATCCTTGAGCAGGAGAACCACGACTTGGATTCATTCATGTGCTGGAGGATGCTTCAATGTGAGGTTGGCTGATATGGAAACATTTGTTCTTTAGTTGACAAGTTTTTATGCAGTTTTTTTTTTTTAAATACTTTGCCTGATTTGGAAACCCTTTTGTATTTAGAATACCCTTAGTAGCACAGAGGGCTGGCATAAACAGGAGGAGCCCTCACATAAATAGTTAATGTAGTCATATCATGAATTCCGCAATTGATCCTCCAGAATTCTCAGCATAACACAATTCCTTAGAGAGACGCCATCTGTTACATTAAAACCGGCATGAATAAGGTGGCCAGCCTTATTTGGCTGCACTGAACGTGAACTAAAATTAATGAAAACTATCACTGAGATAAAGCTTGACTTCTCTTTGCCACTCTGTGGACAGAAGCATTATTCTCAGTAAAGATATCATCTAAAACTGTGTTTTATGGGCACGTTGTGCAGGCAGAGAGGACAAGCATTTAAGTTACTCTGCAGCAGCCATTACATAAATGCACTGGCTGAGGGTGGACATCACAGAAGAAGCTTGCTGTGTGTATTTTTGTATAGGATTTTATAGGACACACACAAGCAGTGATGCATTTGCTGAAGCTCATAGAGGGCATGCTGGTGATTCTGGCTGACTTTAGGGATGCTCACAGGTTGTTAGTTCAGTGGTACAGTGCAATAAGTTTGGATTGTAGGGAGTAATTCGCCGGCTCAACACCTGTAAGTGCAGGTGATAAAAGCTTGCTGTAATTGTTGTGGCCCTGCAAGGCAGCGGATACAGATACAGAAGGTGTTTTCTTACAGGGAAAAAAACAAGTTGCATTTACGTTTTCATCTGCCTAGATATCAGCAATTTCCTCTCTCCTCCCTCCTCTCCTTCTTAGAGACACAGTTTCCAAAGGCTTCAGGTGATAACTCATCATGTGATGAGGACAGCATTTACAGTCTGTCTCCAGAGCAGCCGATGGGCCAGGAGTCTAATTTTGGCCTGCTTCCTCTGCCCTCCCCACCTGAGACCCTGGCTGGGAGCAGCATCCCATCTCCTACACAGGTAGGATCACTGAGTGAGACAGTGAGACAGTGTGACTAACATGTTGTGTGTCATGGATGCAAGACTGTCAAACATGAGTAGAAGTTGAATTGTGTAACAGTAGCAAACTTGTATGTAGCATGAAGCTTCATCTGAACTGAACGGTAGTTGGCAGGTTATTGAGTAGCAATGTACTCAACCTGAATAAGTTTACTGATGGTGCTCTTTTCCTTTTCCACGTTTTGAGTGCCATGTCATTGTAGTTAATGCACAATAGCTTGGGCAGTGGTGCTATTATCAGGTAAAGGGACACTGAGGGTTCCAGTCCAAAAAGCCTCTTTACAGCAGTGGAATTTATGGAATATGTACAGCATTCACAAATGACTCAAGCAAGACTTGCTGTAGGCCTATGATTATGCAAAAACCCAGGGATTAGTGGTGCTGCATGCCTAAAAGCCTAAAGGGTTGTGATGACACCAAAATGCAGCTTATCAGTACAGGCATTATGATTTCACTTCTAAAACAAGAATCTAAACCTCATTCTATTAAATAATGTTATATTTAATGTAAGAATACATATAGAGGCAGGTTATTGAGTAGCAATGTACACAACTTGAGCATTATGGTGATCAGTGTAAAGGCCACAAGTAGATAAAACATACACTTTATTAACACCATTAAAGATTTGATCTGATCAATGACACTTTACAGAGTCAGAAACCATCCACTTTAGTGTTTCTTTTTATACCTGGTAAATGGCTTAAATATAATAGCTATAGGCCATACATTGATAGACTGGATAGGAGTTTTTTTATAGATTAGATTAGGTAGACTTTATTGATCCCAAATTGGGAAATGTCAGTGCTACAGCAGCAAAATATCAGGCACACAGCACACATACAACATATAAAAAATAATAAGAGTACAAGAGTAAAAGAACAAATAAACACACAAAGGAAAGAATGTACAAGTTAGTACAATAAAAATGTAAAACTACTAAGTCTAATATTGGGAGATTTTTTTGGCCTGGCTGATTTATTGTTCTAGGTAAGGCCATGGCGTAACCAGTGATTAGTGTTTCTCATGTACAGTATAATTTCATTTGATCAATTAGGTCTCTCCCCCTGCTCCTGTTCTCCCACCAATCCCTGGATCCTCCACCTCATTCAAGCTGACCAATGGGAAGGCGGCATTATCTGCCCAGAGGACAGGGGTGACCTCACAGATCAAGGTAGGTGACATCTGTCGAGGCCAACTAAACAATAAAGGTGTAAAAGTGTCTGGCAAAGAAAACATGTGCTTGATCCTCTGATTTCAAGCTGCTCTAATCAATTTTTTTTATATTAACAATGGATCAGATGATGATGTTTGTAATAAGACAGCTGCCACTTGTAGTGATGAGCAGAATATTAAACATGGGCATGCAATACAGAACTTGAACACAAGATTATCATCCATCTCTGCTCGTTATTTTGGTTTTATGATCAACTTGTCATCAATCAGCGGTTTTCAACAAAACCCCTCTTCATGCTACCTATCCAAAACCAAACAGTCAGACAAAGTGAGTGGCCAGCTGGTGAACATAGTGGAGCTTTTCGCAGCTAAAGAGACAGACATTTCCCTCAGGAGTTGGTAGAGACCAAAAACAGAGCTACAGTAAATTGAGAGTAAATACTGGACCTACATTGATTGATGTATTGAAGTGTACAGTGCACACTTACCAGCATACCTTCTCTTTTTTTCAGTCCCAGCCTAAACCAAACTCTGACCGCTCTGCACAGAGACACAAGAAACCTAAGGACAACAAGCCAAAAGTAGGGTTTTGTTTCTGTTTTTAGACATGCAGATTATACTTTTGCTAATACTCAAAGAGGTAGTAAATAAATACTAATTCTAGCATTTCAATGAACCAGTAAATCTAAACCTAAAAGGAAACATGTGTGTTGCCTTCTAGATTAAAAAGTTAAAGTACCATCAGTACATCCCTCCTGACCAGAAGGGAGATAAAGAGCCTCCTCCCCATCTGGACTCGTCTTATGCCAAAATCCTCCAGCAGCAGCAGCTCTTCTTGCAGCTCCAGATCCTCAATCAGCAGCAGCAGCACTTTAACTACCACGCCATCCTGCCTGCACCACCCAAGTATGTACCTATTCTTTTGTGGATGGTCAAGCTTGTAGTATGTAGTACCACCTGGGAGAAACGCATTTCAAGGTGCTGTTAGGGGTCCAAGCCCAAGGCTGTAGGAACCACAGTAGTGAAACTAGGGGTGTGAAGCTTCACTGGTCTCACCATTCAATTTGATAACGATTATCCTGCCAACAACAATTTGATATCACGGTGCATCAACTCCTCATATTTAATATTCTGTATATTGCTACACATGGTTTTCAAATTCAAGCAGTCAGATATATAGGAACTCCCATTTGTATTGCATCTGCCGTTTAATTGTAGCGGAGTCTGAACACAGCAGACAAAAGGTAAAAACAAAAAAGCAGCAAATCAGAAGACAGTAATCAGAAGACAATAATTGATTATTGTCTTTCACTGCATTGATGCAGAATCATCCACGTCCGCATCACCATGCGTCGATGCAATGATTCATTTCAACACCCCTATTTAAAACTGAGGCGCTGGTATCTTCTGTAAACGTATTTCGTTGTCTAAAGACTGTAGAGGTCACTACCTTTTTCCTTCCCTTTGACTTTCTCCCCAACAGACAGATTCAGACAGATACGCAACCATCTTACTCTTCCTCCTCCAATTCCACAACTACTTCCTCCCCACCTCGACCTGTCGCTGCCCCTTCAACAGCTCCCTCTAACCAGGGTGGTCAAAGCCATCAGGGTTCTGCTGCTATACGTGGGCCAAAACCAGAGTTTCTACCCCCAAATCTGGATGAAATGAAGGTTAGCCTCACAGAAACAAAAAAATCCAAAAGAAAACTACATGGTTAGTTTATGATCTTATGTCTCATTCCGCCAGTACTCTGAAGAGCAACAGCTCTCCCCGCTGTCTACAAGATATGAGTCAGTGAAGTAACTGGTGTATAGAAGTTGACATATGTAAACGATGCTACGTTAACAAAATGTTGTCTCAGAAAAGTGGCGTGCCAACTCAGACAAAGAAAGGGACAGTGATGGATTATGCAGTCTTTTTGTTTTTTCTCTTCTTTCCTCTAATGTTTGTCCTCATGTTTTTGCGTTTCCTCCCTCTTTCAATCTCAATATCTCTGTTACTCCGTCTTCTGTCAGGTCGCGGAACTGAAGTCTGAGTTGAAGCTGCGCAGCTTGCCAGTCTCCGGCACCAAAAACGACCTAATTGAGAGGCTGAGGACCTACCAAGAGCTGAATGGAGGCAGTGACACTACCTCGTCTCCAACAGCAGGGGGTGCCACAGGGCCAGGGGCTGAAGGAACAGTAAAATCCTCCAAAAGTGCTGCATCCACCACCAACAACACATCACAACAACAGCAATGGTTTCAGTTTCAGTGCCATCAGACATCTTCTCGGACCGGTTAGTTGACCACAAAATGTACCTGTACTTCCTCCATCACCTCTCTTCACAGAATGATGTATTCAAGTGTTAAAATTTAAGGAAGACGTAGACAACATAATGCATTCTCTCTGTATTTTCTTAACCTCTGTATGTATACCTGATGCAGGTAGCACTGCAGCCACTCCTCAGCAGCTCATGACCTGTGGTGGCACTGTCTCCCCCCCAACTGTCTCGCCCGCCCCCTCTGACCACCCGCCGGGCGCCATGAGCCCTGAAGATACCAGCTTTAAAAGCGACCCCTTGATGGAAATGGTCAGATTTTTGCTGTTGTTGTTGACAATAATACATTCTTGAAACCTTGAATGCAGTTCATTATACATTAATGATGTTTTAAAATAGCACAGACAGTCAAGATTTGCCCAAATCTTTGTTTTATGACCAAATACCTGCAAAACAAATGACATTCCCTTCGGCCTCAGCTGTACTTTGTGCTAATTGTTCTGATTAGCAAATACTCAAATACCAACATGCTAAACAAAGGTGATGAGCATTACATTATACTTGTTCAACATCAGCACGTTCTCATTGTGAGCATGTTAGCATATAGACGTCAGCATTTAGCTCTAGCATGTCTGTAGGCTCTCAGTTTATGTACAAATAATTGTGAGTCTATAGTCTTAAGCTCTTGCACTTGTTTTTTCATATCAAGGTTTGTTTACCTATTTTTATTTTCTCTCTTTCTGTCCAGATAAGATCACCTCTCACCAAGGCGAGCCTTCAGCCATGTTCAGCTGCTCAACTTCCAACCAACATTAAAGAAGAGCCAAAGTGTTCCACCCCGGCGCCTTGTCGATTCTCTGTAAAGCCGACCTCACTGCAGAAACATTGCCTGGTTTCATCAGCCGCCCATACCTCTACAACCACAGCTCCAGTAGTGACTATGGACAAAGACAGGTTGCTGCTGGAGAAAGACAAGCAGATATTGGAGTTGACCAGGATGCTGATGCAGAAACAGAGGCTGGTGGAGGTGCTGAGGATGCAGCTGGAGCACGGGAACAAAGGACGAGGACCAGAGCCACTGGTTCTTGTAAGAGTTAAACAAGAACCTCCTGATAAGCCCAGTGTCCTTCCACCATCATCCATTTCACGCGAGATGGATGTCAGCAAGGTAACTGTCAAAGAGGAAGCCATCGAGGCAGATGGAGTGGCGTGTGAGACAACTATGCAATCATCAGACCCTCGTGGATTACCGCAGCCAGAGCAAAGGAGCACGCCGACAAAACAACAACAGCAACATGCACGTCTGCAGCAAGCCACTCTGCAGCTGTCCCAGCAACAGGCCATACAAAAACTTTTGCTACAGCAACAGCTAAACAATCAGAACCACAGTCAGATGCTGGAGAACCTGCAGAAACTTTCTCAGCAGAGAAAAAAGAAATCTCACAAACAGCAGCACAAACAACTACAGCAGCAGCAACTGTTGCAGTCACAACAGCATCAACAATCAAAACAGCATCACCAGCAGATGCAGATGAACCAACAGATTCTACTGAAGCAACAACAGTCGTTTTTGCAACAGCAGACTAAACAACAGATGCTAACACAGCAGAGACAACAGCCGCAACAGAAGTCACTAAAGGTCAGAAATTGGTTTTACAGTATCCTTTACACTGCATAGACTTTGGTGTCAGATTTACTCATTATGCCAGTTCGGTAGTTAGGGACGCTCCCGAACAGTGGTCTGGTCAGATTTAACAGTTAATAGAATATAACAATATAACAATTTAAAGAATTGCACCGTCAAGGTTGAAAGCACTTAATTGGAAGTCACTTTGGATAAAAGCACCAGCTAAATGACATGGAATTTAATGTAATAACAAGCTCAGCTGGCCAGCATTGAATTAGTTTAACCTGATTTTTTGTTTGTTTTTTAAAAAAAGTTATTGTGTTGTTTTTTTTTACAGATATCTCAAGCGTCCTTCAACCAGCAGTCAGGCTTAGGCCCCACTTTCCAACAGGATCTCCCCAATAGCAACTCCACTCCAACTCTGGTCACCGAGAGCAGCGGCAACCACTTCCTGATTGCACTGACCAGTCACATGACTGAGAAGCAAAGAACTGATGCACCTGGGAGCAAAGGAACCAATCAAATTGCACTGCAGGTACATTACTCAGTTTTAGCAATCTACTTCAAAATATATACAAATGAATTAATTAGTACCTCTTCCAAAAAGGGTATGCTTTTTTAGCTTTATTTACCTTAACTGAACAGATTCAGAGTCATTGGAATGGTTAAATGACTTTTTCGGGTTGAATGGTTTTTCTGGCTTCACCCTAGCACCTGTGAGTGGAAAAACCATCCTTGCAACTTTGGGCCAGCGAGGTGCTGGCCTCAGCGCCATGCAGTATTGTTTGATATTAGGTCTTGTGATGTAAAGAATTGCTTCACGGCACTGCACACATAGACCTACACACAGGAACCGACTAGCTATAAGAACAAGGTAGCGATGGGAGTTTTTCACACTATCGTCATGGTTGAGCCGGCAAAAAATAAGAAGAAGGCATTGTCGTAAGAACAGAGAAAGAGGAAGCGGCAGACTGACCGAGCGAGGAGTCAGACACAAGTAAACATAGCAGCTGCTAAATATCTATTCCAAAGCTGTGGGGGGGGGCTCTATAGAGAAACCTGCAAGGAAAAAGCAAGAAAACCGCAAAGAAATGGCCAAAACTGCATAGTGCCCCCAATTGTCCCTCTAGTTTGTAGTGCCTCGGAATGTGTTTATGACAATGTCATTTGTATGCTTGATGGTACAGAAGTATAACAGATCAAACAATTAGCAGTACACAATCTTAAAACATGTTAGCATGTGTGAATGCAAAGACTGATTCATAAAAAAGCTATTTTTTGTTGATGTACTCTTTATATTATTATTATTAGTAGTATTATTATATTCAGCACTTACTTTTTAATACTAATACTAACAACATTGTTTACATTCATTATTTTCAGTCTACTCCCGCCAAGCTCCCCGGCCACAACCCCATTCAGCTGCCTAAAGCGGATAATCTGACCAAACAAAGCATGCACGTGGGATTTTTGAAACAAGATACAAAGGTGAGATTTAAAGCAAGATATTGGTTATGTGAATTTTCAAAAGTACTCAAAAGTAGCTGAAGTATGGTTTTAAAACAGGAAAAGATTTAAAATTGTCATATATTTAATAAATGGAACAATGGGAGTCTTGTTGTGCCATAGACTGTTAACTCAGGTTAACTGGCTTTTTAAAATGTCTTGATGGAGCATTTCCACCACCACAAATAATAACTCAACAGCAGTGATGTTAAATCATCTCTTTTTACACATTTCATGGCCCCTCATCCTACTACATACACAACTCATTGTCAGACAAGCCCAGGAGCCTTTGTCACTGGAGCACTAACAGACCAGTGTCTGTTAATGCTCCATAAAGAGAGAGTGAAACATGATAGTGAAAGAGAACTGCTCCAGTGAGTGCAATAGCGGTGGAAATTAATGATGTATGCTGTCTGACACAGTGGCAGCAGTCTTTGATAAGAGTGTCTGACACTAGCCCGATGCTGATGACTATTGCTTGGCTAATTACACTAATGACATCGTCCATTAATATGATCTACGTTGTTAACAGAGCAGGAACAAAAAACTCCATTGCATCTTGACTAATTGAGATGTACAGTATCTCTCGGCGAGGGCAGGTGTGCTGGAAAGTGTCAAGATTTGGTGGAACATGCTGATTGCTGGTATCAGCCGTCTTACCTGATCGTTGTACCGCTTTTATCACACTCTTAGAAAGGAATCATTCGTGATTTCAGATTTACCAGTGGTGGAATGTAATTTAATACATGTACATTTAATCAAGTACTTTTACTTACAGTAAAAATTTGAGGTAGTTGTACTTTACTTGAGTCTTTTCTTTTCATGCCACCTTCTACTTCTACTGCACTGTTTTTCAGTAGGACATATTGTACTGTTTACCTCATTACATTCACCTGGCAGCTTAAGTTACTAGTTACTTTATACCAATTAAGATTTTTGCACACAAAACACATGTAGTTTTTAAAATAGGTTTAATTATAAATAAAACCACCCATCAATATAAAGGCCAAGTCCAGCTGAAATGGTTAGCCAATTCACAGAACTGTTTTGATTGTTTTTAAAATGTGATGATTTTTCTGCTTTGAGTACTTTTACTTTTAATACTTTTAAGTACACTTTCCTGATGATACTTACATACTTTTACTCAAGTAACATTTTCAATGCAGGGATTTTACTTGTAATGGAGTATTTTTATAGTGTGGCTTTAGTGCTTGATTGGAATATGTTTTACACCACTTGATGTTACTGAAAAAAGTACCGTTGCCTGGGAATACTGTTCCCCCTGTAAGGAGAACTTATCTTTCCATTCTTTGCAATGATTTGAAGCCACAGAACGGAGACTTCAGGTATCTGGAGAGCAGCCTCAGCAGGACATTGCTCAGTGTTTATCAGCGCCTCCCAGTCTGCAGCCTTTCTTCAACGACCAGGAGACCGCTCCGTCCAGGAACGACACCGCATCACCTTTCTCTCAAACTGTAAATAATCTCCAGATGGCATGGGTTATCTTTACATTTCTTTGGATCACCCAGTCACATTGTAAAGGATTTTGTGATAACTTTGGATGCACAAAAATCTAACTTCTTTCACATCCAACTGGCTTTCATTTCATTCTCCTCTCCTCTAGGAGTTGTGCCCTAGTCTGGATGTCTTGTTTAGTCCTCTGTCTCCAGCTTCCATTAAGACAGCGGCCTCATCGCCTGATAACAAAGTATGACGCTTTGCATGTCAGATTGTGTTATTGCGCAAAAAATGTTCATAATCCAAAATATTTTCATTCTTACTAGATTTTGCTAACCTATACTAAGCTAAGCTGCGTTGCTCTGCATTCTGGTCTGATATGTTGTTTTGCATTGCATCATTTCACGTTTCACATCAGCGCTCGTGTCACAGTGTCGTGTGCTATGTGAACTTTACACACAGTTTTGAAGGGTAATGTGTTGTTCCCTCTGTGTGTGTGTGTGTGTCCGTCCTCAGGATACAGAGCATGACGATGATTTTATTGACATCATTTTGCAGACAGGAGGTAAGATGCCATAACATTGTCTGATATGTTTGTTGTGTAATAACTTTTCTATATTTACATTCACTCAGCAGTTTGATGATTATATTGTTGGGAGTGAGCGCCCAACCAAATGTTTGATTTTGGAAATTTTGTGGATTTTTTTACTTCAGATACGTCAACCTCGTTTAAACCAGTATTGGACCCTTCTCTGGATCATCTAGATCCACACTCTTCTCCCCCTGCCTCACCGCTTCAGCTGTTGCTATCACCCCCCGTCCCACCCAGCTGTGACACCCCACAATTGGCCTCCTCAATGCAGTCTGAGCGTCAGGCTCTGGCCAACACCATGGAAGAAAACAAACACCTCGGTAGCGCTGGGAGTGGACGCCTGGAAGACTTTCTGGAAAGCACCACCGGTAAGCCTCTCCTGGGGGTGGAGCCTGGAGGCCTGTTGATGTTGATTGATGACCTCCACAGTCAAATGCTGTGCACCCCCAGCATCCTGGACCATCCTTTGTCTCCCATGGATACCTTCGGCATGGCAGGGGATGGGGAGCAAGGGCTAGACGGTATGGATTGGTTGGACCTCACCATGGGAGGAGATAGGGGAGAGGATACCTCCTCACTGGCCCCACTGTGCCCCCAAACACCCCATAGTGTCTTTTCCATGGACTTCCTGGACAGTCTTGACCTGCAGATACACTTGGACTCCGTCCTATAGATTATAGCAGTCAGGGAAACAAATATGAGGGCTCAGTCACACGCATGCACAAAAACAATGTTTTGCGGACGGGAACATGCGTCTAATGTTACATGTAATTGATTGATGAGGCTTTAGTATCTGATTAAAGCACTCCTTCTGTATCTTCTCACACACTGGTGTATGGAATCTCCATGCACTTTGACCTTTATTTATTTTATTTACACACTGGTGTATTGATTTTTGTACATACACGTATTAGGCAGGTCCTACATCTTTTTGTGCTGCTTTAGAACCTTAGTTTCCTTTTGTAGTAAAGATAATCAGTAGTTTACCACCACTACGGCTAATCAACAAACAAAGTTTAGGTGAAAGATGGGAGTAGAGATATCCACTCACATCTCTCAGATTCATGGCCATTATTTTTGAAAGATGCACTTCGAGGTGACACTCAGAATCTCGTGTGTTTTTCATATCAATTCTTGGCAGTTAGTGTCCTCGCTTTAGACATCATGTTGGTTCTTGTAGGTTACAGCACTGGCAGTATTACTACAGTTGGTATTCTATTTAGTATTAAGAAAACTGGCATTACAAACATACATACAGCAGGCCCAGACTACTCCTTTCCTTTCATTAAAATGTTCTCCAATGATAGTCAATTGGTAGAGAAGTACATCTTGTTTTTAAAATGTCTTGACAGTTTCCTTGTGCCATGTGTCTGAATCTCATATCTGCCAGTACTGCCAAGGTTGCTACTCACTAATTGAAAACGAAGAGGTTTTTAATTCCCAGTCAAACTCTTGACATACAATGTTAGATTCATGCAGATAATGATAATGAAATAATGGTCCAATTTATTTGGGACAAAGAGTTGACATAGAATTGCTCTTTAATATTTATGCATATTCAGAACGTTGTGTGTTCAAGGATAGCATTGCACTTTGACTACGTCACATGTGAAGCCGAGTGTCTTAATGTGTTATTTTACATAATGGGACTTTAATGTCTTTGGTTGGACTTCTTCTGAATGTAAACATGGGAGTAATGTTTGGGTGTTATTGATGTAAGCTCACAATGCGTCATGTCTACATACAATATGGTACCAACATGTGTTTGTGGTAACTTTGGAACATGAAGGGAAAAAAACTCCTGCACAATTTCCTTCTTCATGAGGATTTTTGTAATAATTTGGTTGTGGCTCTTAACGGTGATATTTGGTGGTCCTGTACTGTATCAGTACTTTTTTTTGTCAATGGGGATTTACTTATGTCCTTTTCCTCTTTGAGATTTTTACAGTGCCGTAATATACCAATATAGACACTGAAAATGTATTGTACAATGCATTTAGTTTTAATCTGTGGAACACAGATTTGTGTGTACTGTGACTATTTCTGACTAAATATCTGTATTGTGAATCCAAACCTCTCTTGAGAAAAACATCAACGACTTACTGCAAACAAACACAAGTTTATTTCACAAATTCTTTTGAATTTATCCTTTTACACTTTTATGCATTTTTCACATAGACTGCAGATAAAGATGGACGGCGTGTCTCCACTTATATTTTTGCTGAAGTGAAGCCAAAATCTCTCGTACACAGCCGCTGCCATCTTGCAATTTTGGAGCCCGAGTCGGCACAATAGTGATTGGACGGAGCCGTGGTATCAAAGTCCCGCCCATACTCCAACCAATCGGGAGTCAATCCCAGCTATCAATCATGATGTTTTACCTCGTTTTTTATAGCATCAAATAACTTATTAAAATCAACCTTATCAGAAGACGGATCCCCTGAATAAACAATGCGATCAGAACTACCTTACATCAAACAATCTTTGACGTGTAGTTTGGTTTCATGTCCCATATACGAACGTGGAGGGGGCGTGGTTTATGACCTATACTGCAGCCAGCCACCAGGGGGCAATCTAGATGTTTTGGCTTCACTTTTGGGAAGCTGTCAACAGAGACGGTTTTGGACCGAGATTCCCCAACTCAGAGTAGTTTACTGTGTCTGTGTCACGTAGGCTCTGCCACGGCCACGCCTCTTTAGGAGACTAGCAGCAGGTCTGAGTGCTTTGATACCAATGGGAGAAGGGAACACAGATTATGAGCCGTTCGGTCGCCCCAAAGTCACCAAAGTAGATATTGCATCCATTTCTCACAAGCCACATATCTCCAGAACATTCTGACACTAAAATGGCATTTTTCAGACGGACACATCAGGACAAATGAACTTTGTCTGAGAACTGTTTCTGTCTCAGAACAAAACTTTCGCGAGATCTGGCAACACAGAGAAGCTAACGTTTGTGAACGCCTTAACAAAGCTAATCTCCGTGATGCTAAATATGTCTTTTAGCTATGTAAATATATAAAGTTAGCAAAAGAATCTATTAATAAATTATTTAAATATAACTTTTCAGAGACAGGAAGTGTGTACCATTTCATACCATTGACGCTGTTTGAAATCTTTATTATAAAAGATCTTTGCTGTCAAGCCGTCCATCTTTATAAACAATCTATGATTTGTTACCACAGACTAACTAAACCATACTTCAGGTTTTAATGTGTATCCCTTTTTATTGTGTTTTCTAGCTTTGCTGTTACAGTCCAGCTGATTAAAGAATAGGTACACACATTTGCAAGTCTATCTTAGTTCACTCCCAAATGCGCTTTCAGTGACGTGAAGATGTGAACCTATCCTTTAAAGGACTGAACGGAGGGACTTTAAGGGAGTCTTCAGTAAATAGTCAGGTATCGTCTGCCAGACCTCGGCTAAATACTGCAACCTCTGTTATTTTATTTTATTTTATTTATTATGGTTTATATACTAATCACATCTGTGATACACTCACCTCTTATGTTGACATTCTTTAAGGATTTTAAGTGCCTGGCGCGATGTATCAAACACACTTCAACTCTGTCAAACATATGAGGATTGTGTTATTTCTGTAAGTGTTGAGGAGCCTCACGTAAATGATTGTAAAAGCATTAGGAAAAAGTCATTGGACGTGTTTTTTGTTTGAGCCATTTGTACACTTTCAATTGTATTTTTTTCTAAAAACAAAAGGAGGATTTGTTAATAAAAGAAAATGTATTTAAGTCTGGTGTTAGTGTAAATTCTGATTATTTCAATAATGAGACAAACATGGCTGGTATAGGAAACAACAGCAAGCAGCCAGTTTGCAGCGGAGACTCCAGGAAATTACTGGTCCCAGCCAAGAAATAGAAAAGCAAATAATCATTTTTACACTTCAGTATTTATTAGGGAGCTTTAGAGATGCAGATTGGGTGATTTTGATACCAATGGACATGCTACCTGATACCCCCTGTTTCCTGTATTTATGCTAAGCTAAGCTAACCAGCTGCTGGCTTCATATTTACTGAGAGTTGTGTCAATCGTCTCATCTTAATCTTGGTTAGAGAGAAAATAAGCATATTTCCTAAAATGTCACTCTAAACTGGATCCCAAACAGTGAGTAAGGTAATTGTTGATAGGAAAATGGCATTTTCGTACAAATGTACACAACAATATATTTGTTAATTCCATATACATCTTGGTCAGACAGCATATCATTTGTCCATGAGGCCTTTGAATGTTCATTCTGTGATGTAAGAAAATGAATGACATTGAACTACCGAGCTGAACATAATAGCATGCCCATATCCACAGTTATGTTTATCTTCACACTCAAAACCTCGCTTATAGTCTCGGAAGATGCCTAAAATTACAGACATAGAAACAACAAGCAAGCTCAAACCACCGTAAGCCTAGTAAGAGCGAGCGATGCAACACCAGCTTCATGCTATCGCTGAAGAACCATACACACCTACACAAGCCTCCATCACACAGACACACACATACCAGGGCAGTTAGAATGTGTGTGTTTTTAAAAAATCAAAAGAGTGTGCAGAAGTAGCATACACATCACACACACATATCCTTGCCAGACCAGGATATGGGTGGGCATGTGAGATAGGCGGATGATTGGCTGATAACAGCTCTCTAGCTACTAATGGAGGGGAGCAAAGGATGCCAGGCTAGCATCTACTACACAGTGGGCTCCCCAAGCCTCCCACTGAAGCCCATAACAAAAGAGTGTGTGTGTGTGTGTGTGTGTGTGTTTGTGAGCGTGCGTGTGTGCGCGCGTGTGCGTGCGTGTAGAGCTGTTGGCCGTGCTGGTTGTTCTTCACCTCCATTTCACCTTCTTTTCCCCAATTTCCTTTCATTCACCCTCAAGCTTCTGCTAACAGACGCTAGCACTGAAGTGGTGTAGGTAGAAAAGCAGTTACATCTTAAATCCTAAGGATGTGTGTAGTTCAGGAATCATTACTTTTTTTAAAGGAAATTAATTGTAAAATGTAGAAATGTACTTTGTCATTATATTTCTGTTTGTAATATCTTCCCTGCAGTGCTCCGACTTGTTTACACTGACATTTCTGTTTATCAATTCTGATTCTGTAGTCTCTGTTGTTGATCATGATGCTTTTGATCACATTTCATGATCGTCATCAGTTGCAAAGTTTCCATATTTCTATTTTTATGAATGCTATAATGACTTGAGAATGTGATATGATCAAAATTTCCAGATTATCTACTTATTGAATCTTGTGGTGAGATCCCAATGCTATAGAGAACGATACATATAAACTTGTTTGGATCTGGCGCCACTATCAACAGGATGATGTTTTACAAATTTTCGGATTGCTGTAATTTGCAAAAAGGTCTGGGTCAAAATGATTACTTTAATTTACGTTAATGTTAGGGTAAAATTAATAACCACTTGGTTACAGTTAGAAATCAACCACAGTCATGCTTAAAATAATCCAACCTTGACCTCCAACTTCTATGGATGTTGTAACTCTATAATAATGTCTCTTGAATTCCTCCTTTGCTTCCGACAGACAAGAGTTATAACTGGTGAGATTCCAAGTCCACCTGAAAACTACATTTTCCTTGTTTGGTGATGACTAAGCCAATCCAACTGCTGATGTGAAAGTCCCTACTGTTACAAAACAGAAAGCTATGGTGTGGAGCTGATGTAATTCTTGATGAGATGTGACAGTCCTTTGAAAGCTCAGATAATTTTAGACCAAACGTCATGACATCTCCACAGTGGATCAGAGAGTGAAATTAATTTGTGGTCAAGCGGGGTGAGGTAAATCTGCCTACTGAATCCTTTCATACTGTACAACAAGTATTCTTAGTAAGATCCGCAATGCAAAGCAGTCTCACTCCAGATGAAAACCAGCTGTGATGACATGTTCATACTAAACACACACACACACACAACACACACACACAGCCCGAGCTGCAGACTAAAAGTGCTGACAGCCGCCTTCAGATACACATGCAGATAACTAAAACATGGCTGAAAGCACACAAGCACAGACAAACTATAAAATGTGTATTCTTGTATTTATTGTTATTGATATAGATTAAGGGTAAGGCTTAAAAAACTTTCAGTGAGTACACAATTTAGGGTGTCATAATAAAGGGAGCAATAATGCACTGTGGTCATAAAGAAGAATAGCTGATTCATTGTGTTTTAATGAATCAGTTATTAAATGGGTCTGGTTTCCACCCACTGGCCACCTGTTTCACCTTAGCTCCATAGAGCCACAGGGAGGCAATCAGAGCATACAGGAATTACATGAATGTGACGCCTATATTGAGGCAATAAACTGCAAAAGTGAAATATAACTGCAGAGGTAATGGGGGGAAAAACAAAAAAAAAGTTGTGTGGCTACTGATCTGTCCACACCTCCCATCCAGCATTTCAAGTGCATCCCTTACAATTAGGCCTGGCTGTGTCTTAATTAGCTTCACCACAAGGGGCGGCTGTGGCTCAGGGGTAGAGCGGTCGCCTGCCCCCTAATCCCTGGCCCTGCAGTCCCATGTCAAAGTGTCCTTGGGCAAGACACTGAACCACAAGTTGCCCCCGATGCTGCGCCTTCGCAGTGTGTGTGTGAATATTTATCTGATGAGCAGGTGGCACCTTGTACGGCAGCCTCAGCCACAGTGTATGAATGTGTGTGAATGGTGAATGGTTCCTGTACAATGTAAAAGCGATTTGAGTAGTCGTTAAGACAAAAAAAAGCGCTATGTAAGAACAGTCCATTTACACATCTGTCTGGCATTTTTTGATTGGTCAAATTATTGTGGCATTCGAAAGTCTGCTATTTGTAAATCACCCTGTTGGGATTTAATTCACAATAATGACCCACTCACTCTACATTATCTCTAACTTAAACTAGCTACGTCAGCAGTCAGTATAAATGCATCTATGTGCTATTTACAGAAATTCTGCATGCCAGTAGGCTGACATCACCATTAGTGAAGACACAACGATGCAACAACAATAAATCCTATGGTATAACCTCTACCCCCCCCCTGCAACACAGATACAACTGACTAATAAATGTAATGAAGCTGGAGGAAGTGCTAATATCACGTCAATTCAAAGTAACACAAAGGGAACAAAGGAAATTGTGATAGAAAAGTGAGAGCTAAGTAAGTGAGAAAGGCAGAGAGGGGGAGGGGTGTGTGATGTGCTTGTGAGTAGGAACATTTCAGCTCCACCTGGAACAGAGTTTGACGGTGAAGAAATATGAGAGCAGGAGAGACTAGAGGGAGAGAGAGAAGACAGAGAGGTTAGAAGCAAAAGAGTGGAGAACAGAAATAGCTGCAGACCATTATCATTACCTCTACCTGTCTGGCTGTCGCACTTCTAATTACTTCTGCCACATCGCTCCCAATAGCACACAATGAGATGTGTGTGAATGTGTTTGTCCGCGTGTAGATGTATTTGAGTACAGGATATATATTCATGTACAGGATATGTTTTTTCCTGTAGTATATGTGAGTGAGTGAGTGAGTGAGTGAGTGAGTGTGGAGATTATACCTTTCCTGTTAACCACCTGGAGAGAGACAGCCTGGTGAGAGCAGCTTAAGGAGAATTTAATCCTTGCCGTAATGTGATAGCAGCATTTTCTGCGAAACTACCCTCATTACTAAACTGTTGAGCCTTGGTGTTTGTGTGTGTATATGTATATGTGTGGGTCTGTGTGTTTGTTTTACACACACACACACACACACACCACCCTCAAAAGCAGACATTCATTCAGCAGGAGGACGCAGTAAGTGTGACTTCATGTGTCGTCTTAAGCACACATGCGAACAGCCAATGTAGGTCAGGCGTATTGCAAACTGAGTCCCTGACTGTTCTCTGACTTATGCTAGAAACCAAATGCTACCAGGGGGATTATAGAGCGACAGTGGCAGTCCACCCACACACACAAAACTCACACATGTGCGCAAGCCATCAGACAGACACATAAAAGGCCATTGGAATCTAGGTCAGCCATGTGGTGGAGCCAGTTTACACAAAACACATTACCGGCCAAAAAACTACAGGTATGAAGATGACTTATATGTTTCATACAAGTGTGAAAAAAAAAAAACTTGAAAAACTTTCAATCCTGTATGTATGAGATGCACTGTCCTCTGGAATGTCTCCACGTCCGTGCCATCAATCTCTCTTTATGGCTCCGTGTGTAAACTGCAGAGGCAGCATCATGTGGCCCCTGACAGCTTCCATACTTTCTCCCTCTGCTCAACAAAACTGCTGAACCTTTGCCAGAGAGAGAGAGAGAGAGTCGGGCAGATCTGCATCCAGGGTTCCCATCTGTTTATGGTGATCCCGTTTGTCTTGTCAGGTTCTCTGTCAGGTTTATATGTTTGATCTCATAACTCAGTGTGTCCATCTGCCTGTATTTATGTCAATACGCCTTTGGCTGCAGTGTGTCTCTCTGTGTTGAAAATATCACTGGCCTAGGTAGATACCCAATATGATGTCTGACTGCATCTCTTGTTTGGATTTTGTTTAGGCCCCTTCACTTTGATGCTGCAGTAGGCGAGTCAGTTCCCAGAAATCTTGTCAGTACAGTACAGTACATTGTAAAATGAGGAGCAGCACACAATCCTACAATTTAGTAGCCTGACAAACTTCCAGCAAATTTGAGATTTGCTCTGCAAGTCTGTCTGGCCAAGAGCCCATTCAAGCCCATTTCCAATTTTGCAAATGGAGGCACCAATCACAACCCTTGAGGCGGGCTTTACACAATGCCGATAGCGCAGCGATGTTGAAGCATATTTTGTACATGCTCTGATTGGATTGAGGTCTGTCCAATAGCACCTTGCCCAGACCCACTTTCAGTTACAGCTGAGAAGGGACTGGTTTCAACCAGGATAATAAATTAGCTATCTGGGATGCTGTGGGCTACAGCAGAATGTGAACAATCACAGTATTCATTTTGTAACCCTGGTTTCCTGTCTGAATAATTCTTGAGATTTGTTCTCAGTCCCAACAGGATCAGATTGTAGCTTTTTGTAGCTTTCTCACTCAAAACTCCAGGGTAGGTGTGCTCTACTGCTCAAGATCTTGTTACAAACTTTACTTGAGAAAAAAACAAGCTGTGGAATAGCAAATTGTGTGCAACAAAGATTTTTTTATTCAACAGCTGATGTTTCTGCAACAATATGCCTTCTTCGGAGCTTCAGTTTAGGTGACCTTGGGCTGCGAAGCCAAGTGGAAAGTCAACGCAGTGCTCAAGACTATCATGACCAACAACAATATACAAGTAGTATATGAACAGAAATTAATTTCAAATGATTACATTAATACAGTACTAATACAATAATGAATGGCTACAACATGAACACGTTTTAAGAAACTTCTGCTCGTTTTCAGCCCGAAAGTGGATCATCTGGTGTGTCCTCCTGCGTCCCTGTGGGATACAGGACGGTATATGTAAAGCACGTAGCGACGTCTCTAAACCAAGTAGTGTTGTGCACTGATATCAAAAAAAATACTCTGCTACCCCTCGATCAAAATGAGTATTGGGACAGCCCTTAGTCTTGCGTGAACGTGCAAAACCTAGGGGAAGGGGTAAGGGGTGGGGGTAAGATAGAGAAATGAGATTCAGCCTATGACTCGCCCAGCTGCCTGGGAGAGCACAGCCGTAACTGTGGAAATAATGGCCTTTCTGCTCTGTGGGCTTTTGGTGTGGAAGCCCTGACAGGGGGTCAGACTACAGCAAGCATTCAGCTAGTCCTATACTGTGTGGACCTGTTAGTGGCTGCTTTGAGAGCTAGTTTGAATTAATGTATGGTCAAATTTGAATTAGTCAATTTCATTCCAAGGACCAGTGACCATTTTCTTTTGATTATAGAATAATGTGCAAATGGGAACAAAACAAACACACATCAGATCTATAGTGCAACCATTTGTGTTCTTCTTTGTGCGAGCCCCACTTTGGGATCCATGATGGTAGGAAATGTGTATTTTAATACAGAAATCCTGTTTTTAATAAATTGGGGCAACCCCACACTTTATTAGATTGTGCACATATGCAGTTCTTGTTACGCTGAGAACAGAAATACTCAAATGCAAGGCTCAAAGGAATGCAAATGGATTTACTGACTGATAGGAGAGAGAAAGTGGGAAGGCGGACGCCAGGGACAGGGACAGTGACGTGGAAGCTTGGGGAGTCTCGAGGGTGCAGATACTCGGGGGAGCGTGGGAGAGCCTGGAGCGTGGAGCCGAGGAGAAGACACTGGAGCTGGGAGTGGAGACGGAGACAGGCTGAAGCAGGGTGCCGTGGAAGGGGGACCCAGTTCTCCTGCTCCCTTTCTTCATTTTTTTGAGATTTGTTAAAGCCATAGTATTCTCCCCACCCTACATCATCAGGTGAGAGTTGTGAGATGTATGACTGATGCAGGTGTCCTGACCTGCCTTTTTTTAAGTATAACACTTGGCGCCCAAGCAGGAGAAGGACTGGAAAATAGGGTGGAAAACAAACATCTTCACTGTTTCCACAGAGCCTGACTGCACACAGAAGCCAAACCGCATTATGATAAGAGTTTCTGTTTTACCCTCAGTCTGCCCACACTCTCTGAAAACCCTCCGGCATAATCAATGAGTCAGTTACTTTCCCCTGTATTCTCAGTCAAGCATATTAAGAGGTATTTGTGATATTCCCAAGGAGTGAAGATCAAGGCTCCAAGCTTATCCACCTCCTGTTCGGCAACCGCACATTTCCCATGACATTGGGTAGAAGGTAGAGTTTAAATCTTATTATTCTCTCTCTGATCCCTTCTTTCTCTTACAAGACAACGTCTTATGTCCTATCTACCGTACAGCTAGTTGTCTAACTACTATTGATGTTGTTAGTAAAGCTGTTTTCCCCCTTGCAAACAGGCATGTATTAAAACTGCATATATGTACAGTATAGTATGTGAAGCCAGTCCAACCTTTTCTCTCTTTCTATCTTTATGTGTATGAGTGTTAGCTGATACCAAATGGAGTGTGGGTTGTATATACTTATAGTATACTTTGAGAAGCATGCAATATTGAATTTTACCAATACACTAGTAAATGTATTCATTATGTCTTCACTCATTATACTGTATGTCCATCGTCCTCTCAGGTGAAGGGAGAGGAAAAGGTTGAGTAGCAAGGGAATGAAGTCAGCTTCACACACACACACACACACACAAATGTATACACACCGGGGGGAGCACACTCACACTTTGCGCAATTACTGTACATAGAAATGCGCGCACACTAATATTTCAATATCTAGGCTCCAGACACTTTGTATCTTATGTCCCTTGATCTTTCTCTTATTCTCTCTTCCTTACTCTTATCCTCCCTCGCTCCCTCAACCATTCACATTTCAGACATCCTCTTCATCCTTACCTTTGCTTGTCTCACTGCATCTCATCCTGTCTGCACATTTCAACCTGTTTCCACACATGGGCCACAGACGATACTGCTACAGAAAGCGCTGCTTAAAGGTTAGGGGCTGTGACTGAACAATCAAAACACAACGCACACCTCACCACTGCTTGCAGCTTTGAACTTTCATTCTCTGCTCTCTCTTACTTGCCACTGACACTGTCTGATGTAAAGGCCGGTTAAGTGTTGCAGAGTGTAACATATGTTATGCACAAAAGCAGTTTCACAGTGTAATGAGTGATTACAGATCTGTGCTCATGTATAAATACATATCAATAATATCCTGCAGAGTGAGACCACATGTTCAAATCTTTCATGTTATCCGTGGTGAGATGGTTTTTTTCCCTTTAAAACAGTAAAGCCTACTGCAACAATTTACCACTGCACTCCTCTAACATTGGATGGACAGTAAAAAGAAAAGCATAGAAATCGTCGCAGCAGAACCAAAGATATTGTCTTTTTGTATTCCACACATTCTTCAACTTTGTAAACACCTGGTGCTTACATTAACAGTATAAATTAAATTAATTAAATTAAATTAAATTAATCTCACCAGACATCCAAGATCCCCCAGTCGGAGCTGGTTGATGTGGCTCGGGAAAGGGAAGTTTGGGGTCCCATACTGGAGCTGCTGCCCCCGCGACCCGACTCCGGATAAGTGGATGAAGATGGATGGATGGATGGACATCCAAAAAAGGCAGATTACCGTATGCAACACTTGCAACGATGCATCTGTAACTTATTCTCTTATGTAAATAGTATAATTTTCAAAACATTCATCGTGACTATATGACCTCCCGGTAACGCTAACTCTTTAATACAGTGGATAATACAGCACCTTAAAGAAGACTTTTACGACAGCAGGAGCGGTAAAACCCACTACTGCTTTTGTCCAGAGCGGCCGCTAGAATCAACACAAACTGAAAGTTACATATAACCACATTAAGTAAGTTTTCCTGATGAGACTTGCATACTTTTACTTGAGTAAGATATTCAATGCAATGAGTATTTTTTTATTGTGTGGCATCAATTCTTAATTACTCGAGTAAAGACTCTGCATAGCTCTTCCACCGCTGTACTGTTGTAGCTGGTTGAAGTGGAGCTAATTTGAACTGTTGGGAAGTTTAATTGACAACCAGGGGCGTCGGACTGGGAGGAAAAAGGGGACTGAGTACCCAGGGCCCATGTGAGGAGGGCTCAAAAAGATGCTAGAATGAATAGCTGTGGATGCGGGGAGGGGCTCATACAAAATGTTTTTCTACACGGCCCAGAATTTTGTGCTATGCCCCTGTTCACAACAACCCATCATATTTTATAAATCATCATTTTTGACTAAAATCGTAACCTGCAAAATTCTCACAATCATTTTTTTCCCCTCAGTCGGCCCCGAGGGACCCTGTTCACCGGATCTGTCAATAGCTGTCCAATAAATGTGGAGTGACAATTACAATATTTCCCTCTCCAAAAGCTGCAGTATATCCCCCTGCAGTACCAAGTCACTACTAGAGGATTCACTCATTTATATATCATTATCTCTCATTATCTCTCTCCTATACTGTGTTTTCAGCTCACAACCTCATACTCTCTCAATCCCCTTCTTTCACTCTCTCTTTTGAAAAAAAACCCCCACCTTTTCTCAGTTCACAGCTAACACATGAAGAGTCCAACACTTTCCCAACAGCAAGATGAATGGATCTTATAAAGAGGTGAAATAGTACAAAGAAGAAAATGGGTACAAGTTGCAGTGATTAGAGAGAAGAAGAAGAAGAAGAAGAAGAAGAAGAAGAAGAAGAAGAAGAAGAAAAAAGAAAAACATTAACAATTGACATAACTCTTTTTAAGGCTACATCTTTCCCCTTCATTAAAAGAAACGTTGAAGACGTATGCAAATACAGATCAAAGCTTTTCGCTGCACAAACCACAGGTGGTTTTGTATGAGATTATACTTAAAATGTTGCTGACACTGAAACATTTCCAAAGCACTGTTTTTTACTACACTGGATCCGTATGACAGCTTGGATAGGTTTGCAAGTCTTCTTCTATGTCTGCATCAGTTCTGAAACTGTCCGACTACAATAAATATGTTCTTTTATTAAGCACAAATGTAGGTGATGTGTTAACAGATAGGGTGTAAGCTATTTAAATCCTTTTTGTTAGAGATAAGACAGAATACAGTCAGTGCTGGGAAAGAACAGTTGGTTTGAGGAGGGTAAGAGCTGTAGCAGGGCCAGTATTGTCCCGCTTGTTCATATCGGCGGTAGCGCTGATAATCACTTATCAGGAAATTGAGTTATTGTTGAGAGATGGAAATGAGAGAGAATCAACTAATTAGAGACCGGGAAATGTGAGGTTATTCTGTACGTACAGAGACCTCTTGTACACACATACGCAGCAACTGACCTTTTTGAGCTTTGTTAATTCTAGGACACAGAGGAAAACACTGTGGTGGGGCTCAAAGTGCACAACGGATATCCTATGCTTAATGTCCAGGAGTTTGATGTATTTCTATTTTTTTTTACATTTAAAGACAGTAGCTTTCTACCATGAACAGAAGCATGTTCACAGAGAATCCTGTTTCCAGACCTGTCTCCTGGAAATTACATTTATATAACTAATTGTCAACAGCAAACATGCTTTGACGGAAATGTTATGCCGACTGTTGTTTGGCCATCTCAAAAAACTTCCAACATTATTCAACTTTTGTACGGTAATGTTGTAGACTGGTCTTACCAGACTCTGGTGCATTTCATTTGTACAGAGATTTGTACAAATTTGTACATTTGTTCATTTGTACAAGTGTTAACTTCCTTGAAGGTGGGTACTCTGTTGAACTTTAAAACTATTGGATCTGCCCAGAACCGCTCTGGATCCGCCTTAACCAATCGCTAATGTTTGGTCGTGATGTTGGCTTAGCATCGCTAGTGTTAGCCTTAGCCACTCCTTCACCGCTAACGGAGTGAGCTGGAAAATCAAATTTTTCCCGAACCCGTGGGGAGGAGGGCCACAACATTATGGCCACCAACAAAACTCAGCAAAGATTGTTCTTGCTCGGGCTTTAACTTCTGGATATTCGGCAGCGTTGCCACAACAGACCGAATGGCTTTGCTTGCATCTTTCTCCGCCGCCATTATGGAACTACAACTCATAATAGAGCACAACCTCAACGTCCTCGTTCTTAGCCACGCCCTATGTTCGCTGATTGGACCGGTAAAGAAAACCCAACACTATACTGCAAACCCAGACATATGTATGTAGTACTGAAGGAAAATGAAAATTGAGCGGAAGTGCGTAGGAGAGCAGAGCCAGGCTAGTTGTTGTATGTTGAGGCACAGGCAGCACTACGTGTATTTTTTAAATTAACATTAAAATGAAACTTGAGATTTTAAAGAATCCAAAAACTAATCCCATGAAAAGACTAAAACTAATAATGAGTGAAGTATAAGCCAAAGCATGATATAGTATGTAACTAGCCATGGAGCTCCTTTGTTCAAAGGCCATTAACAAGACAGAGTCTGGAGTCGTGCTATAGTTTAACACTGTACACACAGAGTGGTGCTTTGAGCTAAATGTTAAACACAAACTACATCTGAGGCTGATTGAGATGTTGAGAGGTTGTACACCAAAATACTGGACCAATTTAAGTTTGGAAGTGATTGGGTGCTATGTCAAGCTAATGGTGGCACCACTGGTGTGGCTTAAAACACGAGTGAGCCAAATGTTTGCACTTGGTGACATGTTATTACAATGAAAGATGTTGCGGTGTAGTTTGATTTGATTCAATCCCACGTGCACTGTCCTGCGGTAGGTACTTACCAGTGCACTACGGAAATAGTCTCCAAAGAATCCATTATTTATTCCTGCTTGTGTACCATTTGAGGAAATTATTTTTTTGTGGAAATTTTATAATTATTATGACAATTTAAATTGACATCTTACGGTAGGTAACCAATGGGCTTACTAATTTAAGCGCCACAGACTGGGGAAGTCAGTAAATACTGAAAGATTTGACTAGTGCATGTTGGTTTTGGTCTTTTGTTGCAAAAACACTATAGAATATCTGCTGTCTTATCCTTTAATTAAGACAAACATGTGCTGACCATAAAAATGAACTGTTATTATTTCTCAGTGCAATGTGGACATACTTTAGCCCCAATCGTGGCTCCAGCATTGTAAAGAAAGATGTATTCTTTGGTCTGTCTATTTAATAGAGATTTTCATGATTCTGACAGACTCTCTACATATACAGGAGCAGTGTGTACCTCCTTAGCACATAAGGTACAATAGGGACACTGGAAAGCCCCGGTGCAGTGCTGTCTGTATAGTTTGCCTGCACAGAATTGATTTCCAATACATGCGTCAGCAGAGTGGGGGAAGTGTGGCAGGCAGCATGCTGTTTAACCAGCAAGCACTGTGTCAGACCTACCACAGAAACGGACAGTGGAGCATGTCAGAGATGGGGTACAGTAGGAGTCTGTTCCTGTCCACCAAGGTACTGCCCCAGTGACAAGCCACACCCCTCCAGGTTTAAATTTAGCACATTATTTCTGACAGTAGGGCTGGCAGTGATTGCTGCAAATTGGAGCACACCAGTGTTTTGTTTTCTGTGGAGAAGTGTTTTGTCCCATGTGATTGCAGACAGTGTGTCTGTTCGGTTCTGATTTTGAGAATCATTATGAATGATAGCAGAAGATAATTTATGGGTTTATTCTCCAATTACCGCCTTGGATCGTCATCAGGGCTCATTGTTGCAGTTAAAGAAATATTTTTTAAGCCACTATTTTATTTTGCAGCCTTGCCTCAAATGCATTTTCCTATCTTTCTCTTTCTTTCCTCTTCTCTATCCTCCTGCTTGTTATCCTGATTACTGCCACAGCATCTAAATACTGGCCTGGACACTGCTGCTGTCATGCTGTAAATTAGGGAGGTCTGTGCCTAAGAGATGAAAGTGGACGATTAAACAGGATCTGTCAGCAAACTAAAGTATTCCACACATTTGACTAACATTTTTCTGACTAACATGAATTTACACGTGTGATGTTGCCATGAATGCACAACAAAAATACGTTTGTTTGCTACCATTTAGACGCTGGTTGAGAGATCTGTTGTGTTTAGGAGGCAGTTGGTATTGACAGATGGTTGAATGTTCTCTGCATGTCCTCAGTTTCTGTCATGCTCTGTTGACGGCATGAAAAGAATTTAAACTCTCCTGACAGGAAAGTAAATGACTAGCCTTATACCCTTGGATGTATTTCTAACAAATATATCACATTTCACTGGAGCCTGTCGAACCAAATGCCATAGCTGCTCATTTCGTAGTACAGAAGCTCCACAATGTTTGTTTGTGTTAATAAGACACTATGTTGTTGAGGCTCTTTCCTGCCATGTGGTAATTGGCTTGTAGACAAGAATGCTGTTATTCTAAAAGTAAGGGGGTAAATGTGATTTATTTATTTATTTTTTTCCTCCTTTCCATCATTTTTCTGATGCCTCCTCCCCGCCCTCTTGCACAGACCATCTCCTCTCATATAATCTTCTACTCTACAACAGTTGATGCAGCGCAGAGTGATTCTTCAGTGCAGGGTTGAACTTTAAAGGGCTCTAGAAGTTAATCCGTCTTCTGCAGCAATGCTTCATTAGCAAGTAAAAGAAGTGACTCCTGCAGACATACACTCTGTGGCTTCGTCATTCGACAAATCCTCCAAACCATCCGACATTATAGGTAGTTTCCCTTCAGTTCCTACGCTCTAAAACGACCTATGGGAGCGTTTCCTAAATTAGCACCCCTAGCGGTGGCAGGAAATACAATCCCCAGGAGTGTTTGTCCTCCTGATATCTGAAGCACAGTACATAACGGTCACAGTTTTTAAACCTGTCATTAACATTGTGAAATAGTTGCAGTTTGGTTAGGTCAAAAACTACTTGGTTATGTTTAGAAAGAGGTTTGGCTTAGAATCATCTGCTACATTACTTCACTTCTGGTTATGCACTTGACACAGAACATGACATAGTTACTTTTGTTTGTTTAGTAAAAAAACAAAACTTGCTGTTTACTTTTATTTTCAAATGGGACAGTAACTTCAGGTTTCTGGCTGAAAGTCCTATTTGTTTGACCCCATCCCCCCTCCCCCCCAACTTACCGCTCACATGGAATTTGGCTCTTATACTTTGTGATCTTACCAACTGCTTTGCTCCCATACAATTACTATGGCCACTAGATAGCACCGCCACTATAAACGTTAATATGAGTCTTAATTGCTGCCTGAACAAACAACTTCTGTTCAAGTTTATTAGGGCAGTTTTTTTTATGTAAAGCCATTTATTGTAATTCAATAAAAAAGGTTATCTAAAAGGGTAACTACCGTTCTTTCAACCTGGACCCTATTTTCCTATGTTTTTGTGTCTAAATAACTGATGGGAACAACAATCTTTGGTGCATTATTAACGAGATAGTTGCAGTCGGCAGCGGCGAAACAAGCTACAATGTAAGCTAATTGGGCAATTGTCCAGCTTATATACCTTCACAAAAGTGGTCATTTTGCCACTGACAGACTCAGATTGATATTGAGTGTTTGTTGACATTTATGAAAAGGATTCCTACAGTGATAGACCTTTAAAACCTCTTTGAGACCTCTGTGTTTAACCAGAAACGGCGTTGTAGTTGCTAGCGCTAAACCAACCAGACACCATTTAAAAAAAGCCACTTTTAGCATGTATAGAGCCAACATATTTTCACATATAAATTGGTAAACTGTATTTTTGTGATGGTTGGAAATATGGAAAGATGACCCAAAATGACTTTTCATAGTTTTTTCATACCTTAGTTGGTAGAGCGGGCCCCCATACATAAGGTTTACTTCTTGACGCAGCGGGCCAGGGTTCGACTCCGACCTGCGGCCCTTTGCTGCATGTCATTCCCCCTTTCTCTCCCCTTTCATGACCTCTGCTGCCATATCAAAATAAAGGCTGAAAATGCCCAAAAACAGTAGTTACCCTTTTAACAGAGCTGTAAAAAATATTGGTTACATTGTTGGAAATGTTTAGTAAATCAGGTTTATTATTGAGGTCATAGTTAAGGATATTGTGCTGGGCCTCGTGATATTGCTTTTTTTCCTTCCTATTTATATACACATAGGGAGGCTGAATATTAGAAACACCATAAAACATAAAATTGAATCAACACCTCTGCTTTATAGGCATTATAAAAGGGACTTTTATGGCAGAACAGTTGTATTGGATTGCATTACACTGTACAGGCGAATTGCTGCAGAGCTCTCGGTGTCCGGCAAAAATAGAAGCTGTGGATTGCCGGAGCTGGGACGGAGTCGGGATGCAGCTGTTCCGCGGTCAGTGGAAGCACACACATTGGCTTTAATAGAAACTTAATGTCTCCGCTGCAGTTCTGGAGCAGATCCGCAGCCGTTCGGCATCCGGTGAAATTTGGGGGTATGACTGCTGTGACTGTCGTTACTGTTACTTTAGTCACGTTACTGCCATGATACAAATGTCTACATTTAGGTCCACATTACTTAAAAGTGGTCCTTTTCCTCTCTGTTAGATGCTCAATGATTGCATGAAGGGCTTTTTTATGTATTTAAATTAAGTCATAAATGTTACAACCATTTGTTTCCGTGATACATTTTAAGAGAGATTGTAGTCTCAGCTGTGAGGGAAAAGGACTTTAAATTTGCATGCTTGTTGCAATTAACATTTTCATATTTCCTAACTTTTAACTGGAACAAGAGAAAATTGTAACGGCAAGGAATAAAGACTGAAGATCCATTTCATCAGCATATTCCTGTGCTCATACAAATGATAAGACAGACTGTCCTACTTACTGTTTTTAATTGGCTGCCTTTCATTTTTGCATGCGACTCATGTCACACTGCACTGAGACTTTTCCACACAACAGGCACAACACAAACATGCAGATGGAATGTGGCTGAATCAATGAGCATTGACAGACAGCCAAGCAGTTAAACTGAACACGTGTGTGTTTGTGCTCTCTCACACACACACACAAACACATCTCCTGCATATGCCAATGCGGCATACAGGCTGAGAAAATGCTGACCTAGCGTGTGGTGTGTGTGTGTGTGTGTGGGGGGCGTGCTAATGGGGCAGTGGGGCCGTGTGTAGAGCGGCGAGAAAACACTCATCAAAGCTGTTGGCATCGTCATGACCTCATTGGCTGCTATGACGACAAGCTGAGTTTGCACTGATCACGGTTCTGCAACGGCACGGAGAAGGGCAGAAAGAAAAGAGCAGTGTGTGATTAGAACCAGAAAACAAAACCTTTTAACATGCTAATGATATCAACATGGCCACAGTATACTTCTCAAGGTCTACACATCAAGGCCAAGGAGCTCACGCTAATGTACATGCTAACTTAAAGGACTTTAGCTTGAAAAATATGATGGGATGTAAGGCCATGTATCGTTTTTTTTTTTTTTAGTCAAGCAAATATATCTGTAATCATTCAATGTCATAAAGACATTTTTAAAGTGACTATATAACTTTTTAATGTTTTTGAAACAGTACTTTTTCATGTAAGGATAAAACTGCATGTCAATCACTACTCAAGCACGCGCATTCATTCTCCCTTGTGGGGCTTAGGAGACTGTTTGGGCTTTAGCAGAAAGGGGGGGGGGAGACTGAGAAGTTGTCAATGTTTAAATTCTTTTGCTAAATCCTGGATCTTCACAATCCTACCTACAGCACCTTTTAATATCTTTCACCAACAATCCAATTCAATTAGCATGAATGTTCAATTCATGCTAATATATCGAAGCAAAACGCAGCCTCACAGTGACTCATTATTCACTGGTGACTTTAAAACTCTGTGCCAAATTTTCATGCCAATTTTAAGAATAAAGATCTAAATTTTGAGTTCACACACTAACCGATATCACCATCCAATGAGCCACCAAAAAGATGATTGCAAAGAAAAATAGGGAGAAATGCTTAACATTTGTATGAGGTGGGACAGCGTGAGAAAGAAGAGTGTGGTAAAAGGCAGACATTCTATATTTAGCAGAGGAGCTATTGTTTTCTGGCTGGGGGGAGGGGGGGAAAGAAGACGGATGGCTTGCCAAACTGAGCTTTCTCAGTAAACCTATCCAAAGTGCACAATTGTTCAGCCATGCACATGCAAATCCACAAACAGATGCACCAGACCCCCTACACACACACACACACACACACACACACACACACAATTCCACTGGGTGCCTGCAAGCTCCTCTCCGCCAATTCATGGCTGGAGCTCATCATATTATGATCATTATTCAGGCGCTAACCTTATCAATGTGTGATTTATTGCTGACTCCAGTACAGTATTATCATCCCCTCTAATCTCACAGATTGAGGATTTTGAGTCGCCATGTAAACACCAAGGTGTGTGTGTGTTCTCTAGAATGACACATGTGAGTGTTTTTGGATCATTTGATGCCCTGATCAGGATGGGATAGCTGTGGCTCACAGAATGTTGGTGATTCAATTCCTGCCATTGCAGTCTCATGTCAAATTGTCCTTGTGCAAGACACTGAATGGTCCGTCATCGGTGAGTGTATATGTGAGTGTTTATCTGATGAGCAGGTGGCACCTTGTATGGCAGGGTCAGCCAGTGTATGAATGTGTGTGAATGGTGCCTCTACTATGTTTAATCTCTTTGAGTAGTTGTTAAGACTAGAAAAGCACTTTTTAACTAACTACTTCAATAAAGTTAGGAAACATCGATGAAATGCTGAAACAAACGGGGTCATGCACAGGGGCGCAGTCAGGAGAGGCAAATACCAGGCAGAATGTAAGCCCACGATGGCCACAAATAGCCTGCTGGAAATGCTTCAAACTATGCTGCACACAGTTTAGCAGCATCCGCCCGATCAGGAAATGGCATTTAAGATCGATCGCCCTGGTGTTTTCCTGTGATGTGTGTAAGTGTTAAATGGGCAAAAAGTTGGAAGTGGAAGTTGTGTAAAAGTTGAAGCGATGTCGCACCCCGGGTGTCATTAGCATTGATCAGGTAGTAGTCGATGGCTGGGTGGCACCACCCATGACTCCACACAGTCAGCTGAGAGAATTGATGGTCAGCCACAGCCTTATGTGACATGACATGGCAGAGAGAGAGATGACCCAAAGGAAGCGTTGCCATAGGAGGGTTTTTCCTGTATCCGTGTCTTAAAGTGGCACTGCTGAGTTGGCGGATGATGTGACAACTGAGCCTCATTAACGTGCGCTATTTGTATTTCTTTAGAAATGTGAGAACCCAGGGGAGAGAGAGCCCTGTAAGCCATACGCTGCTATGCAAACAAGCTACAGGAATGAATGCGGGGAAGACCGTTGACAGTGATCCAGAAAGAAAAACAAAAAAGTGTCTGCTTCTCACTTTACCAAAAGTCAGCAGAGCGTTTCTACACGAGGAATTGAAAGGGAAACATGTAGCCTGAGGCAAGCCAGGGTGGGGTTGGTGAATTTAAAATAAAAAAACAATTTGAACAGGTGGCTTGTCTACTTCAATTCAACTTTAATATTTTTGAACGCTCTAATGATCTTTATTCATTTATAGCTACTGTTTGATTTTATTTAAACATAAATTACAAGAAATAAAGAAAACATTCAAGTTGGTCGAAACAGTTTAAGATCATATCAACACCAGATGACAATCATTTCATGGATGTTCCATCTCAGAAAGCCCCATCCTCCTCTTCCCTTTTTATCGTCTTGGTTTCCATGGAGATGACTGCACCGTTACTTGAGGGCCACCAATCACGTCTCGGCATGAAGGGCAGAGGGGACACCCTGTCTTCAGGTTGAGTCAGGGAGAGGAGAAGAAAACGGAACATGACGACGGATTCAACCTTCTGACCCCAACATGGATGATGTTTCAGTCAAGTGGGTTCAAAGACAATTAAAAAAATATACAGTGTAAATGTATGTCCGCATGGCTGAGACCTCAAAGAAAGAGCTAAAGGGCAAAGGGTAATGAACTGTACAGTAAGTGGACATTTAAAGGAGGATGCTGGAACACAACATAATATACACACTGTGACATGTGCTCCTACTGCTGCTATAAAGATATGTTAGAGGTGGACCTTTTTCCTGTATTTGTTGTAACCAAACAGAGGCATCAGACTTTATTATCATAATTGCATTGGAGAGCAAATCAATAGAGAATGGGGCTTTGTGTCAGCCTCTGAGGTCAACTTGGATTTTTCTATAAATTTCTTAGTGTCTTGCATCCATTTCTTCCAGCAGTACTTTCTGAATGATGAGGACAGAAAATCAATCTCCACACCAAAACCTGGCATCTCTGCAGTGGATTCCACAGCACCAATTCACTGGTTTTAGAAACGCAAACCTTATTATATTGCAGATGCAGTCATCTAGAATTTACTGGAGGGTTGTTACGAATCTGCCCCCCCAGCGAGGATCCGCCACAGATCTGCATTGGGCCCCAGCATGGAGAACGTCTCGGGTTACGTATGTAACCCTTGTTCCCCGAGATAGGGGAACGAGACACTGCGTCGGTTACGACACTATGGGAACGCCTTTAGGCATGACAGGGCTGAATGCGAATGAAAACTACTCCAATCCTATTGGTCCTAGTGAGAACGGTAGCATGTGACGGCATAACCGTAGGGGCATATAAGCACACCGGCACATAGCTCATTAGCTCTTTCTATGAAGCAAGGCACTCCAGGCGGGGGAGGGGCGGTGAACCGACGCAGTGTCTCGTTCCCCTATCTGGGAACAAGGGTTACATACGTAACCCGAGACGTTCCCCCTTCGAGGGGAACTCGAACTGCGCCGGTTACGACACTATGGGAACGAGATACCCACTAACCCGCGCCGAAAACCCCGCCTGCCCTAGCGTGCAAGCAACCTGCGGGCACGACTAGGAGGAGAGCACCGGGTGCCGGGTGCGGAGGGAAGGTCCAGACTATAGAACCCGAAGAAGGCGTGAGGAGCGGCCCAGCCAGCCGCATCACAACCCCCTGGAGAGAAGCTCCCGAGAGGAGCGCCTCAGAGGCCGCCAAGCCTCTCGTGGAGTGAGCCCGTACAGCCATAGGTGAAGGCAAACCGCGCACCTGACAGGCCAGGGAGATAGTCTGAACGATCCAGTCGCAGATAGTATGACTGGAAGCAGGGAGCCCAGCCTTGGGGGGCCCGAAACACACCAGCAACTGGTCTGACGTCCACCACCGGGAGGACCGCAGAGAGAAGACACACAGTGCTCTGACAGTGCAGAGCAAATGGAGCCTCCCGTCCTCCGCCGTCACATGAGGTGGAGGAAGAAACGCCTGCAGTACCATGGACCCCATAACAGTGGGCTACACCGCGGGAACGAAGCCCGGAACTGGGTGCAGGATGGCCCTCACGACACCCGGGGCAAACTCCAGGCATCGGGGAGTAACCGAAAGAGTCTGGAGGTCCCCCACCCTCCTCAGAGAAGTGATAGCAAGGAGGAAGGCCATCTACAGGGGCAGGTACCAGGCCACAGCCGACTCCATGGGCTCGAAGGGGCCACAGCCAAAGCATCGAGAACCACTGCCAGATCCCAAGTGGGAATCCTAGGGCGAGCCGCATGTCCCATCCTCCGGGTCCTACGAAGGAACCGCATGACCAGGGGAAGCCTCCCCAGAGACCCATCCCTCGAAGGGGCGTGGAAAGCTGAGATGGCAGCCACGGAAACCCCGAGGGTGGATGGGGAAAGGCCCGCAGAGAAGCGGTCCAGCAGAAACTCCAGCACCTGAACCACCGGGCAGGTATCCGGGTCCACCATGCGTCCCCTGCACCAAGCAGAGAAGACGGTCCACTTCAGGCCATACATCCTCCGTGTAGACGGGGCCCTAGAGCCGAGGAGAGTCACGACCGCACCTGCCGCCAGGCCCGCCTCTAGGTACCGCGCCCCCTCAGGGGCCAGACCCACAGCTGCCACAGGGCGGGGCAAGGGTGAAGAACCCGGCCTCCTGCCTTGGACAGCAGGTCCCTCCCCAGAGGGACTTGCCAAGGCGGACCGTCCAGGAGCGCCATCAGGTCCTCGGACCTAATGGCGGACACCCTCTCAACGGACCCACTCCAGGATCCGGGAGCAGAGCGACCGGGGGGAAAAGCGCACAGACGCGGCCATGGCCACCTCCGCGCCATGGCGTCCAGCCCTAGCAGGGCCGGGGGCGTCAGGGAGAACCATAGAGGACAGAGCGTAGTCTCCTGAGACGCAACAAGTCCACGTCCATAGGTCCAAACCTTCCGCACAAGGACTCCACCACCCCGGGGGGGAGCCGCCATACCCCAGGCCTCAGCCCCAGGCTCGACAGCAGGTCCGCACGCTGACCCTGAAGCCCAGGGAGAACACCGCCCTGAGAGAGCAGTCTCCGCAGGGACCACAGGTGGATCCGATGCGCCAGTCTGCAGAGAGGGCGCAAGCGCAGACCCCCCTGATGAGTCAGAGAGGCCACCACAGCCGTATTGTCGGACCTGACAAGCACATGGTGACCCAGGAGTAAAGGCAAGAAGCTCCTCAGAGCCCGGAACACGGCCAGCATCTCGAGGCAAATGAGGTGCCACGACGAGTGAAGGCCCTGCCAAACACCCCTCGCAGAGCGGTCGTCCATGACCGCGCCCCACCCGGTGAGGGAAGCGTCCGTCGAAACAATACATGGCGACAGGGCGCCCCCATCGGGGGTCCTCGGGACAGGAACCAAGGCATCGCCCACACCGATAGGGCACGAAGACAATTGTGCGTAACCCAGATCAGGCGGAACGGGTCTCCCCTCGGGGAGAACCCCTTGGATGTCAGCCACCACCGCAGGGCCCTCATGTGCAGAAGACCAGAAGGCAACACGCTGGAAGCAGCCGCCATGAGGCCCAACCCCCTTCGGAAGTGTACCACTGTGATGGCGCGGCCCAGCCTCACACTCCACACCGTGGCCAGAACGGACTCGACACGAGCCGGAGACGGATGTGCCAGCATCGTCAACAAGTCCCACACCACCCCTAAGAACACAGTCCTTTGGGCGGGTGCCAGCACACTTTTCACCTCGTTGAGCCTCAGCCCCAACGAAGAAGACGAAGCGAGGGGCGACATCTCGATGCCGAACCGCCATCCCCCGAGACTGAGCCAGGATGAGCCAGTGGTCCAAGTAATACAGGACCGGATGCCCTGGAGCCACAAAGGGGCCAGTGCCGCATCCATACACTTGGTGAAAGTGCGGGGGGGGAGAGTGCTAGGCCAAAGGGAAGGGCCGAACGGAGACGCCGAAAAGCACGCGTCCCTCAGATCTATGGTGGCAATCCAGTCCTTGGACCGGATGTGACACACGAGGGCGGGGATGGGAGCATCCAAAACCTGTATCTCCTCAGAGACAGGCAGGTCCGTCGGGAGCCAGGGCAGAGCGGAGAAGGTCCAGCGACGGCTAGCGCGTCACGAGCGCCACAACAACGCTAGCGGCCGTCCAGGAGGGGACCTCAGTCGGCCTCGGGGCAAAAACACACAGCCCCGTGCCGTGACGGGACAACGGCTCTCAGGCCCGACCTGCCGGGAGCCAAAACCACCGGCCCACTGCCACCCCTCGGGGCAGGCAGAGCGGAGAAGGTCCAGCGACGGCCAGCGCGTGGGCCGCGAGCGCCATGGCGGCGGGACAACAACGCTAGCGGCCGCCCAGGAGGGGGACCTCAGTCGGCCTCCGGGGCAAAAAACACAGCCCCATGCCGTGACCGGACGACTGACTGCTCTCAGGCCTGACCTGCCGGGAGCCAAACCTCCGGCCCACTGCCACCCCCTCGGGGTGGCAGAGTGGAGAAGGTCCGGCGGCGGCAAGCGTCCCCAGCGCCACGGGCGGCGGGACAACAGCGCTAGCAGCCGTCCTGGAGGGGACCTCAGTCGGCCTCCGGGGGGGGAAAAACACAGCCACATGGCCTTGCCCGCTGCGACTGGACGCGGCTCGCAGACCCAACCTGCTGGGGGGGGGGCGGGAGAGGTGGCCTGCGTCCCAAGCCGCTCGAGGGGACCACAAGAAGCCACACACCGCCCCTGGCTCCGCCCGGTGGGAGCCGGCGGCGCAGCTCCACCATCTCCAGCAGCAGGTCCGCCTGGCAGGCTCAAAAACCGCCATGGCGTACAGGCTCCCTCCAGCCTGGCCCGCCGCCAGACAAGCTGTACCCACCAGCGTGGAAGCCACACGACACGGGCCGGCCGGCAGAAAGAAGACGCCAGCCGAGGAGAGAGGTAACCCGCCAGAGCGGCCTCAACCCCGGCATCGTCCCTGTAGCCGCGGCCCCGATACCCACCACATTGCCATACCCCAGCAGCTGGGGAGTAGAAAGCCAGGCGGAGAAAGGCTTATACCAAGACTCACACAAAACATTGTGCAAGTCCGGAAAATGGCAAGGATCGGGCGCTGGGGGAGCAGAGCGGCTCCGCAGGAAGCGAACATCCAGTCCGCCACTGGTGTTAAGCTCCCAGACAGCCTGTGGCCAAACCAGACCGAGTGTAGCCACAGCTCGCGTCACCACTTCCAGCAGCTCATCATAAGCCGGCGCTCTCGGCGCTCTTCTGATGACGTCGGCCCGACACCCGGAAGTCCCCTCACACCTCCCCGATGCACGCTGAGCTCCTCAGAGCCAGGGAGCAACCGCTTCGTCGGTCAGCGTCCCCGAACAGAAGAAGCCGAGAAGCCGGCCCTCGAACGGGGACTAGGGGAGACAGAATCGGCAGGCGAAGGACGAGACGGGAATGAGCCGCCTCGAATCCTCCAGCAGACCTCGCCGAGATCCCCATGACCGGGACCGCGAGCCGCCTCAGCGACCGCGGGGCCCGGGCCACGGGGAGAGCGAATCTGGCCGTCCGCGGAAAAGAGGGCCATGCGGGACCTCAGTACCCGCACGGGCAGGGCCTCGCAATGGACACAAACAGCCCCCTCGAGAGCCACCGTGGCGTGCGACCGGCCCAGACAAGCAACACACAGCTCATGAGAGTCTCCTACCGTGATGAAACGCGGGCAGGGAGACACACATCTCCGGAACTGGTGAACTGCTCGGACATACTGTCAACTTCCAGGTGAGTAGGATACATGGAATCATTCAAACACAACATCAACCAACGTGCCTGCTGAATAGAAAAAAGCTAATGAGCTATGTGCCGGTGTGCTTATATGCCCCTACGGTTATGCCGTCACATGCTACCGTTCTCACTAGGACCAATAGGATTGGAGTAGTTTTCATTCGCATTCAGCCCTGTCATGCCTAAAGGCGTTCCCATAGTGTCGTAACCGACGCAGTTCGAGTTCCCCTCGAAGGGGAACTAAATGTGTTGTGTGAATGTAATCATTTTTTGATGATGTTTAAAGAAAAAGTTTCTTCTAAAACTATTATAGTACAAAGAAAATTAGGTGTAACCTCACAATATCACACATTTATCTAGCTGAAGATTTTAGTGAAGATTTTTGCACTTTTTGGATTTGTCTGTAATCCTCAATGGGTAAATTTCTACTAATACTTCCCACTGTTCATCACCTCCACTCTCCATAAGCCCTATTCATACAGGCTTGATATAAACTGGTAATCTCTAGTTATTCGTAATATTTACGGAGGTTGTCTTAATTCGTGTGAATCGGCCATGTCTGTAATTTGTCAACTAAAATTCCCCTGCAACCATGACCTACCATATTTAGCCGATCTGTGATAATATTAGTCCTGTTTGAATCGTGTCTGTGATTTGGTGGGGTCGTATATCCTTTCTCAAGGTTTTTGTTTCCTGTGTGCCTTTTTTTTTTTAATCCATCTCACGAAGACGGATATGGGATCGCGGGGGGGCTGCAGACGCTGCGGACGCTGCCTCTGGACCACTGTCCAACCAGGCTTTGTCTAAGGGCTGACGGTGATGCTGTGTGGGGGGTGCCTCTGTTAACCTCTAACAAGCCTGGCCCAAAAAGATACAGAACCCAGACACAAGTGCCCTCCAGGTAGCCATCTTTTGGAGTAACGACATGTAAATAAGTTCATGTAAAAGCAGGTTTTGATTATGCTATGAGAATGCGCCACACAAAACTCAGATGTGGGGGGTTATTGTCTAAATCACAACACAAGGTCCCCCGATGATACTAATACCGTGCAAACAGGGCTATAGTCCCTACATTCCCAATTCACAACAAGTCCTCCGCTGCTGGTAAACTTTGAAAAAATCTAATTTTGCACAGCTACATGTAAATTGGAATATTAATGAATATTCACTTCCATTAGCCATGTAAACAGCCAAGTCAGAATATTGTCTTTTTCAGAATACAGGCTAAAACCAGACTATTATGTGCATGTAAACGTCACTGTTTCATAGTGGAAAACAACGAGAAAATGAGGGACATATGTGATACAAATCCATTACCTTTAACCAGTGTCCCTACGAAAACGCCCATGATGCTCCTTCAGTGCACCATTTTGAATCACACAAGCTGAGGCGATTGGATTGATTAGTGTGTCAATATCTTCAACAGTGCAGTCCTTAACCTGTGCACTGACCCATTCACACACGCCAAGGTGGTTATGTTGGCTGTAAAGCAACCAGCAGAAAGTGCTGAAATAAGAGCATTGGAAATGAGATGAATTTTAGAAATCAAGTAGTGCTTTCTTCGCCCCCCGTTTTCACATCTTTAGAAAGAAATGTACTCACAAAAAAACCTTGAATCTCCTAAACTGGAGCTAGCTTTTTTATTGGTGGGGAAAAAAAAGCCCCTTAGGGAAACAGTTTGCAATGCTGTGTGGATAAATGGAAACAAAATTAGTGAGTCGAACAAATGTGTTATACAGCTGCAAGTCACAAAGAGGATATCTACTGTAAATATCAGCAGGGGGTTGCACTTCTGTCTCTTGAAGGTGTGGTAGAGATAATACAGAGACAAAAAGAATAGAGGAAGAAACAACTGAGAGAGATATTGATAGAAAGTCTGATTCAAGCAGAATTTAATTGCTAGTTAATAGGATAATGTTTGTGCTGCAACAAACTGTAAAGCCTTATGGGATCTTGACAATGGCTCCTTATGATGTTGCCTTTAAACTGCCTTTGGAACGCTGATTAATTCACATCCTGCTGCTAATTAATTTGCCACCGCTAATTAAACTGAAAGGCACCTTCTTACATCCAGTCCCCTCTGTCCCTTAGCTCCTCTCCTCTTAACAGTTTCTCCATCTTTGTTGTTTTTTTGGCCTCCCCTGATTCAGCAACTCATCCAGCAAGCTCAACGCTCGCTCTCACCGCAGTGTCTTCACGGCTGACAGCTGATGCTATTATTGTGTTGTATGCCCCTAGCTAAAAGTGAAACATCTTGCTATTTGTACCTTTTTTTCTGCACCAATTTAGCAGGATGTCAAACATAATCATGCAATATAAATCCCAACACCACACTCAGCTATTAGGATCCAACCTACAGTCTCCCACACAGACTATCAACGATAATGTACGTGGCAAATGGCTTCCGCGGAATTACGCAATACTTGTTTTTCCTTTAATAATGAAAAATACTGCTAATCTCTATCCTTAAAAAACACAGCTGTTTCCGACTAAAATGTCTTCAGATGACTCACGACAATCCACAATGTGCTTTTCTTTCATGCCTGTAATCATTTTGTCGGGCATCATCTCTAGCTATCTTGCTTTGAATGTATCAGAAGCATTGCACTGTGGTTGAACCGTTGAGCGAGAGAGTAAGAGAGGTCCACTGAGAATTCCTTAGTCTTGCACATGAACCTTGATGCACCGCTGCTGATTTGTTGCTGTATGCTATATGTTGACTGTTGAGAAGAAGGCAGCTGTACCGTATGTTGCACATATTGGGTGCTGTGTGATTCTGGCCTCGCTTGGACGAGCTTATAGCGAGTTTAGTTCCCCTCCTGACCCTTCCTCAATAACTGTCATGGAAATGTATTGCATGTCAATTGGACCAAGGCTCTATACCTCCCACATCCACAACGGAAACTAGTGTGCGTAACAGGGCATGACAGTTCAACTTCAATATAAACTCATATGAACCTCACACTGGCTGAATGGATGGATTTCAAAGAATTGACTATACTACTATACTATGCTGCATGACTTACTATAAGTCATGCAGCATAATGTGGATTTTATAATAACCAATTGCAAGTTATTTTTTTATTTAACCTGTTATTTATTAGGGATGAGCCGAGTACTCGGCTGAAACGAGTATCCGGTACGGATAAAGCACTTTTGCCGAGTACAAGTATTATACGAGTAATACGAGTCAATATCTGTGCTCGGAGTGAATAAAAGTCCTCAGCTGACCGTCTATGCGTTCTGTGATAGTTTTTAACTTCGATTTGTAGTACTTACATAGTAACCAGTAGATTTCTGGTGAACGTGGGGTTTCAGACATGCTGCTTGGTTTAAATGCGACTCCCGTTGCGTCTCTGCCATCGGAGATTTTTTTTTTTTAACTGTCAGCTGCCAAACCGGTGACAAGTTTGCTTCTTTAACCTCTAGGCCAACAAATGTAATAATTGAAATGACCATTATATCTGCAATTTAGTTTACTTATCTATTGATACATAATGACCAGCCTTAGAGTTCATTACAGCCTGAGGTTATATTAACCTGGGTTAACTGCTGGCTGAAGAGACATTAACCTATTAACTGTCATCTTGGGTCAAATGTTTCACATAGACTAACTGTGATTTTCAGAAAAGTCTCCTATTATATTTCATTCAGCAAGCAGATTATTGTCTCTTTTGCTTTTTGCCCTGGTGTGTGCTAACCTTAAGTACTGGCATTAGGAACTATTTGAATAATCAGCCATCAAATATCTTTGTCTGATTTTGTGCTAAGGGGCAATACAAGTAACCTTTAAAGGAAACTTATAGATATATTCAGACAGATGGTATGATAATGTATATTTCAAACATTAAAGCTTGTAAACATGTTAGAAAAACAAAATACAAGAATGAATCTGAAAATTAACTGATGTTCCCTTTAACTCCATATAATCCATATTCACTTATGTTAAGTGAAACTTTGTCTAGGTTAACATACTTTAAAGTTTTAGTGCGTAACATATTCATATTAATGAATGTCCGTTACATTCAATCCATTGCCAAATGAGATGCTACAAATCTAATGAAGACTATCAGCTCCACGCAGCTCTCTCTGTATTTCTCAGTATGGCTATGTTCAGAAGATTCTGGCGTCCGGTAACTTTAGCGCACAGAAACTCAAGTGAAGATAATTACCTGTTTTTTTTTAATCCTTCGTGTCCTCCTTGGCTACTAGCAACTGCGTGGAGGAGGGCTGGGGGCTGTGCGCGATCATGAAAGGCTTGTATCATGTGAACAACAGTTTTGTTGTCATTACTTAGAATTCCTAACAAACTATGCGATGCAAAGGAAAAAAACTGCCTTCACACTGTTAAGGACTTAATAATAGATCCAATAGGACCTCTCTTTGACCCAAGGAACAAGCAAAGAAAAAAAAGCAACATTGCTATAGTTTGTTCACCCATGTAATTGGAAAGTATTTTGCAGCTCTTGCAACAGATCTTCAAACTAACTAATCTTGCAGAGGATGAGTGCAGTGCTTCCCTGTGCTTTAAATATCCATCCACTTACATCAGTAACAATTATGACGAGGAGTATGATGATAAAGGATTGTGCTACAGTTCTCTCGGGCTATGACGTGATTATATTACTTACGACAAAGATAATGAAAGTCATGCACTATTGATTACTGCTGAGATAAACCTTTATGGCATAGAATTTAAAACCTCAGTCTAGAGTGTGTGTGTGTGTGTGTGTGTGTCTATCATTACTGACAGTACAATTACTTTTTTAAGGGTACTGCTTGTGTGTTAAAGCAGACAAATACCATGGATGTATAAAGACCCACAGCATAAAAACACGTTAATTTGGTCTAAAAAGAAATGTCATATGGTGTGAGTGTCTTTGTGTGTGAGTGTGAAAACTGGCAGGTGTGTTTGATCACATAATGAGAGCTGATATTTAAAGCTTTACCGAGACTTATTAAGTCACAAGCAATCATAAATGGCATTTTCATTATTTTATTGTAAAGCGTTTAATCTGTGGTATTGTTTTGTTAAAATTCTATTTATCCTTCGATTATTCCTTTCATGGACAGTATACTAAGCAGTATGATTGCATTGGTAACAGATGAAACAATGAAATTATGCCACTTCATCAGCACATTTTTTTCTTTTGAGATCTTTTCAAACTCCCGGACAAACCATCTTGGTCTGCCCAAACACTCCTTTGGTCCACATCATCTCGCATGCAATGAATTTCTGATGACTTGTCTGACAGAAATTGCATTTTAATATTTGCTCTCTTTGTGATGTGTATGTGTGTGTGCACTGAAATCCACTGGGAGATGTCAGGAAACAGAGTGTGCCTTTAAAACATCTGCTTTAGGAACCCTATGAGTGACAGATGTGGCCTGTGGAACAATTGTTTTCCACTGTATTTATTTTCAAAAGAGGATATAATCCTAAAGGGAGGCCTCAACAGTAATCACACGGAATATCTTAAATAGTTAAAGGAATACGCCACCGTTTGTTGAAATAGGGCTTATCACGGTCTCCCCTAGCTGTAGATAAGTGGGCCATGGCATTTTTTGTCTCAGTGCATGCATTGTTTTCAACCGCCGCTATTTAGCTTAGTGCAATGAATGGAATCCCATAACATGATGTTATTATTGTTGTGAGTAAAACTGAGCCAATAAAAAACAACCTAATTACTTATTGTGCCCTGCGTGTTCACAATGAGTACAACTAGCAATGCAGATTAAGAATAGACGATTTCCTAGACAGATATTGATGTGGGACTATATTGGGTGGGAGCACAGCCGAAGCCCTGCTACATGGATGCAGAGATCACGCAGCACCTTAAACCCCCAAACTTCCATCAACATACCTGATGTGAATAGCTGGCTATTTTTCCTACAGTAGACAGTCAATGGCGATAAACATGGCAGATTTTGTGAGAGACGAAGAGGATGACTGAAAAATGCATTGGTCCCTAAGCCCAACAAACGGTGGTTTATTCCCTTAAATAGAGATTTTTGGTCATTTCCACTCCTTAAGGTAAAAGAGAACCTGTAAGACCAAAATAGCCCGGCACAGAACTGATGGAAGAGCTAGCCAAGATCAACTCAACTTGGGGGGAGGCTCGATGTGTTGCTAAGGATAGGGAATGATGATCGTGTCCAATATCCAACTAGGGACGGAGAGGATTAAGTAAATCAGGAATTTTAAGTTTCTATTATACTAACTTATACTGTATTAAGGGGTTATGCCATCCCTTGCAGGCAGCTACGTGCATAAGCTCAAAAGGCAATGCAATAGTTGGCATGTGCAATATACAGAAAGATGTCTAATGGGGTGGGCAATTTAATAGGAACACTGGTCCGTTCAACGCAATACAATTCAACTGCACCGCAAATGACATCCATCCAAAATGACCATATAATTTAGTTGAATCAACAGCAAACAGTTTCTACAAAACATTATAACCTTATGACAGAACTGTTGTATTAGACCGTATTCGTTTTAGCTAGGTGTACCTAAATAAACCTGCAACTAAGTGTAAGGAAAGCATGAACCGGCCTGACCTTGGTCAAGTGTTGCTGTGGTGATATCAGTGGGAAAAATCTGATGTTGATCTATTAATCAAAACCTACGGTGTAGATATACAGTACAGTAAGGCTGCACCATATGAGGAAAATATGCAATTTGCGATAATGTTGAATATAGTGATAACAATAGTATTTGCGATAAATAAACAGATAAGTCAGTTCTAGATTTCTGCTGCTTTCAGCAACAATTTGCTGATTGTATTCAGAACAAATGAAAGAAAATCATTTCCAATATTTTATTAAGCAATTTTTACATCAAATTAAATGCAAAGGCACCACTCAAAAAAGTGTCAGTAACATTTTAAAGTGCACTTTTCTACTGATATAGTCTTTCAACAAACACAAAAACTCTCTGAGTGCATTTGGCAATATGATGCAGCCTTCTGCGATGTGTATATTACACCACTATTGCAATGAAGATAAAACAAACAAACAAAAAAAATCAATATTATTCAGCTCTAATATCGAGCAAGCTTCCTGTTGCGTTGACTTCACCGGAACTATTGATGAACCGCAGGATTGTAAAGCCAAGAAACATGGAGGGATACCTGTCATTCAGGAAAATGGAATAAAATAATACTACATATCTTGAAAAAGATGATTTTGTTTTCCTTTTTGTTCAGCAGTCTTGGTTAGTCCATCAGGAAATATCTCAACAACTAGACCTATTGGATGGATTTTTTAATCATTCGAGGTTCCCAGACGATTAATCCTACTGACTTTGATCCACTGACCTTTCCTCTAGCACCATCACAAGGTTTACATTTCTGGGTTTTTGGTGAAATGACTATTGGTTACCATGGAATTTTCCACAGGTATTCACAACGCCACCAGGATTAATTGTCAAAATTTGGTGATTCCTGTACATTTCATTAAATCCAATGATCAATTTCAATTTGTCCTGTAGTTTATTTTATGACCAAATACTTGCAAAACTAACAATATTCCCAACATGGTCAGCTGTTCTTTGGGTTTAGTGCTAATTAGCATGTGTTAGCATGCTAACACAAACTATCTACCATACTGTTCTATTCATGTGACAACAAACCACCCTTCCTGCATATATCCTCTTCTGGTCAGGAGCGTTGATGCCTCAGCAGTTACTGCTGGAAATAATGGAACCCGATATGTTTTTGTATAAATGGACTCGAGCATGTAATTGATACACCCCCCGGTGGGAGGCTAACAGCCACTAGGGTCAGATGGAAATGTCACAATGCAGGTGTTTGTAGAGCAGGGTCAATTATAGACACTGAAAGTTCAGAGTCACAGAAATGCGCTGAACTATACATCAACGCTGATAGTTAGTCTTACAAGCTCTTACTTATATTGAGTATATTGAATTATCTAAGTAATAAAGCTCCTGTTTCAGATGCCATATGACCATTTAACTGGTTTGCAAGTGTGTAGTTTGAAGAAGAAACAAACTGCAATGAGATTTATTTAGATATTCAGGGCACTGCTGTGTGCAGAGTAATTGACTGTAAATCAAATCTAATAGTAAAATCTATTTTTCCCTTTTAGATACAAGGATAGTCTCTGTGGCTGGAAAACCTCATTTTGATTTAGATTGTTTGTGATTGGCAGAGACAGATTTTGTGATGAACCCGTTTCAGAAGAGCTTTGAAAATTTCTAAGGGATAATGAGGTCACTGCAGCGGGCTTTGATGATGGTGAAGAAAACCTGGCTGTCATTCTTAGCTTCTGTTAACAGTGAGCTCTGAAAGGCTAAAGAGTCTGGAATTTGAAAGAGAACACCTTGTATGTTTTAATTCAGTTTGACCCAAGGCGTTTTCACTGAAAACATGTCCTCTCTTTTTTTAAAGCGTACTGTCTGTGGGACAAAGAAGGGGGAGAAAGGTGCAGTTCAGTGCTCGAATTACATGGGAGCCAGACGGAGCCGAGCTCCCATAGAGTGAGACCTGGCCCAGGTGATGGAACACCCAGGTGTTATCACTATGTCACTATATCATCATAAGATTATAACATAGTTTGGCTGTGCAATGGCTTTATTCATTTCTGCCAGTCAGTGCATTTTCCCTGTAGGTTAAAGACTACATGCATTATTGTGTTTGACACTGAGGATATCTGAGACAGTGGTCTGGTTCAAATGAGTTACATTTTTATTTAATTGTATAATTGAGAATGACATTCAGACTAAATTGTTTAGTCTATTTCTTTGTATTACTAAATTGAAATGAAATATGGACTATTACAATCAATATGTTGAAATTAATTCAAAAAAAAGCAACTCTCTGTCTGTTGTGTGGGTGTGTCAACTTATAGCCTAGGTCTACTGTGTGCAAATACTGCGCAAAACACCACTTTGCATATAGGTTATTTAATTGTATAGCCTTGTTAGGCTATGTGCAGGGTGTGCCAACTTTTTTTTTTTATGAGATAGAGAAGACACCCTTAAAGACAAAAAGATAATTTGAGCACTGGTGCAGTTTAACATCAAGGATTTACCAGGACCACAAAATCACTTGAGGTTCTAATAAATCTCTGATGCACACAATGTGCCACCACCCTGGACTGTTAACTTTTCAATCGTGGGTAAGTGCTCCTTTTTAAGCCAATAACAAGAGAAGTTTCTTGGTAGGGTAGCGGAGTGTGTTAGAATGGAAGAGTTATGTGCTGTCACAGCACTTTGTTGAAGACTATAAGTGGTCTTCATCTATTTTGAACAATAAGAAACCGACTTGTTCCAGCTCCTGGTGCTAACTGACACGAGATGCATACTAAGTTTGCAGCCCAAAAGTGCTAATTACACACACATGGCGGCCAAATCCGGACTGTCCAACTGAATTATGAATGGCGGCCCTCTCTAGGATTAATATTTGAATGGATACAATGAATAATTTTGGTTAATTTTGAATATTTCAGTGTTTAGATTACAAAATCAACCATTAAATATTCTCAGCTTCACTCCTCAAGTAAAAGAGGTTCCAGTAACTCAGGCCTTGGCATAAGCCTCCTTGACTCAACTTTCACTTTGAAGAAGTTTAAAGAGTCAAATTATAAAGGAAGTCCCGACTTTGATACTTTCATACTGCCGCGTGAACATTTTAGATTAGATCAGGGAAAATATCTTCCTAGAGGCAATTTGCTTTCCAATATACGTCATATATTTACACGCTATTAAAATATATATATAGGCTTATCTCTTGTTTACAGCCCTTTATGAAATTTTGAAGGTGCCCCTAAGCTCTTCATGGCACATAGGTAATCAACTGCACACGGAGTGCGTTTCTCTAAGTGTGATGAAATGATAAATATAGAGTTGGATAAACAGCTTTCGGGAGAAGGACTGTGAGATGAATGGTGATGTCAAGTGGTACCGGACCAGATTTGAGTCATCCACAAGTTTGGGAGCCTTGGTGATGAAAACATCAGCCCTCAGTTAGGCTAATCCACTAAAATCTACAAATTTGGAGTGTATACACACACACACACACACACACACACACACACACACACACACACACACACACACACACACACACACACACATACTTGAACCAAAGTGATGTCTGCTTAGATCATTTTATAATGAACAAGAGATTCATTATGGAATACTACATGTGCTAATACATGTGTGAAATATAGATCTTACACTGTACTGTAGCTATCAAAGATGTTCATTTAAAGGCTTTACACTTCCATGTGTGCGCGTGCATGCACAGATCAGTGAACTGCAATAAAAGCCTACTGGATTTTACAAATCCTCTTTGTGTCACAAAACTTTATCAGAAAGAGAGGGAAGGAGCAAACGAGGGCAAGTTAGTGAGTGTCTCTGCATCAACAAGGTCGTCTTAGTGCAATCCTACTCTCATTTTCTGTTTGGGTTTTATCATTCTCTCCATTCCAGGGATTATTCGCCAGAACATCTGTTTTAAAGTGACCGTTTACAGTTCTTGCTGGAAAGTCAAACGACTACAAAGAGACACAGAACGTCCACAAAAAGAAAACGAGACCTCAAGTCAACTGCAAAGAAACGCAAAATAACTACAGAGCTGCAAAGTGACAAGAGACAAAAGAGACAAAAAAAGTACAGGTGCAAAGTGACCACAAAGATGCAAAACGAGACTACAAAGAGACGCAAATTGACTACAAAGAGATGCAAAATGACTGAAAGACACAACAACTACCAAGAGACACAAAACCACTACAAAGACATTCAAAATGACAACAAAGAGATGGAAATAGACAAAGATTCTAAAGGACTATGAAGAGACAACAACTACAAAGAGATACAATTCTACCACAAAGATATGCAAAATTCTAATAATCAATCTGTGGGTCTTTCTTTTATTTAGGAGAGTCGAGGGGCCTTTTACATGTCTGTGCCCAGGGACCCACTGTCTCATAATCCGTTCATGCCTGACATTGGTGCACCTCCTTTTTGTATTTGTTCTGTCCTTCAGCTCCTTTCCTGCCTCATGGTTTCACCGAATCACCCACACCACCTCCACCTTTATTTGTTCACCTTTGGGTGACCCTTATCTCTCCCACACTTTTTCTCCATCTCTTTTCACTCTGTCCCCATTTCTGAGGACAGATCTCAGCTCCAACTGGCTGAGGATTACTGCGGCGTCATGAAACTGAGAAACACAGCTAATTATGACATGGACCTCCCACGGAGACGCTGTCGGATAATCCTTTATTGACAACTGCTGAGTGACTGCACGGCTAGTTATCTAGCCTGGTGGCTCCTGTTGTGCTAATCTCTGGCTGATTTCCATCCATCCATCCTTCCAACCGTCAATCATTTATACCTGCTTATCCTGTGCATAGTATGGAATGGAGTCTATCCTAGCACATATTGAGCAGCTCCACCATGATCAGGATGCCAGTCTGTTACAAGGCTAACACTTGTACACAGACAACCATTCACATTTTAAAATGGCAGACACAGAGAAGCGAGACTAGAGTGTGAACGCATGAATGGCATGCTGCAGATAGCAAGCAGCAACCTTTTTTGGGGATGTGAAGGAAAAAGAGGTTTGTTAACTGTGATGCTCAATGGCTGATTGGTTAAGGTGACATTTTGGCTGATCGATCAAGTGTGTTCTTAGCCATCATCAAACTAAATGGCTGTTTAGATACAGCGGACTGACAAGATTGAATAGGCAAAAAAAAAGCATCATCAATACTTAAATACATTAGCAGCAGTCATTAATTCTGCCCATGGAAGGGCATTTGGGGTAGTTTTAAAAATGATCATCCATAAGAACAACATAATATGGAAGTAAAGGACGTTGCATACACTATACACTAAATACAGAAACAGAGTATAACACCACTCAAAAGCCATGCGCTCCAACAATAAACTACAGCAGGAAATTCAAGACACCCAATAGGTGAGCTCTTTGTGTACTTTCTTTTGATTGAAGAAGAGGGAAAGCTAAGAGGGTTGCAGACAAAGAGGATCACAGTACAAAAAATGCCACAATTGGAAATTAGACCTGCATTGGGAGGGGGGGGGAGTCATCCGCGAATTAAACTTTTATTTTAAGAGAGCTACTAATGAGAAGAGCCCAGCAGCAGCTTTAAACCTCCAGTGAGACATTGTTACTTTAAGAACATTTTTTTTTAATCTTTAACCTTTAGGACACAAATCTATACTTGGCTGGAATTCTAAAGTTTTAATTGTCCTTTTTGGGCAAATGCTTGTTGAACTGGTGACCAATCCATCCCGGCTGTCCGATCTGTATTGCGTAACACTGCAGTAACATTTTCTTAGTACGGGTCAACTGGGCGGTCACAACATGGCTGCTCACACTTAACATAACACAGAACCCCCAGTTAGTATTGTCAATTTTAAAATTGAATTCAAAGAAGTGAGACGAAAGGGGGACAAAAAATTTCGAGAGCCAGAAAGATTGTATGAAGGGAATGATTCCCGCTCCCCCCTCCTCCATCATACTGCAATTCAAATCACAACCGATTTGGCAGAAATCCGTTAGTCCGGGGTTAAATTACTGTTCCTTCATACAGTTTTGGCCTGGCTTAACAGAGTCAGCAACACGTTTAATTTGGTCATTGCAGTGAGAAACACCAGTGTCATGGTCCGAAGGATGAAGGCAATAAAATAAGGCCGCAGAGACACACGCAGGACACATACGCTAGTATTTACAGGTGTGTGTGTGTGTGTGTTGAGGTTGTGGAAGGTCACCTGCTCGCAGCCATGCGGAACACGGCAGTGAATCAAAAAAAGAGAAACACTCGTACAATCGCATCCATCCATCATCCCTGCAGATGTCTCTATAACCTAATCCCCTGATCTATGTCTGTTTTTTTTCTTTCCCTTTTAGCTATTTATCTTAAATCTTTATTTGTTATTTAGGTAACAACTCCATTGCTTTCAGACTTTTACTTCCTCCTAAATTTCTCCATCTTGTTTTCCCTCTCTCTCTCTCTGTCTCTCTCTCTCTCTCTGCATCCTGTCACGGCCATGTCTGAGTAACCCTCACATAACTACATCCGTTTTCTCTGTGTTCATCTCCAACCTGAACTAATCTATATTGAGTGACAGTCAGAGAGTACAGGGGTGATGAGCAGCTATGGCTTATGGAAGGAAGTGCCACAGAGCGAGACAACATGGAGTGACAGGCGTGGCATGGCACATACACTGGAATTTTAGAGACAACGGGAGACAGTTTGATGAGAGGTTGAGAAGATGAGTTGAGAGTTGGAGACGGGCTTAAGGAAAGACAAAGTAAAAGGGGATATGGTTTAAAGTGGCAGCGAGGCAGGTGACAGAGGACACGAGAGAATGAGGTTGGCTTTTAGGAAACTTAGTAAGATCTAATAAGAGGAAAGGAAAGGAAGTTCAATGTACTAATGATACCTTTTAGGTACACAGAGTGTGTATTTGCATGTTTATAGCTCCCTAAGTAGAGCACATGGTTCGAGGCATTTTGTAAGTGTGCGGTTATGTGAAATTTTGTTACTAATGCATCATTACTAATGCATCATATGCATCATAATGGATCATTTCTGTTTATTTATTTGCTCAAAACATGCTGTGGAGGCTCCATGTAGCTACCAACAACATTTTCCTCCATATCTGATTAAACAATGTCGGTGACATCAGGAAATTATAAATTTATAAATTTAAAATAAATAAATTTTGCATATTTGCGTCAAGTCATTGGTGCAAATTTGCATCTACTTGCGTCTTTGCATTGACTTTGCATGTAATTGCCCTGCATTAAAAAAATGTGCTCTACGTTAGGGGTGTGAACATGACATGATATATGAAACTACAACTGCATTAAATATGCAGGAGAAAGAGAGGAAAAAAAGAACATGCCAGAGAGAGAGTGGAAAGAGAGAGTGCTATTATACCACAGCCAAGCAGAGGGCGAGCGGGAGAGAGATATGATTTAAGACAGATTTCCCAATCTGTGCTCTCTGCCCTCCATCTCTCCCCTAGGACTCCTCTCCATCCATCTAATCCCTCTTTCCTTCCCAGCTTGATTTTCAGCAAACAGCCTTCGCTTCCACATCTCATTTCCTCTCTGCGTCCTGCGTTTCTGATGGTGGTAAACCACTCTTTATTCCACACAACTTTTATTTCTATTTCAAAATGAATGACCTCCTTTCCATTACAGTAAATGTGCCAAAGACACTTTAATGTCAGTCTGCAGGAAGGAGGAGGATTAGCTGATTTGTGGCACATTACAAAACTGCAGTGTGAAGTCATAAGAGTGTGTGTCGGTTTGCAATGCTTGTGTGAATGCTGTTAGTGTGCTTGTGTGTATTTCTTCACATAACTCCTGATGCACTCTGCCAAAGAATTTTAAGCAAATTTAGGCTGAGAGGGTTGGACAGAGTACACACAGCAAGAGAAGATGAGCTGGGGGTACTTGCAGTAAAAAAAAAAACAAAAAAGACAGTGTGGCTCAAATGCATGAGAGTCTTTGGAGTGTATATAAAGATAAAAAAGATAAAAGGAGAGCGTGACAGGGAAATTAAAGAAAAGCCTTTTAAGTTTTTTTATGTAAAAAGATGAATTTAATGTAACCCACTTAGAAACAGAATAAAATATGATGCATTGCATCCCCCCACACACTCACTTTTTTCCGATGGGGTTTACCCGGTTCATAGTCAGACCCAGAGGCAATACTTCTTTGTCTTCAGAATCTAGTTCATATTTAACATTATATCTGGGATTATTCAAAATGTATAACGCCCCTTCTAGTCAATTTCTCGGGAATATTCTGGGACTTTATATTCTATATTACCCTCCTGAATTATCACTGAAGACTAGTCCCTCTCTCTTCTCTCCGGGTCTAATATGTCCCTTTCCCTTGAGATAGCTTTTCTTTTTTTTCACCTACCTGTCTGCGCTCCCCTCCTTTCCCCCCACTCTCTCCCACTATCCCTCTGTCAGTTCCTATTCCAGTTGCCTTCCCTATGCTTCTTAATCCCCCTCCCTTCCCTGCTATAATTCCTCTCCTCTTTCCCTCCCCTGCTACTCTCTGTCAAGCCTTCTCTTTGGCAGCCGCTCCGCTGTCCAACTCTCCCCTCCCCTCTCTTTCTTCCTGCCTCGCTCTTTCCCTCTGTTTATCTCACCCTCGCTTCCTCCTTCCCTATTTTTCTCTCTTCCTCCATCCTTCTCTCCCTCTCTCCAAATCAGCTCTTAAAGACTGCCGCATCACACATGTTTCAGGCATGCTCCCACAAAGACGGGGATGTGCAGAGGCATTAGCGCAGTGATTACGCACAAACACACACACACACACACACACACACAGAAGCACACACAGAGAAGCACACGCAAACTGAACAGGTTAGACAGACAGCAGGTAAACGGTGATGAATGCATAAAAAAGCAGATGAAAGGAATGGAGGGAACATGAAGGGGAAAATACAAGGAGTGAGTTGTAATAGTTGAAAGCCAAAAAGAAAAGAAAAATGTGGTACTAAAGACTAAACTAGGAGAGAAGTGTCAGTGACACATAATGAGAGAGAGGAGGAGAGTGAAAGGGAGAGTCTGCAGGCAGAGCTGCGTTCATTAAGGCACAAAAGATGTGTGTGTGTGTGTGTGTGTGTGTGTGAGACCGAAAGGCAGGGAGGAGTGAGTGAGTGAGAGAGGGAGGAGTGAGTTTTAGAGGGAGGAGTGAGAGAAAGAGAGAGTGTGTGTGTGTGTGTGTGTGAGGGACATTGTCATCCAGTCCCGGCAGAAAACAACAGCAGCAGCGCGAGCATCACCAGCAGACGGGATACAGACGCACTGAGCAGACTGAGACAACGAGGAAATAAGGGAATACACACTGATGAAGAAGCAACAACAAAGGGAGATGATGGAATAAAAAAACAAAATCAAAAAAAGCATTTCATTGCTTTTTCTTCCCACTTCTGTTTGGAGCATCCCACAAGCAGAGCACCAGTGAAAACACATACATATGATATATATATAAAATTCCTATACATATATATCAAATTATGCCTGTTTTCAAAGAAGCTGAAGCCGGACAAGGACTGAATTGACAGCAAAATCCATTGCATGAAAAATTGGGAGATAATATGCAGCATGTGCCTAAAAACTGTTGCTTATTAATGCTTTGAGATTTGAGATTTTTTTCAGACGGGGGGAAAAAAAGACCAAAAAAATACATTGATGTAAATTTGGAGAAAAAAAAAAAGGCAACTGAGTTGTTGAACAACAGAGTTTCTGCTGCCGACAGTCCTATATTTCCAAAGGGGGCTTCTTTTGAAAACGGGATATTTTTTGATCTGCCCTCATTGCCACGTTTGGCTGTCGCATCTCCACTTGTCTCTGTCGTCCGTATGGGCTGGGGGAGCATTATTCCAGTGATGCTTGCACAAGTGCGACACTGAAAGTGCAGAGGGCAGTCCACAGGCTCTCTCACCCCCTCGCTGATATTTCCTCAGCAACGACAAAAGCCCATACAGCCCTGCTCGGGCTGAGAGGAAAGGGGGAGGTAAGTTGTGAGGCAGCTAAAGTGGCAAAAGAAATATCAAACCGAGGATAGAGGGAGAGTTTAAGCAAAGAGGGGTAGTCAATAGCTGAGCCAAAAGCAAACCACGGAGGGAGAGACAAAAACCTTTTGAAGCCACGATCCGTTATGTGGGACACTCCACTCTGGTCAAGTATTCCAGCATCTTTTTTTTACAGCTTCCCTTGAGTCTTGGGTGCAGCAACGCTAAGACATTAAGATCCCAGATTCAGTATCTCAACATCAGCCCCCCTCCCCTCTCTCTTTCGCGTCTTCTCCCATTTAGTTTTTGCACTTGTTGGCAGTACAGAGCAGGCTGACAGAACAGAGCATACAGCTGGTGTCCCGGGTCTGTTAGAGACCCTGGGATCTACAGAGAGGAGGGGTTCCAGTGGAGTGAGCACGCAGCAACAGGAGCCCTGCACACGGCCAGAACAAAAGCCATTGGACTCCTTGTGTGTCGCTTTAAAGCTACAGACTGACACAGACAGAGCACTGTCACAAGGGGGATTTCAGCTGTATTTGTGTGTATGTGTGCGTGAGTGAGTAAGTGAGAGAAAACACGCCTCAGGTGCAAGAGCTTTTGGACTGTAATCATCAAAGGATTTCAGCTTGACGAGAGCCTGGAGTAATGTTTTTAAAGAATATTGCACAGCTGTTGTTACCTGTTGGGTCTTTGGTTGGAAATAGGAAGGAGATATCCTACACAAGCTTTACAAAATAAAAGCTCAATATTTATTATCACTCATAAAAGACTGGATCCACACATCTCAAGGAGGGACTAACGTTCACCAATGTGGAGCAAGGTGGCAAAAAGATGCCCACCACAAAAATAAAACACCTTGTTTTGAAAAGCAACAGTGAGAGAAGGGTGACGATAGACTCGAGTTAAGCACTGAGAGACAGACAACTCCAGAGGAAAACACAGACCTCTGGTCAGAGTTTTTTTTCCCAGGATATCAGAACTGATTTTACTCCAGCGTTGAGCATTACAGTTGTTATCCACTCAGGAATATGAGTCCGTCTCCGAAGTGAAAAGCCTTTCATGTGGGAGCCTGTGACTATCTACAAGTTTGAGAGGAATCTACCTTCTTTTTCTGTAAGGAAGCAAGACTTTCACTTTTCTGTCTGACTGTCACTTTTCAAGGATTATCCATCCACTCAGCAGGGGAGCTTAATGCAAGAAATGCCAGAGGCAAGTTCATTCAACACACCCTCCTGAACTAGATTTCCTCCAAGCCACCAGGATTTGGATTTGTCTACCACCGCCTCTGCTGATGACATATGGCTTTCTGAAAGGTGACATAATCCTGATTTGTTTTTTATCTACTTTGATAAACACACACCTACACACATAGGACAGTCCCCATCTGCCAGGGACTGTGATACGTCTGTGCATGTGAGTGCCTGCTCACAAGGGACTCATTCACTCCTGTTGAGATGTGAGATTGATTTCTTTCACTCACTTGTTCCTCTGCACCTTGACGCCAATTCCATGTTCTGTAATGCGAATTGAATGCTTTTTATTCATTTTTCCAGGCATGCATATATGGCTAACGCCCCTTAATTTGTCAAAACTGTTCTCAATGATTTCTAATCTTAAAATGCTCACAGATTCATTCAGTTACAATACTATAATGGAAAGCTCTGGACAAGAAGGATATTTAACTTTCTATGTATTTGTTGTTGTTTTTTAAACCTAGGAGCTTTACTATCATTGAAATACACATCAGCACCGAGCCACCACAAGATACTGGAGTGAGTCCAAGATGGCCAACTCCGTGCATCCACTCTTGGTAAACTTCTCCCTGGCCATTCTCCTAGGGTTGACCTCTCTGGGTGGACTGAACTCTTGGCCGTCAGGTCAGGCTTTGGCCCAGTTCTTTTCCAACAACGAGACAACCGAGCCTTCTATAATACCAGAGGCCGCGCTGGCAACACCCACACCAGATGCCCCACCAGAGGACAAAACGGCTCCAACTAGTGGTAACCGTTGCTGGGGTTACTATGACGTCATGGGCCAGTGGGACCCGCCCTTCAACTGTAACGCAGGTATTTACCTGTTCTGTTGTGGCTCCTGCTTCTATCGCTTCTGCTGCCAGTTCAAAATCCACAGTTTGGACCAGACTTCCTGTTCCAACTATGACACACCCGTCTGGGCAAACACCGGGGGGCCAGCGGCAACCGTCACAGAGGTCCAAGAGGAACCGGACAAGGATCGGACCCACATGATCGTGTACATTATCTGTGGAGTGGTGGCCATCATGGTGTTGGTCGGAATTTTCACCAAGCTCGGGCTGGAGAAGAGTCAGGGAGGACAGGCAGATATGACCAACTCCAGGTATGAACTGAAAAAGATGGGTGGAAGGATGGATGGATGATTTGGGGCACAGAAGGGAGCGATGATTAATGGGTAAATGATAGATGTGTTAATAATGAGCAGTGAAATGGGTAATGATGATGATGTCTCTAACAATCATGATATTGATGCATTTAGTTTCATAAGATTATCTGGATGGATGAATGATGGATGGATGGATGGATGGATGATTATTTTCAGAAGGAAAATAGTCCTTGACCTTTTGCATTAATCAGCTAATGTAAAAACATGTGTACCATGCTTTCTATTCCAGTTTTCATCTAAATGTTTAGATTAATTCTAGACATTTTAGACCGACTTATAAAGCAACTTATTGAGCTGTGTCGGGCGCCCATGGTTTTGGGTAGTAAAGGACTAATTTTGGCAAAAACATCCATCACACAATTTAAAATTCTGTTACAGGTGTTGCTAACACTGAGTGAAAGCTGAAGATTTCTGTCGAGAAAACTGACAATACAGTCTGCTGGATATACAAATTAAATGTCAATTTTGGATAAATTCCAAAACTATGGTGCCTTGGTTTGTTCACCAATGAAACAATGTTTTGTTTTAATTGATTATTTCTCTTAATCGCATCTCAGTCTGTCTTCTCAATAGCAACAGTGGTTGAGACTCAATGGTATCATATTGGGTAAAAATACAGAAAAAAACATAACTTACTTTACTAAATACTCCACAGCAAAAATAAGTAGTTACATTACTTTTTCCATTACTCTTGTTACTCAGCCACAACAACAACAACAACAACAACAACAACAACAACTCAACTTTAGCATACAAACAAGACAACTTTACTGGGAGGCACTTTTCCTCATCTGAATGCAGAAACTTAACTGAGATCAACTCTCCATAAATCTCCGAGCATGACAACTAACAAGTCACAAGCCATTTCAAAGTATTTAAGGGTTACTTGGATTAGTTACTGTTATGTATTTGTTACATTTCAAATATTGTTAAATTTCCGTACATTGCGCATTACTGAAAAGGTTACTAGTAATGCATTGCTGCCCAACGCTGTCAGTCGCATACAGAATGAATTGAAAAAAACGAAATTATCAAAAAATAGGAAATGTGGTCGGTATATTCAGTTGTGTAGCACATGTGTGTAATCAGCACATGTAGCACATGTCTGATCATGTGTGCAAACAATGCAAATGTACATGCCTACATGTGTGAATGGACTTGTGTGTGTCTGTATATTTCTGCATGTGGGTTAGAAGGTCACCAGCTGGGGAATGAATCAAGAGACTGAATCACATAGAAGTGATAATGGGTGTGATGTCTGTATTCATCCATGAGAAATGGACATAGTAATGAAGGAAGAGAGAGAGAAAGGACCGGATGGAGATTCCAAAAAGGACAGATGTCGGGGGGATAGTAAGGGAGGAGTTTGGGGGGGAATTACAGTGCAGTTGTTGTATTTTCTCTGTATTGGTGTAGCCGTTTCACATTGATGGGTGATTGATTGCTGTGACACAACTATGACTGTGGCAATGTGCGGCCTCCAGTGAACAATGAGAAGAGAGAGGGCGTTTTTTTGGAAGGGTGGAATATTGAGCAGATCTGACTGGAGAGCAGCCGATGGCTAATTCTAATACAGAGAACAGGGGTTTCTGTTTGTATGTGCGGGGGGGAAGTGAAATAGGGAGACAGTGTGTGTGCTGAGTGTGACCGGCCAGCCTTTTGGGTGTTAAGAGTCGGGCCATGGGGGCTCCTTTAAAATCCTGTCATTACCGGATCTGCTCTCATCCTTCCAGAGGAGGATGATAAGAACAGGAGGAAGAGGATAGTGGTGGACATCAGCACTCATTAGTGTTATACTGCACTGAGCCACCCATAACATGATGAAAGATGGCAGCTCTTGGCACATTTTCCTCACTGAATCAAACAGTTACATGTGAGGCTTTATTCTTGAATCAAGGGGTGGTTTGGGAGATAGTTCTAAACTCTGGTTGGCTGTCTTCATCACATGCAGGTCATACTGTCACAAGAGATTCAGCATTTCTGTTTGAAGTTTCTCAGAAGTGACATGGGTATGCCTCTAATCAGCAGGACAGACGCTGGCAAACATCTGTCCTGCTGAAGTGTCCTGGAGCAAGACAGTGAAACTCTGCTCACTTGACCATTTACGTTGACCTTCCTAGATGAAAACTTTTTTTTTTTTTTTTTTTACTGATTGTAAAAACTTAAGATAGGATAATAGAAAGCAGTGTCCTCTTTTCCCGTTCTCTTTAAAGTCAAGTAAAGAAATTGTGCAAATTTGTTTTTGTACTTATGAATGCAGGACTTTTACTTAAAGTCAAATAAAATATTATGCTACTGTATATTTTTACTTAAATAAAGGATCTCAGTATTTGTTGTACCACTTGTACAATTTTGATATGAGTACATGTTGCCTATAAGACTAAATAGTTTGAAACTTTTTCAGTATTCTCAAAGAATTGCGTTTTTGGTGGGTTGCTAAAGTGCCCTACTGCCTGCATTGCAATAATTCATATTTAGCATTAAAGGAATACTCCGGTCGATTTCAACATGTAGCTCTGTTGTTTGTAAATTTTGAGTGCTGTTAGTAGCAAGAAAAACCAAACCAATCGGTGCTGCCTACACTCTGTTATCCTCCAGCTAGAGTTAGCGCCCAACAGGCTTAAACAGGGCAAGTTTTAAATGTGTTTTTAGCCTCTAAACATGTTCAGAATGTCAATACAAGTGCCTAGCCATGTGCAGTCATTCCTTCCGAGACAACACAGCAAATCTGACTTCAGTAGATACGACACAAAGGCATAAAAGTTAATGTTAATCCATACCTCTGTTTATTTCCTGTTTTCCGGTGAAGTCCACACTAGTCATACAATCCAATATTCCAAAATGTATTTTTTCTACAAAAACGTAACGTAACTTAGCCTACTTTGGATATCTCATGAGATAAACCAGGTATCACTGTCACTGTGTCACAAGCCAAAGCATTAAAAGATTTGTAGCAACCAACATAACACAGCGTGTTTCATTAAAGCCACGGACGCTTTACACAAGTACATGGGGGACAAGGGAAAAGACTGAAAGGAATAACATGGCCTTTCATCATGCATTGTAAAGTTATTTTATGGATGAAATAGACATATTTTTAATATACTGTATACATATAGTAGTGTCATGCTGAAATCTGTGACCTGTCAGTGTGTGCTCTGTAGTGCCGTCTACTTGACGCAAGTGACAGGAAAATTGAACCCGGAGAGAGGCATTGAAAAAAACTGTATGAAACTAGTGTTCTTTTCACTGTGAGTCTTATTTGCTGTTACAGGTCATTTATGATTATCAGATGGAACATTACATTCAGAAACGTGTAAAAGTTACGTATAGTCACTTTAAGTTAAAAAAAAATGTGAAGTTTCCCTATCTCAGGTTGTATGGCTAAGCAGTTTTGGCCATTTCTTCGCAGTTTTCTTGCTTTTTGCTTGCAGGTTTCCCTATAGAACCCCCCTACAGCTTTGGAATAGATATTTGGCAGCTCCTATGTTTACTTGTGTGACTCCTTGCTCGGTCAGTCTGTCGTTTCCTCTTTCTCTGATCCTCAGAAATTGCTTTCCTAGCTTTCTGCTTCTTTTTTCAGCCATTAACGATAGTGTGAAAAACTCCATCGCTACCTTGTTAGCCGGTTCCTGATTGGGCGTATGTGAGCAGTGGCATTTGTAACATTGCGAGACCTGATGTTACGCAATATTTCCTGATGCTTGCAAAAAAGTTGCAACAGTGGTTTTTCCGCTCACAGGCGCTAGGGGGGAGCAAGACAGCCACCATTTAATTCGGAAAAAAAGTCATATAACCATGCTAATGTCTACGAAGATGTTCAGTTAAGATAAATGAAGCTAAAAAAACTGCATAGTTCCCCTTTAATTTCATGTGTCCATTGTTGAAATGTCTCATTTTGAGCTGGTCTCAAGTTTTTGGGAATAAAACAAACCCTAAATGACTAAATTAATTGCCAAATATTTAAATGACCGAATACATTTGCATTGAGTTTGAGACTCCAATTATAAAACATGAAGTCATGAACTTCGGTTTGCCTGAGAGACAAAACAATTCTTGGTTTCTGTGCAGACTGGATGAGCCTTGGTGAAGTTGTTTTCCCCATTTTAAAATTCATTCTCAACCTGCATACATTTGACAGCGAGACACTTTCACCCAGCTGTGGGTCTGTGTCTAAACGTGTGTGTTTGTGTACATGAGCCTGGGTGCACACGCGTGTTTGTACCTTGTGCGTGTGTGTGCTCTCAACAAATAAATCCAACCACAGAGCTGTTAAGGTGGTAATGTGCTGAAACCCTAGGTCAGGCAATCGCAACAGGCAGCAGTGCAATGATTTATAACACACACACACACACACACACACACACACACACACACACACACACACACACACACACACACACACACAAACCTCTCATTATAACTGTACGGTGCCCCCTACTGTGTCCCATCCCATCCATCCCGTTTCTCACCTCCCAAGTGGCTGTTTGTGTTTTTGTTTTGCTGTTAGTCTGTCTGCTGCTGTGTGTGTTGTGTGGAAACAGCTGGAGAGCAAAATTAAGAATAAATAATATCCTTTGATGCGTGATTCAGCTGTGGGAATTAATATGCAATATCAAGTTTTCTTATTGAAATTATCGACAGCTCAGCTCATCATATTATGGACTGTAGCATCACTGAAAGTGAAGAGTGGATACAGTAAGACAGGAAAAAGGACGAGGACACACACCAAGGCCTTTCAAGTATTTGTGTATATTACCAGAAATGTTTAAAGCTGACATTTTTGCATAATTGAAGGAAATCTGTAGAAATCATGTAGACAAAGTGCCAAATAGCACAGAGCAGTGGCTCTAATAATCAGTGCCAGTGACATTAAGGCGGTGGCCAATAAATATTTGGCACATCAACCTTCATAAAATCTATTTAAAAAAAAGAAAAAGATTATACAGCATTACTGAAAACACAGCTACTGGTGCATTAAGACAATAAACCCATAATTGCTAGCCAAATGCATAAATAATCTAAATGCCAGGCAATTAATGCAGTGTTTGCATCCAATAAGCACAGGGTGAATAGAACAATGAACAAACAATACTACAATAAATACTATTAAATGTATTACACACACACACACACACATATTAGTCTCGTTTTGCCAGACCCTCCTCCAAAGTGTGCTGAAGGAGGGTCTGGCTACTCCACAGCATTTGCGGATGGGGGGGAAGCGTGCTCTGGTTCAATGACATTTCTTTAAACCAATCCGAATCATCATGGGCGGCCTTAAGGTCCGCACAGAGCCGTTGCATAATGGTCGTGTGAGAGAAAACTCAGATTGGACAGATAGTTTAACTAACTGTCTGGCCTGTACAAGGCTGTACTTGATATACCGAACATTAATAGAGCAGTAAACAAATGATTGCTATCTGAAGATATGGACAAGTAATTGCATCCGGAGAAGAGAATGAAGCTTCTCTGTTCTTTGTTTTGATATGTTTCTGCTGCTCATCAGTGCACGTGGGTACCTTATGCGTTGGTATCTAAAGAAGATCAATGTGTCAAAGCGTTAGTATTTGTTGAGTTGGGGAATGGTCTGTGAGAGCCGTGTGGAGGCAATCCCTTATAGACTACTTTTTTCTGAAAATCAATTATGGCCCCTTTAGGTAAAGTATGGAAGTAAAATCTATTAATTTTACTTAACCTATCAAAGGTAAAAGTAGCCTCTTGTTCAGTTAAATGTTCTCCGCAGTGTTTTACTGTTATATATGATGTTTCTGTATAAATCTGACTGCTGCATTAATGCAGAAAATGTTATGTATGTTCAAAATAAGCAGAACATTCTCAACATTCATCAAATTTGCAGATACATGGTTTTCACTGGACAGGAAGGGGATGAACAATTGTAATCTGAAAAGCTAAAGCTGTCAGACAAATGTAGTGGGTGTACAGTGTTGGCCTCTGGGATGTAGTGAAATGGAAGATTAAATGTGCACATAATGGAAATACTCAAATAAAGTACAAGTAGCTTTGTAATTTGAGTGAATGTAGAGATGCATTCCACCATTCTGCCATTATGGCACACATATGACACATTTACTCAACAAGGAAAGTCCATGTTGATGGAGAAAAGTCATGCTCACATAACTAATCCTTTAAGTAACACTATTCATATGTTATGTAAAGATGAGTGTTAACAAAGAAGGATTACTCATAACAAGTATTTGCCTTCATCAGGGACCTTGTTAGCTCCACTGATGATGTTCAGAATATCATCACGCAGCTCGAGTGCCTTTTGTGTTTTTGTTTTTGGTGGAACAAGTGTCCACTTGATACCTAAAAATGTGACTACAAAATACACACACACACACACACACACGCACGCACGCACACACACACACACACACACACACACACACACACACACACACGCACACACACACACCTACTCCCTTTAATAGCATTGTACCACTTATTATAAGTTATTCCTCTGAATAGCCATATGTTCAAGGGCACAAGCAATTGAATGACCCACTGCGGATTCGAACAATCGTTTTCATTGGCCATTCTATTCCTCTACTGTATTATTGTGCTTCATCAACAGCGCTTCCTATTTCCTTTAATGTTCAGCCTCAATGGCGCCTTCCATCATCGCCTGTGACAGGTGTTTAGAGCCAAGAGATAAACGTGTGCACACAGCTCTGCTTCCCTCAAATGGTTACAGCAGCGGTCACATGACGCTAATGCGTCAGAGCTTGGTGTGCAGTCCAAAATGAATCTCTGTGCCGAGGCCTGTTGGGGTGGAATGAACTAATGATATGGAGTCTAGTTGCTTTTTCATTTAGAATCAAAGTTTTTTAGGTACCGTGATCAAAACAAAACATTGATTTAAAAAAATGAAATAAAGGAAATAACATGAAACAGATCAAACTATTCTTCCAATTGACTTTAGAAAGAAACTCATTGTTGATGTCAAACGGTCCTCAGGTTCCAGTGCTGATTTCACCTCTATTCTTATGTGTTTTAGTAGAGCAGTGAGGCTTATTAAGTCTTATTATGTCCTCCTCCCCCATGCTTAATCTGGACCCAAAATAAACTTTTTGATGCTGCAGAATTATAAAAAATAGAATTTGACCCTCCCAAAGTGCACTCAAATAAACAATGAATAACAGCTAATGCCTTTTGTTAGCCCCTGTGCACATTTAGGGAAGTCTGTATAATTGTGAATGTTTTAAACCCGGACCTTCTTTTGATGTGTTAAACATTGTATTACTGACTTCACTTTATTCTTCACTTCACTACTTACCCTGCTCCTCAAACCCAACTCCGAGGCCAAAGTGATATTTGGCAGTTGGAATGTAAAAGTGATTAAAACACATATTTTTAGCACTAAAACACATTTTGCTCTTAGCCGACTGCTGGCTTTCATGCACCTGCCTAAAGTTTTCTCCTACGCATTTTACTTTTTGGAACTCCTACATCCAAATAAAGGGGGTTTATACCAGCACACTTGAGGTGAACAGCTCAGAGAGGCAGAGCTGCAATGGAGGATGCATGATTTATCCTTTTATGAAGATCAGACCAAACTAGTTTATTTAATCCAAGCAATGCATTTGTGGTCCAAACACTATGTTGGTATTCATACAAGTGCACTGCTGTGACAGAAATATGATTAGTTTGTAGTTGTTGTCTTGATTTACACATCTTGTTCTTATGACTGATCAGTATTTGATGAAATATTCTGTAGAGTCAATATAAAAATGTAATGCATATATATTAATAAAGAGAGACAATCAAATGAATCTACTGGTTGCCTAATTATCAGTGGTCTGCCCCCCTTTTTTCTCAATGAATGTTTAAAGATTAATTTAATATTGTTTAATATGTTAAATACAGGGATTCTAAACCTTGAGAAATGTCCAAAGTAATGTAGGCACTGGTAGAATGTTAAAGTACATTTACTCAAGTACTGTACTTAAAGTGACTATATGTAACTTTTACCCGTTTCTGAAACTGTGTCATGTTCCATCTGATGATCATAAATGACCTGGAACAGCAAATGAGACTCACAGTAAAAAGAACACTAGTTGTATAGTTGTAGATGCATTTTTTTTATCAATGCCTCTGCAAGGGGCCGATTTTTTTCACAAAGTCACAAAATGGCATGTAGACAGCGCTACAGAGCACACATTGTGACGGGTCACAGATTTTGGCTGAACACCGGAAAAGTCTGTGTTATTGTATCCAGCAAGGTAAGAGGTAGCAGAAGATTTCTTTATATAGGCCTAATTTTATTATTTAAGAAGTTGTAGTTATGGCTAATACTGGGGCAGGGCCATCACAGAAAAAAAGGAAATTAAACAAAGAACAACTTAAAGCTAAAAGGGAAAGTGAAAGAGGATGGGCGAAACCGAGTCAATCTAGCTGGCTATTTTCATAAACAGACATTTCAACCTCCCCGGTTTCAAAAATAACATTGTGCACAGCTGTCAGTTTTTAACAAAAAGTGTTCATTTACACGTACCTGTGTATACATATGCTGTCAATGCCGTCAAGAGCATGCCAAACCTGCAGGTCCTTCTTCCATTTAGCGCAGACATTTTATCCATTTCAGTCTGTTTGTGTTGGCCTACTATTTTCTTTTTCCTTGTCCCCCTGTACTTGTGTAACACGTCCTTGGGTTTTACGACACAAGCTATATTAATCAAGTTATTACGTTGGTTACTACAACAATCTCATAATGCTTTGGCTTGTGACACAGTGACAGTGGTTTAGTTCATGATACATCCAAAGTAGGCTAAGTTACCATATGCAACACTTGAAATGCAACGATGCATCTGCAACGTATTCTCTTATTGTAAATGAATGATTTTTTTTTGCCTGAGCAACATATTCATTGTGACTATATGACTATATGATAATGCTAACTCATTAATACAGTGGGCAATACAGCATCGTAAAAAAGACCTTTACGACAGCATGTGTGGTAACACTACTGCTTTTGTCCAATGTGGCCGCTAGTATCAACACAAACTGAAAGTTACATATAGCCACTTTAATGTAAGTGCAATTTACCTTTGTGTACTTTTGACTCCACTTTCTAACAGCTACTCGTTACTTTGTAGATAAAGCTTTCACATGAAAAACATAGTATCTTAGAAAGTGTTATATGTAGTTATATATTAATGTAAACAACAGTATTCATGGTAGTTATAATTAGCTTCATCTTAATCAGATACAACGTTACCAGTAGAGAAGAAAACTTGTGACCGGGGAAGTTGTCGGTTTAATCCCCAGACAGACTGGATAAATGTGTGTGTGGGAAGTGAAAGAATAGCAGCGCCTGTCCCACCGTCATAACAACTTCTACTCAAAAGTAGAAGTCGAGTAGAAGTCTTGCATTGATTTTGTTCTTTATTTTTTTTTCACAATTAGGTACTTCTACTTATTTAAAAAATCTCAACACTTCCTCCACCCAGGGTGTATGCATGCATTGTATTTCTGTGTATATGGACAGGGGTTTGTCTTTTCACATGCATGTCCAATAGAGGCAGTTGTTTCAGTTGTTATGATTATAACTCCACACCACACCCCAGTGCAGCAAAGCTCAGAGAGACAGATTGCTGCAGAGCCCTGAAGTTCCATAGCTCAACTGTTGCTGCAGTGGCTCCACAACACGTTTTCTAGCCTATGCCCCCCCCACCCTATTCCTTTTCCTCTTTCTCCTTCCCCCCAGTCTACCCATTCCAAATACTGTATCCTATTATTTCTTCTCTTGTTTCTTTACCTCATCTTCTCCTTTCTCTCATTCTCTTCAGGGGTCCCATGTATAAAACAAGTGGCAGATATCAGGACGAAATGTGTGCATGGCAGGTGGTCAGATTTAAAAACAAAATGACACAAGAGTTTGCATTTTCATAGAGAAATTAAACTTTAAAAAGTACATTAAACATTTTGAAGGCAGGTTTTAAGTTTAGCCAAACCACAGTGCTTTAGGGCATTAAGAAAATATATAAAGTATAACAAAACATCCTCGACATACTAATACTTGTACAGAGTGTATGCACTTGATCTTAAGTGTGGTGAATTGCTGTCATTAAGTACATTATATTTCAAAAGCTGAATAACAGTTAGTCCTTTCCCTTTTCTAGTTGCATGCATAATGGTAAATAGTAAAGATGAAAAAGAAGATGGGAGATAAGACTAATGCTTGTCTATATCACTTCCAGTTTATTGTAAATTTTATGAATGCAAAATTAAGCAATTGGAAGGTTTTATAGATTTGAATATAAATGTTAACATAAATATAGGTTTATAGGTTCCTGTAATTAAATGAAAAACCTGCATAGAGGAACATCTACTGCAGTGAATACTTTGAGCATTTTCACTGCTATTTTTTATCTGTGGCACTGCTCAAAGTATTTTTTATCCGAGACACAACATCTACTTACATTATCAAAATTGCAACAGCCTATCTGGCAGTTGCCTCCTCTCCTCTCCTCTCCTCTCTGACTTTAATTTGGTTACTTGCTAAAGCAGCCAAAAAAGCATCCAGAAAGTCATGACTCTTCTTTTTCTTCGTCATCCTGCTTCTTACGTGCGTGATATTTATATCAGGTTTTCATTAAAGCCCACGCACCCAAATGAACAGATATTTACTATGAGATAAGTAGCTTAAACACCATATGCCATTTTAAAGAAGGCAAAATATAGAAAAATGAAGTGTGAGAATAGAAGTGTGTGAGAGGTTTATTTGTTAAGCAGGGCTTCGGGCTAACAAGGATCTGTGTTACTTTTGACTTTGTAATTTGAATGCACTGTAGGAGGGTTGTGGGAGGCTCCATTGTTGTGTGTATATTTTCTTGTCTATATATTTGGTCTAACAATGTTTTGCTAACTCCTCAGAACTGGCTGTGTGTGTGTTACATTGTGTGTCTTTGAGCCTCTCTGTGACTGTGTAAATTTGTGTACAGGGAAGTTGGGAACAGGCCGTCCAACATGGGCTCCATTTTCACTCCAGTGATCCTGGTAATGGTCTTGTCCCAGTGTGGATTGACGCTCGCTCCAAGTTGCCCTGACAGAAAATCCACTTCTTACATGTAGCTGTTTGCTGGAGCGTGCTCAGTAGCAAGCATTATCACTCCCAGTGTACTGTAGCTGGTCATCTGTCTTTCTCCTGCTCCTCTATCTCACCACTGACTAAAATGTCCTATCTATCTATCTATCTATCTATCTATCTATCTATCTATCTATCTATCTATCTATCTATCTATCTATCTATCTATCTATCTGTCTATCTATCTATCTATCTATCTATCTATCTATCTATCTATCTATCTGATGTCTATTCATCTCCATACCATGCTCAGATATTATGCGTAGCCTATGCTCATTTCGTTGCAATCTGCCCTTCAACCTTCCTTCTATTTCCTTTTCATCTTTTAATATCTTTCTGTCAGACGAGAGACGAATACTAAAACATTTTACTCTGGTAGAATTGCTGTTACCCGAACAAGTAAGTATCAAGTATCCTATTGCTCAAATAATATAGAAAATAGACAAATTAATTATTTATGTACATGGCATTGTAAATTAGCTCAGAACTATATGTTTGTAATCAATTACAAATTATTACTGTATTACTAATGGCTTGTAAAATATGTGTTTCTATGAATCCTACTGCAGTTCTAGGCAATACCTGCCCTACAAAGCAGCCTGATTGGTTGAGGTTAGGCATTGACCTTGAGTAGTAACAGTAAGGTTAGGATAGCCAATTTAATGCTGTAAATACATAAGGACTATTAGAGCCTAGTGTAGAAGAAATGGGTAATAATTTACTCAGATAGTCATGTAAGTAGAGAAATAAAAGGTTAGCAATTATTTCATCATTAACTAACTGCATGTGTAAATTTACACACGTCCTCCCGGAGCTGGTCAGCTACGTAGCTGACCAGCTAGCCACCAAGATGCTAGGTAGCTGTGAACACAATAGCACCAGTCAGTTGAAATAGCTCACTAAGCATCTTTAAATTTTCTCTGTACTGTTTACACCCCATGTATTTTGTTCTCAGGATTGTAGGCTACATCATTTCAATCTATCAAAAGTTACTGAAGAAAAGCTAAAGTTTAAAGCTCTCCAAGCTAACGCACCCGCTAACTGACAGCAAATGTGTTAGCTTGGTTGCTAATGGGTCAATAAGTGTGTAATTTATTCGAAAGAAGTATTTTTACCATTGACTCGTAACTGTCTACCAACCATTCCTCTTATTTTGACCACTACAGAGGAGATTAAATAAAAGTAGATGGTGTAACACACCTAAGCTGCATTAGCTTCCTCTATTTTGGGCTTTGCGTTCCCTTAAAAGGCAGCACTGACAACACATCTGTCAATTTGTTGAACTTGACTTGACAAATGTGCACAGAATAGCACTGATCCGTTGAAATAAACTGATTTTGATGCAAAATTGAAAATGCTGGTATGACGAGGCCTTCATAAGTGATTATTATTACAGAGTAATTAATCTATATCATCCCTCGCTAACCACTCTCTGTAGTAATCTAACACTTTTATAACACTTTTCATCATCATATCTGCACATCATGACAGCACTGTTGCTAATAATGGAAATACAGTTTTATTTACCACAATGTACACAAACATTTTTTACAGGTTATTAGTAACAGACCTCACCCATTTTTTGCATGTGTGTGTGTGAGTGCTTTTCTCCCTCTCTTGCTCTCTTTCCCATCCGTCCCCTCTCATCCTCTTTGCCTTCTCAGTAATCACCTCTCAGCTCTTATCTGTAAACACCATTGCACCTACAGGAAAGCTTAAACTTAGTAACACAGTGATTAAACCAGAGAAAAATATCCATCCCTTTTGACATTCATTTACCCCCCCCTCCCCTTCTCTTTCTTCCAGCTTTCACCATCCCTCCATATCCTTCCATCTCTCCCCATTCCTTCTTTATAGTCAAAATAATTACCTGCTAGCTGGCATTGCCCAAACTGTACATCTCTAGCATTGTGCAGGGATGGAGATGAAACAAGAGTGTGGATGAGGGGAAACTCAGAAGGGGGAGCTGGATGGCACAACAAGAAAAAATTCACTTCTTTACTTTGCTCTCTTCTTTCATCCCTAACCATCATCCTCGTTCATGTTTTGTTTGCATTTCATACTCGAATGCTTGTGTGTGTCTCATTCCCCATTGGTCTCTCTTTGTCTCTATCATGCTTCCATTTCACTCTTGATCCTTTTGACTCCTTTTTCTCTCTTCCACTTAGCCCCATTTCTTTTCCAAAGTTTCTTTTTTTTTTGCATAATAGCAGAGCATACACTGTGCAGAATGGAGTCTGTAAAATGCATATAAACATGGATACAGCCATCATTTAATAATCCAATTAAGGGATGTGTTTTTTCATAAATATATTTTATAATTGTCACATTTGTATCGATATTTTTACACATACACATTTTCAAAACCACTTACCCTCTCACCAACACTAAGCACACACATATTCACCTATACACACAATAACACACACAAACTTGTTGCGACAGGCTGCAGAGTGAAGTGCCTCTATATGTTGAAACCAATCTAAGCAGTCGTTTCTCACCTTTGGGGGGGGGGGGCGAAAACCTGTGTTATTCATCTTCCTCTCATACCAGACCGAAGAAGGTAAGACAGATAGAGAAGGAGATAGCGTGAGACAGAGAGGACTAAAAAAAGTTGAAACCAGAAAGGTTCCATGTTTTTTCCAGCTGTGTTTTCCTCTCAGTTTACTATGTTCTGGACTTAACCTGATATTTACTTCAGAACAAAGACTTGAATAAGAACTTATGGTTCGGTATCTATTAGTAACAGACAGACTGGAATGTTTTGTGATGTTTTTGGACTGGCCTTATTTTAATCCAAATTTGCTACTTTTACTTAAGTAAAAAATCAGAGTTCTTCCACATAATGTTCATTATAAATATTTTAACTTTACATCAGTTTGTTATTACAAATGGGTTCTAAATCATGCCTTTGATCCTCAGCAAACAGAAGAAGCCAGCCAGAAGAATAAATCAGTGTAATACCAAATTCAGACCACTTTGTGGTTGCAGTTAGAAACAAAACACACTATAGTTGCTGAACTCCAGCATTGACCCAGAATGCAAAATTTAATTAACTCCAACTGCTGAATGTATTACAGAATGATTATAGTTGCTTCAGCCTGCATTTGAATCATGTTTCCCCTTTCCCAATGCTTGTGACAAAATGTTAGGGTCTTCGATACCACTGCTATACTCCATTTAACCCCCCACCCCCTACCAAGAACAACACACATTTACTATTTCAAAAGAGACGCTTTCTGTTCTACAACAGGCAAAGGCAGCAGTTTGTCCAAATCAGACTGGAAGAGTACAACATGTTTTCAGGGACTAGATGCAAAACAACGAACAAATGTATCTGAATAAAGGTCCCATGGCATGAACATTTCACTTCCCCCAGCCTGCCTATGGTCCCCCAGTTGCTAGAAATGGTGATAGGTGTAAACCAAGCCCTGGGTATCCTGCTCTGCCTTTGAGAAAAGCTCAGATGGGCCAATCTGGAATCTTGCTCCTTATGAGGTCATAAGGGGCAAGGTTACTTCCCCTTTCTCTGCTTTGCCTGCCCAGAAAATTTGGCCCACCCATGAGAGAGACATCATTGCTTTCAAATGAGCAAAGTGGCAGTTGGTTTTGCTTTTCATTATAATAACAAAAAAAGTCTGTCTAACTACTTCTATTCATCTCTTTGTTTTGTATACCCTGTTGGTTGACAATACATCACTGGCATAGTTTACCTTACATTGCATTTTCAAGAGAGAGTCATCAACCACAAAAGACATGCCACTTTAAGTATTTTATGATATTAAAACACACCACAAAAGTCTGTGTGCTTTACCGAAGCAGCGGCAGAGTATACGTATCTCTGTGTACTGATCAGGATTGTATTTGTTCTCTGCACTCAGGATTAATAACACGGTGCCTGGGCTATAATGAAAATCAATCAGGTATTTGGCCTGCAGTTACAACGCCTGATGACACTGTCATAGTACACAAGAGCCACAGTGCAGCAGGAGCCATGGTGCTGTCTGTAGAGCCAACAGCAATTATTAAATTCAATATGTTACCTGCATCTTTCTAAGTACTTTGGAAGCCTCCCATCATCACTGGAAACATGCCCGGTGTTTCTAATACTCTTGACTGTCAACTCTTTCTACTGTTTTTTTTCCCAAGCTGGTCACAATGATGCCAATGCTGTGTCAAGTGCTGTCTTCATTTATAGTATTTTTTATTTATTTTTTTACAAACACATACGCACACTCACATTTGGCAGCAGTGAAACCGTCGATATGTGAGTCCTAATTATACTGATGCTGTAGCAACATGTTAAATGTCTGCGTGATGCAACTCTGACGATGGACGAGGGAAAGAATAATAGGACAATAGGGGACAAGGGAGTGAGAGAAGGAAGAGAGGAAAAGAGATGTTGATGTCTTGTCCTTGAAAACAATATAATACTACCAATGGGAGGCTGTGAAATAACAGAGTCAATAGAAAGTGACAGGGGAACTGAAATTTCTCATCTCTACACAACAGCCGTGATGGTCAGAATTACAACTCAGCTCATCCGTCCACTCCTTCCTCTCTCCAGTCATCTCCCTTTCAATCCATCACCTTCATCACCATTTTATGCTTATTTCCCTGCTTTCCTTTCCCCTCCTTTCCACAGTCTGCCAGCCCCTTCATTAGCATTAGGCCTACTTGTTACCTAATATGTCAACAACACCGACATTTTTTTTTTTTGCTCAAGTATACAGCTGCAACTTTGGAAACAACCTGTGCCTCCATGTCAGTGACCATACTGTGTCCTTATGTTTTAAAAATACAAAGCATGTGCTTGGCTAAAAACTGAAATGAAATACAAACTTAACTGATGATTAGAGAGGCTACCCTTAGACAGATCAGCATCATGCTCTTCAGGTAGGTTGCTCTGAGGATTGTGAACAGACATTAAATGCTTTTTCTACTGAAGATCCTGGCCTGCTAACATCCAAAAGGCCAAAACCGGAGGACAAAGGGTGTACTAGCAAGGAACATAATCTTAAAACAGCATGTCTGGGATCTACTCGGATGCATTTTGTTAAGCCATTTGAAAGGAATTGGCAAGTAGAGGGGGGTCATCACTGCTTCATTTATTTACAGCAAGAAAGCTTCTTTATTATTTAAACTTTTTGTTTGATTTTACAAGCTAAATTAAACAGTTTTATAATGTTTTATTGGTATTTCAATCTTAAATTGTATTTACATGATGGAATAGCCTACCATCAAACACTTGAATTGGAATGCCCTCCAAAGGCGTACTCTTTTGTGGAGAAATGTTGATTTGGTTATCATTTTACACTAGTTAGGATTTTCAAAGAGACTTATTTTTATTTTATTTTTTTCTGTTTTTACATTTATAGAGCAACATAAAAAGTTGTCAGTTGTCTTATTTCTATTTGGGAAAAATACAGTAAGTTTTGGAATTGCAGTTCCTATATGCATTGGGGGAAGTAAACAGGAAGTATAATGTTGCCATTTATTCCGTGAGCCTCTGTTGTGGGCTAAGTTACCGTATGCAACACTTGAAATGCAACAATGCATCTAAAACATATTTTGTTATTGACTTTTTAAAGCTGCACTAATCAATATTTTATAGTACTGTAACTAGATCATACAGTGCTTTGAGCTAATGATAATGCTACCATGCACTAATGAGCATTTTAGCATCTTTCAGCTAATTGTTTGGTTTTAACGCAACTTAACTTCACTCTTGTGTAGTTTTAAACCACAACAGCCAGATGTTTACAGTGATAAGCTTTAATAAATCAACTGAATCGGCAAGCCCAAAATGGCACACAAACAAAATTAACTTAAATTAAAAAAAACTAGCTACTATCTAATGCTAATGTTGCTCCATGTTTGCTGGATGTCTAAATTGGCAACTGTTTGGAAACAAGTTGGTCATATGTAGGCCTGCTTTATAAGGTGATGATATGTCAATGTTGTGTTTACTGTTTGTTGAGCTGTCCCCAAGTGGCCAAACAAAATTAATGAATGCAGGTTTAAGCAGGATATTCCGCCGGATGCATGCGTTTTCTGTTTCCTTCCGCTTTCTTTGTTTTGTCATTTTAAACTCCGGTTGATTTCTGAGGACTATGGTTACCTGCTCCTCATATCTCTGCAGGGTAAATCCAGACAGCTAGCTAGACTATCTGAGTTTTCTAACCCATGACTATTTTGCAGTGGCTCTGTGCAGTTTAGCACCGCCCATGACAATTGTGATTGGTTTAAAGAAATGCCAATAGACCAGAGCATGTTTTCCTCCCATCCCCGAATGCTATGTGGATTAGCCAGACCCTCCTTGAGAGAGCTTTGGAGGAGGGACTGCAAAGTGAGACTACTGTTATGATAACCATGGAGTTAATGTCGCTCTTGGCTTTCCTATTTCCGTTTCCCTTTACTCAAAGTGAAACACCAAGCGGTTTCACCATTATCCCCTTAGGGACATTCTCTTCTGTGACTATAAACGTTGGCATTGGTAACCACACTGAAGATTATCCACTCAGGTATACTGTAAACAAAAAAGCCCTTAATGTTCTGTTCAGTCGAGTTTCACAGTGGCTGACGTGAAACAAGCACTTTAGAGTTAAGTTACTGCTCCAGAAAACAAAGTTGTTCATTACTGCTTTGTCCTCAGTGAAGGAATAAAAACACTGGTTACCGCTCGTCCCCATAACCAATAAGCCCATCACTGTGCCCCAGTGCTCAGCTGCAGTGTTTAACCAAACAGGGTCCTTACACGAATGTGGAGCACAAAGGCACGGAAGCATGGTTACATAACACAGAACAAGAGAAGAGAAGTGGATAGAGTTTTGGGTAAACAGAAACGGAACACATCAGAGGGAAATAGAGAGCACGGAGATAAAATAAAAAGATAGATGGGAAGGGAATGTGGTTTGGTTCGTAAAAGTGACGGATAAGCACAGGGACATGAAGGGAGAAAGAGGAAGGAAAGAGGAAGGAAGATAAAATGTAGGGTCTGGAAAAGATTTGCGTTTCTTGTTGATTTAGGCTAGTCTTTATTGTCATGAATAAATGTTACAGATATTTTCTCTAACTGTATTGCAGCCATCTGGTTGTGTGCCTTAATCTAAAAGTCCTTTACATCTGGCATTCAGTGTGACTCCCTTCCAGCCCCTCCATCTCTGTGACTCTCTTTTCCTCTTATTTCCTCTTTTATAACCGTCTTTTCTCCTTTGACCACTTCTTTTGTACCTACTCCATCCATTCTCTTGTCCAATCATTTGTCGGTCTATCTGTCTCTCCCCCATTTGGTGTGTTTATCAGTATAAATCACTGAGAAATGTAAAGAGCCATTTACATTCCGGCCACATGCTTCCTCTCTTCCCTACCTTTGTACAAATGAGTGTGATAAATCTTAAGGGAGGGAAGGATTGCTGTAGTTGCTGCATACATATTATGGCACAAAGGCAGTGACAAAAAACCCAATGTTCACTGTTTTCAGTTGAAAAACAATATTAAACACTGCCAGCAGAAATAGCCACCTTATGCACCATAACTTGTGTCATACCATGGCACGAACTGAAAGTGGATGTTTAAAAATCTAACAGCCCTGTGGCATTTCAGATTCATTGGACTGGACTATGGAAGGGGATAGAAAAATTGGAGCGAGAGAGGGCGACGACATGCAACAAAGGTTAAAAGTCCGATTTTTTCCTTAGGCCAAAGAGTAGTAAAAGGGATGCATGTGTTTTTAATCCCAAACAAACTATTTTTGGGTTCTTTTTGTTTTTCGGTAGCATATTATTTTTGGCATCACTGCCAACAATTATTCTACGTCAGAGCTGATATTGAATGAAATGATAGACATTTAGAATGTCGTCCAAAGGCATCAGGTGAAATATCACATATTAATAAAGTAGAAGTAGATAAAGGAGTAATCAGGGAAATCACACAGTGCACTGCAATTTTTGGTTTGGCTTACTTATTCCTGCCTCTTATTTATTCAGAGGGGAAATTATTAGACATCCTTAAAATAAAAAATAGAATAGAACATTTATATTGTATCATCTGGTCCATCTCTTAAAGTTAAGGCATTTTGTCACTGACTTTTCTTTTTCCACTCCCTCGTCTTTTTTACATCTCTGGCAGTGGAAGATGCTTTAAAAAAAAAAAAAGCAAGCTTCAAAAACCATTTCTGCAATGTTGACAGCCCTCTAGCACTTATGAGAGCTCCCTGGTAAACACAAAGCAGCCTTAGATTTGTAGTTTTCCACCACACTTTACTGTGTATTGTGCTTCTGAATGTAGTACACCACAACAGTAGACCCCCAGTCTGATCTCTCTGTCAACCCTCTTGTGTGTGCGTGTGTGCGTGTGTGCGTGCGTGCGTGTGTGTGTGTGTCAAAAATGACAATATTACAAATTTGATACGGGTCATGTAAACAGCATAATCCATTTGGATATTCCGAAATGGGGGAGAGACAATTAAGAAACGTGGTATATGCCGGTAGTTTGTAAATGTTCAGGGACAGTTTATTGTCTGTTTACGACAGCTATGTGCGTTGCTTTTGGTTGTTGTACACAAACCAATAAGCCGACGGTTTGCAGGGTTGGGATAGAGATGAACGCTCAAAAAAAAAATCTGCTCTGAAATTGCTTTAAGAGAATGTGTTTGGGTGATGTTTTGTTCATTTGTTTACAAAAAACTCCACAGAGTACCTTTTCATTTGGACCACATGAATGCGTGTTTGAACATGCATCCTTGTTCTTTTTTGTTAAAAAACCTGTGTAGTCATTTGTTTATCATTCATTTTGTAGGGATTCACACATCATGCTGTATATCATCAAATATTTGGTGGTCATTTTGTGCAGTAGGTTTCTTAACTGAACATCATTGAAAATAATATGCCTTTTTTACCCTAATGTTTTTGCTGGTGTGTACAAAAGCACCCGCAAACATAAATTTACAGTAGATATTGTTTTATAAATACCTGCATTAAATGTGGGAGTGACAGCAGGCAAACCTGTATGGTGGAGCGACATTTTGTCAAACAATTGTGTGTGTGTGTATGTGTGTGTGTACCTTTATTGGTATGTGTACAGGCATTCATTTACACTTGCACATATCCATCCTCTTAGTCTGTGTCTGTCTCCCTCCATCCATCTCTACCTTCCACTTACCGCTAAGTGATGATTATCCCACCAGCTTAGCTCATGCTAATATCTGCAGCCATTAAGTGGATCTATAGCCCTGCCTTTCTGTGAGAGCTATAGAAACTCCCAATCAGTGCTCTTACTCCCTACATACTTTATGTCTGCCCGACCTGTTTTTATGAGCGAGGGGTTGTTTATGCCAGCAACATGTCACACACTTATAGTCTAAATTCTTCAATTAATAAAATGTTAAAAGCCATCTGTGTGATGGTGTGTCAGACTGTAAAACACACAAACCAGCTCCAAAACAGTGGCACAAACACAATTGTATTTTTATAATCTATTCTACGTTTGGGGCATTTTGCATGTTTTGCATTGGTTGAATGAGGTAAACAGCAGCTTTGACATAATTTTCAAAAGTCTACAATCTTTTCAACATTAAAGTAGGAAATGATGTTTGGTGTAGTCTTAATTTGCATACATTATATTAACAAAACTACTGCTTATATATGGACCTTTTTTCTATGTTAAGCTTCACAGATCATCCCATAGCAGAGCATGACCTCTGTTTCTCCGAGGCCTTAGGACATCTTGCACGTGTTATTTACATAAACACACACACATTAGCACACATTAGTCTCCAGTGTTGCCAAGTCCGCTTATTATAAGCGACTTTGGGCTTGTTTTTCTGTAAAGTCGCTTACAAATATTGGTAGTTGAGGGCCTCTGTATTTTTGGGCTTGTTACTAAAGTGTAGTTTCTTTTTTGGGCTTGTTCCCAGCTCCGTAATAAGTTGTCAAGCAGATTATTTCTTTATGTTATTTAAACGTAGGAGTTTGTCTTGCCTGTTCCCTCGGTCCCTCCCCTTTGCCCATACACACTGGAGACAGCAGAGTTATTACTCGCCCACTTACTGCTTCTAATTGGCTCTGACCCAGATGGCAACTAGCCAATCAGAGGCCGAGCAGGGTGGTTTGTTGTTTTTCTGGTTAGGAAAATGCGTGAGTAGGAGAGTTTTTGGAGGAATAAATGCCTGTCGTGAAGAACAACTCAAAATCACTGTGAAAAAGTGTATATTTGATATCCCATCAGTTTTCTAATGTTAAATAATTTTAAAAGGTGGTTTAACTCCCTCCTGTGGTCACTGTCCTGAAGCTCAGGGAGAGAAAAAAAAAAACTGTCCCGTGTGTACAGTTGAACAATCTGTCCACATGGATGGAAATTGACAATCTGTCCCCACAGATTGTAAAACCATGCACACAGTTTATTAATTTTTCTCTTCCAGGATCTTAGGGGGGCTTCGTAGAAAAAGTTGCTTGTTTTCACAGGCCTGGTTGCGTATTTGTCTCGTGAGATCTGGCAACACTGTTAGTCTCGTCAACAACTGTGTGTCAGGGTTGTTAGTGGTCTTTTGTTATGGTCTGTATATCAGTTGACTTCAAAAAGTAACTGCTCAGTGTACTCCCCGATGTGAGTCGAGTAAAGATGTGAGTTGTGCATGCGTCAAGTAGCATACAAGATGCTAAAAGACTTCTGTAAAAATGGACCTACTTAACGAAGTTTGTTCACTGTTGGCTACAAGCTAGAAATCAAACACAACAAAGGCTGTCATTTGAATGGCGTTTTGAGCTAACGTTAGCAATCAAACAATCATCGATAGCGAAAACGTTTTTGAAGTGATTCCCATCTTCTGTTATTGTTTGTAATGAGAAAAGTTTATTATTTCTTGGATTTCACAAATTTCAGTATGACATGTTATGCTGTAAACCGTTTAAATCTGAGCATGCGCAACTCAAATCTGCACTCGACTCACATCGGGGAGTGACACTCGGGAAGGAACTAGGTTTGGTTCTGAGCCCTTTTCTTGTGTTCCACCATCATTCACTGTGTTTAGGATTTAAAGAGATACTCCAGAGATGTAGTATTGCACGTACATTAGGTTACAGTTACTTGCAAGAGACAGATTCAAATTCCAAAATTCAAAGCAGCCGCTGCTGAGATATCCAGACTTTTATTTCTAGTATGTGTCACTCTTCAAAGAAACGCCGACTACTTTTCCCAAAATGCACGGATAGTATCTTTCATTAGACCCTAATTTGCCTGGTAGATTCCCAAGCCTTTCAAACTCTCACAAGCTCACAGACTAAACACAAGTTCTCAATGCACACTCTCCTCCAAAGCGTACTGGAGGAGGGTCTGGCTACTCCACATAGCATTTGGGGATAGGAGGAAACCATGCTCTGGTTTATTGGCATTTTTTTTAAACCAATCACAATCGTCTTGGGCGTCACCAGAGAAAAGCCGTGGTACCACTGCAAAATAGGCTCAGAAGGAACTCGTTTTGGTGGAACGCGTACGTTTAAAAGTTGTTTTAGCCGTGCAACAGTAAACTCAGATTGGACAGATAGTCTAGCTAGCTGTCTGGATTTACCCTGCAGAGATCTGAGGACCAGGTAACCATAGTCCTCACAAATCGACCAGCGGCAACGGCGCAATCCCGGGAAGTGGAACGTCAAGGATGTAGACTACGTGTGCATCAACTCAAAACAATAATAAGCCAATGAAAAACACAGAGATAGAGAAAAGGTGGTGGTGAGAAGACTGCATGTGTGTGTGTGTGTGTGTGTGTGTGTGTGTGTGTGTGTCTGTCTGTGTGTGTCTGCGTGTCTGTGTGTAAGTGAATCAGAGGGCAGTTTGTCATGTTGCTGCTCCACGGCCCTGATCCAAGCTGACAGGTGAAGCTAAGCGCAGCTAAACAGCACATGTAAGAAAAAGAGAGAGAGATAGAGGGAGTCAGGAGGCAGCAGCGATAAGGTGGAACAACAACAAAAAAAATTGAAAATGGGAGAGTGTGGGAGATGAAGAAAGAGGTACGGACATAAAATAAGCGTCAAGGGATAAGGAGATAGTTGTCGGTGTTAGAGCGCCATTAAAAAGAGAAACAGGCAGACTATGGAGGAACAAGCTGGGGCAGGAAGTGAGAGAGAGAGAGTGAATGCGAGCAAAGCTTGGGAAATGGAGCAATTTAGATTAATTGTTGGGTTAAAGAGATTGGTTAATTGGCATTTTATCAAAAGAGTGGACTGAACAAGTTCATTTTTTCATAACATTCCATTAATCCATCCCTCCCTCTCTCCCTCCCTCTTTTCACTTCTCTCTTTTTTCCTCTCCACTTTGCCTGGAATGGCTGTTTTGTCAGTATGTGCCATCGTGGACATAGAAAATGATTGAATCTTTTATGAGCGATTTTATAATGAGAAACAAATAATTTGAAGACATTAATGTCAAAGTGAATCATGGTTATTGCCTGCTGAAGGCATTTATTTATGTGATTGGGGGGGAAAAACAGGAAGCGAAAAAGATATGGAGAAAAGTGTTAGAAATAACCAAAGAACACCATCTAATGGAGGCTATACAAAATGTTTAGCAAGCACTTATTCAAAATGCAACTTTGTTACATTTGTGCCTTTTGGAACATTTGGGAAACCAGGACAAGTTGGGTAACACGATCCTATCGAATTATTTCCTGGAAAGTTTATTTAATTGTTGCAAAAAATGATATCAGAAACTTAGGGAGGAAACAAGACAAAGGACACCTGTATGAAGAGAAAAAGAATAGGTTAGATGATGAATGCAGACAGTGAAAGTGCCACAATTGAAATTGATCACTTAAACACTTCTGAGGAAAAAATGATGTATAAGAAATGATGCAGAAGAAGACAGAGGTTGAGAGAACAAAAAGAAGGAGGTGCGGAGACAGATTGAAAAAGAAAAAGAAAGAGAGAGATGTGTGTGTGGATTGAATTAGAAGTAGTCAAGTCGGACAGGTTGATAGATTGGAGTCATTCCTGTCACCCACCCTGTAGGTATACACTCACTCTTGTAAAGGGAAAAGCCAAGATCAGACTTATTGTACGCGTGTTTGAGTGTTTAATTCCATGACAAATGAGGAACAAGAATTGGCTGTGAAACTTTCTTATCCATTAGAATATTACCGATTATCAGTGTCCTTGCACTCTGTACCGTACTGTGTGTGTGTGTGTGTGTGTGTGTGTGTGTGTGTGTGTGTGTGTGTGTGTGTGTGTGTGTGTGTGTGTGTGTGTGTGTGTGTGTGTGTGACGGACCACATATTGTGCGTAGCTTTGATGTCTGCGCACGAGGCTGAACTTTGAGCTGAATGCAGTGTGAAGGGAATATCTTTGCACGAGCGAATGCGTGTTATATGAGCTAAACACAGGTCTGTTGCATTACATTGCATCAAATGTATTGTACTGCGTCAAACAGATAAGCACTGAGGTGTTTTTTTTTGTTGAACTGTGTGAACAATACTGATAGAGTGATCTACAATGATCAGACAAGGTGTATTTTGTCTTTGGAGGGCAACAAGAGAGAATAGCTGACACATACAGGTGCTATAACCAATAATATGTAGTAGAGTGGCAACAGTAATTACTGTAAGACTGTTTGTCACTGGGGCAGTACCCTCAAAGATACACGATTGTACCACTTAACAAGGCTACATATTTGTGCTCTTACAGTTTGTACCCTATGGGATTAGTAACTGGTCCACTCTCATAACTGTCTAAATATTAAGATACAGTCAGCAGCAGGTTAGCTTAGCCTAGCATAAAGACTAGAAACAGTGTTACACAGCTAGCCTGGCTATGTTTAAAAAGCAACAAAATTTCCCAAGTAGTAACTCTGAAGCTCACTGGTTATCATGTTGGACTACTTCCTGGAGCCTTCACTGGTTGCCTGGCAATCTTTAGGTGACTGGCAGTTGAGTGCCTCTGTATACAGTCTTCTAAGACTTCTAAGAAATGACAACAATATTGGCGGCACATCCACATGATTCAAGCCTTCGGTAATTGCACACCACCCCCACCCCTCCTCCACGCAATTGCTAGTCAAATTGAAGGAGGACACAGAGGTTTAAAAATTGATGGACTCGTTAGAAGGGGTAATTATCTTGTAACTTGTATGTTGTCTTCATCTCCAAAGCTGAATGCTGCTGTTGTCCCTTCTCAGCGGTATCGTAAAACGCATTACTCAATCTGCTGCGCACGAATGTTGCCGGACTACGCCATGTAAACATACACTACCGATCAAAGGTTTGGGGTCATTTACAGATTTCCATACCACTCCATTAGAGACAGAATACCAGCTGATCTGAGTGGTTGGCTGATCTTTAATGCAATATCTCCATTGCCCATTATCAGCAAATATTCATCCAATGTTCCAAAGGCAAATTCTGTTTTCCTAATCTGATATCATTTTAAAATACTAAGAAAACATTGGAGAACATTTTGCAATTATGTAAGCACATAATGTAATGTGAAAACTGCTGCCCTGGTTAAAAAGAACAACAATGCAACTGATCTCAGCTGGTGTTCTGTCTATAATGGAGTGCAATGGAAATTTCTAAGTAAACCCAAACTTTTGACCAATTGTGTAGCCTCACTGTGTCATGCAGAGAGTGTTTTGTGGAGCTGATAGGCTTAATTAGCTTTGTATTAACAGTAGGAATCCATTTAAGAGGGGCCTGAAGGAGAGTTAAATATGCCTTTAACAGCCTGAAAAAATGTCAATATAGCTTTACTTTGAATCCCTTAATTTAAACATCGTACATCAGAATCCTCTGATATTACTTGAGAGACACACTGGATATGTGTTTTCTCCCCCATACTTGGAATGAAGCTGGCATAACATCAGGATTCCTTTTTAGAGTAGCCTGAAAAAGAGTAAAATATGCCTTTAACAGCCTGAAAAAGATTTAAAATATACCTATAATTAGACATTCAAGGCTTTAATTTAAAAATCCTACATCAGAATGGTCCTAAATTACCTGAGTGACCCAATGGATATGTACTCTCTAACCCAGAGTTGGAATGAACCTGGCTTAACTCATTTGGCAATGGCTTGAATGTAACGGACATTCATTAATATAAATTAGTTGCACTGTAGCTTTAAAGTGAAAAGTTTGAATAAAAATAAAAACAGGAATGGTTATTGACTTAGTCTGACATGATGTGACACTAACATGATGTGAGTTGGGAATCCATAGATGTATGTCTCATTCATCAGGCAGTCCTAAAAGTCTAGTCTATGTATGTCTATGGATAGTGCACATTGCTGGCTGGACAGCTGCATCCCCATAGTCACAAATAGCAGCACCAGTCAGGACCACGCAGAGCTGCCGCAACCCGCTGATCATGTAAACTGCATCCAAAATGTGCGTAGGTCCATCCTGATGTGTTTTTTTTTCAACTGTGTTTGAGTCTGTGTGTCTCACCTCCCGGAACCGAGCACACAGCTCCCCTGGGCAAATGACCATTGTACTGGACATGCAAGCGCCATGTGTCCAGGCCTGCGGTCGTAATCCAAGGTCACTTACTCTAACTCCGCAGTTCGCACAACGCTTACAACATTTACTAGAGCGTGTCAGAGTGCACTGATGATAGAGTACTGTGGTATTGCTAATTTATCAATGCTGCCCTGACACGACATATTCACAGTACATGGCATGTACAGGTTGTGTGCCCAAGTGGGTGGATCCATAAAGGCATTAAAGGGATGAATGGTTGGGATCTTGACCCCACTGCGTGAATCAAATTTGATGAATGAGCTGTTATATTCATCCCTACATTGAATGGAATTAATTCCAGTTACAGTCTACCACCATGAATTATGGAAACCTTTTTTTTTAACTTACAAAATAAAGGAAGCTTGAGCACATGCATGCAAGTCCAAATATAAATTATGTAAGAGACATCAAATCAAGCAAAAAGTCAAATAATGGTAGTTGCATAAATCTACGTATTCTAGTCTATTGGATACCTATAATGACTTCCCCTACAGGCTTTCCTATTGAGTGGTTTAAGCTGTTTAAACAGTTATAGATATCTGATTTAAACTGATCAATATCATTCTGTCGATCTCACTGTAATGATGGAGGAGTACCGAGTACCTGTATCTGTACCTGTAACTCATCAATAATGTCAAAGGCTTTACAGAATGATAGATATTTTGCTGACAAATGTGTGTCTGAGTGTAGGTGTATTCATGCGTGGGTTATGTGTGCGTCATACCGATGAATGTTTGAGAACAAATCCCTTGAGGAGAGTGAATCTCTGTGTGCGTGTGTTTTATTGTTTCTAAAATAAAAACGGTCCAAAAATAATGAGAGCAGGCTGTGACTCAGAGGTTGACATATGGTATTTTCTGTGACATCATCTTTAGCAAAGATACAGCCTGAGCGTTGAGATCCTGCCAGCAACTGATTCACGCGGCTTCCAGCATGCTGGCATTGAATTTTTTCATTTTATTTTTCTATTACTGCTCAATCTAGGCACACCGGTGTATAAATCAATGTAGCAAAATCAATCAAACTCACCTTATTGTCTTTATTGGAGTGGAGATGAGAAGAGCACCAATGACTGACAACCTACAGTGACGTCAATTTAGGCTTTTTTCAGAGCTTTTGTCTAGAAAGCCCATGAGGACATATGTTCTCACATATGTCATATGTGTCTTGTTTTCAGCAGTACATTTTTACCATGCATTTGTCACTTTTAACCATTCTGAGGCTACAGTTGTCATCTTTTTTGGTGTGTACAGTTACCATGGTTACAGGTGTCGTTCTCATCCATGGCGATGTGTCTGTGATGGTTGACACAACGTGTGCGTCACACTGCTCTGCAGTAGTACAGCAGACTGACTACACCTGTCATTGTGAGCTGTTTGAACATAACTGCCCCATTTACTTTTGTTTTTGCTCAAATAGCTTTAGCACAGCACTGCATGACAATGAGGTCATTCAGAAGCTGGAATTTCCTATTCACTAAAATAGGAAATTTTAATTTATGGTTTATGTTTAGCCTGAGAACTAAAATGTTGGAAAACATTAACGTAATATTTCTTTAGTGAACATCCAGAGTAAGGTTTAGATGACTGATGACTGCTGACATTCATACTGCACTTATTTCTGATAGCACACTGAAAGTCACATTGACGTTACATCCACAGCACTTGACAATGTTGCACTTATGTTAGGGTTGGGTAATATGTTAAAGATTTTCAACAGTCAGCCCATCAACTGGTGATTTAGTCTAAAAAAATTAGCAAAATAAACTTTCAAATTATCAAGAAGGGATATTGTCTTACCTATTTTACTTATAGCACAAAAAAAGCCAACCATACACCTGCTGAATTCAAGGTTCTCTGACACACTAGGCCAAAAAGTTGCACTTGAACACATCGCAAAGGCTAAATCGACGTATGTTCTGCGCCTGCACGAGAGGGAATAACTCTTAATGCCAGTAGGCGGTTGTCATCTAATTGTCATTCAAAAAGGGAAACCGGATGTACTAAGTGTTGCTATGGTACAAACCCATAAGCACTGGATTTTAACATGCGTCGTTCACGCGAAGAGAAGAAAACAGCAGTAAAAATGTATTTTCACACATACTATTATTAATGTTAAACTTTGTATTTGATCTTCAGTTCACATACATTCCAAAACGTGAGTGTTGATCCAAACGGACCACTGGTCAACTATGGTCTGTTACACCATGGCTATATAATAATATTGGTGTGTGCCTAGACTGCCACTCGAGTTTAGTCGTTTGCTTGCTTTCCTTACTTCCGTTTTTCTTAATGCAAAAAAAAACATAATGTTTCATCATAGTTTTTGACTGGTCCACTTGTATTGTAGGTTGTACCACTACATGGTATGTGCCATACTGATCTGTTAAAACTGAACAAGATTGAGATTAACAAGGATATCTGAATAATCTGACAAATGATAACAGCAAGCCAGTCAATATGTTATTTTTCGGATATAATATCAAAATGATTATTTATCCTAAATGCTGTCTCTGGCCATTACATTCTTAGGTGGTAATAGGTAAATCTGTATTGTTAATATAAAGGCATAATTTTTTCCAACAGGTATACAATGTTTTGGAATAAAACTCTTCCTATGTGAGGTTATACATGCATAAACATACATTCATGTAAGTGGATGAGAGACTATGCATAAACACAAACAGGTCCTGGCGTGGCAGGCGCTCAGCCATGCCAAGGGACATTATTTGGCAGCTGTCAGCTCTAATAGGAGTAAAGCAGGGTGGGGGACAGATCCAGGCTCTGTACCAAGCCTACAAGGGTCCACTATCTGGCAGCTACAGCGTATCTGCGTGTCTTGCTGTGTGCATGCGTACACGCACGTAAGTATGAGAATGTTTGTGTGTCATAGGGACTGGTGTATCAGACCCCCTTTGAGATAATACATGCTACCACTTGTGCCACTACAGTGTCCATTTAGCCTACTATAATCTGTGTGCTGGAATCTGGCCGTGTGTGTGTGTGTGTGTGTGTGTGTGTGTGTGTGTGTGTGTGTGTGTGTGTGTGTGTGTGTGTGTAATTACTGATGAGAGAGATTGCAAGTGTTTGCTCTGTCACTTCATAACACCATAAGACAAAGAAAAGGAGGAAAAAGGTGGAGAGACCGATAAAGTGCACACACACACACACACACACACACACACACACACACACACACACACACACACACACACTATTCATGTTAATATCTCTTTCTGCTATCTCTAACTTACAAAAGCTTCATTTGACATTCTAATTCAAACCACCCCTTTTTGGAACAATAACTATGAACTTCCACTTAATTTACATGTCAGACTCTTCAAAAAGGCTTCACAATTGCTCCTTGCAAGCAACATGAAGGAGAATGGAAACCTACTTAGGGACTGATCGTTTTATATACAAGGGGCCGCCGGAGGAATTTTGGGGTTTAGTCATAAAAGACTTGATCCTCCCTTCACCTGCAATACATTTTTCTCCAAAATGATTGGAGGTCAAAAGGTATGACGCTCCCCAACAAATAATTGATGCCTTCTGTTCTGGTTTGTGCTTGGCAAAGATGTACAGATAGCCATTATTTTATTTTTTTACAACTAAAACATTCATGACTAACCTCTGCCTTCTTATCTTACACATCACACGCCACTGTTATGGTGGCCATTTCAGAAGATTTACCACTAACATTGTTATGGAAACACAATAAGCATGGAAACTAAACGCACACTCCCTGCATTACTACAAATACTAAGTTACTCCTCTAGTAAACTAGTAGTCACATAAAATAAAATGATAAAACATTGAGACCATTCAACAAGCACACTGGGTATTAACAAATTCAGCACATGTACTGGTTGCTATGGACTCGTCACTAGGCTTCCTCAGTCATTGTATATTTTAACATATAGGTTAAGCTGCTCGCTGCTTGCCTGGTCGTCTCTATATTAAACTGGTATCCCATATTCAGCATTCAGTATGCAGTACTGGAACCATTCGGCTTTTTGTCTCTTGAAAAATGATGCATCTAAAATGTAGATAAGAGGAGGTTAACAAATATTTTAAAATTAATCTTTTTGTATTTCTTATTTCGAAAGCTGCATTTATAGATATTAAATTTGTAAAATTAAGATTAGAATTTCTGAAATCATAAAACATTGAAAACTGCATCAGCCTTTAATGTTGACGTGTAAGCCATATTACATGGGAGTGTTTAATTTTGAGGTCCGTAAACATCGCTGAAGTGTACACTTGAGTGTGATATTGCTCTGTTTAGTAAGCCTGGCATTTTGAGCTGCAGCTTTTTAGAGACTGTTGGATTTCCCAAACTGAATAAATCTTGCAGATATTAAAACACAACAACTGCTTTCCTAGCTCACTCATGTTGTAACTAGGGGATGGCATGAGACCGAGACAGGATGGCATGATGACGAGAGGTCTCCAGGCTGCAGCCACACCCGACTTGGCAGAGACTGAGGGCCACATGGAAAAATATGCATCAAACAAGCAACTTTGTAATTTTCCTGTTTCCATGAATATTTAAGTTGGGTGACCCTTCCCCATAGACCAAAAAAAACGTTGGGTGACCCTCCCCTCAACCAAGAACATGACCGTCTCCTATTTTCCTCTTTTCCTCCGGTGGTCCATTCCATAAATACCGAACAATCCCTTTAATCATATTATTGTTAAAGTACAGTATACAAACAAAACACTCAAGCACAATATGTTCAACAAGTAGGAGGAAAATCTGATTAATTGGTCATAATGAAGAAGGTTTCTTTGTTTTGTTTTTTGTGTGGTCTCACATTTCTAATTAATAGTGAAATATGAGAGACCGGTAGGAGAGGAAACATCCCCCGCATGGTCAGAAACTTGCATACATCCTCCTAGCTTGCTCATTCAGTCATTTTAAAATTTCCTTTCCCTGCCCTGGAGGATTATTTGTAAATTAAACCACCACAGACACACATATGTGCAATTCCCTCCCACTGTAACCTCTCTAAATTACCACCCATAAGAATTAAAGGGTGAGTCACTCCTGTGTGGCAGCAAGCAACTCCTTCTAAGCACAACCGTAGGTAGGACACCAGCAGCTGTGTGTGTGTGTGTGTGTGTGTGTGTGTGTGTGTGTCTAAAGCTTCTGTTTGGTGTGTTTGTGTGAGCATGATCTGTGTCTTTGTGTAGGTTGGTGGGGTGGCAGAACTGTAGGTGGCAAACAGCAACACAAACAGTTACAAACCATCTCTGTTTGAGCAGCAGGGTTGCATCTCCATGCTAGGTTTCAGGGCCCTGGAATCGTCAGTGGGGGGGCCTTGTAATATAAACTAACCTGCTGTGACAGTGAAGAGTGATTCAGCTACAAAATGCTGTGTTATAGACCCAGGGGAGTAAATGTGTGTGCGTGCGCCAGTGTGTGTGTTTGTGTGCAGAACAATACTGAATGTCTTATTACATGACCATGGGGTGTTTTTCTCACTTTATTTTTAGCACGAAACACACTTTGACAATTGAAAGCAATAGAGCACATTTAGTTATACAACCAGGTCCGGGTCATTGCAAAGTTGTGATACACTAACAAAAACACAACTGTATGGTGTCAAGTGATTTTGGTTTCCGTGTTTGGCCGCATTGATTTGCAATTTGACCATGAAATAAATAGTTACTTTCTCCTCGGGTGTCTACTCGCAGTTTTCGCCGCTAAAGCTTTCTCCTCTGCTTTAGCAGTGGTAAAGTTAGAGGATGAAACTTAATAAAGACTCTTATTGAGTTTTCACAGTCTAATCAAGTGCCACATGTTTCACCCCTGAGAAGGTTTATGCTGGGTGAATATCAGCACAGTTTTCAGAGGCTGATCATTTTTTCTATGTCTCAATATATAATATTCCTCAATTGTAGATGTCTGACTCCATTTGAAGCTATTACCACAAATACTGTTTCACTGGAAAACACGCTCATGCTCATTCAGTTGACTTATAAGGACTTTAAATGTGCCTGTGTCTGTTATTAGTTTAAACAGCCCCTTGGCTGCTGGGTTTTTGAACTTCATATGTATTTTCAAATCAAATTTTGGGGATACCAGGATCTTATATTGTTTTGTGTTTTCTTACTCTGCATTATTTAGCAAGTCTCAAGCGGGACCTTGCTGAGCATGTGGTGCTTTATGTCTGTCATACTGCATGAATATGTTCCAGAAGTTTCACCAAACCACACAGGATTGAAACCCTTGTTGGTGGATATCTTACAGCCTTCGGCTGAATAATATTTGTTTATGAGTTTTGAAGAATACAGTCTCAGTGTACATCAGCTTTTATTCATTATTCAATTCATATCCTGTCTTGCATTACACATACTTTTTTTGTGACTGAATAGGAAATAAGGCTCACTGGGCCTTGTGTGGATGCAACCCTCATGACATTGATTAACAATATTCAATCTAGAAAACAACACTCCATAAAATGTAATAATAGGGAGTTTTCATCTGGAGAAAGTTGATACAACTTTAACAAAATAGTCTTAATACTGTACAAAAATGAGTTAATAAAGTCAGTGAGTTGCACTGGAATTTATTGTTATTTTTTGTGCAATTTGGGCAGAAAGAGAGCAGCTAACTTTACTTTAAAAGTCACAATCAAATTAAACATGGCTAACTGAATCCTACAAAGATCACAGTACTGCAGACATACAACAGACAAAACAGATACAAAAATACACACATGATTAAGTAAAATTAAATGCAAATAATAATGAAAATAACATAATATCCATATAATATACTCAGGCCCCTAGCATACCCATTGTGCTATACATTATGGCAGCAGAATCCCTTCACTCATAACGTTGTGATATTCACAAGAGACATATTAAAAAATTTTTTTTAAAGCAACAGAGGCAAAGATATCCTGACATTTAGTTCATGGTATTGATCAACTCTAAAAACAATGGATCCTACATTCCCCATAATGCAACCAATAGCATGTTTTTACTTGATGCACCCTGCCTGGTAAATGCCTACGTCTTCCAAACTCCATGTCCCCAGTTTGTGGCACATGTGTTCTATTATACATTTTTTGTTTCCAAGCCTGGAAATTGTCCTGGAAGTGACTCTGATGACATCATCAGGGTTATTTTCAAACACTTGAGACCATTTTTCAACTGTTACTCATATGACCAAGCGGGTAAGCCTCACTTTATAAGCCATTAACTTGTACCTCACGTTATGGCTCCGTTTACAAAAACATCTGCTACGGAGCCATAAACAATAATTAGCCTTTGCCTATGTTATCTCCTAACATATGCCTACGCTCTCCATATCTGCGAAATTAGGGATGATTGAGATTTCTCTTCAGCTACCAGATGACTCATAACTTTCAGACAGGTGGCTCACGTCACATCTACGTCGTCAAGCTCAGTTGGAGTCTGCGCAGTAACGCTCAGCCCTCTGACGAGTAAAGTTACCATAAATGTTCCAAGTGTAACATCAGCTCAGCTTAAACAAACCCAGCTTTTAGAAAAAAATACGTCATTTGAATATAAGTTCCTCCAGAATGTTGAAAGCATGTGGTATGTACTGTATTTCATTTGTGAGCCTGCAGCATACTGCATCTTCAATCCTCTTTCAAATCTGTGCTAGAAGTGTGTGTTCTTTGAAGTGCTGCATGTCAACACTTAGAGCTTCCACCCTTATCATTAAAGAGTCAGATATCCCTCAGCATATAGACTGATCTGGGGTTTACACAGCTACAACTAGAGCGTTGCACATTTTAGATTTGTCAAAACGTGTGTGTGTGTGTGTGTGTGTGTGTGTGTGTGTGTGTATGAGATGATGGGGAGCTCGGATGTCCTCATATCACTCTGTATCATTTCAAGAGTGCTAATATTGCAAGTTAGAATAGTTTATGTGACAGTTTTGTCAGGGAGGGGAGGAGAAGCAAGAGAGGAAAGGCTGAGAATACTAAAGGGAAATAGAGAAAGGAAAAAAAGGGAGAAAATAGAAATTGGGCCAAAGGGTGAAACGGACCAGACACGAAGATGTAAGAGTGCTAGAGCGACAGAGTCAGAGGTCTGAGAGCAAAAGCAAGAGAGACGGAGGGTTGAGGAAGCGATACAAGGAGAGATAAAATGCTCGTAGCGACGAAAAGACAAAGCAGGGTTGGGGGGGAGATAACAGGAGTGGAATGGAGTCAGACGCAGAAAGTTGAGAAGATAAGACAGGCGGGATTAGAAGGGGAGAGAAAGAAAAAGAAGATGCTGCCCAGGGAGATAGAGGGTGTAGAGAACAACAAGTACTCAACAATAGCGCTCTTAAGCATTCTGGAGGGGATGAAAGCAACAGAGCGAGCAGGCGAGCGGGGAGATGATAGAGCGATGGAGGGGAGAGGGGGGTGGGGGGGGTGGAAGACAAATGAAGTAATAGAATGGAAGTGGACAGATATAAATGAGATGAGAGGAGAGAAAGACAATGGATTGGCTAGCAAGCAGAAAATGCAAAGGGCAATTGAGATGAATGTGTGTGGGGGCTACTGTATGCTCCCGTGGCACGGTCGATGGGTATTTATTGTCCTTGCATGGCAGTCAATGCACTAATTTCCCGGTGGAAATCATTCAACTTTCATTGTATTTGTCAAACCTCAAATGTTATGGTTTTAAAAATAAATTCTATTACTTAGCTTATACATATTTACACCCCAGAAGAGATGGGTGTGATATCAAAAAAGCTTTACTGAGCTGGGTTATGTTTCACTTTCACATCAGGGAGTTGCCCAGTTAAACCACAGACGACTGCTGGTCGCTGTGCAGCTCCACTGGAGCGGCCGAGGATAATGGCACCCTAGCTGTGAGAAGAGTATCAAGGGAGAGGAGAGGAAAGAAATGCCAATATCACTTCAGATTTTTTTCCTGTCTGATACTTCTAAATTTGGTGCAGTACTGTGCAGTCACTTTAACAGCATCAGTAAGCATTTCTTTGGTGTCTAGTAGAAATTGAATTGTACGGTATAATTGCCTGCGCAGGGGAGAGCATTTTTCAACTCTGTTGATTTGTTAGTTTCTGTCTCAGGTGGATGTTTCAAAAACTCCTGAATTGATTTCTACTCAAACTTGGTGGACAAGCAGCCCATAAAGACAAGAACAGCTGATCACTTTTTGGGCCCCCCTAGAAACACTGTACGGTAATCTACATTTCCCTTAACGCAACTCCTCTAGCATCTTTTATTAGAAACTCCCAGCTTGATATAATGTATGCCCACATTTTTTAACCCCCACACCTAACAGACATATTATGAATTTCTGCTCTCAAGCCTAAGCCAAGATAACCCTGAGGATATCACTGTTTTCACAGTTTGACCTGTCCTCATGGTGTGTAAACTGATTTCCATGTGTAAAATAGGTGGAGTGCCCCATTAAGTAAATTACATGTTATGCCATGATATATTGGCAGTGCTATGATGGATTTGCAGGCATGACGCCAAGTACTAAAAGTCATCATAGCAATATCAATATGTTATCTAAATCATGTCCTGGAGAATACTAGTTTCCATTTAGTTTTCAAGTTATTTTTTATCTTCATTTAGGAACAAATTCCAAACAAAGAAACAGGACCTAAAAAAAATAATAATGTAAAATTATATTTTACATTATTATATTGTATTATATAGTACAGTTGTTCATGTATTTATGCTTACTGCTCCCATGACCAAAGGCAATCATTTCTCAGCGGGCTTACACAAAGACCATTGCTCTGCTGCATTTTAGACTGCTGTGTTCAGGGTTTCAACAGTGAGATTAACGGTGAGGAAACACGTATGGGTCTCTTGATAGCAGCTCTCAGGTGACAGCTGATTTGTTGACTATGTCGCTATAATTTCCTTGTCTCTGGCTACATGTTGATGTTTAAGGTTCCCTTGTTAATGTGAGAAAACACTGGGACATTTGAAAAAAGCAATTCCAAAGGTCAAAGAAGTGGAATTAGATATACAACTTTTCATATGAGCAAACTGAGCAGGTCTTGTGTTCTTTACCATACTAAAAAAAAACATTAATGGCGCAATAGGAGCATATTTGGTAGCTAAAACTCTAAAAGGCCACATCCTTTTTGTTTCCACCAGGGTTGTTTACTATAGCAATTCAACTGCAATCACACCTAGAACAATGATGCAGATTTGTATAATACACACTGTGAACCACCACTAGGCAGGAGAATGTGTCCACTTCCAATAAAACCGACCAACTACCTTCTGTCTAATACAAGCCAGTCCATGTGTCCACAGCTGCAGGTTCTGTGTGCTCGAAACAGTTGAATCTGCATGTTGGAAGGCTGTTTCCTGCCTGTGCTCCAGTTTTGAGGAGGCATCAGTACTTGTTCAAAGGCATCAAACAAAAGAGTGAAAGCTGTTTTATTTATTTTCTTTATACATGATTGATGCTCCCAGTTGGCAAACATCCAGAGACTCGTGCTTTTCATCCTCGATTTCACTTTCTTGAATTTAATTCTGAACGTTATGGGTTTGTTTTTCATAAACGTGAACTATCAGTTTGAAACTTGTCTTTATCCTCAGATAGAGCGATTAACATGAAGGTTGTTTGGTTACTTTTTAATAATGGATTTTTATATTATGTTCCCTTTTTCTATTTTTTATCATCTTTCTCACTCTTTTCCATCACTTCTCACTCTCCTTTGAGCTTTTTTTTTGTCTCACAAGGTCTGTCATGTACCTGACAACACTCTCTTTCCTCTCTCTCTAAAGTGTGTGGATATTTGTGCTTTTTGTCTGTCTACTTTTCAGTTTGTATGCATCATGCTTTTATAAATTGTGTAAATGTATGTTTTTCTTCCTCCCTCTAGGACTCTGACAGAGCTCATGAAGCAGCCTGGAGAGGCAGGAATGGTGGATGGAACCGGCGTTCATCATCCTATAGGGACCAACGGCATCTCCGCCAGGTCACTACGCTCCAACAATGGTCAGTTCTCCATGTGTGTCTGTGTGAGTTGGCCTGCAAGTACACTGAGCTGATGTAAAATGACAGAGGTTTTGTATTTGCATCACAAATCCACTACGGCTTGTGTAATAATGGAGGTCAAATGGAGAAATGGTCCAAAGTTGGTTCAATGGTCCAATAGTATTGATACTCTGTAGATAAATGTGTCCGTTCAGATCAGTTACATTACAAGACGTGTCTTAAAGCAGTGGTACCCAACCTCTTTTGTCAGCTGTAGAACCCCTGTCAGGTGTACTCAGTACCCTTTCAACAACATCACCATTTATTTACGGTAAACCATATCTCCATCCGTTTAAGCTAACTATATTTCAACTGTTTATCCATTGCTTTTAGCTAAGAACATTTCAACTGTTTATACATTAGGGTACTTTAAGTATGCCCCGATCAGCTTTTTCACTCCTGATCCGATCCTGATCTTTTCTGATCTTATAAATAATGAATACCTGCTGATACCGAGTCCAGATCCGATATTTGTAGTGGCTCAGATAATAGAGCTGCACACAGTGTTTTTTTTTTTTTTTACAAAAATATCTAAGTAACCAAAGTAACTAAAATATGTTAATGCATGTACTTTAGTGCAGCAAATGAGTCTTTTCTCTCAACACCGAAATAGTTCTCTTTAGGATCCCAGCAAACCCCCAGCCAAAACATACGCTCAAGTTCCTGGCATTACTAACTCAACTTAGTAATACCTCTTGTGCTTGATAGTCAATCTGTGTTTTTCTTCTCGTGTTTACCGATATCAGCTCCAGATAATAACAGTCTGTAAGCGTGGTTTCCTGGTGGACACATGGAAGATGTGTGGAGAATCGCAGTAATCCACTTTTGTAAAAAAATTAATAAATAGAAAAAAGGATGACTAAGAAAGATGGACTTTTTTAGTTGTTGCCAAGTGCTGGCAAGCTATGAGACATGCTCTGGACAGACACTGGTGAGTGGTGCAGGGCGAGGATAGATAAAAGGCGGTGATCACTACAAGCTGATGTACATGATCGGTGTAAGGTAAACGGGGTGAATGCCGATCCCCCATCAGTTAAAAAAAATGCCAAAATCAACTCTGATCCTATACTGTGATCGGGATCGGGTCATCTCTAAATTTAAGCTAACTATTTATTCATTACTTTTAGCTTCCTATTCCTTACTATTACTATACATGTGAACCATCTATTCATTTTAGCTCACCAGCTACTGAATTTCAACCACGTATCCATTCATTTTAGCTATCTATTTTACCCATTTATCTATCATTAGCTTACTGTTTAATTTCTCTGCTCAACTAGTTTTCTCATACCTTCAACATGTGGCTGTTAGGTGTTACAGCTCACTTAATATGTTTTCTCTTTTGAAATGCTAATTTCTGTGTTTTTAAACTAGTTACGCTACGCCACAATCTCTCCAAACAAACTCCCATGGTAACTGAAAAAGCCCCCCCTAGGGTACAAATACCCATGCTTGGGATTCACTGTCTCAGAGCGACCCTCCAAATGGAAAACAAATCAGAAACATGGGGGAGGGGGGGGAGTGGATTAATATATATAAATAAATAATATAAATAAACTTCCATGCACTAGAGCCTCCTTTGTAGTCATTTGTATTGACACACTTATACACATGTAGGTCTCACACTGTATTGCTGTCTGTCTCACACATAAACACACACTAGCACACATGTGTCATCCATGGGCAAAGAGGCACAGAGACAGACAGTTCATTTTTAATTAAGATGTAATTAGCTGTGTTCCAGCTCCTTCAAACCCACAGAGGAAACACTGTGTGACCCATCTGTCTCCCTGTATCTCTTTTGACCACACACACTTACACAAATACACACACACACACACACACACACACACACACACACACACACACACACACACACACACACACACATGCTTAATATAACCCTGTGACTCTTCAGTGGATTGAGACTCAAATTAGTGGGCATGTTTCCTAAGGGCTCATTTGTGACAAGAGTGATGGCATGTTTTAAAGGACAAAGGTCCCTGTTGCCTCACTATTTTGTCCTAGTCATTAGGCTCAGCAGAGAAAATGTGAGCCATGCTTTGGTCCGGTTGTTTTCTAGTATTCAGTGTGTGGTAGTTAAATGCCTTTATTGTAAGCCACTTAAGGTTAGAAGCTGCAAAGATAAATTGATCAATCAATTAGTTGTCAACTATTAACTTCATCGCCAACTATTTTGGTAATGGATTAATTGGTTTGAGTAATTCTTTTTTATAAAAAAGCATCTTTGAGTTGTGGACCAGACATTTCAGGATGTCATCTTTGGCTTTGGAAAACACAAAATAACACAAAAATAAAATGCTGAGGCTTCTCCCTTTACTTTCATCTTCCCACCATTGCAATAAACAAGCTTTTGGCCTCTTTTTCACCCAATACTGCGCTTATTAGCACTCTGCTTTCTTCTGTTTTGCTCTCTCTTGCTCCATCAATTTCTTTCTTCCCCTCCTAATGAATCAGCCCTATTACCTCCTCTGCGTTCCCTCAATTGTTTTGTCTTGGTATTTTTCTGTAGTCTTTAACATCATAATCAGCCTCTCAGCTACGCGCACGCACACACACGCACGCACACACACACACACACACACACACAAACACATTTTTAGTACATACAGAATGTATTATACTATCTACTGTATGTGATAGCATTTTCAGCATGTGTGGGGTATAGTTATCTTTGGATATCTGATGGGTCAGGAGGATCCAGGCAGACTTTACACCTAAAGATATTTACTGTAGTTATCAAAGTTGATTGAAATTAGGACATATAGATGCTGTAAAATTCTAACACAAGAAGGAAGAATAATTATTTGCAAAGACTATAACACTCAGGGGGAAAGAGGAGTAGCAGACAAAGAAAGAAGAATGAATTTTGTTTATAGAAAGATAATAAAAAGGGCAAGGAAATAACAGAGGAAAGAGAGATGCAAAAGAGGGGATAAACATGTGTGTGTGTGTGTGTGTGTGTGTGTGTGTGTGTGTGTTGTAGGGGTTGAATGGAAGTACAGAGTGATGACAATAGGGGCGATGGGATGGAGCCATCCGGAGCCCTCTGTGTCAGCCCTCTACACATAATCACCTCTTAATTAAACATATTTAATCCTCCAAGCCACTTAGACTGAGATAGAGAGAGAGTGAAAGGAGAAACAGAGAGCTGTGAGGGAGTGAAAGATGCAGAGCGAAAAGGAGAGAGGGTGGTAGACAGATGGGACTTTTCAAAGGAGGTTGATTGCACAAAACTGTTCTTCTTTATGATTGGAGTTTTAGGGCTCATCCAAAAGACTTCTAGGCTGTATGCAAAATTATGTTTACCACTTTGTCTAAGACCCAGAGTAAAATGGCACACTTAAAATGATGACAACATTATTGCCTTTCAATAGAGAACTTATTTTGAAATAATAATAAAAAACAGCATTTATTCTGGAAATATAGGTTCAGTAACAGCAGTACTCCCGGATCATACATTTGCTGCAGAGAATACAGAACATTCAGCAGTTTGCTATTCTCATCACTATAGTGAGAATAGGATGAAAATACACTGAAAAGTTCTGAGCCCTTTCCCTAATGAAGACAGCAGCCAAATCCTCATGTTTCCTTTCTGAGAATCTCCTTATCTGAGTTCCACTCCTCTCCTGTGCTCATTTCATTTTCAAGGCAGACATTTTCATTTTAGTACCCTGAAGAGATGAACTAAAGGATAGAAGTGGCAGGATGTAAAGTCTAAGGCCGGCATATGTGTCAGAAAGGGAGAGGGAGGAGGAGGTGGGTGGAGGGGGGCTAGGGAGCAGAAAAACACAAGGAGAAAAAGTATTGAGGTCATGCAGCGGTTACAGTGACTGAAACAGTTAAACAGGAAGACGAGAGGCCTTTTGTGGTTACAGAGGACAGCTGACATGATGACGAGAAAAGGGGCTGACAGAGAAAAGTTGTTGGACAAAGTCAAAGAACAAGGTAATGGGGAGTGGAGAGAGACAGAAGGGGGGGAGGTGAGAATCAGATGAGGTTGAAAGAAACATATGACAATGACATTAATGAGGCGTGCAATTGCAGAAACAGCAACAGAAGCAGGGGACAAGAGGGGGAGAGATGGTGAAGGTAAAGAAAGACAGAGACAGGCAGGTGAAAGGGGGCTGATGATGATAATGAGCGGTGGGCGTGTCCTGTGTACGATGAAATAAAAAGAAGTAGGAATTGAAAAGAGAGGCCAGGCAAGAGCAGTGTGTGAGAGAGTTGGAGCGCAAAGGAGCGAGTGATTGACAGAAAGAATAAAGGAGTGACAGGAAGAGCTGGAGAAAAGAAAAAAGAGAGGGTGAGGCAGGAAGGATGAATGGAGACAGAGATGGAGAGAACAGATAGAAGAGACAACATGCTGCTAGCTGTGATGGGGACAGCTGGTCAGCTACTGCTCTGCTCTGGTGTGGAGAGATGCCCTGAGGACAGTCACCCTGCTCTGCACACACACACACACACACACACACACACACACACAAGGTTGCATTTGTACATTCAATTTTTTTTAACACAACACAGAGCAGAATGCAGTCTTACACACACATGTTGGCATGTTTAACTGCTCAGATAGAGTGGGGGGAGGGGGGGTTCAAAAGGATGGTACAGGAGATGTGGAAGAACGTAAAGAAATGGTGGGGGAGATAAAGAAAATTATTTCAAAGAATAATGGAAGGAAAGGGAAGGGAAATAAATCTCCACTAACTAGGGCATGTAAAGAGTTAAAAAAAGCATAAGGTACAAAGAAGTGAGACAGTGAGTGATTATAAAAAAAGAAGGGGTTGGAGAGGCTATCAGGTAATGGGATGTAAATAAGAAAGTGAGGCGGGAGGAGGAGAGAGAAGAGAACAGATGGCAGCCAAGAATGCGATAACGCTCCCAGATCACTTATAGATGATCTCAGCTGTGCCAACATTGCCTCTCATTGTAGCAATGACTGCAGCAGCACAGAGTAGAACAGAACAATTCTCCTTTCTTTGCTTCCTCAAATGACGGTGATTTCAGCACCATAGACAGCGACCCTAAAATCTGCCAGGACTCTACTAGGGAGGTTCTCCCTCAACTGGCTTTGAACCAACTTCCCTTACATTATTGGATTGGGAAACCTCAAACCAAGTTGTTATCTAGTGCCATGGCTCCAGCAATGGGACTATCAGTGGGTCACTGTACCACTTTGTTCAATATTGAAATATCTCAACAACCGTTGTTTGTATTACCAATTGCCACTTTGCCCTTTTGAAAGCCATGATGTCTTTCTCACATGGGTGGGCCAAATTTTCTGGGTGGGCAAAGCAGAGAAAGGGGAGGTAACCTTGCCCCTTATGACCTCACAAGGAGCAAGATTCCAGATCGGCCCATCTGAGCTTTCATTTTCTCTAAGGTAGAGCAGGATACCCAGGGCTCGGTTTACACCTATCACCATTTCTAGCCACTTGGGTACCATAGGCACGCTGGGGGAATGCATATTAATTTTCTTTTTTTTAAACTCATAAAGTGAAATTTTTATACCATGGGACCTTTACCTTTTGGGCATCCCTGATTTTTGCTTTACCGCCATTATGAGGTTCACATTTGTGGTTTTGAGTGAAATGGCTTTACAATTATTGAGTGGATTACCATGTATGTTTCCTTCAGGATGAATTGTCCAAACTTTGGTGATCCCTTAACTTTTCATCTCACTACATCACCGTGTCAACATTGTGTCCAATATTTTGGTTTTTGCCTGCAAAACTGACAATTTCCATCAGTCTCAGCTGTACTTTAGGTTAGTGCTGATTTGCAAATGTACTGTGGCATGCTAAACTATATGATGGTAACCACTGTCAACATCTGCATGTTAGCATTGTCGTTGCAAGCATGCATTTAGCTCAAAGCAGACTATCATGTTTGAGACTCTGTTCCATTCAAAATCCATTCACTGTTCTCTTTCTCAGTTTGTCAAGCATAACCGTGGAGACATTTCATTGAGCTACTCTAATGGAACCATTAGATGATTCATTTGTTGGCTTCATATTTTTACACATAAACCATTACAATGATAATACCCTACATTACTTGCTACTATTGTACCAATGATTAGATTACCTAAACACAAATACAAACCATTGGAACCTGTGCCCTAGTTCTAAAACATTTGAATAATGATGTCTTGGACTTTCTCAATTATGCACATGCACATATGTACTGCTTTATTCAGCAGTTCTCAGCGGTAACCTTCAAACAAACAATTCCCCCGTTACGGAAGGAAAAGACTCGCGGGGCATATCTGAGCTGGACTCTTCTTCTCTGTTGGAGGTCTCGACTGAGATATGAAAGGATTTGCATTTGTGGGGCATAATTTGCATGTTGTTGGCCTGTGAGAAATAGAAAGGGGAAAGATGCAGAGATAGAAAATTATAAACAGAGTGAGAGAGAGGAAGGTAGATTGAGATGGAAGGAGGGAATATGTAAAAGAGGTAGAGCAGGAGAAGAAAAAGGAAAGTGAAGGAGTGTTTGATGCAGAAAAAGAGGGGAGAGCAGGCGACAGTGGAGGAGGGAGATAGGATCGGTGTGACATTGAAATCAAAACAGGGAAATGAGTATCATGGGAGCCTGCAGGACGGGTGTTAAGTGAAAAGACGTACTATAGGCAGGTGTGTGTGTGTGTGCGCGCGCCCAGGAGTGTGTAAGCATCTGTGAGGGAGAGAGAGTGTTTGTTTACATCTGTGCGCCCTTGATTTCTTTACTACAGTGCCACATGGGGCCAGTGCCAATTATATCTGCACTGAGCTCGTCAACGACACCCCACCAGAGAGAGAGAGAGACCGAGGGAATGGAGTGAAACAGATCAAATATGGTTTAAGAATATGTGAGTATATGTGTGTTTGTGTGTGTGTGTGTGTTCATACAAGCATGAAAACATGCTCTCATGCATGGACGTACCATACAGCTTGTTCATCAGGTGGCCAACTTGTCTTCCTATCCCACTACATTATAACCATTATGTCTGAATGACTGATAGGACCAGATCTCCCTGCCAATCAGGCTGCTGCTTTATGGGAGTTTTATTCTAATTGGGGCCCGAAGGGATGTGCATGTGGTCTAGCAATGACTCATCCTGACCTTGCTGGCCTTGTGGTGGCTACTTTGGCGCCCACTGTGTAGACCGAACCTCAACTCCCGGCCTCAGACAACCAGATGTAATATTGCAAAACGGAACACATTTTAACGGGATTACAGAAATTTTGTTTAACCAGACCTGACAGCTGTAATACATCAACACAGATGCCAGTGCACATATGCCTTACATTAATATAACTGTAAACAAGTAGCAATCATCTGTAGACTCACAGGTGATAATCTGAAAGTATCTAAAAGATAATTTTGTGTGTGAAAATTAGTCGGCCTAATGTTTCAGGGTAGTACAGCACAGTGTACCAATTTGGTCCAGCTTGAAATATCTCAACAACTATGGGATTGATAGCAGGAACTTTTGTATAGACATTCGTGGTCCCCTGATGATGAATCCTACTTATTTGTCTGACTCTGAGATGGGAGATTGTTAGACACATCCTGCTTCCCATTTGACTCCTGAATCTTTGTTTCTTTCTCTCAACCTTCATATGAGCCTGTCCAATAATCTATTATTGTCTGGCTTAGAGAGGAGAAATATGAGTCTGCATTTCTCTTCTCTACATCCACTTCTCACTTTTTCCCCCCTCAGGCCAAACCATCTGTATCTCTCCCTCCACCCAAACTATACTGACGCAGCTAAAACACCCTTTTTAAATTTCTTACTTACACATTTGTCTGAGTTGCAGATATGTTCATAAACTTCTTGATGATTTTTGCATCATTAAAAAGTTTGGCCTTTATTTTCTCTCCTATTTGGATGAGTCTGCAATACCCATCTTGAAAGTTTAAGTGATATTTTTATGTCTCTGACGCATGTAGGGCAGTAAAGAATTGATTCATGAAGCCTTCACACTACCAGATATACAGTGAGATTGAGAAATCCCCCCCTGATTTTTAGGATTGGTAAATCAGGTGTAAGTCAAGCTAATGATCCTCCGGTGTATCGCTAGCTTTACTCTTCCACCATCTCTTTTCCTTTCTCAGTCTTCCCTTCTTTCCAGTTGCCTCTCATTAGCCGCCTTAGCCGCTTGCCCTTTTTCAGCTCACAGCCCTGCTTCCCTTGAGGTCTATCACTCTCTTTCTCTCTCACGTCTCTCACCTCTCTGTGTTTCTATGTAGTCTCTCATCTCTATGCCCTGCTCTTGTATATCCCCTCTTCTTGCCTTCTCTCTCTCTCTCTCTCTCTCTCTCTCTCTCTCAGTCATAGCCTGCAGACTGCCTCCTTCATTTTCTTATACAACTCTATAGTCACCCAGAAATGATCACAGAGCTAGAATAAATAGACCTGATGTTCCTTTTGGTGTTTTTTAGGAGTTCAAGAGTTGAATTGCACTGAGTTGAAAGCAAACTTTTAGGGTTACAGGAACAAAACCTGAAGGCAACGTGATGAAAAATACACAGAGAAAAACAAAGATAAAACAAGTAAAGATAGAGAGGTAGTCATGTCACATGAAAATGAAGAATCTAAAATGGATGATGTAAGTAAAATGAAAATAAAACAAAGCATGAAAGCTAAATAAAAGGACTGAATAAGCAAGCGTATGGAAATGGGTAGTGCCGCTCTATTTATCCTAGTTCTGTGATGATCTGTTGCTGAAAGTCAACCGACTCTCAGAGGAGGAATATCCAGAATAGGTTTATTAATAAGCCAGGGCAGCGACAGATTACGGCTTTAGTGAGCCGCCAAAACAACGTCTGTGACAGACAGACAGAAGGTCACTGTTTGAATAGAAATATTGGCCCAACAAAAGTATACTCCTGAATACAAACTTCCAGGTCAGGACAGACGCAGTTGTCAAGTTCTTGTCCAGCACCCACGTTGTTTAAAAAGCAAACGCACCTGCGCACATCTGTGTGCAGCCCATGGGCGTGCTGGTCCTAAAGCGAGGTGTGTTCAGGTGCATTTTTGGTGTATTGCTATCTTGAGGCAGCAGAAAGTGATCGTGCCATTGACCAACAAAAACCTGGTCTAAAGTCAATAGCGCAGTATTTCATCTTGTTACACACACAGGAATGCACAGCAGCACACAAACATGCAAAAGATTAAAAAAATTAAATGAAATAGTATTATGATATGATGTGCTTGTGCGCTTCCACTTGATGCACGAGCAGATCATGTCATCATACTATTTCAATCAGTTTCTTCTCCTAAAAATCTCTCCTTCCTGCTCAGCAAATCTGCGTTTATAATAGCAACTCGACTAGGTACAAACGCGCCTGGCTTTTAAAGGGAATGGGAGATGACACTCTGATCGGTTTGTTGCATGTTACACGCAAAACACACGTATGATTAATGAAGACAATAAGTACAACACTTTTGTACCATGTGCCTGGCGCACTACTGACCCTTTTTTCCAACGTTAAACTAGCAAAAGTGGATTCGGAATTTCCCTAAACGCACCTTCACCGTGTGCTTATCGTTATAATAGGTCTCATGGACATGAATTGATTCCAGCAGTCTTTGACACTGACTGACAATTAATTCAAAAAGGATTGAGTATCTAGATATATATTCCCCACAGTGTGGTGGAGGCTGTATTACAGCATGTTGGGAAATACAATTTACAGAAAATTGAATTGAAAAGTTAACTGAATAGAGAAAATGTCTGGGGTTGAGTGGTGTTTCAACTGAAAATCTTAGTAATTCTAAAATCCTGGCTGTTGCCTTCACTAGAAACCCCTACCATCCTCCTGCAAAACACTTATTTTACTTTACTTATTCAGTAAAATACATAGATGTACAAAAATCTTGATGAACAGCATCAGACTGTCGATGGACTATTGTCTACTGATTGATCCTATGAATGTAAATATTTAGAAGATTTAGTTCTGGTTTATCCATCATCATGCCATGTGGATGTCTGTGCTTTGTCTGGGAGAAGTTATACACTTAGTACCCTGCAGCTGCTATAGAGGACATGTTTATAATGTGTACAGCATGCATAAGAGACAGTAGAGTATCTTCAGGCACAGCTGTACAGTTATGTACATGCATGTGCATGAAGAGTGAAGATGCTGAGGGTGATTGCATGCTTGTGGGTGTGCAAGCATTGATCCAGTACGGGTTTTTTTCTCCCAGTCATTGGAAGAATACCAGACCCGGTTCTGCTTCAGCTCCACGCGCCAACCCCCACAAATACACACACACACACACCAAGGAAAGTGTGGACAGACAATTTCGTAAACTGCAGCTCAATAGAAACAAATGACGGCAGATGTTGGCAACACAGTCATTGTGTGCTGTCTTATTACACGAGGGTTGTGCATTACACACAACAGCACACGTGTGTGTGCTTGCGTGCATGCATGTGTGTGTGTATATATACTGGGGATGGCAAGTGAGGCTGAGGGGGGCTGTGTTGTCTCTGTCACCTCCTCTGCCTCCAGCCTTCCTGAGGGTCAACCATTATGGATTGACACATTTTTACACATTTTGACCTTAAAAAACAGTTGTGTGTGTGTGTGAGTGAGCCAAAGCATGTGCAGCTATGAGATTGCATAAAGTGGTTGTAAAGGTTGTTGTTTTTTTTTTGTATCCATCGTAAGATCGCCAAGATGTTCCACGAATATAGCGGAATTAACTTAATGTCGTAAGCAAAGCAAAAACGTCCTAGATCTATTATGCCCTCTAATATACGGTCTTATGTATGACACATTGAAGAGGAAGCTTTCTGTTCACTATGCATGTGTGTAAAAGCACTTGGCTATCCTGTATGTTCAAGAGGGTGGCATTTTTATGTGTAAAGAGCAATGAGTGGTGAGGCAGTTCAAGGAGAGAATGTGGATTTCATGGATGTGAAGAGTGTTAGATGTGTATGTATTTGTGAATGTGTCTGCTGGAGGCTGATATGGGCCGCTGCTTAGCCCCTGAGTGAGATGCAATGCGTGGCTATACATTAAATGGCCCAGATTAGCCCCAACTGCTGCAGGCTTACTGATAGTATTACTGTTATGGAGTAGCTGGGAGGGATCGGGCTCCATTTTAGCTCTGTTATTCTGTCATAATGAGGAATAACCCCTCTCATAGAGGACTCAATGGTTTCCGGGTTAATGCATCAGGCCAAGGGTAGCACTTGTGTTGACTATGATGGACAGGGGAGGGAGTGTGAGAGAGGGCAGGGAGAACATAAAATCTGCTACCATGTACAGGACAAACTGACTGGTCCTTATCAGTAGAGTGTAATTTTAATAGTTTCTGTGTGACTTCCTGCTAAGATTTAAGTAAAATTATTAGAATCAACGGTATTTTTAAAGTAGTGGTGGCTGCGTCGGATTGTTTCCAACTTGATCCAAACATTTCCAATAACTCCAGATCATTGTTTCTGTCGTAGCATAATGTAATGTTGCTATAAGCCTAAGGGTGCAATTATTATTTCATCATTATTGTATGCCCTTAATGGATTAGCCCACTGTCCAGTGGCAGTTCTAGACCCATGTAAATTGGATGGTGGGGGGGGGGGGGGGCAGGCTGGGGCCACATGCGATTTTACGAGTACCAACTATATTAACCCTTAGAGTGCCATTTTTTGGAGGGAGTGGGGACAGGGAATCTTTAGTGGAAGATAGCAAGTCAAAAGTATATGCCACATAGAAGTGGTGTACGGCAAACATAGGTGGCGACCTGCGACGACTGCCCCAATGTCATTTCCAACCAATCACGTACTTTGTCCAGTACCAGCGACCCAGGTTGTGGGCAATTCACATTGAAATCGACCCTAGTCTACCCTGATCCCCCCCACCTTGCAACCTGGGTTGAGAAGTTGTGTAGACTAAGGACGGTTACCCCATTCAAACACATGTCACACAGTCAACCTGTCTATAACCCTGATTGAGCCACTGTTGTGAAAGGGGTATGGGTCAGAACTACTCCTTTTCTTGGGTGCTGGGCAAAGTTACCCATTAGTGCCTCCAGGGATTTAAAAGATATACAGTACATTGTACATAATATTAAACACACAATAATATTGTGATTATGATAGGATAATGATGCATCTCTGTATGACAGCGCTTTGTGAGATTTTTCAGTCGGATCTACCCATGTGCCATCCTTGCTCCACACCACTCTGCGAATCTGTACACGTGTTCTGTCATGTTCGACTAGAGTCATTTTCCACAATCAAACCAGTAATCTTGTACAAGTTCAATCCTACGATTACAAGCTTAAAGATGATATCAGATGAAGGGGAAGTGTCCTCTGGAAACCTTGTATCTCCATGAAAAGACTAAAGGCAACTACACCATACATAATTTGGCTTACGCCTGCAGCCATGGAGCTTTTTGTCATTGACTGGGAAATAAACTGTTATAGGAAGATTAAAGGTGCCAGGTTTTCACAAGACATTACTGATTCATAACCTCAACTGTGAAACCAATAAGAACAGAGGAGAATGTGTTTTTGATAACCATGTCTCCTTCTGTCTGGGAAGGTTACTCCCACTGTGAGCTTAAATTGTTTAAGTTATCACTAAAGAAACAGTGGCTGAGCTGGACTCTGCATGGCAGCTCCGTGTCTCTGTGTGTGTGTGTGTGTGTGTGTAAGCTAAGCCAAACAATGCTGTAACATAGCTGATTGGAATCAGTGTCACATCGGAAAGCCAGAGCTCTTGAAAAGCAGCATGGGAGTCCTTGGCATGTGCGTGCGCACACACACGCACACACACACACACACACACACACACACACACACACACACACATACCCACACACGCATATGAAACAAGGAACCTACCACAACAACCAGCACACCTTAACAATCTAAAAACCCAAATGTGAGCACTGCAAATTAATATGACAGCAAATGTAAATGGTACACACACACACACACACTTCCTCTCTGTCAAGCATATACACACACAACACACACTGCCACATCACATCACGTAATTCCAGAGTGCAAGTTTAACCTAATCACACTCAACCATGCGTGATCCTCAGAGGGAGAGTCAGGTCTGTTATGACAGTCGATGTGCTGTGTGACGGCCACAGGGTTTAGAAAGCACAGACCAGCAGCCTGCTTTTAATATACACAAAAACATACACTTCAAACACACATGACAAAGACCTGTGCAGGACGACAGGCGAGGCGGACACTTTAACAGACTAGGAAAGGAAAGCCAAACAGACAAGCAAAATGAGGTACTAATTGTGGTTCATTCCCATATCACTAACCTGTGAGCGCACACACATCGGGCTGCAGCGCCGACGTCAGATCAGATTTGTCCCGTGACACCTCACAGGGATATGTTTTGTTTATGGTTTTAGTGGTTGCCGTGATTCAGTGCTTACCTGTTGGGAGATAACAGTGTTTAGACAGGAACCTAACGCATGACCCTAGTCATATTTTCCATGTTAAGAATAAGTACGGTAATATCTGTAAAATCTGAAAACAGATTCTGACAGTAGTATGGAGCTTCCTAAGTTCGTATTGCGGTTTGAAAACATTTAAAGTTGGCCCCTCCTCCCCCGGCTAAACGAGTTTGCGGTGCTTACCAGCGGGAAAAAGCTAAACCCAGATTTACTCTCTTTTTGGAATGAGCTTTGTAGTTTGGCTATTCGCCTCACTGTGTTTTTTTTTTCTCGGTACTGTCTGCCATTTACCGTAGCTTCTTCTTGGATGCATGTTTTTACAATCTGGCACCTGGTCGCTATGTTTTTATAGAGGTTTATGCCCAGAAACATCCCAAACACAGCAAAATAAGACATTCTAGGGGTTCTGCAAATACAGATGCACACTTTTAGTGAGTCATAAGTGAAGATTGAGAGGGATTGTTTTTCTATCAGTCTAGAAATTTGTTTTTGTTCCCTTGCCCCTTTTGAATCGTCCAAACACGGTGCAGCCACATGTTTTTCGTAGGTTTTATGTTTGTTTAATAATCATCATAAAATGGCATGAAGTTAAGTTTTTTTTTTTACAATGCATATATCTATAATATAGTTTGGCTAAGATCCTACTGCTCTCTGCCTTTATAAGGCAGTATTGACCAGTTGGGTTAATTAGTGTCTCATAGATATTACACTAGTTAGAATCGATGTTTGTGTGTGTGTGTATGTATGTGTGTGTGTGTGTGTGTGTGTGTGTGTGTGTGTGTGTGTGTGTGTGTGTGTGTGTGAGAGAGAGAGAGTGACAGACAAGGTGAGATTGTCATATGAAAAACTGTTGCAAGTGACATATTTCTCTAAAATGAGAGAAGTGCTATCCCATCTCACTCTCTCTGACACACACACACACACACACACACACACACACACACACACTACAGAGACTCTCTGTTTTTTTTAATGGTACCCAAAGCTTTATGCATTTAGTATCATTAAAAACAAATATCTCTCCTAATTGAATCATGAATCCACACACATTAACTTAATCCCACACTGGCTATCATTCAAACCTCTCCCTTTCCACTGACTGTCACTTTTTCATGGTGCTCATCTTCATCCCAACACTCTCACCATATGTTGGAACACACTGCTGCAATCCCTGCCTGCCAATTACCGATATGCAACACAAGGACGAATCAACACCACATGAGTTATACCTCCCATTATACTGTGATCTGCCTCTGGATAATCAGCTATTTGACAGCGCCCTTGTATTAACACCTGCAAATTATACGCACATGTACTGTAATGTCGCCATTCTGTTCATGTTGTGATTGATTTTCATTTTTCATAAATACTCTTGAAGCCAGATTGGAAAGTAGCAGGTCCTTCAGTATAACATGGTAGAGGTGATGTCATAGTTTGATTTTCTTACCTATTCCAGCTCTGACTTCTGCTTAGAAACACAGTATAATGGTCACTTTTCCCCAAAAACTGCTAAGAATCATTAGGCTTATTGTTGGCTCCAGGGACAAGAACTGCTGTGATTATGATGTTTTTACCTGTGGTAATGTCATTTTATTAAACTTGTTGACCTGATGGGCAATAATCACACGGATAAATGACAAACACCGAATGCAAGTATATGTTTAGATGTATGGAAAGACCTTTGAGCAATAATTCCATGTCCTTGATATCAGACGTCAGGCTTCTCCACTAGTTGCCTCTTTGTTAGTAGCCTACTAGTTGGACACCTGTTTATATTATTTGGGTATTTTGTTGTACTAGTTGAACAAAATTCAACTTGTCACTTTTTTTCAACAACTAGGTGTGGAAACGGAACAAAGTTATATTATATGAAAATTGAACAAATATTATTGTTTAATAGTTATCATGTGAATATTTTGAAACCTTGAGAAATGAAGAAGAACATTGAGACGAGGAGAGCCGGACACTCCTGTGCCTGGCCAGCAGAGTAAGATAAGATTCATTTGCAGCTGTGACTGTGTGAAGAAGGAGCTATTGTTTCTTTATTCATCTTCAGTGAACTATTTTACCCTTAAACTTGTTTAATACGACCAGCTACATCACTAGGGGAACATTTGTCTAACTTATTACAACATAACCTAGCTGCACCAAAGTCCAAACTAGTCAGCTGTTTGACGCACTAGTGGTCCTGTGGACCGAACTAGTAACACTAAAAGTCCTACTAGTTAAGCTCATGGTCCCCAGAGGTTGAAACCTGGTGATTGTGGGAACCCCTGATATACTTCAAGCCCTTTGAGCATGTGGAATAAATGCTTGCTTAAAGGCTTGCTATGCTGACATTTCCTTTAGCGCCACCAGCAGCTCAAAGTCTTCATCTACCCAGTAGAATATTTTAACATGTACTATGGATTGGAATAGTATTTAAAACAGATATTAATGCTGCACTCAGGATGAAATGTAAACACTTTTCTTAACTTTCACGTAGCGCCATCATCAGGTCAATACCTGATACCTGTCCAAAGCTTGGGTTTATGACCAAATACCTGAAAAACTAATAACATTCCTATAAGCCTTAACTTTGTGTTTAGTGCTAATTAGCTAATGCTTGTAAGCATGCTAGCACACTAACTCAAGATGGTGAACATGGTAAACATTATACTGTAAATGCTAATCATGCATGTTAACATGCTGAGATTAGCATTTAGCTCAACACACAGCTGAGCCGGAGTATAGCCTCACAGATCAGCTTGTATCTGTACACCCTTAATCTTGTTTTGAAGACAAAAAGCAATCGAAAAGTTGATAACACACTTTAATTAATGTCATCTGTTGCTCTGTTGTATCTCCTGAAATCCCACTGCACAGCTACAATATACTGTGTAATTTAACCATATCCACTTACCGCAATTGCCAGTTTTTGTCCTGGCACTTTCTCTGTGTTAGCTGAAAATGGGAAACTGTGTCAAGTTATCATTGGTGGGATGCAGAAAGTAGTTAATGTCAGTCTGGCCTTTTTATTTGCCGACACAAAATCAATTTTTGGAAGGGCTTCACTCTGCCAAGAAATTACAATGCGCAGTTTCTTTTAAACACTGGTCAAATTCTGAACATCTTGCAGTCAAATCCTATTTCCTTTTTTAAAAAAAGATGGTGATGTGTGTGTGGTGGGGGGGCGTTATCGGTAACGTAGAGAAGCAAATTGAATTCTGTAATTGCCGCAGTGACTTACTGCTGTCACACAGAAGAAAATGGCACTGTTGCTGCTGGAACACTGAGACAGGGGATTTGTTAACTTTTTATAACAACCATATTTAATGTGCATCGAGGCGTTCCTGCTTGTGCGTGTTTTGCATGACATTGTGGGAAGCAAAAAGAAAAATAGAATTAATAAATCACAAAAGGACAGATGACGAGATAGCGAGGGAAGGCACAGTGTGGGGTGGAAAAGGTTGCGAGCAGTGACGGAGAGACAACAGAGAGGCGGATAAAAAAGAAATGAGATGGTGAGGAATGGTGAGAGAATGAGATAATCAGACGGACAGAGAGAGGATAAGGGACCAACAAAGAAAACAGTTCCCTGGTGACACTGCACTATTGATCTTAGCTTGTTGTTTAGAGATTGTCTCTCTGAGATCAGCCTGAACGCTGACACAGCCATCACAATGCATTATGGGGGATCAAAGGGAGGCCAGTGTTGGCCACCATGCAGGAGCTGATGCCTGGGGGGGGGGAGCAGGGGGTTAGCAGCGGAAAGGAGAGGAGAAACAGAGGAGGAGGTAACACCCTGCTAAACAAGATTTTCAATCACAGCCTGTGATTCACTGTGCCATCGCAATCGTTCACCATCGCAGGAAAGACGAAAGGGGAAGGAGGATTAGAGGTGGAGGAGGGGGGAAAAGGCAAGAGTGAAGACATGAGAGGGGAAAAGAAAGTAGAGCACGAGAGAGGAAGTAAACGAATGATAGCTAACATGCCAAAAATAAAGAGATAGGAGCGAGTGGTGCAAGTGTGTGTGTGTGTGTGTGTGTGTGTGTGTGTGTGTGTGTGTGTGTGAAACAGATGGAGGCAATAGGGTGGCGATGAGGTGAGAAACATGGTGGGACTCGGGGAGTGAAACTTGAAAGACAAAGTGAGAAAGATGAGGAAAGGCAGGAAGAACTGGATCCAAAAAGGAAAAAGCCTATTTGTGTGTGTGTGGCTCCAAAACACTCTCATTCTTCTTCTGCTTCTGCTTCTTGTTCTTCGTCTTCTTCTTCTTCTTCTTCCTTTCACTGCTCATTTCAATCATGTCATGGTTTCTATATTTTGTCCTCTGTCCCTGTCCATCTCTCCAACCAGTGTGTGAAATGTCACTGGACAGCCAACATGTGCTGGCTGTACACTGAGAGAAATGTCAAGCATGGTCAAACCGCTGACATCTCACTACATGTGCATATGTGTGTTATATTAAAGGGGACTCAGAGCCGAGTAAACATCGGAGCTGCCGAATATCTATTCCAAAATTTTAGGGGGAACTCTATAGAGAAGCCTGCAAGCAAAAATCAAAATGGTTAAAACTGCATACCCATAACACCTTATAATAACCATCATTAATAGATGGTAAATTGATTGATATAGTTAATTCATCTTTAGTTAATTGTCATTTAACTGTTAGCAAAGAGGCATTTGACTGTTAACAAACAATTAAATTATAACTAAAATATTAGAAGTGCTGAAAAATGAACAGCTTATTGTCCCTCATCATATATCTATATTTATTAACTATTTAACAAGGTATTATAGTATCTGTTGCAACTTTATAATAACCATCCAGACACTGTTTAAAGACAGTTTACAAACCAACTAGTAACCCTTAACAAAGTGTTGGGAACATCTAGTCCGTCTATGTAATGTTTATAGATGTTTTAAAAATGGTTTCTTAAAGGCGCACATACCTAATATAGTATATAAGGGATATAATGTGTGTAACAATAAACTGTACATTTTCTATTAATAATTAGTAAACATTATTAATTATAATTGAATTGTTTGTAAACAGTCAAATGACAATTAACTAAAGATTAATTAACTATCAATTTACCATCTATTAATATTGGTTATTATAAAGTGTTACCTGTTGCAGATTGCTTGTGAATATCTTGCACATCAATTGGCTGATGGCGCTATTTTAATTTTATATTTAGGGCTTTTAATATGAGTAATGGAGGAGATATGTGAGTTAGATTAACACCAGGTTAAGTCTAACATTAGTTTGGGTTTAGCCTTAGCATTGAGATCCGAATCAGGATTGTATCAGGGTTCAAATTAGCCATGTAGAGAGAGTTACTGTAGATTTTGAGGTTTTGTATCAGTTGGATTTCCTCACAAGTTCACTTATACAGTATATATTATTGTGTTGATGCCGAGTGTTTGCATGTATGTAAGCCTGAGCTTAGCACAGCCATGTGGCCCAGTGTGAGCGTGTTTCATAACATACCCCGAGGTGGTACACTTCACCCAGTCCGTCTCCATCAATATCAGGCTGAATCACATGTTACAAATGTCAAAGTCCTGACCTTGGCATATGAAGTCACGACTCTTCCTCATCATCTGGTCGTGATATTTTGGACGGTGCGTATGAAGTGGTATTGTTTGGAGGTAAAAAATAAAATCAAACATATAGTCGGTTGTAGCTCAGAGAAGATTTAAACCAGCAGTGTGGTAGTTGTTGCTTTGAGAGTACAGTTGTAGTGGAGAAACTCAAGTCATTTAACCTCTACTTGTTTCAGTGGAGCTGGCCACACTGTTTTGTGCTGGGCAGCCCTCAGGAGTGTACCAAATGAAGGAAAAAGAGCAAACATGCTGGTGAAAAATGGTTACAAGCTTCCCTGGGCTAATAAAGGTTACAAAAAAGGCCAAAAATGTCCGGCACAGGTCACTGAGCTCAATGTGTGTCATCTGCTTGTTGGATTGTGTCAAAGGTTTGACACCAAATCAGTTACAATACATTACATTACATACATTGTTAGTGGTAACAACTCGCTGCTTTCCTTAACTTTGCGCCTCCCAAGACGATTATGATTGATTTTAAGAAAAGCAAACAACCCAGAGCGTTTCTTTTTCCTATTCTAAAATATTGCTGTGGTGTACCCAGACATTACTCCACAGTGGTGTGGAGTAATGTCTGGCAATGCGAGTCTACACCTTAAGTGGATAGACATAAAGAATGAGCTGGGAAGGTAGTACATCCAACTAGAATGTGTTGTGTCAGACAATAAGAGCATACAGAAAATGTTTTCACGAGGTGTATGTGGACGACAGTTTATTAAAACCAGACAATTGCATTGATAATGCAAATTTCAGTCTGTCAAGCAAATGGTGAACTCTGAATTGATGCTATTTCCTCACATTGTTTAAATGCTACTGTATAAAGACAGAAAGTAATTATGAAGGTTAATTCTTTTCACTGACGAGTCCAATTTTTAACTACAAGGATGACATTGGATATTTTTCAGACATTTTGACGTTCTAGCAGGAAAAGCCCAGGTGTAATTAATAACAGGTGTGCAATTGTCAAGCTCTGGCATTGTGCACACTGGCTCACTAGCGTGGTATACTTTCCACTTCAATAGAAAATTATGAATGTAATTTGTTGGACCTGTGCTTCTCTTGATAGGACAAAGTCTATTGTTTGTGTTGCATTTTTGACTTGTCATAGTAAGAATAGCACAGGTGTTACAGTACTGATATCATAATGGTGCTCTATTCAAGTATCCCAGTAAAGGTGCATTGACAACACTGACTGTGTATGTTTCTTGCCTAAACTTTATTAAAAAATAGCAACTACTAAATGTCATGCCAGCTAGTGTATATGCATCATTTCATATCGTATTCTGGTTGGTTGGTTCGTAGATTTTGGTCATAGCAGAAGTCAATTTCTGAATTTTGCAGCAGGCTGTCTTTGGTCGCCACAGCTCCAAATCCTCCACGGTTTTCTCACGACTCAACGTTTGGCTCAGACAGCCAAAACCCTCACAGTGTATAGGGGCCTAAATCCACAACAGTGTGGCAGTGAGCCAGTATGCACAGGACCCTGAAACTGAAGCGGCCAAATGGAATTTAGCTATCGTTAATTATATATCATTATTATATTATTATTAATTATGTGTGTTTCCTACTGACCACATGTCAATATATCAAAATGTCTGCTGTGAAAAGGGATTTTTCTACATCTCTTGTTTATATACAGACATATTGTGAACCTACAATTTTACATTCTACAAAGCTTGTAAAAAAGTTGTTAATATTACAAAAATATATATAATTTCTTTCACAGTGGTACTTTGGGTTTTTAATAGAGCCAAACTGCTGTTTATATCAACAGCGTGGTTTGGCCGGATGTTCGTCACCTTCCACTTTCTTTGTATTGGCATTTTAAACTCCGGTGGATTTCTGAGGACTATGGTTACCTGCTCCTCAGATCTCTGCAGGGTAAATCCAGACAGCTAGCTAGACTATCTGTCACATGTTCCACCAAAACAAGTTCCTTGAATGTACACATGTTCCACCAAAACAAGTTCCTTCCCAAGGCTATTTTGCTATTTTGGCTCCGTCCGGCTCTTAGTGCCACCCAAGACCATTAGAAATGCCAATAAACCAGAGCATGTGTTTCTCCCACTCTGGAATGCTGTGTGGACTCGCCAGAACCTCCTCCAAAACGTTGTGGAGGAAGGTCTGGCAATGCCAGACTAGGCTTGGACAGAAACTATGCAAGCTCTAATGTGATGATCATTGTATTAAAACAGGACCACTGACTCACTAGCGCTCAAATAAATCCAACATTTTTACACAATTTGTAAATTTTGGAACAATGGTCAGCCATCTGGGTGGGGGGCAGTATGTTAGTCCATATTTCCATTAATGCTACGTCCACAAGCTTGGTATGAGCAGCCAAGTCAATCGATCATCTTCTAGATCCCAAACCCCAACACATCAAGGAAGTGCACAAAGCCTCACTGGTCCTCAACCTGAGCAGAGGTCTAATCAGCAAGAGTAATTGTAAACACCTGTGTGGGTGTTACGGACCTAGTCTCTAGAATGGGGGACTTATTCATAAAAGTGAGAGCAAACCATATCAGCACTCTGGATTATTTTTAGTCTGGAGGCCCACATGTCACACTACCTAAAGGATGAAGAAAAGTGACGTGTAATTATTTGGAGGTGGCTAGACCCTTACATCCTCCCTTTTTCTCTTTGTCTCTGTCTCCTTCCCGTCTTTCTCCAAGGGGGACAGGCAGAGGATCCAGTTGCCAGAGTATGACAATTTCCACAAATCACTGCCTTGGGGTAGCAGAAAGTGAGATAGAGGTAGGCTGAGAAACTGATGAGCAACAGAGAGGTGGATAGACATATTGCTCAATAATACGGGAGGGTAATTTAAAAAAAGATGAAAAATAGAATTGGGAGCGTATAAGAGCAGTTGGAATAATAGTTATGCATGATGTTTTTTAACTTTCTAAAGTGATTAGTTGACAAGTTGATTTTGGAAACATGCGTAAAAAGAGGGCAGATTGCTTCTCTGCAAGAAGACACCGCTGCTAGATGGAGTGATGTAGTATTCTGCTACTTTCTCAATCTCATGTCATCCGTTTCTCTTTTGAAGCCATCTGCTCCCTCTGTTTCTCTTCATGAGGCATTTCTCTCTCTCTCTTTATCTCTCTGTCTCCATCATCCCATCACACCTCTATCCCAGGAAATATCACGGTCTCTCTCTCTCTCTCTCTCTCTCTCTCTCTCTCCTCACCCCTTTCCATCATTTCCTCCCACTACTTCCTCCATCCTTTCCTACCTTTGTTCCTCCCCCTCTGCATGGAATATAGCAGCATATTAGCAGTCTGTGCAGGATATGCCAACACCCCTCACCCACCCCCAACTCTACAATCCAACCCCCTCCCAGGTGGCCTTTGCAGCACTGACCCAGTCCACCATGTTAATTTGAAATCGGTCAGAACATAACAAGATGGAAGCACCAATAGGAAGGTTGGGAGGGGTGTGGTTGGGGATTGTGTGGATTGGAGGTGATTTGAAGGTCAAACGCAGGCATGCACGTGCACACACACACACACGCACACACACACATACACTCTCACACACAGCGTCTGTCTGAGACTGCGGAACATCAATCACTGTTAGACATGGTGGGTGGGCACACTAGCAAGAGATTCACGCTTTAGGAAACACGGAGAGGAGCTGGCTCCTGATCCGACAAGACAAAGGGACAACAGGAAGGTGTGTGTGTGTGTGTGTGTGTGTGTGTGTGTGTGTGTGTGTGTGTGTGTGTGTCTGTGTGTCTGTGTGTCTGTGTGTCTGTGAGTGTGAGACCATACATAAGTATGTGAGATCTAGTACATGTTCGTGTTTTTGTACATAGGACTCACAGGCAGGCCACGTGACTGAGGTGTTTGTGTGTGTTTCTACTGAAGAACGTGGCAGTGGAGTAAAACCGGCCGCATTAACAGGAGCTCATTGAAGTGCACAGCATCTCTCACAACAATAGCTTTCTGCATTCGGTTTTTCTGTCCTGAGGTGTGAGGTTTCAACATACTATAATATTATTCATGAGATGTTCTTATTTTACATTCGTCTACTGTTTGCACTTCCTTTCTTCTAATTTGCCCCCTTAATCACACAAAAATCCTTGGGACAGTTATTATGAACCTTGGTTGATTGATTGATTGATTGATTGATTGATTGATTGATTGATTCTTTGTTTCCACAAATTTGGTGGACCAAATCTATATTTTAAATTCTCATGAAATGAAAATTCCAAATAAAGCAAATACTGTACATTTTAGGGAAATGTTTAGAAACTTTTTTTTATAAATGTATTTTATTTAGTGAAGCAGCACTTGATTGGTGAAGACAGAACTTAATACTCTGGGTGAGAAGACAGGATAAACACGTCGGGGCCAAAAATATCAAGATCCAAGTGGGTTGATTGACTGTTATATTAACATCAATAATATTAATCTAATTCTTCACTTGCTGTTGTAAGCTTTTTATTTGTTTAACGGCTGCACTTTGGGTTCAAATGGACCTTTTAATAGAGACAGCAAACGCAGCTTCTGTGTGTCATTATTCACCCTTAGTTCAATCAATCCATGTACCGATCTATTGATAAAAATGCCAAAGAAAGACATCTTTGAAAACCTTATTTTAGGCTTGAAGCATTAGATATTGCAGAATTATATGAATGCACTCCCAAGTAAATACAGGAATGACATGCACAACAGATGCAGGGTAAATGCTGGCTCTACCTGCTTCTGTGGAGGATTTCAAAAGCTAGTCACATGATTTAGCAGCACACAAAGAGATGAAAAGGTGGCTTTTATTTTGTTACCTACATGGGTGTTATTCTAAGAGGCTGTATGAGCTACTCTTTCCGCCATAAGTTTGCAGTTAATATCCTTGATCAGTCGCCTCTTGCCAAGTGTTGGAATGGGAGCCGTTGAGTGAACAGCAGCGCCGGCTGGCTGCTGGGTTTTTATGGTGCTGCGTGAAGTCAGTGAACTGAGCGATTCCACAACCACTGCTGCTGCCTGGAGAATATGGATGAGATCATTCCCACACTTGCACACACAGACAGTACACATAAAAAGACTCAACCACGCAAACAAAGGGCTCAGGCGCACCTGTATAGAAATGTGTACATACGTTCTCTGGGAGGAAAGAGTTTTGTATCTACACTAGGGCTGCACCAATTTGTCAAAATTGCAGTATGGACTAGTGCTACAGAGACGTCCTGGTCTATAAATCGTAATCTAAAGACAAAATCTTTGTTTGGTACAGACCCTCAACAAAAATCACACTGTATCACACACTTTTTTTCAATGAAGATGAGAATAATGATACAATAATGATCAATCCCTCCAATATCATGATTCATATTGCAATCGCAATATCAGTAAAATTTATCGCAATTAGATATTTACCTCGCATTGTGCAGTGAAAGCTACACATGGAAATGCACACACACACACACCGACCGAGTGGAATTTACATTGTAAGGTTTGTGCCTCTGTGGTTAGATACAGTAGCGAAGCTTATCGCCTCTACCATCACATTACAGGCCTGCCACCATTAGTCAGGGAGGCAGCGACATCAATCATGACACAAATACACACTCAAATATGCTAACACACCTGTGTATATTTACATTTATATATAAATAAGTTCAGCTGCAAACTGGAAAACTGCAAAACTCTAACTATAGTCTCTACAGTAGCAGTTCATGTGAACCAAACTCTAGTTTGTTTTTCATTGCTTGAACACAGTTTTCAAAATTCTACACACTTATCCCATGACTTTAACCACAACGTGCACAACACTGTGGATTTACACCACTTTGTTCAAATGCTAACACACTACTGTCAAAACTGTTAACCACACATTCAAAACAGAATAGATTCCAGTCTGGTGCCTATCAAACACTGCTGATTGCAATTTCAGCTGAAAGACTAAGCAGGTGTCTTGTTTTAGACTAGTTAGTAAACATATATGGTATTCATATAGAGAAAGCTGTAGAGAAAGCTGTATACAAACACCAAATAAGAATTACAAACAATTTTACACTGTACCTTTTGAGAGAAACTAGTAAAAGAGCAAAGATACCAATATGTCCAGGTCAGATGTCTGAGGTTACATACACAGCTATTAAAGTAATGTGAAAAACACTATACCTTTACTATAGTAAAACTGTGTTCTTACTGTTTTTCAGAAAGTAATGTAGGTGAAAGCAATGGAAACATCACATCCATTAGTATTTAGAGATGATGCAGACATCCAATGTGATGAAGAAACCTTGCCCCATGATGCTAGAGAGGCAGGATTAGTCATGCTACTCTTTGTTACCGTTATGTACCTTTTGTTTTGTTTCCAGTAACCCAAACTGGTATATTATAAAATCTATATATTTTCTTTAAAGAAACTATTGAGTAGTGTGAAGTCACTCAAATTATCCAAACTGTAAAGATGAGTAAGTTAGTATTTTCTGTAGTGGTGTTTGATGCTAGTGTTTTTACTCTAAGTGTGTTCTGAGTGACAGTGTGTGTTATCTCAGTGAGGGTTGGTCATAGCGTTTGCTGCACTGAGCTTGTTTTGAGACGTGTGTTAAGAGTTGTGTTGCTTGGAATGAGTTTTGCAGGAGATGTGAACTGTTTAGCTCTGGTGACTGTTGGTAATGCAGATTGTAGTTAGAGTTTGAATATGTAGCTCCAGTTGTGCCTGTTGTCATTTAGCAATCGAAAAAACTAGTCTGTCTATTATTTTTTTTTTTTTACAATTATTTAATTAATGGTTTGTTTTTTACAGAGCCAGAATTGGCATCTTTAAATTGCTAGTTTTGTGTGACCAACAGTTAATTTTCTGTCAATCAACTACCTGGAAAATTCTAAAATCCAAAGGTATTCAATTTACAATAGAAAATGAAAAAGACTGGTGTATGGCTGTGTTATATGAAATGGTTGCCCATTACAGAATAAAGACACACTGTATAAGGTATCATTCATCAACCATTATACTCAAAAACACCATCACTGGGACTTTTAACAAACAACAATTATACACACTGTTCTCTCTTGTCCATTTTCTTTTCCTTTTTTTTCATCCTTATCTATTTTCCTCTTTCATCCCTTTATTGCATTCCTGGTTGTGCTACATCAAAGGTCCCATGGCATTCATTAATATTTCCCCCAGCCAGTAAACTGAGGCCTGGCCATCCTGCCCTTTTTTCCTTTGAAAATGCAAACTCAGATGGATTAAGTTCTTATGATCTTGAGGCCCTCCCTTTCTGCTTTGCACACACCAGTAATGAATTTGGCCCACCCATGTGTGAGACATCATGGCTTCAAAAGCTACAGACTCAGAAATGGCACATGTGCATCATTGTGGGACTGGCTCTAGTGGCTCAAGTTAGGGAAAGTAGATAGATGATTGCTGGTTTTACACACACTCACTAGCACTTCGAAATATCCAGATTTCACATTTTCTGTTTCTCCCTGCTGAATAAAGTCTCAGCATAATGACGCTCTACTTTTTTATTATTCTCACATGCTTAATATTTATTCAGTAATTTTCATAGAGTCAATCTTATGTTGCTGTTAACAATGTTGTTTTGTTCTAATAAAACTGGCACAGCCATTTTTATGTTTACAAGTAAAATATTGCTGGTTTTATTTCCAGATTTCACATTTTCTGTTTCTCCCTGCTGAATGTCTCCAAGTCTACTTTTTTATTATTCTCAGTCACATCTTATGTTGCTGTTAACAATGCTTTGCACTGGCACAGCCATTATATTATCCCTTGGACAGCTAATAAAACACTGATAAATACATGGCCAGAAACATGTAAGAAATTAGGTTTAAAGGACAATATGTCTTAATTAAGTTTTTTTTCTCAACTCTTTTATGGGTTCAATATAGCCCCTGGTCACAACATGAATGGGTTTATGGATAATGGGGGATAGGCTTTAAATATCTCATGCTAGGCCTGACATTAGTTATTTTTTATTCTTCCATACAAAAGATTAAAGAACCATAAATACTAAAAACGATGGGCTGTCTTAAAATAGCAAAGACACTTGTGTCGGGCCTTGCGCTGCGCCGATAGGGCCCTAGACCTGCATGCTGGGGTTCAATCACCTGGACAATGAGGCAACTGCTGAATAGGACCTACACAGATGGTTTTGTAGCATAAAATAAACACATCTGAACAAAGCATCTGAGGGTCATCCCCAAAGAGCACTTAACAGGAAAAGCAACAAAAATGTAAGTATATATAGAGTATAAGTGTATATTTTGTTCCAGTGTGTGGATGTAGAGGAGGGTAGACTAAAACACCCTCAAACAAGTTGGTGTAAAAGGGTCAAGTCTCTGCTCAAGAGTAAATAATTATAATAATTTGAAGGAAAAGTTTTAAGAAACAGGTTTTATTAAGACTTCTGAACTTAAAACCAGGTGATGAGATGCTGTGTGAGTTACAGTAACACGCTGTGCAGCAGTAATGCAGCAATCGTGTAATGATAGCAACTTTTCTGAAAGGTAAATCCATGCTGAAAGAATGTCATGCGTGACTTTAAATGCTCTGGCCCTCTTGTAGGAAGCCTTTGAGTTTCGGGGATTTGTGTAAAGTGAAGCCCCAGGTGCTGCTTGACCTCTATAATGAAAAGACATGTTTAACACTCAAATGATCTAAATAATTCACTAGTTCTCTAAGCACAGTAGTAAACAGTGTACCTGTATGCCGTGACAAACACAGATGTACTTACACAAACAAAAGCACACACTAACACAGATCTACCAGATTAGTTATTATTAATTCATTAGTTCTGCAGGTAGAGGAAATAGGTAGCCTACAAGACTGAGATTTAAAAATGTATGTCTGGAACTACCTTTAAGAATATGAAATGGTAAAAAGAGTAAAGGCTGTAAGGGAAGTGTTTCTCACAGTCTTCAAAAAACCCAACTTGTTTAGGAATTACTTAGGGATTGAAAAAAAATAGTCAATGACTGGATGTTTGGTCTTGAAGATTTTTTAATACGTTACAAAGATGTTTCATCAATTCTACTGCGAGTTGTGCACATTGTAATCTGTTCACGCAGTCCAAGCAGTGACGCAATTACATACAAAGACAATCCAAAGACACAAATAGTGTCAATCCAAACTCTATTTAAAAAGACAGGTATTTTAAAGGTAGTTTCTTTGTCTCGCGGACAGACCTGACAAAGCATGAATCCCAAATATTTACAAATCGGCATCATGAGGTTATTTTGGCATATTTTTGATCCGTTTATTGCATTTAAATCACAACTTAATCTGTACCTTAAGCAGCGCTGATCACTGCAACTGAAATGGGCTTAATGTAATGTTGGACCTAAATGTAGCTGTTATAAACAACCAGGCTAAACAAGGTTATACATGTAATTTAGCGCTGTCAAAAATGTCATTTAAAGGCACCGGAGAGTTTCTGATTGTTTCATCTGCCATCAATTAGCCAAGAGATACAAATGACTTTCAATTGACCTCTATTGTGCACAAAACTGTGATCAAGAGTCTGAAGCAACTGATGTGAAATGTTTTCATGAAAGATTAATTCAGGCAAATTAGCTTAATGTATGAGACCCAAATTGAGTACTGTTGTGTAATGAGGATTTCTTCACCTCTCCAAATGTCTGCAGCTGTTAGAGAGAGCTGGAGATGATTATGCAACACACACACACACACACACACACACACACACACACACACACACACACACACACACACACACACACACACACACACAGTAGATTTGAACAGGTCACAAGATTGCTGAAAGATACAGACATATGAAAAGAGAAACAATAACACAGAGAAACGTGTCTGTGGGTTAGCGAGTGAGTTTTAGATGACTCTGCAGTACAATTACCTCTTTTGAATAATTGAATCCTCAGAAGTTAAGTAGCGGTGGCCAGGGGTTTGCTTTGCTGTTCCTTGAAGAACAATTAGAGAGAGAGAGAGAGAGAGAGAGAAGAGAATGAGTCATGGTGACTTTGAGGGAACCCAGTAGGAATTCAGACGCCTGTTAGAGTTAAAGAAGCTCTTTGAAGATAATGAAAAATAAATAATAGAATAAAGAGATTTACTCACACTGTGCGCTGCACTGTTACATAACACGTCCATGCAAGCACAAAAGAATGCATACACCCTCATGCATGCATACTCTGACAAATACTAATTATCACACACAAGACACACACTATGAATGCAGCTTGTGTGTGTGTGGGTATTAAACAACTTCATATTCTCCTGTATCTGCCCGTTGCTTTTAAAAAGAAAAAAAGTTATGCCTGACAAGTTATCCAGCCAAGCCAGACTGGATATATGAAATTTAGATCAACAAGGAGGATCTAGTGCGTTGTAAAGAAAGGGGGGGGAGACAGAGGCAAGAAAACAAAGTGCTATGGGAGGGAATAAAGGATTCAGAAAACGACCATTAAATCAGATTAGGATTATAGAGGTTAGATTACAATGGAATAAATCTTCTCTCCATGTTTTGTGTCGTTATTTACCGTCAAAACTCTCCAGTAAAGTTAAAGCAATGATGGGTTCGATGTAGTGTGATATTATGGCGCTGTCTATGGTGCTGAAAAGAAACCATTGAGATCCCAGTGGGCCAATTGATGGTATTGTCCGCGGTGCTGAAAACAGATGCTCTACATTCTGGAAAATATGTCAGTCCTCTTTGTTTCTGTTGTTTCTTTCTCCCATCTGTTCATCTCTCACTCCCTCTCCCCTGTCATTCCCCTTCATCAGCTTTTATTCCTATTTTTCACTCTCTTTTTTTACATGGACTACAGTCATCTTTTTATTGAAGACTATTTGCTTGGGGCTTTTCCCTCCATTGTGTAGAGACAGTGGATAGACATGAAAGGGGAGAGAGATGGGGGACGACGCGCAGCAAAGGGCAGCAGGTCGGACCCGAACCCGCTGCAGGACCCAGCCAACATGGGGCAAACGCTCCCCAGTCACCTTTTGAACTTATCTAACTTTATTCCTTCTTGCACAGTAATACATTTAGTTAAAGCTGCGCTAATCAATATGTTTATATTAACAATGGATCAAATGAACTCTCTGCATTTTACAGCTGTACAGTTTCACTCAGCTCAGCGAAGAAGTTTAGCTTGTTTTTTTTGGTTCAGTTTCACCGCTCTTATTAATCCTTGTTGTCCAGTCGCAGCGGGCAGCTGTTTTAAAGAACACTGCACACTGCCAGCCCAGCACAAGACAGCTAACATACAAAGTCAGTGACTAGCTGATGAACACAGTGGAGTATTTAGCTGCTACAGAGCCAGACATTTCCCTCAGCAGCTGGTGGGGATCAAAACAGAGCTACAAGAGTTAATATTGGGCTTACATCCATCAGGTGCCCAGAAATATGACTCCAAATAACTGGTAATATTGATACATGTCTGCTGGATGTGTTAATAGGGAACTTGGTATAATCTTATTTTTTATATACAGTTTATAATATATATATTCACTATTGTTGCCATTCACATGCTAAAGGACATGATCATTTCTTCTCAGTCTTATTAGAAGCTGAATTGTAATGCCGCAAAATATTAAGTGTCTCATTTTAGATTATGCAGCATGTTGACTGTTATCAGATGGCTTCATGATCTCTCAATACAACTTCAGCATAAGATCTTTCTCACCCAGAAAACAACTATATGACTATAGGTCGATTGTAGGTCGACTAACAATTACGTTTATTATTCTGCGGCAATCTCTCGTGGCTGTAGTGACAAAGTATTAGAACGCCAAATTCCGCATAAGGAGACAGGTTGTGGTGATGAATGGGTCAAACAAACAAGAGATGGAGTTTGTGTTCCGTGTGAAACCATAACATAGTCTCCCTTTGCCAGACCATCCACATGCTGCGGAGTGGAGGAGGGTCTGGTCTGGCTAATCCACACAGCATTCCAGGAGGAGAGAAGATGTGCTCTGGTTTATTGGCATTTCTTCAAACCTATCATAATCGTCTTGGGCCTCGCTAAGCTACGCACAGAGCCGTTAAATAGTCATGCGAGCGAAAACTCAGATTGGACAGATAGTCTAGCTAGCTGTCTCAATTTACCCTGCAGAGATCTGAGGAGCTGTCAACAATAGTCCTCATAATCCACCAAATTCTAACACAAAGAAAGCGCAAGAAAACAGAAAATATATGCATCTGGCGGAAGTGCAAGGAAATGGACTAAATGTTACGTAACTCACTTTTTTAAATTAACCGAGTTTTACGGACCTTATTCAGTGACGCAATGATGTCTGTAAAGTCTGGTCTAACTGCATGTCAATCACTGCTCATTCTCCCTTGTGGGGGGAGGGGCTTAGAAGACCGTTTTGGGCTTTAGCAGATGGTGGGGAGGGGGACCGAGAAGTTGTCGATGTTAAAAATCTTTGGCTAAGTCCTGGCTCTTCAAAATCCTACCTACAGCACCGTTAAGCCAGATCCTGTGTGTTTCTGTGTGTGTAGGTGTATAACGGTCCGCTGAATTGCGGAAAGTGCTGACCAGATAGACGGTCAAAGTTTAATGCATCAAATGTGTGGGCTGAAGGCAGAAAATAATGGTGTTATGAGCCCTTGTTTTACCCTGTAAATGAAGTGTGCGAGAGGGAAGAAGAAGGAGGGAGGGATGAAAGAGAGACTTCCTCATTGGAATCAGTGTACTGAAATGACTCCATTTAACACACACAGACAAGAGCGAGACTGAAGAAAGGAAGTAGGCGAGAAGCATGGAATAAGTGGGCAGGCAATGGATGCAACATCTCCAAGACATTTCATCACTCTCATTACGTGCCAAGTTTCAATACAATAAAAACTCCAGTGTTTTAGGTGGTTTCTTAGAAATGCAGTACAAGCACACCACGGATTTAATAACAACACCTTTCATGCTCATCTGCACGTCTATCCACTATAATAAAAGTTGAGGTAGAGGATTTAAAAAATGAAAGGTGGATGGGTACTCCCCACATATTGCTTCATTGTTAAGACAACAGATGGCCTGCCCAGCACACACTGAGCGAGAATAAAAGAGTAAGATAAGAACAGTTACAGGAAGAGGGGAAGAGGAAATGACAGAGCAGGAAGAGGCAAATGACAGGACATGTAACAGAGAAAAACTAGGTGATACAGAGAGAGAGAGTGAGAAAAAAAGATACATGAAGAGACAACAAGAGGAAGGAAGGAAGAGGACAAGAACAGAGCTCAGTTAAGCAGCATCTGCTCGTGCTCTATAGATGTGTTGTGTGTGATTTTGAGGGACTTTAGTGCGATATACCCACAACACTTCAAACAAATGTTTGCGTGTATTTTTTCTAGCACACCGAGAAAGAAATTAATGAGGGAGGCCCATGTCACACATATGCCACTCACGGAAAGCGTTAACATGCAAAGCAGTTACCTAACATGTTTCTGGTTAAGGTTTCATTTTCTTTACTTATTGTAGCATTTTAATAATAAAAAAGTGACAAATAAAATCATTACATATTCTAAAACTCTGCAAAAAAGCAATTACAAGAAACTGGCACAAGACTGAACCCCCTACTATAAAACAATGGTTTGAAATTATAGAAGAGAGTTTCACAATGGAAACAAATACTTACCAGTTAGGAGTGAGGGAAATGTTTTCATTCATCAATAGAACTGAACTGATGTATTAATTTCAAGATTCTATATATATATACTGTATATTTTGTATATACTGTATATTTTGTATATAGTTGCTAGGCTGGCTGAGGAATGGATATACGTGTACATGCGTATTTGGCACAGTTGCAGCTTTTAAAGAATTTTGCTGATTGATGCTGCCCATAGCCCAAAGTAATATACATCATTTTCCAAAATACTATGTGTTAACGATGGAAAGTGGAATTATTTACGGTGTGCATTCATGCACCCATCTGCTGTGAGCAAAGTTGTACATGTTGAGCTACCAGAGCAAATTACATAATTTAAAGGGATATTTTAGCATTTTAGCCAAGAGAGTAAGACTAGAAGATCAATATCACTCTTACGCTAAATAGGAACTTAATAATCTTTAATCTTAAATAAGCATAAAAATTTGCTTTTTTTTACATACTCCATGTAGAAAATGTGCTATCCTTAGTACAATCAAAAGACAATTTTCCAACTTGTTTTATGAAGTCAAGTCGTAATTCATGGCCTCCTCTGACCTGTCCTGCCCTCTCAGTCCTTGCCCCCCCACACCTTTTCTCATACACTTGAAATGCAATAATGTGACGTATACGCCACTCGGCTGTTCATCCAGTGTGCCCTACAGGTCCAGAAGTGCACACGTTTTAGCCTGAATGGCTATCAGGACTCAAACTCCTTCCCTGCTAGTGTTGTGCACAATGCATTAAACACGGGAGTCTCCTCTAATTCTCCCTCTATGCTACCCATATCACTCTCTCTTCTTTGCATCTATTTTCCTCTCTTCTTCTTTGCATCCATTTCGCTGTGTGTGTGTGTGTGTGTGTGTGTGTGTGTGTGTGTGTGTGTGTGACAGTAGACATGTCAGAGTAAGGATGGCTGAAGCTCTTGCAGCAGTCTGCCTCTTTGATGTTGAGCCCTGCTGAATTAGGCCATCACCCAGCGGTGCTCTGCTGCTGCCTGCCTGCACACACACATACAGACACACAGTATGCTGGCAAGCACACACATACAAACAAAAACAAATGCATGCTGGTCGGAAAGCATGGACATGCAAAACCAAGTATACATGCTGCTGCTGCTCACACAGAAGACGTACAAGGTGTGCAGGTCTAACAATACCTAAAAGAATAATTAAAACATTCCCTATACTCACAAACGTGTGAATTAATTCCAAATACTATAAGTCCTCATTTCCTTCTCTGCTTCTTTTTAATAAACATAAATTTGAATTCTTATGCGTGTTTCTCCTCTGAGGCCTCCGTACTATAGTACATCAAAGAAAGTGTGCACACACACACACACACACACACACACACACACACACACACACACAGTGAAAATGTAGGACATTCAGAGAGAATTTATTTAAGAATACAAAATACAGAGAAGAATGTATTCCCTTTCAATCTGCTCTCTCTCTCTCTTTCTTCTCTCTCTCTCTCTCTCTCTCTCTCTCTCTCTCTCTCTCTCTTGCTCTTACAATATGATTGCATAAATAGTAGCAAAGTGACTCAGGTGGGATCCCTCCTGGATTACTCTTAAAAACAGGCTGATGACCTGACATCTCATAAAATGATCATAATATCTTCAAATGAAAATATATAATATAGAAATTCAATTCAGTTGCAAAAAGATGACACTTTGCTATCCCAGCTCTGCAGTTCAGCTCTATGGAACTTCTTCTTCTTCTTCTTCTTCTTCTTCTTCTTCTTCTTCTTCTTCTTCTTCTTCTTTCAGCTCATTTACATTTGCAGGCCCATTACTTAACTGTTTTGGTTCACCCACTTAGTGGTGTCATTAGTGTAGTTTCTGGCAGTAGCAGGCGGCAGACAGACACAGTTAGTAACTAGCTGGTAAACAAATAACAAAGCATTTAGCAGCTTCAAAACCAGATATTTGCCTGAGGAGCTGGTGGAGACCAAAAATGGAGCTAAAGAAGAGAATTGGATTTATATTCATTAAGTGGGGAAAAAACATGACACCAAATGAATGCCACTGTTTGCCAACAACTTAGCCATAACAACTTAATAAGTACAATACTTTACATATACTGTCTATATATATATATACAATATGCTGTGTTTGCTGCTAATTTTGCTACACCCAAGTTGCCAAAATCAATGAATGCAGATTTAGTTAAAAAGCAAAGTTTTTGTTTCCAAAAACTGAACGATAGCATTAAAGAGATTATGTTTCCCTAATTTTAATCAGAATAGTTAGTCAGAGTGTTGCTTATTAATACTCAACTTGTGACAGTTTTTTTCCAGACCTAATGGGCACACCAGTTTTTTTCTGAACTTTCATGTCCTTCTTTATCTTTAATGAGAAATGGCTTTTTCACTTTTCACTCTTAGTCATGTTTATATAACTTTAACACTTTTAAAATAGAGGAACTGGGAAACTGTTTGAAACATTCAGCAGTTTCCATCTTTACAAAACAAATGACCCACACCAGCTCTTCCATAGCCAGTTTTACTTATCCCACCCCATGCCCTATTAGCATGTTATTTAGTAGCATGTATCGCTCTCTCTCTCTCTCTCTCTCTCTCTCTCTCTCTCTCTCTCTCTCTCTCGTTCTCTCTTTGGTGGTCAGGAACAGCCCTGTGGTCAAACTGGAGACCGGCCAGGGATCTTTCCATCAATTAGTTGATTTGTTTTCCCCCTGTCTATCTCTGCCTTCAACTCTCTCTATCTTTCTGTTCCTCACTCCATGTCTCTCCATCTCTCGCTCTCTCTCTGTCCATCTCATTATTTCCACAGTTGTTGGCTCACTAGAAGAATGCTTGAGTTGAATGTAGGACACTTAAAGAGCAAACACTATTGCAGTTGTAGTACTATTAAGTAATCACTCAAAATATCCTTTATAAGGCTTAAATGGTGTATTGTTTTTGTTTGTGTTTATTTGTGTGATGGTGATGCACGTATAAAGGGGCTGTCCTTGACATTAAGCACATTAATAATAGCATAATAAGCAGTAAACAAATATTTTCTATGTAAAGATTTGGTAGATTAATGGCATCCTGAGCAGAGAATAAAGCCACATTTCCTCTGTGTATCTTCATCAGAGGTTCTCTGTTCTTTGTTTTAGTAGCCGTTCTGGGCGCCTGCATGTAAGTGCATGTGGCCGTGAAAAAATGTAGGTTTTTCACGTAAAGGGGACCGGTATTTGAGAGCTGTGTGGAGGCAATCCCAGCCTGCTCTTTTTTTTTGTATTTTGAGCACAGCCCCTTTAAATTTCTATTTGTGCAGTGTTGGTAGATGAATGAATGAGGAGAATGGCTCCAGCCGTTCACATAAGACAATAACAACCCACCTTTTATACACACACACACACACATATACCCAGCTACACACGCATAACATTACAACACACAGTTGTGCTTTCCTGCATTCAACGCCACGTGCAGCTTGTCATCACTGCATATCAATTACACAGTGAAGATCTATTTCTAATTCAATCACTCAGCGCTGGTGTTGCATCACTCGCTCTCTGGGTTTCTCTCCTGTCACTCTCTCTCTGCCTTGCAGTCCTATTTCCCCGTTGCTTCATTCCCACTGATGCGTCTCAGTTATCATGGGGCTGCTGGACACGGGTGTCAAGTTTGTGTTTCTTTACTGTGTGTATGTGTGTGTGTGTGTTTATATTCCTGTGGGAAACAGTTGACGTTTTAGACTTGGACTGTAGCTACAGTTGGCCAATGTAATTTCTATATTCACTGTCCTCTTACTTCTGTTTTGGCCTCCACCAATCATTACATTCATCAGCAAGTTGACAACTTTGTCAGCAAGTTGACAACTTTGTCTGTCTGGTGCCCAGCAGGTGTCATACACTGGGGTTTTAGAGCTTTTTGCTGCTATAAAAAGGTTGATGAGATCAGTGAGACTGAACATTAAGAATAAAGTTTTAAAAATAAAACGATGAAAGGCAGCAAAAAAGCTCCTTAGCTGTTGTGAACTTCAAAGTCGGGTGATAATTATCTGTGAATTCATCACTGCAATCAACACCTTTCACATTACACATTGTAATTTCAAACATTTTTAACATAACATATGGTTTAGTGCTGTGTTAAGCACCATTTTGAAAAAAAAAAAAACCAGCACCCTCCTTCTTGCATGGAGAGGTTATTCTAATCTACCTGTAAAACTGGAGCTGGGTAGAAGTCGTTTGCTTTGACCATTGTTAAAAGAAAACGACTTTTTGCACCCAGCTTCCTCAGTATCGCTCATAAAATTTTCAATACATTACATGTGCCATGTACAAACACAAGGGGTTTGTTTGCATGATCAATAGCAGAGTTACTAGATGTACCAGGATGTTAACAGATAATCAAATCCGGAGCCATAATGTAGTAAAGCATACAAATACAATACCATAAATCACTTAGAGTCAGAGACACTTATGTCGAGGAATTGACCATATATAGTATATGGTTCCATGTCTTTGATGTAAAAAGGCTCTGCTTTAAAGGAAATTCTCAAAGAATGTGAGCAATGTAAGTTAACAAATTCCCCTTATAAACATAAATATGAATTAAATCAATAACATGAAAATATATAACACTAATATTATGGATGAGTCAATTTAAGACATGATGTACTACCTCACACTTCTTGTTTTGTGCAGTAATGTAATAGTGCAATGTCATAGTTTCTCACAAAGAATGTCAGACGACATACAGTGTGCGCAATGTGTTTACACTATAGGTTTGGAAATGTGTATATTAAGTCTCAATCTACTCAATCTACAAATCTAAAGGCTTTATATATGTATTTTAGGCAGAAACATTGTGTATGTATGAGTAAACAGAAGATAGTGGCTGGTGTCTAGTGTGTGCGCCAGTGTTTGTGTGTGTGTGCAACTGCGAGTGTTAATTTCCAACCCTGCACACGCGGTAGAATGTTTTTAAGGAGAAAGTAGGCCTATCAACAGAAATACATTTTCAAAATTGTCGCCATGGGAAAAGTACGTCAATAACAATAACGACACGGACACACACACAAACACTGGAACACATACCCGACATCAGACACTATCTTCTGTTTATTGATGGCTAGCGTTTAATTCAGGCTAATAAATTAGCTAGTAAGTGGTGATTTTTGGCAGCCAGCCTTCCAAAGAAAGCACAGGGAACGGCGTCTCAGGTCACCCGTCCTGGAGGCGCTGACACACTTTCCACACTCGCTCATAGCAGTGTTGCTGTTTTGTGCATTGAGCTTAAAACGCAACTTGCTCGTTCAAAGTTAGGATTAGATTGTATAGCCTATTTACATTTTTATCATGCAAAATACATTGTCTGTCCTCAAATCCCAAAAAGATTAAATTATCATAAATTTATTGTAACCAAGATAAAATATGCAATTTTGATTTTAGGTCATATCGTGCAGCCCTAGAATGTAATGAGGGCTGATGGAAAAGCAAATGGTTATTCAGCCTCAGCTAATCATTACATCCATTCTCCAAAAAAGAGTTTAAGTAGCCTAGTCCGTCACATTAGGGATAGTGTGTGTACAAACGAATGAGTCTGAATGTCATCTTAAGTCGGAATCAGTCCTAAACGGCTATGATTTACCAGAGTTACACAATAATTTTAATTGTGTGATATTGGTACTCCTTCTTGAGAATATTCTCACAACACTAGTTGATAGAAAGATGCTATACAGTATACTTATTTGTATTTCCTTTGACTGACATTTCAGAAATGTATTTTTTTATGTGCACAACATTTAAATAGAAACATTCTCTCTGGCAGATCATAACCATTTGAACAACGCAGCCTTGTCTCCCCTGGGTCCAGCCATGGCCTTGTCTCACCCTCACAACAACCTGGGAATAGGCTTCAACAAGTACACCTCGCTCAAGGCCGTGGGTGAGTAGGATTACACACACACACACACACATACACGCAGACCACATGGAGACACACCCCTTCACGCCACATCTATTCACGTTACTACATAACAAGATGGAAACAGAGCACAGGCTTAATGTGCAGAGGTCAGCAGTCCCGTCACCAGACCTCAGTCTTAAGGGGGGCATATGAAATGCATGGGAGGGCACAATTATCATTGGCCTACAGTACGTATGTACGCATATTTATAATAATCATGTACTCTATTCACACAGCATGTAATCATCTCGTTAAAGATTAACTGTTAAACATAACCAACAGCAATATGACTAGGTAGCCTTTAGCCTACACTACACATAGAAGCAATGTTATGAATATCCATAAAACACTTGACTATACAACACATTAAATATAACACCAGAAGCATCTCTCAAACATTTTAAAGCAGCCAACAGAGGGCTATGCATTGCCATGAGACACACACACACACACACACACACACACACACGCACTCACACTCACATACAAACGCACTCACACTTTGAACGGACAGGTGTCGTGCCAATGTACTTATCCCCGCCAGGATTTTGTTTTGACACACAGCGGAGTTTAACTGCTGCCCTTCGAATTGTTTACAATTTGCTACAAGGAAGAGTTCTCAATGACATCAGATTGGGTTGTGAATGGATCTGCACTACGATATGAAGTCTATGAGGGTTTAACTGCTCTACAGAATGGCGACAACCATGAGACCTGATAAGGATTATTCCTTTCCATTTAATGACATGGAAGGTGACGACTTTGGTGAATTTGGATTATTATACCTGACTGCATGAGTAGTATCTCACATGCACATGAAAGCTATGAAAACTTGAATGTAGAAACTTTTGAAGCAAGTGAGCCGGCAAAAACTCATCCAGCTTTCGAAAATGCGCGGTAACTGTTGAGCGGCTACACTGACGTAGGCTACGTCACACACATTAGTAAGGCCGTGATGGGCTGTTGCAGTGTAGATTCTCATCAATCAAACAAAATCACACCATTGTTTCTTTATATTTTTATGTTTTAATGATAAAGAATGCAACATTAATGCAACACAAAGTTAGCAACTATGATAATATAAAATGAAAGATCTGTGCCTCAAGTGGGTGGGCACAAACATTTATGGGGGCAGGCCCATAATGGTCCCCCCATAGTGACGGGTGTGGAGGACAGTGATGATGAAAATGATGAAAAATACAAACTGTCCCCCATATTAAGACACACACTGAGTGGGGAAGTGGTTAAGGGAGAGCAGGCACTGATTATGATAATAATTTTATTTATGAGTCTGACTCTCAACAAACTATGTTGACTCATGACTCATGTTTGAGTGCTGTTCTCCAGATTATATTCACAGCAGCCGTGATGTAAATATTATTACTGTTAGGCCACTCAAGACAACTTCACACCCTGATTTCAAGAATCTCAATTCGTTTGGTCCATATGTTAGTGGGATCCCATATTTAAAAACATAAAAATTCAAATAAGTTCTTTACCACCATGAGGCATAAACCAATGCTGCAACACAAAACTGACCATTGCAGGCACAAACTAGAGTGATTTATTACATAAATGCCATTACCAAAGCTGTCCTCTGGGAAATGAGCAACACAAGACAGGAAACTTAAGTCAGGCTCGTCATAAAGCTGTCACTGTTGATCAGGGGATTAGAAGCCAGTTGTGGATTTAAAACATAACAGCTGTGCCTTTTTGCCCCTAAACCAACGGACTACATAAATCAATAGACTTCAATTAACTAAATGTACTGTGTAAAATGTATCTTTATACATGACAATATGTGTGTATATTTTTTAATGCAGTTTACTTCTAACTGAGTCAATACTCTATACTAGTTGATAATGCTTTATGGAACTGGGGCAGTCTTGTATTGAACAAAGCGGCCATTAGATCATTGTTGCCTTACAACAGGCCTTTGCTATAGGCGAGTTAGTCATCTGCCTACTGTGACGCTGACAGTTATTGACAACTTGCATTTCTGTTAATAGTAGCTGTGAATCGGCTGTAGAAAAAAATAAATACGATGATGGCTTAAATTCACTGCTGATGATAACATACTGTAACTTGTGCAGGACAGGTAACTCAACTGGTTCACAGTTTAATAGAGAGGATAGTGTTCTGTCCGAATATTTGAACAAATTTGATGCTTTGGCAAGATTGTTATTGAAATTTTCATGCCAATTAAGTCCTCTCTGAATTTGAATTAGAATCAAGCACACACACATCATTAGTTAGGCATTAGTGGGTGGTGAGTGACAGTAGTCTGGGCAGCAGCTGTTTGAACCCTTATTCTTGCCCTCTGGCCTCTCTCTCTTTATTTGTCTCTTTCTCTCTCTTTCCCTCTGTGATGAAAATGTACACATAAACATACACATCATAAACATGTTCTTCCCAACACACACACACACAGACATAGGCGCACATAAGGGTCATAAGCGTAAACATGTACACAGACACACACACCCGTACCATCTATCATCTGATCACTGCAGACAGATAAGGACGTGATGACGATGATGAGGGACGACAGTTTGACACATGTACATGTGCTATTCATTGACACAATGTGCAAATAGAAACATAGACATGTTCTGTCCCTCATAGCTGAAAAGCATTAGACATCTAAAGATTCTAAGGACTAAGGTTTGTTGAGCGCAGCCCCCTTTTAGCTGCTTTTGTAACCTTTGTCAAGCTTTCCATTCTCATACGGCAAATAACTCGGTTTACAATCATAACGGTGGCAGATCAACTAATCCTTTTTCAAACAATTGATTCTTGATTTCAGACAGTGGTAAACAAAAGCCACAGCACAGTGGGTGAGCTAACTATAGTTGTCGACAGGGCCTTTTTTTGTAGCATAACCTGCAAGCTAACATATGTAATAGCATTGTTAGCTTGCCATATGTTGCTTGTGTTAAAAGCCTGAAGCATTTGTTACGTGATCAAAACCTTTGCGTTTTGGGGAAATAAACGTTTCATTGAGCTATTTACCTCAGACAAAAATGCCTATTTGTAAAACATTTAGGACCTACCTCTATTCATGTAGAAAACAAATATACATAATATGGAAATATGAGGTTTGTCACCTTTTAAACAGGAAAGACTAGACAGAACTAACTTACGTGTGTTGTTTTGGTTCAGCAGGCTGTTCCCTGTCTTTATTCAACAGAATTGTATCTCTTTCTTTTTTCTTGGTCAAAATCTTTTTCTTTCTTGTTCACAACAATTTTGTACCATCTAATCAGATGAGACAGTAAGAAGGGAAAGGCCAACCAAATGAGGTGGAAAGTGAGTGAAGACAAGGAGAGCAGGAAAGAGAACATCACATCTCACTAGTCTGCTCAGTCAGTAAGAAAAAGAAGCTGCAGCAACTCCCCGACCACTCAGTGATAAGTGTGAGAAGTCAGCCACATTTCACTAAAAACTACCTCAAAATAACAAATCCCTCACACATTGAGGCGCAGTGCTCCTTTCTCTTTGTCACCTCTCTCTCTTGGCGTCGAGGTGTTCAGTTCTTTCTCTGTTTGATGTCGCACAGACGATGAACTGCTTCCCTTTGTGTGCCTTTCTGTTTGGTATCTACTGTTTTTGTCTCTTTCTAACACACACACGCACACACACACACACACACACACACATATACACACACATACTTCTCTGCATTTGTTCTTTGGTTCCAGTACAGTTTAGGTGTGTTGTACTTTCTGATCCTCTGGCATTGTGTGTCCAAATGCTCTTAATAACAGCTAACACAACACATGTATAACAACATGCACACTCATCCAGCATTTCCACACAGGGATCAACGTGCATACACTGTGAAACACTCTCAACTTCTCTTCTTTAATTCTCTCTGTCTATCTGTATTCATGCACACACCCAGGTGCATAGGCAACATAGAAGTTGGCACACGACACACTGCAGATAATGACAATGGCAGGAAAACAACAAATAGAATAGGAATTTTCTAGAAATAGAAAAATGTGGATTATTTTGCCTTCATTTAATTTTGCCTGTCAGGCTACATACACTCTGCCCTATCTTCGTGCTGGAGTTTGTTGGAGCAGTCTGAGCTGACACTAGTAAAGGCTGAAATAAGGGCTTACTACATCCTCTGCAATTAATTTGAGTAAAAGAACACATGGTTCAATCATCTTTTCACACATGCTTATCAGTTCTCTCACTGGGCAATAGACATGGCAACGGTCCAGTGATCCTGGCTGTGTGGACAAAGTCATGGCTAGGACACACACCAGTTTGGGTGGGATAGGTGACCATTTGCCAGCTGAAACAGCAGGGGTCTGGACCAAGCTGCTTTGAAATCTTAATAAACACATTGCAGCTGTTACCAGCACACAGTTGTTTTTCTAAACTCTCTCGTTGAAGAAAAGACACAAGGGATGAAACTTGAGAAAAGGAAGCAGTAAGCACAAAAGGCGGGAAATGATAGAAAAGAAGAAGGTTCATAACAGGTCAGAGAGGTCCGGGACTCTCTGACAGCAAACCTGTGCCAGGTGAAGCAGCAGGACTTTGGCTCAAGCAGCTCTGATATATTTATCTTAATTAAAGGAGGATAGGTGGTGGACTGGCTGAGAAAATGTTGGATAAAGATGTGAAAGGTTAGAGAGTGAGAGGACGGAGACAGAATGAAGCGAGAAGAGGAGAGAGATATAGTTACATGGTAACATTTAGATGCTCTGGGTTGGTCTTGAGGAAGCAGTAATAAATAATAACAAAGACTTTATGCGGGATCCATAGATATCCATCCAGGTGAGTGTCAGGTCCCCAGGAAAGAGAAAAGACACAAGACAGAAGGTGGAGGGATATTCTCGAAGAGGGTGTGAAAGACTGTTTGCCAGGACTCCATGTTCTGGGCGAAGACTGCCTGAAGTCTTTAATTAAAGTCTAATAATCCAACAGTCTGAGCTGGGTTTGAAATATATATTTTTGATAGCTCCTTTTTTTTAAATATTGGAGCTATTTTCAATTCATTTTAGGAGTTACGTAAACAACCACAATATATTGTTTGTCAATTGTTTTTCAAAAAAAAAAAAAAACATAATGGGTGAAATCCATTTTTTTTCTTTATCACTACATGAAAAGTCAGAACTCCAAAGTCGGCTTTGAAGTTGGAGGAACTCTACTAGTTAGACAATTTCTTTTTAATGTATTGCACTTCAGAATATGTTTCCTTTACAAGCAAATATCAGTGGATTACATATAGAGACGAATGAGAAAAAAACGTATCAGGTTATTGAAAAATAATTCACACATACTTTTATGAGGTGGAAAGGAGATCCCAACAATGCCAAATATGTCAGTCTGAATTAAATTGAAATGTGCATTAGGTGGTGCACACAGCATAAACTATTTCTATTTGAGGTAGAGGTGCAGATATAAGAGCATGGCATCTGGGGGGGATTCCCAATCTGTGTAAGACAATGAAGTGTTGAACAAGCAGTAACAGGACACTCTTGCAGTCATAGAAAACATGGAAAAAGAAACAAATGTGAAAGCAAAGTAGAGAGTTTAAGAGGTTTAGGATGCAGCTTTCCTTTATATAACACATGTACTTTATTTAATGTGGCCAACATGTTGTCAACAATTACTTGAAAAGTCAGAAAAGGACAAAAATCACCTTGAAAGTAATTATTTCGAATTAGAACCCTGACAGAGTGGGTTGTAGGACATGGTACCAAATTCAATTCTTTTTAGGCACCGACCGAATTGCCTCCTTAGTATCGAGTATTGAAAAATGCCTCATTATTCAACAACAATTTGCAATACCTAAGATGCAAATCTCATTAGCGTCAGATTGGCTGTCAGACGTTGTAGAGACACGCAGTAAAAACTCTACGTTACGCACAGAGACGAGGGCTCATGTACTAGGAGCTGAAAAATAAATTAAAAGATTTGCACCGTAATGTTGTAATTTCTTTTTGTTTGAAGTTGCAGTATTGGTATCATGACTGATATCAAACGTTTTTGAATGAAAACAACCCTAGTATATCGTCAAACTCCTTTGCAGGGCCCAACTTCTGCAGTTCCAATGCGGTTGCCCAAATATGGCCCAGAGGCCTTGCTTTAGGCTGCTGCTGGATAGAGAGCAGAGGCTGATGTTGCTAAAGAGTACGGAATAAATGAAATACGGATGGAAAAATTGGAAAATGAGAGAGAGAGAAAAAGAGCGAGAGAGAGAATGGACAGATGGAGAGTCGGTGAAATGGAGAGGAAGGCACACAATACTGTCACAGATTCCTCCTGCTGGCAACATGTGTGGAAACACTGAAATGGACAGCAACAGCAGTTGTTGAGGGAAAGAAGGGTGTGTTTTATTCATTGTTTCTTTGTCGTCCCAGATTTGAACCAATTCTCTCTCAAATTCTGCCGCTGTAGCTTCAGCTGCTGTATGTTACACCAAAAGGAGAGACACAATGTACACCATCAATAAATGGTACACAAACAGAAAAAAACATTAATATCTACATGCATTTAAAAGCCAGAGCTTTTACAGCACTCTGCATATTAAACCAGCATTTGTAGCAAGTACTGGTGAGGTCAAATGGGTGACGTCTTAATGTCATTGTGACTAACAGGTAGCTGGGAAAAGCAGCCAAAACCATGTAATACACTTTACTGCAGACACATACACATCAACCGGCTTATTCCCTTTTCACTGAGCGAACAATGTATGTAAATGTGTTCTTTGTTGCACAATGCCTGGCGCACATACAGTTGCACAAGCAGTATACGTAAATACAGTATAGGAACCCAGAGACACAAATGCACTCTAATCCTCAACACATTCTTCCATATCTTGCAAAATGTAAATGAAAGCAAAACAGATTCTCTGTTCATTCTCCTCATTTTTAGACATCACTATTGTGAGACTTTATTACTTCCTAAAAAAAATATATATACTGTAATAAATATATGTTGTTTTAACAATTAAAGTGATTAATTTAATTGTTCTTTCTCTGTCTCTCACAATTCATTTGTATTATTAGTGTCAAATCACACCAGGAGTTATATGAGGACACTCAACAGATACAGTAGAGTAGGTCAAGACCACACTCCATAATTTAGACCACACAAGTCTGCAGGACATACTGTCTGCAGGACATGCTGTCTGCAGGGTTAACTACTTGTCGTGGCTTCTCAGTTTGAAGAGTAACCTAACACCTGGCTGTAGAGCAGTGTACTCCCGTTTCTGGTCAAAAGTTTAACCCTCCTGTCATCCTCAGGTCAGATTTGACCCCTTTAAAAATGTATATCTATATCTGAAATATGGGTTTCTTTTTAACCAAATTACCACAAAAAAATGGATTGGATTCCATACAACGTAAATACAATTGATCACTTTCATTCGTGACTAAACTCATCTGTACGTTCCTCTGATCTTAACTATTAGTCAAAATAATTCAAAATTTCTGCTTTTTTAACTCAAATATTAGGTATAATTCTAAATAAATGAGGGTTATTGACTAAAAAAAAGAAGTCTGAAAAAGGGACAGAAATATCAATTTTTTGTCCGATTTTGACCAGGGAGGACAACACAAGGGTTAAAGTCTGTTTCACATCAGCATCCCTGCTGTGTTTGGTTAGGTGCTGCACCTGTAACCACATCCAACAGTGATGTCACAGTGTACTGACACACCGTGGAGTAGCAACACATTCTCACTCCCATCTCGTCTAAAAGCGACGCTTGGTCAGTTATTGGCGCAAAAGTCTCCTTTAGCGTCATATTAAGATGCACTTGGTCAAAGTTCTTGGTGTCACTTTTCAATGCTCTAGGACGGGACGCTTGGTGTCACTACTTGACACTCTGGGTAGGGACGTACGTCTAACTGACGCCAGGGGCTTGTGGGAAATGATGTTATCACTACATGGTGCGTGGTAGAACAGGACAGTTAGGTTTAGGAAAAGATTAAAAATGTATGTTTCAGTGACACACGGGACACGACCTGGACAGGAACCCTGGTCTCCTGAGTTAAAGTCCAGTGTTGTTTGACCCATCCTCCAACTCCATCCTCCAAACGCTCTTTCATACTACCCACGTCCATTGCAGCTCTTAATGATCAGCTCAGAGGGGAGCGTGCCTTTGCGGGGTCGGCTCCAAAATTGTGGAATGATCTGCCTCTGCACGTTAAACAGGCCTCTTCTTTGTCTGTTTTTAAATCACATCTTAAAACCCACCTCTTCTCTACGGAAAATGATTAGGGCCACTGGTGAAAAATGTATGTGAGTTCTGACTTTTTTCTCAGGATTCTGAGATTAAAGTCAGAATTCTGACTTTTTTCTCGGAATTCTGAGATTAAAGTCAGAATTCTGACGTTTTCCTCAGAATTCTGAGATTAAAGTCAGAATTCAGACTTGTTTCTCCGAATTCTGATTTTTTTTTTTTTGAGAACAGGTTTGGCATACACTGGTACATTCACTGGTACTTTGAGAAAAGCAGGATTGTATTTAAATTTCTGGACCAGCTTGGAGAATTTTACTGAATGATTACTGGTGAGTCTGTCTCCTTCCTCAACAGCTGCTGTTGAAGTGCCCTGGAGTTACACAATGGATTTGAAGTGTTCAATAAGCAATTACCAGACTGTGTTTGCACTGGACAGTTTCTTGACGTGTGAATGTGAGAGTACTCCTTGAGGTGTTCGGAAAATACAAATACTGTATAGGAAAATGTTCTCTCGGTCATATGAAATAAATTATTAGAAATCAATTAGAAATCAATCATTTTTCACACATTGCTATTTACATTTCTAAGTCTGCTCTTCTCACCGAGACTTAGCTCTATTGTTGGTCCGTCTTATCGGCAGCTAATTCAGAGATTTGAGCTCAACTAATAAAAACAAAGACAGTATACAAAGTCACAATCAAGCATGTTTACTGTATCAGTTTGGAGAATTAACAAGCATTTGCCCCAAATAATGAAGTTGCACATATGTGCCTTGAAATTAGCTACATTTTTCAACATGTCAGGTGCTTTAAAAAATTTGTAAGTTTATCTACAGTAGCTATGTTCCCAGCATGAGATATACTGTATATATACACGGTATATACATTTTTTTACACACATGCATGAACACCCAGCCACATACACTGACATTCATTACAACAAATAAAACGTAACTGGTCATACATCTTCTGACCAAACTATTGACATAATCTTATTATTATTATATTCCTGTCTGGAGTGTAATAATGATAAGATTAGACACACAGGCACACAAACAGATTTAAAAAAAATCACACACCGATGTACTTTGTCATAAACATGTAATACAAGCTGATAGCAGCTGCGTCCTGTTATGTTATGAAAGAGACCCAAGTTCACATATTAAAAGATACCCAGTCTAAGTAGAAGACTAATACAGAGCAAAAGGGCACCAGAATAAAGGAAAATTAACAAAAAATTAAGAAGAATGTTTTGGTTTTTTTCTCTCCAGGAAAAAAAGGGACCAATAAAACGGGGCTAAGCAAACAAGGTTGTTAGTCTCTTTAGGTGTGGTGTGTGTGTGTGTGTGTGTGTGTGTGTGTGTGTGTGTGTGTGTGAGATTCTCTCCATCTTTTTGTTTCTTTCTGATGCTGTTGGTATTTGAACTCCACGGTCAGTGCGTGGACAGTTCAAAGGTCAAATCCATAAATATGGAACATACACACATCTTCATAGACACACACGTACTGTACACCCTGCAGGATACATCGTCTTTGCCTTGGCTAATTTTTACGTGCTTACCTGACAGATTGGAAAATTTGCCTGGAATTTGTCTGTGCATATACAGTATATGTTGTGATATGGTGTTTGTGTGTGACTACAGATGAGCTGGAATTTACTGTCTAAATGTGAATGTCTGAATGTCTCATCTCAATGTGAATAATGCCACACACACAAAACAAAGCTAATGGATATGTATGCATGTATATATGTATATATACAGTATATATGTACGTATATGTATGTCTGCGTATGTATATATACAGTATATATGTACATAGATGTGCGTATGTATATATGTATATATGTGTATGTATATACTGTATATGTGTGTATATGTATATAAATGTGTGTATGTATATATGTGTATGTACACATATATACAGAATATGTTCATATATATACTGTATATATACACACACATATATATATATATATATATATATATACATATACACATACATACGTATATATGTATGTATATATAGGAAAATATATTTCTTTTATCATTAAGTGAACAAGTGGGTATATATGTGTGTGTGTGTGTATATATATATATATATATATATATATATATATATATATATATATATATATATATATATATATATATATATATACATATATTGCTTTTATCACTAACTGTCTTAACATTCATTATTATAATGTAACTATGTCTTTGTTTCCCTTCTCTACGGTCCCTTCTGTCAACCAGACACGGCTGCAAGAGACTACTACAAGAGCTACCCAATGGTAGATTACACCCACCGCCAGTCCCCTCCCACTTTCCAGCCAATCAACTTCCACCCCAAGGACAAGCCCTTCCTACCGCCGCCCGACATCCATGCGCCACTTGCGATTACCATCAACACCTCCCAGATCCCCAAGCCTAAGATCTCCAAGACCAACACCCACCCACTCACCTCCAGCTCAGCCTTCAAAGCATGGGACCCCAGTAAGAGCCACATCCAGCACCCGGTGGCCACCCACATGGTCCTCCAGGGGCAGCAGCACCACCCCATCCAGCAGCAACAGCAGCAGCACCACCCTATCCAGCAGCAACAGCAGCAGCACCACCCTATCCAGCAGCAACAGCAGCTGCACCACCCCATCCAGCAACAGCAGCTGCACCACCCCATCCAGCAGCATCAACACCAGTCACTGCACCAGCAGAACAGCCGGCACCAGGCCTACTCCAACAAGAGGCAGTTCAGCATCGAGACGCTGCCCGAGCTCTTTTCTCAGCCGCTGGGCTATGGCCACTCGCCGCATGTGCACCCCAAGCACAAGGGACTACCCACCAACAGCAAGACAGAGGTCACTGTCTGAACATGGGGATGAATGGGTGAATAGCCAGAAGAGGAAACCAAGTGGAGTTTTAGGCGACTTTCAAAGAAAAGCTCTGATATCTTTTATATCCACAGCCGTAAATGGCTAGAGGGGAGAAAGCAAAATATCGTGTATAATCTGATTTTTCTTTTTTTAACATCTTCCTCATCATTGTTGACAACAATAAGAAGAACATGAGTGATATTTGTGTACTTTTTTAGACCACTGGATCAAAACGGCAGCAGCAGATTAGCTGTGAAGGTGGTGGATCGGCGGGTGCTGGCTTTGAACGTGGCCACTCACACTAAATAATTGAGTGGCCTCTCAGTGTGTTGGCACAGCTCTGTCCTCCTCCTCCTCCTCCTCTCAACCTCCTCGCACCTCAATGACACTGCTCTGTAGCACCACTCCAATGCGCACAAATGTTCAAATCTCACACACAGACACTATTTACCCCAAAGACTAGCCCAGACGCACTCGGCCAACTTTTTTGGAACTGTCAGAGACACTGGTTGGTTGGGGGGAACAAGACAATGCCATTGTGTTGTCAGCTCCCATTGCCCTCCAGCAACTCCGGAGAGTGAGATATCAGCCTGGCAATTCATAAGAGTGAGGCGGGCGGGGTGGGAGAAGAGAGGAGGGGGTTGGTTATTCATCTCATTCCAGGGGTAAATGACATGAGAAGGATCTTAAGCGTGTACACACACAAACACACTACACACTTGTCAAAAACTACAGACGGTTCCCAGCAGTGTCAGATACCACAGGCACCCCCCCACTGACACACACTTGTCTCTCTCTACACACTGATCTGGGGAAGTGAATAAGCAAGAGCCCTTGTTGGTATTTGTAACGGTTTGTTGAGCTGCTCATTTCAGTCACCGTCTCTTGTGTTACTGTGGATGTTTACCTCTAACAAAAACCCAAGATGTGTCACGAACCCTTGAAAAAAAAGAGCAAAACAGTCTATGTATCCAGAAATGTTGTTACAAAGCCATCGCTTTCTCTGCTCCACACTAGATTTCCCAAATGAGGCTGGGTTTATTTCAGAGAAATGTCAGCCAATGCTGCATATTGATACAAGCATAGAGTTGTACCAGAAAGTGAAATTAGGATGTCTGAATATAGATCTTGTATATCCTCAAAGGTCTACTTTTTGTGTTCAGCTGACAGATCCATACATTTGCAGAGACATGAGTTCATAATCATAAACTCATGATTAAAATCATGAAGTGTTTGTGGATGTAGGAAGAAAAAAGCAGTGATTCATCTCAGGAACACCCTTTTCCAGCATGGCTATTCCTCAACGCAGCTGTTTGATGCATGTGTTTACTGCTGCAATGCTAACATAATCTGAATGGTTGAAACCACTTGTTAGTGCACTGACATTCAATTCACTCCCTATAAATTAAGTATTTTAAAATGGAAAAGGTAAATGACTACTATCACCCAAACAAAGAGCCATGTAATTTATGCTATTGTTGCATTCAAACACAGAAAACGGATCTAGTTTTTTGGCATGGAAATGGTTGAAGCGTTATATATGTTATTTACAAGTTGTGTATTCTTTGCTGGCGTTGCTAGCGTTAGCCCCATTAAAGACTTAGCTGGTTTTGTTTAGAGTTGGAGGGCGTGTGACCCCCGAAGATTCATTGTGCGGACTTCTGGAGAGCTGCATGCAGTCACCAAGGCTAACATTAAGTGAGCTGTTTATGGACAGTAACAACCCCTAAACCGTAGGCTGACTATTTGTTAAACCAAAATAACATAAATGGTGGGTGTGGAGTTGATATATTTTAATCTGGCATATTTCCCAGGACAGCAATGGCTGCTGCAACACCACCAGTTTACTGAGGTACGCTGTCTTTGGGGACGACCCAGTTTCCTTTCTGCCTCCATTCTTCCCTCTTTCATTAGATTTAGAGAAAGTGAAATGACTCATTATCAACCTCATAATAATCCCTGTGATACAAGAATACAGTATAGCTGCATTGTAAGTCAGCATCACACATGAATGACAATGCATGGTGGTCAGATAGAAATTGCCTCAAATGTAGATCCCTATGCAGTTAGCCCCAATTGCCGCTCCAGATGGCTACTTTCTAGGTTTGCTTTCAACACACTGTTAATCCTCCTGTTTTTCCTGGGATTCACAGAATTGTACCATTCTTTCCCACTGTTTCAACATTTAAATATGTTCCCGTAATTCTCTCGTATTTTTTTTACCTTTCTCAAAAAAACAACCTTTTTGATGTGTTTGCTACATGCAGTAAAGCAGATGGTAGTATGTAGAACATTAGCTGTAACATGTGACAATCAGTCATTCAATCAAATGGCACCTGCCAATAAAAGAAGAAGAAGAAGAAGAAGAAAGGGTGGATGAACATGAGAGGGATGGGAGAGTACATGCCAAAAAGTCTTTTGTGCAAGTATCATTTTACTCATACTTAATGAAGAGTAGCATTGGTCAAAGTAAAGTTTTTCATAAACCACCTAATTGTAGTTACTTAATGTAGGACCTAGTTAACCCATTACTTGCTCCACTGATATGTTAAAGCATGTGATTGCCTAGCGGTGATTTAAGGATTCACTGTAAATACCCTTGTCTAAATGTAAGGGGTATGTGGACAATGGTGGGACGGCACCATGTCCCTTATTTTCAAATCCCAATGTTGATAGGTATAGTTTTCGGTTAGACTCTGACACGTGCGTTTGAAATGATTCAAGCTAAAATAATGATTATTTTGAAAGATGTAGGAGGCCAGCACAGCTTACCCAGATATGTTTTGAGCGAATCCTTGTTTACCAGGAAACAGAGGTGGTTAGTGCAAAGTTACCACGACCCATGTTGACACAATAATCTAATATGGAATACGTCAGATTGAAATATACCAAAATTTCTCTTTAAAGGCACCTTTGATAGCTGGGCTATCTAGAGTAATTATTAAAGTAATAGTAACTTTAAGTAACCTCCACACCACATATTCTCACCTCCTCCTCCACCGAACAGAACAGCCCAACAGTGTGTGACTCACTGATTAAATTCACCTTCAGTTGTTATCGTGAGGACAACAGCTATGCCGCAGTGCATATGCCTGGCACATGCTATAGAGCATCAGACAGGTGGTGGAACCTAATCAAACGACAGTGCTTACAAGGAGTCACACACTATTTAGCACTTTCTCTCACTCCCTCTCTCTTTCTGTCTCTCTTGTTCCGTTGCTCTTTTTTTTCTGCATCCTGGCATACTGTAATCCCCCAACCTCCCTCTGTGCATCCATGTCCATGGAAGGTTGAGCGATGGGTACCAAACACTTGTCTAGTGTTTGGTACCCAGTGTTCCAAGCTGTTGTAAACCATGATATTCTCACTCTGGTCCTCAGAGCATGTGTGTCTGTTAATGACGGAGACAGTCACAGCATGGCAGATTCCAGATTACTCCCTAATACACCCTCACGCTCACAAATGCAATCAAATTCAAGCAATCACACTCACATGCACAAAGTCGCATCCAAAAACACAGGCTGGGACATTAATGACCAGATGCTTTGCAATACATTATTCACATCTGGAAATTAGATGGTGCCAACCTGCTACCTTAAAACTGCACCAAGTGGATTTTATGTAAAATGGATTTTAATTTTTTAATTCGTTGATTTTTTTCCCGAGCAGAAATGTCTGTCAGCCAAATTACCCAATTTGCATCTCAATTTTATGGAGCTGTGAATGTACACAAGCAAATAAAGCGAGCAACGGAGTAAAACTTTAATGAGAGAGAATAAATTAGCAATACAATGCTTGTTTGTAATGCTGCAATGGCTGCTCCAATTTACCTCCCCAAGATTTGAAAGTAACCTGTAAAGCAAGGCTGCTGGAGTGGTCGTTGGAGCTGCTGGAATGCTTTTGTAATAAGGGATCAGCGGAGAATGGGGATCATGAATACAAAAGTATGAACGGAATATGCATGATGTGAATATGCATCACACACATCTGCGCTCATGCTCACGCCTGCGCTGCACTGTATGTAATGTACCATGTTGCAGCAGGTTTCTTTGCTATGGCTACCCACGAGGTGCCACACTTTAAGTGGGTCACTTCATATGAAAACTTTACTGGCCTCTAAAAGCCCTACCAAAATATTCTGTGGGGTCTGTCCTTAATCACTCGGAATGCATTAGAGTGTTAGAACAAATGTGGAATGACAGCAAGTAAACAAGCAATATGCGTCAGTAAAGCAATAAGCGCCAAACCATCATCACCCTATCCTATCCTTATCTCTCTGTCTGTCTGTTTGTCTGTGTGAAGCCCTTCTCAGTGTGTGGGTGGGTGGGGGGGAGTGCTAATGAGGGGGCAAGAGCAAAAGATTGGGCTCTGCAGAGAGCTTGGGAGCAGATGAAGTAGATGAGACAGAAAAGAGAAATGGGGTTGCATGGACACAGCTGATATGGTGATGGCTGTTTTTCATTCGGATGTGTCTGGATCGTCTAAAAGCATTAATTCTGGGTTTTATCTCTCTGATGTACTCTAACAACCAGCTTTCAAAAGCAGGGTGTGACTGTAGCTGAAAGGGGAAGTCAGTCTTTACTTTACTGAATCGCACAATTTCAATATCAAAGCTATTGTTGTGGTTGGGTCTTAGAGGACAGGATCATTTTATTCTCCTGCAACACTGGTTGACTTCACAAACAGCACTGCAGGTTCAACGCAATGGCAATGCTCCAGGATTTACAATTACACAAGTCTACAGTAAGTCCTTCAGGACAAACGGGGCCTGAGGACATGCTGCCAGCAAACGTCTAACAACTTCTCAACTTTCCCCAAGTTTCGATGGCTGACATGGCTCACAATGATTGGCCGATAGAGTTTATAAGAGTACTGTGAATGACTGATTCTTGAATATCCTTTGGTAAATGTGCATTGGAGGAGCCACAATCACAAGAAAAAATTGTGCTGATGTGCTGGAAAACACCTTTCAGTGTTCATTTCCCATCCTGGATCCGGATTTTTTCCCAACAATGCTGGATGGACTTCTATGACTCCCTTCAGACAAAGGAGTGTCTGGAAAAGCAGTTGAATAAATTAGACTGAAAAAGCCTCTGATGAGCCACAGTTTTGCCTCTGTTGTGGGCAATGTAAATACTTTAACACATGCACAAACACATACATACACACACACACACGAAAAAAACACAAGAGCCACACTAATTATATATCTGCCATACAATGTCCACAACTTTGTGGTACGAAACAGGACCAAAAGCCTTGAATCAGGAGAAACTGAGTACACCTAACTGATGCTTAAACATCCAAAACAGTGAGAATGCTGAGACTGTTTTGGATCATCAGCTTAGAGTGCACTTACTCAATCTCTCCTGATTAACGACAGACTATGGCGTCACTTGCTCATCTCAGAGCTAACTGACTGTTGTTTGTAAAACTTCCTCTCTATAAAAGAAACAATGCAAGTATTCTACCGCAGGTTATCTGAATGCAACCTGGTAGACATACTTGGGCTCCATGATCCCTAGCAATATATAGATTATGGTGTATGGTTCAATTGTTTCTTTGTTTTCTGTCAGTTTGGTTTTTGTATTGTGTGTTTCCAAGGATTGAGCTCCTGTCAAAAACAAAATAACAAAATAAGTTAATTTGACCAATGGAAAGTTAAAAGTGCTTCCAAATGTTAGACTTATGGCTACGCACCTTTCAACCCACACCCCCTCCCCCCTTCCCCTCACCCACCCACCTTCCTTTACCACCAGAGGATGTCATATGTTTGAAGCTTGTGATCTTTTGAGTTACATTTGATGGTCTACATGCACTCATGTATTTAATGTTAAAATATATTGCATTGTATTCAAGTGCTTTGCCAACACATAAGCTGAAAGATGACAGGACGATTCAGCGATTTCTTGTACAGCTTTTGCATCTGCGAAAAATGGAAAACAAAAAAAAAATCATGCGTTGTGTCATGATAATTTGTAATAGGCAGCAATAGGCTGCCTTGGATTGCTATGTTCTACTTGTGTATATATGTATGCTGTACCACTTGTCTGCTGTAAAATCTGTTGACTACTCAGCTTATATAAGGGCTTTTTATAGATATGAAAGCAGACTGGGCAATCTGACGTCACTCTGTAACAAGACAAATTTCTCTAGAGGTTTTTTTTTTTTTTTTAAGGGATGAAGGGATATGAACAGAATTTTCATGCATACAAAATGCTATATAAATGAAGTTTTGACTGAATAACTGGCTGAAATGTCTATAGGCACTCATACGACGTTGGCCCATGTGTCCTGTTTGAATAAATCTTTCGAGAAATATAGCATCTGTTCATTCGTTATTCGTACATGTGATTCGGCTGTTTCTGGTCAGGAACTAGCCTGGAAATCGAGTAATGAAAGTCACCCATCTCAAGGAACAACACAGAGCGTGCATTTGAAAATCTCACTGCACGCAATTTGATAACACTACGACTAATCACAACAATACGTGGGGTTACGTATCCAGAGCCCCATATGTTTAGCTACCAGTGGAGCTAACTGGTAGATTAAACTGTCGTAATCTGTTTAGCTTGCCTCTGGCCCGCCTATATCAGATACACCAATGTGATTGGTGCAGCTCGGCTACAAGGGTATAGTTAATGAGCAGCGTTACTCGATGCCACAGTAACTTGCTGAACAAATTCAAATTGTGCTTTTGCGAGAACTCTGGATTTCCAGGGTAGTCAGGTGCAGCAAATTTTTAAGAAATGCAAAGATGAAGAACTGTTTGTGGATGTCAAAAGATCTCACCCAGATCATTAAAGGAACAACATTACGCTTGTGATGCCATGAGTAAGATACTGTAAGATGATCAAACCCCTTTCACCGTGAGCTTTAGAGGTGCTGGTTAGCTTTGGACAGAGCCAGGCTAACTGCGTTCCTGCCCTGTTTTCAGTCATTCTGCTAAGCCAAGCAAACTGCTGGCTGTAGCTGACATTTGCCGGACATCAACAGGTATGTGTGATAACAGAAAATATTTGAAAGCATCAAGCACTCACTGCTTTTTACTTTTTCACATGCAGGATGATCTCCAACACAGAAAAGGCAAAGCTATCAGTAGTAGTAGCCTGAATAGACCACCTTGCCGATGCTTCAGGTAAAGTCTTCATCTGAAATTCATCTAGTTGGAGTTTGTCAAAAAGCATCCATGATAAATAACTGAAAGGAGTGGGTTCAACACAGGGGTGAAGTCTATGTGATATACTGGTATACGCAGTATGCCCACTAAGAAAGCTCCAGGACCTTAATATACCTACTTAAAAATGCCCAACGACATGCAACAACATACTTTCCATTATATTTTTAATATATTTTGAATTGTCATCTGTGTTTTTCTTCTTCACATAGGATAAATAAAGGTATTTCCATCGTAAATTAGTGCATCAAATTGGATCTGAATACAGGAAATGAAGTCATTGATGCTCAAAACGTCTCTGGGGGAGGACACCCAGACCCCCCATTATAATATGCCCCCCCCCCCAGGCAGATTCTGGCCAATATACAGTACAGTATATACCCACTACAATACATTAGACTACACCACTGGTTCAACAGCAGGGTAAGTTATGACACCTCGTCACAAAATAACCCCTAAAAGACAGATGTATAAACAAGTACAGGTTTATCCAAGGGTTCCCCCAAAATGTTTCTAATTAAATGGCCTTGAAAAACAACATTCATAATAGTGCTAGCATGGGAACTGCCGCCTACAAGCTGCATCCCAAAATATCTGCTTCAAGCTTTCATTTGACCCAGTTAGGGAGTTCCCCAGCTTGACACCGCACAGAATATGCTTCCAGGTTTACTGGTAAGTGACACATCAAAACAGGAAGTCACAACATCCAACTAAAAGTAAAAGAAAAATGTACCAACAGGTTAGGAACTGAGAAAAGGCAACGTAAGTTTCCTCCTCCTCTGACATCACCTGTATTCAGATGATAGGACAATAACAACGCTTTCTTTCTTTCTTTCTTTCTTTCTTTCTTCCCTCCTTTTATGTCTTTGTCACACACAGCCTTAAGTCTGGATCTCCCAAAGAGGCGTGTTGCCACTTAATGTGTTCTGACATCATCTGCGATTTGACAGGAAGGGTTTCCTGTGGGTTACGAGCAAGCTGGCAGCGTGTTTTAGAGCCCTTAAGTGTGTGATGTCATCCGACAGCAAGTATAAAAAAAAACTTTAGTGTCGCCTTGTTTCCTACAGCCTGTCAAAAGACCAATCCTTTCTTTACATACATAATAGAAGTAATGCTCAATCCTAATGCATTAAGAACAGTTTAGTTAAGTAGTGAGTGTTTAGACGATGGACGTTTAATCATTTATCAAGACTGCCCATCCTTTTCAATTAACCTACTGTAACTAATTATTTCTTACTTAGTGCAGCGACTTCGTTATGAATGGATCAATAGACTTATTCAGTTATAAATGCCATCAGACTCAATTTATTTTCAACCTGCAGCTTACGTTAAACATCTTTTAAAATTATTTAGTTAATTGGTTTTGACATTGATAATATGATTGCCCATTTACGCTGCAATAAAGACATGCTGTTAATTATACCTTTCATTGTTTTTGACCAAGAGAAATGTTTCAAGAGGAGAGAGCCGAAGAGAATAAAGACAGCATTACAACATAGGGTGAGTAAGAGAATGGGTTTTGACCTCAAACTGTAATATGTTGTCTTTATATTGTAGATGCAAACCATGGAATAGATAATGCTGTCCTTTATGCACATGGCTGAAAAAAATAGAGCAAAATAAGCATATCTAATGTGCAAAAAGTAAGAAATGCGTAAAAGACGGTAGTTAAAGAAGTTCATACATGGACAGACATTGCAGCGGAACAATGTAGAAAACAGTGTCATATTTATTGTACATGCACACAAACAATGTCAACTACTATACAGGCACAAACAACCCAGCCGAGAGGTGAAACAGGATATGTGTCACTGGAGGCACATGTAGCCTTATAGAAATACAGCGCGGAAAGGCACTTTTGGTTTTTATACACTCTTCATAATAACACTGCTTTCACTCCCAGAGGCTTAGAAGAAATACTCACAGCATTTCTGCATATTTTAATTCAAAGTGCTCTTAAAATCCTAAAATGATAAAAAAGTACTGAATAAACCTCTAGTTTGTCCTCGACACACATACTTTACTTGGGAAATCCTTGTCCCATACTAATGGTCATGCCAGTAATTTAAGCCATAATTATATTAATTAATATATTAATAGATAGATTATATTATATTAATATAATCATTTTTTGAGTAATAGTATCGATTAGCTTTAGAAACAACGATGGCTGTGTATGTGTGTGTGTGTGTGTGTGTGTGTGTGTGTGTGTGTGTGTGTGTGTGTGTGTGTGTGTGTGTGTGTGTGTGTGTGTTAGAGCAGGCAGGGCAGTGGGCATCATCTCCAGCTGTCATAAATGTCACAGATCATTTGTGTGTCTCAAGGGTTTGGACCAAATCCATCACAGAGAGCAGAAAGCCAAATGCCACAAACCATGTCCACAATAATTCTCACTCTGTCTCTGTCTCTGTCTCTGACTCTGTCTCTCTCTCTCTCTCTCTCTCTCTCTCTCTCTCTCTCTCTCTCTCTCTCTCTCTCTCTCTCTTCTCTCTGTGTGTGTTTCTGTCTCTCTCTCTCTCTCTTTTGCCCGTGGCGGGCATCCTGGGGCTCTGTACCGGTGTATAAATGTTGTTATTCAGGTCAGAGGACACTGGAATATTGCATTGCCATTACTTATTCAGCCGTCTCGCTAATACTAATGCAGTAATTCTGCATTCTAGTGGCAAAACGGAATTTTTAGTGACCCTACAGAAAGCAATGTCATTGTTATCTAGAAATGTATTATACAAAACAGTAAGATTCTGCATTCAATCAACAGTCCTTGCTCTCTTAAGATATTTTGACTCGTCACAGTAAGAAAAGCACAAGTAACATTGACAATAGCTCTTTCCTATTTAAGTGCCCAAGTAAGCCAAGACAGTGTATTTACATCTATGTTTATCTCACTCCGACATGTTAAAATGTCTTCTGAGAAAAACGGCAAGAAGTTAGTAATGTAAATATTTATAAGTCTCGTCAAAGACAATTTTAGAAATAATGAGTAGATTCATTTCATGAATGCTAGAAAAAAAAAATCACTTTAATCCGTTCTGTTCAAAACTGTTGCTACTAGCTACCTCAAAGTCAGTTAGTCAAAATTAGCAAAGTAATTAAAATCATTCCAGCTTGATGGATTGCTTTAACTGTAAGCTACTAAACAACACTGAACACATTGAGCCAGGTCAATTTAAAGCTCCACGACTTCATATTTTTATATAGACAATACATCAAATGAGTATAGGGCTTTTTCACACTGCATACTGTGAACCCAAAGTTTAGCCTAAGCCCAGGGCAATACGATTGACACTTCACTTCCACTACCCCTGGGTTAAATGTTAGTTGGAATAGGTGACTAATTTTAAAATTAAATTTCTATTTCTATTTCTATCATTGTTTACTTAGTCTCGTTTCACACTGGCAACCTTTACACCCATGTTTAGCGAATTCCATGGGATAACCCCACAAACCCGGGACTAACCCTGCTCCGGAGCCCGGCCAGCAAGCCCTGTGCAAACATCGGGGTTAGCCCTCTATGGAATGTGCCAGCCCAGGATTGTGCCAGTGTAAAAGCTTTCTTAGCAAAAAAGCTTGGATTAGCCTACTTTATGCTAGCACCAAACAGCAGACAAACAAAGATAGCAGCTACCTGGTGAACATAGTGGAGCATTTTGCAGCTAACGAGCCAAATACCTTTCTCAGCAGCTGGCAGAGACCAAAAGCAGAGCTAAAAGGAGAGTGTATATTGGACCTCCATTCACTGGGTCATCTTAAAGACGACTCAAAATGAATGTTAATGTTGCTCTGCTGGAGGTGTAAATTATAGACTGTATACGTTTAAAAAAGCAACTGCTTACTGATATTTTCACTATATCAGCTTTAAGAGATGTAAATATTGCCCCAAGTGGTAAATCACATAATGGAGGTTTAAAGCTGTATAGCATGTTTAAAACTGATCTTGGCCCATATTTTTGTTTTGAGGACAACAATCCTGTTGGAAATTGTTGCATTGTAACATTCTAAAAGTAAAGCAAAAGGCACAGAGACACAGTTACAGCAACACACCTAATTTCACCCATTGTTCCACTGACAGTCAGATGAAGATAAACTGAGAGAGAAAAAAGACACATTTAGTGCCATACAGTGTGTCCAGCCAAAACAATATTCCTTCCGTTGCAGTGTGGAGGCAGCACTGGCATTTTACCAGCCCACCTTTGTGCATTCTAGCGATGAATGGATTTTAACCTGCACCTGACAGAACCAGATAAGACCAGAGCTGCCACACAAAGCCACTCACTGCAGTCCATAATGACAGGACAGAGAAATAAATGAAGAAAAAACACCAAAAAGCCAAAGGAAGAGGAGAGGAAATATTGTCAGAAAGAGGAATTATCACAAGAATGAGACTGAGATAGATAATACCAGGAGAAGAAAGGAAGGACAAAAGATATCTGAGAGAAAAGGAAGGTGACATTTCCAGCAGCACATGGGGAAAGAAGGCGAGAGGCGTGCATTTGCTGCAGAACTAACAGAATGTAAAATAAGCTGCGGAGAGAGGGCAGAGGCAGGAATAACCAAAGGACAGCTTTAAGTCTAGTGCTGCTGGAAAGAGGCAGACATCCAGATTGAGCCTGGAGGTTAATCCAGCTAATACTGTGGTTGACTGGGGAATTTGCAGCTGGAAACGGGGCCATGGAGAGCTGAAGAAGTGCTTAGCCTGGTGGTTTGATGGGCTAAGTGACATAGAGGTACAAAAGCATGTTATGCTGTTTTTTATTTCCAACTAGAGGCAAGTACTGACCCATTGCACACTTTTTATTTACAGGCTAGCGGCTCTAAGGATGGCAATGTCCAGACTGAATTTGGTCCAGACTGAAATATTTCAACTGTTGAATAGATTGCAATAAAACGATTGCAACACACATTCAAGCCCTCCTCAGTATAAATTTTAATAACTTTGGTGATCTCCTGACTTTTCACGATCTGGTCAAATTTCCAATAGTATGGCCAATAGCCTACTTTGTTTTATGACATTCCCATCGGCCTCAGCTGTTAAATGTTAATGTTAAACTAAAATGTCCTCTGGCAGAAAAGTGCTTCAAAGCGCTGCCTGTGGGTTTTGTTTCTATAACAACATTAACATAAGCTAGGTAGCTAACTTAGCGCTATGTTAACAGGGGGTTTGACTACACAGCTAACAACAAGCTTACTTTATTACAGCGCTAAAAGCACAACCTTTACCAGCAACATTCAGTGTGCAGCTGATCTGCTTCCAGAAATGGGCTTTTTTGTCTTTGACGACACCAGCGCTTTTCTGAAAAGTAAAGAGACTTTTAACTAGAAGGGCGGGGACATTAAAAAGGTGAAGCACAATTTTTCTCTAGGTGGCGTATCATTGGAAACAATTAAAAACAGACACTGGCGCTCAGGAAAAGAAACAATAGACCTATGTGGACACTCAGCCTGACATGCTAAACTAAGATGTTGAACATTATATTCACTTAACATCAGCATGTTAGCAATGTGATAGTGAACATGTTAGCATGTTTTTTTAATCTACCATTTTAAAGTAATAGCCAAAATCAGAATATCTCTCTAGATACACAAAATTACATTTTTTTCTCTTAAGTATTTGTATTCTCATTATGAGGAATGTTTTTGTCCTTTCTTTTCCCTCTTTTTCCCATCTTATTTAGTCTGTAAAAATGACTAAATTCACTGCTTTGTCAGATCAGGTATATTTATGAGTATTTTGTCCATTTCTGCATAAGCAGCTTTCATTAGAAACTCAATAGAACTGGAATGGTTACAGTAGAAATTAATAAGAAGCATTGAGGCATATGTATATGGTATAGCATTATTATTGCAGGAGTAACAGTGGAAAGAAAGACACACACTGGTGCACACTAACATTCATACACATATTCACTCTCTGCTCTTTTATTCATACAATATGCCTTCATTAGCATATAATTTACCATCTTTTACACTGCTTTGCGTGCTTTAATCTTCAATAAGTGCCCTAAAATAAAAGCACCCAGCTCACCCAGCCAGCCACACACACACACATCCAAATCTGCATGCCTGGCCAGCGACAGCTTAATCAATCTGGTCTGTTTGTGTTTGTGTATTGGATCATTTGACTGTTTTATCGTACAGTCTGATATGTTATAGTATTATAATATGTCACATAGAAGTATAATGTCATTGTTTACTAAGGTATATTATAGAACTGTGGCGTCAGAAAGATGAAAATGAAAAGATGATTGAGAACAGTGAGTGAAGGATGAATATATATTGAGATGGTGGAGACTATAAATGTGGGAAAGGATGTGAAAGATCTGTCGATTCAGCATGAAAGAAGAGTGTGAGAGTGAAGAGAAGCTAGAAGGCAAAAAGAGGAGGGGGGGGGAAATCTAAGAAGGGAGGGAGACGAAAAGAAGTAGGACAGTAAGTGAGATGAATGGAAGAAAAATAAAGGGAGAAAAGGATCAGGTGAAAGATGCAGAGCGAGAAAGAAGAGAGTCCACAGACATCATGGTGCTATTAGATGGATGTACTCCATCAATCTGCTCCGTCCACTGCTTCATAAACTCAATTAAACTGCAGGCCTCCTGAGGAAGAACACTCCTTTTCCATCTATCTACCTGAAACTCCCTCTCCATCCCTCCCCCTCTAATCTGGCGGGAAATCAACCGGATTGTGCCACTCCTTCTCCACCCTTTCCCTCTGCAACAGAACACCATGCCTCAATTGTCAGAGAGGCAATATCACTACTGTCCATAGATCTTTTACTCAACACCTTTTGTTTACCTCGTTTATGATGAAGTAAAAACAGATCCAAGGTTTTGCAGAATAATCTGACTCTTAAACGCTTAATATCTTGTGTTATATCAATATTTTATTTACGTAAGGCCAAATTTTACAGCTTATATCAAGGGACCTCAGTTTTTCATTACTGCAGTGGCAAGTTCAATTCCACTTTCTTTCAGTGCCAGAACAACAGGGATATGCAGGAAAGAAAAATAGAGAAAAGCACTCCTGACTACTTCATAAAATGACGACAAGCCGCAATCAATACATCTACTTTAAAGGAGAAATGATGGGAGATGGAGCGGTGGGCGGAAGACAGCACATAAAACGTGATGGATAGATAGAGCCAAGACCTATTGCACAAAATTAATTAAACTTAAGGAAATTCATGGTGATTGGACACATCCATAATTACTCTGGCTAGATCTTGTGCGTGCGTGCGTGCGTGCGTGCGTACGTGCGTGTGTGCGTGCTTGCGTGCGTGCATGCATGCTTGCTTGTGTGTGTTTTTGTGTGTTTTTGTGTGTATAGGTCTTATCACGATACTGAGTAGGGTAGGTAGTGTGTAGCTGAAAATTAAATGTAGAGTGTGTTTGGTGTGTGCTCTTTTAAATTTACTCTTTGGAAGTAAAGTACCTCACTCCCAGTGAGTAAAGCAGTCAGTCATCAGGTAGCGGCCACTCAGTCTGTCAGTACTCACTCTGACTTGAAATCAACCACAATTAATCAGTGAGCGTCTGCTGGGAACATTTCTTCCCACATGTTCTCCAGTAAGGCTTTGCTGAGTATGCTCCTGCACCACCATCGTCATTCACATCCTAGCTGTGGCACTACCTGCTATCGCCTGCTGTACAGCTGGGAGTTTTGCTCATTGCTGAAGAAAACAATAGCCATAATTGCTGATAAAGGTTGGGACACAACCCCCAATCTTCCAGTCGCAAACCTAAGTAGCTAAGTTCCTGTTGACCTCCATGTTTTTACAGCCGCCATGTTAGTGGTGTGGCTCTTGGATTGGCAATGAAGTTCTGTACGTTGGTCAGTCCAAGAAATAGCTCAACAACTATTGGATAGATTGCCATGCAATTATGAACAGACATTGTTGGGATGAATCCTAATGACTTTGGTAATCCCCTGACTTCTCCTTGTGCACCGTCGGCAGGCCAAATCCCCCCCCACACACACACACAAACACACCTTTAGCCACTTTCTGACTTCCTCAATTAATTAATTAATTGATTAATTAATTGCCCTTCACTTCCTGTCCATCAGATGTCCTATGACTTTTTCTCCTGTCCCAGTCCCCTCAGTCTCACATCCAGCCACTTCCGCATGTCCTGCTATAACCTTTTTACCTCCTGTCCCAGTCACCTGACTTAACCCACCCACCAGCTCTCTTGTTCCCACTTTTCTCATCAGCCCTGCAGATAGTTAACCAGCCCTGTTCCACTCATTCCTAGGCATATCGTCAAAGTTGCCAACGTTGCTTTATACCGTTGCTTTCTAGCCATCTGAACCTGTATCCTGTTACCTTTTAAACTGAAATCTGTACCTACCTGCCTGAACCACTGACCACTGATGATTCTCAGCCAAACCAAAGTTTGCCTGTTCAGGCTTCCTTCCTGGGCCTTGCCTAAATGATTCTGTAAGAGTATATACCTCCATTTTGTCATTGAAACCCTGAACTTAATCACTCTGCCTATCGTCTGCATTTAGGTCCTATCCCTGTTTCCCGCCCACACCAGCTGTGACAAAATACCTGCAGAACTAATCAAATTTGGCATTCATAGAATGAAAGTACACTTAACAAAGGATGACATGGTAAACACTATTCCTTCTCAATAGCAGCATGTTAGCAATGTCATTGTGAGCATGCTAAAGTTAGCATTTAGCCCAAAGCATTGGTGTCAGCCTCCCAGAGCCAATAGCTGCATGTAGACTGTCTTTATGAGCCGCGACAGCAACTCTGGTATTGTTTTCACCTTGTGAGTGTCGAAACAAACCCCCTCACCCCCCACCCCTCCCCCCCTTCCCCCCACTCCGTGATTAGATTGAATCCTGTCAATCTCCACTGTGTGGCTGAACTACCTCTGCACCACTACAGTTTCTCATCATAACAGGAGCTGCAATTTTTCCCATTTAGTTGCCAACATAAATCTGCTTCATGTGAAGCTTTTATGTTCCCTCGCCACAACAAACCTGTCTCCCACAGTAATTCAGTCAAGCATTACTTTTATGGTAAAGAGCTAAACAGTCAACAGAATAAATGGTACATGGTATCAAAAACAAACCATACAGGGTATTTACATTGGATGTTTGGATTCTATTTCTCACAAGTCAAATCCATAACATGTCAAGTTCAGTACAACATTATTGGAAAAACACTTAAGGCCCCACACACCCACAGATGTTTTCGATTATTCTTTCTGATTAGATGTCTTTTCAGGCCAACTGTTGAGCTGAGCCATGTTGTTAGTGAGCTGAGGTGTCCCAATTCTAGTGGTACTCAAAGTGAAAATAAATTGGCTTTAGGTTAAAAGATGGGAAAATGTTATTTTGTCTTTACCATTAGTGTACACAATATACTAATTTGTCTTCCTTATCACATTCTGCCACTCTGTCCCTCTCTGTAGTTTCCATATCCGCAGGCCTTTTTATTGGTGTCCACCTCTAAAGCAAGATTTATGGTTCTGCAGAGGCTCCACGCAGAGCTTTCGCCGTAGCCTACATAAGTGGCATGAAGTTTATACTTGTGCGTTAGTGTGTGTGTCGATCTCTTTAAGAGAACAGCAGGGGCAGCGTGTGCATGCGCTTGGTAGTGTGTGGTAGAGCGAGTGAGAGACTGAAGGGCAAATAGCTTCGGAGAGTATAGCGACTCTATGGTAGTCATAAGCTATCTTTCCACCCACACGTTTTATGCGTATTAAGGGATGTTGAATAATGTCATATGGAAACAGTAAAATTAAATTGAATTTCATAGATATCAACTCAATATGCGCGGTCTCATCAGATTTTCTCTTGATTGATATACGGCTTATGCGTAAACGCTGATGGAAACCTTATTTGCCGAATAAATAAATTGCGATTGAGTTTGAGGTCATTTGATGTTTTAACAGACACACACACTGTATGGGTCAAAAGTGGTGAAGACCACGCGCCTATGCGCACTGCCGGGAGTGGCGACCCAAATGTCCCACCAACCATGTAACAATCGTCTACTATAACTTATGGTAATAAGACTGATAGCCAGCCCTTTCTATTGACAAAATCCCTGCAACCTTCAGCAGGGGGTCTAATCGGGACATGAGTCCCAATTACTGCGCCACACACCTGTGGCACAAGGTATGCTCTATAGTTACGCAGCTAGATCTCATGCTCCTTATCCACTCCAGGTATGTATATACCTTCTTATCATCCTCGTTCGTTTGGCATTGCACAAGGCGTAAACACACGGTGGTCTTACTGACCCAAACGTTCCGCCTAACACTCTGTACTCTGCACATGCAGCCAGTTTTTAGAGTGCAATGGTGATACGCTTCTCGGTTGGAACTGGAGTTATAGCTTAGCTGGGTCAAGGGACGGGCCAGTAAAATTACAAAACAGGACAAATCCAAAAATGCTTCAACCAAAGGGTTTCCATGAAGTGTCTTTTCCAATCACAATCTTCCAGAAGTGTTTGAAGCTCTCTCGTACCCACACCATAGGCCACCTCTGTTGCCATCGGGCATTTACATGCATCTGCACCATCATAACAATTTGTTGATACCGACGTTGCTTTCTTATTATACCTTGTTATGTCGCTATCAGCTGGCACATAAGCACCATTACAACTTCTGCAATTATTAGTCATATGTAGGTAGACGGCGCAATCTATTTTGTCTAGCAGAACTGTTAGCAAATGTTGGCCTGAATGTTGTGTGAAATGCAATGCTACCAAGCCAGTCCAAGTGACGTGCGTCGCCGCAACATTTAGTTACATTTTCCTAAAGGAGCACTTCAGGCTACAGCGTATGGTCCGGCGTAGGTCTGTGTCTCCACGTAACTACGTACGTAGCCATGGCGTAGATTTAACTCAGAAGCATTAATACCGCTTAACAATCAAAGCTAAGCCTTCAAGAATCATATTGGAAGAGAGGTAGTCTGTCTAGAGTATGAAGAGAAACCAATGTGTCCACGAACCCCATTGTCACAAAAACAGCTTGCCACATCCTAAATTTGTCAGTTGGAATAAGACATTGCAACATTGTTTTCTTCAGTTTTTTTCAAACTCATTTTTTGTCACCTGGAAGTCACACTGAGTTAGCAAAAGGCAAACATCATTATAAGAAATTTAAGTAATCAGTAAGTAGGGGTACAAAAAATAAGTGGGTAGTCAAATAACTTAGAACACATTACACACCTGAACCAAAATACAGTTTAACATGCTCACATGGGGACCTTTTCCTGTAGGATTACAGAACACTAGTTTAATTAGTGTAGGCACTTCTGCCCATAATAAACCAAATTCCACACACGTTTTCCATTCAAAGGTGTCTTTTATTTAACGCTACGCCAGATTAGATTTGCATTTAGATTTACAAAGCACCATTGTTCCGATTCCCAATGCAGGGCCCACCTTTTTAATCTGCCACACTTGGCATTGCGTCCTTCACCTGTGAGTATCTGAATTAATTTCAGTTTTGCCGTTAGTTGGCCTGCGTCTCCTCCTGTGCCACAAAGTACAATTCGAATCCCATTCACTTGAGTTCCAAACCAAGGCATTCAAGCACATAATCAACATTGTGTTAGAGGCTAAATGAATCCCGTCTTCTCTCGTAGTGGAGGACCAGAGATTAAAGATTTCAATCATGCAGAATATTCTGACATTTCAGCACTCCAATGTCCCAATCTAGTAAATAACAGTTCATTTTAGATTATCAGTCTCAGTTCTGTTGACTAACACATGGAGATTTACAGTAATAGGGAGTGGAGTGTAGGGAACAAATTACTGCTAATAAATGTAGGAACTATCTGGTCATCAAGTTCTAAAAACAGCATAGTCAACGACATAGTTATTTACGGATGAGTTACGACAGCATTTGACTTGTATTATCTATTATATTAACCTGATTCTTATTGCATTTCCCTGGTTTTTGCCGTGTGCCTCTGGCTCTGTGTGTGTGATATAGTATCTGTTGTTTTAGGGTCAGGGTGGAAGGATCTGACTGCTATGTTGAGCTGCGTTTGGCTCCAATTAAAACAACAACACTTGACAGCAGCAGAATACAAAATGAGAGATACTGCAGCTCAGTGCCCTGTATACTCCCTGCTATCCAATTCTCTCTCTGTTTTTATTTTCCGATCGTCTGTCTGCGATTAGATCAATCGTTCATGATCTCAGTTGGGGCAAAATGCCACATTGCAGCAGCAAATAGCAAAAGGCCAAAGCAAAAACGAAAAGATTGTCAAAATAGGAATGGAGCGAATACGGGTAAATGAAATATATATAAAGTATACATTTTAAAACGATCATCACATGTTATTCAGAGATGTATGAAATATGAAAAGGTGGACAAGCAAGGCCTCTTGAAAGTGTGACAAAAAGCAACAGGAGTAGCAGAAAAAGGCAAGTTAGGCAAGGCAAGTTTATTTATATAGCATCTTATCATACACAGAGGTCATTCAAAGTGCTTTACAAGCAAAACAACAACAACAAACAGAAGTATACATAGAGATACATGAAAATACAGAAACAATTTATAAAAGGTACACAAGAGTTTAAAACCAAAATAATAAAAACCATAAAACAAGACGAAAGAGAACAGTCTTTAACTTAGTTTGTAAAATGGCTACAAAAATGACAAAGAAATGTGAAAAGCACACTCGTTGTGGAACATGTGGAAATCATAGCAGAAAGATGGAGATAGTTGTAGATAGCATAAGAGCATAAAGAATTGAGGCTGTGTTTATGTATGTACAGTATGTATCCTCCCCTCAGGTCTGTTTCTTTGTGTGTCTCTATCTAATTCTGTTTGTGTCCCCTTCCTCTCATTCTCTTGACTCAGCTCTTTCTGTTTTCTTTCTGTTTGCCTTCATATCTTTTGTTCGCTGCGCTGTCACTTAGTTGCTCAGGGCAACTTGTTTCAGCTCATCAGTTAAGTCAGCTATACAGTGCAGGGCTCAACTCTCTGCAGCTTTCCGGCTCTTTGTTTACATCCGAGAAAACATCCAAACTTTAGACCCGGCTGCTAATTTTATTCACCCTGAGCAACCAAATCAATAGTTTTACGTAATTCTTTTTTTATACTTTAGTTATCTGACTTGACCTTTTTGAAAAACCCTTCCCTGACCATTGTTTGTCCAATCATATCTTAGCATGGCAAGTCTATAATGCTTTGGATTTTTCCAAATGATAAAAAGGTGTATAGTGCTATAGTAAGAGCTTTACTCTACATCTAAAAGTTTTTTTTCTTTTTATTAAAGCGCCCATATTATGCTCATTTTCAGGTTCATAATTGTATTTTGAAGTTAGTATAGGTTTACATGGTTTCATTTTCAAAAAACACCATATTTTTGTTGTACTGTACATTGCTGCGGATCCTCTTTTCGCCCTGTGTGTTTAGGTCTCTGTTTTTGCTACAGAGTGAGACATCTCTACTTCTTTACTATCCTTGTTGGGAGTCGCACATGCGCAGTAGCTAGTCAATAATCACATCAGCTAGATAACTTTCACCAGCTTTGGTCAGTACAAGGCAGGATTAGCTGGGAGACTTCTTCTAAATGAGGGACACTCATACCTGCAGAACAGGGACAGGAAGTAGTTATTTTGTAGATTATGCTGAACTGGTGTGTGTTGTAGCAGTATTTTGCCATTGAGAACGAAATAGCATGCTACGGTTAGTCACCTTGTCTCAGCTACTTACGTAGAAAGCCGTGTAGATTGCATTGCCAGCCCTCCCTCCACAGTGCTGCTGAGGAGGGTCTGGCTAGTCCACACAGCACTCCGGGATGGGAAAAAAGTTCTTCTTATTGCTTGTTTTTTGCTTTTCTGTTTATGGGACGACAAGAAACGTCTTTACACAACTTCATCACATTTGCCAATCTCTGAATGCATTTTTTAAACTTGCTTTTTATTCCTACTTACTTTCCATTAATTTGTGGAAGTAGTTGTCTGTCATTATCCCCATGTGTGACACCTGATCTTCCTCATAATTTGTCTCTTGCTCTCTCTTTGACGTATCACTCCAGGTTTTGTTCCACAGTCTTAAACCTTTTCAGCTTGACATCCAAAGTAACTCACAAAGGTTGAAAAACAGCTTGCTAGTGTTGTCAATTACTGCACTTTGTAAATAGCCTACACAGCACAAGTTATCATCAACTTATCAGAAACTCACCTTGACTTCAGGCTGAGCCAGGTTTACAGCAGTCCTTCTTGTAGTTCTCTGCTGACCTGGTGAACCATGTCTGTCAGGATGCTGTTGCGTGTCGTGCCCTCGTCACTCCGATGGGCAGACTCCAGTGCTCCACTGCCCACCTGCCCATGCAAATCATTACCTGTGTGCGTGTGTGCGTGCATGTGTGTGTGCGTCATACTCACTCCAGTGTCCTCCAGGTCATCAAGTTATTTCCCACAAGGAAGTTCATTGCTCTAAACGCTATGGTGTGCTATTTGGCATGTGTGTATATGTGTTCATGTTGGCAGCTCTCTGAGTTGGAGCGTATTGGTAACCAGTGTTTCTATAGTTGATCTCACGAGACAAAACAGCATAGAGGGTACCATTGTGGAAAACTATATTAATCGTCCTAAAGGATTTCTCTGAGAGGATATCTGTGAGACGCTGGAAAATGCATATCAGCATTTAGACATATGTGTATGTGCAGTATTCAGCTTTTTTGTCTTAACATATATAATTTCTTAATGTCACACTTGTCGTAGGTGCACTCACATCAGAGAGAAGGTAGGATTAATAGCAAGGCTGTTGTATAAGATTGCATTAGATTGTACAAGTGTCAACTGTACAGTAATTAACTTAGTGTAAATGATTATAATAATGTGATTAGCTTATAGCAACAGCTTTCTCCTCAGTTACATATTTTTCTACTTGACTTTGGTCTGACATTACTACCTTTGCTGTGCCTCAAATAAAGCGTCTTCACAGCTAACACTCCTTCACACACTTATCTGATGCATTGAAGTGGACGCTCCAGTGCCACATCTTTTCACAAGGTCTAAAATTTGTAGTGACACCTCCTAGTTACAAGGTTTCATAAGTGCAAAGAGATTTCTCTCACAGTCCACATCAGTGAGCACATGGTGTGCGCATGCTGTAGATGAATTAGCTTGTTCAGTTTACCTCTAAAATTTGACAAACTGAAGGTCTAAATTATACTGTAATAAGAATATAGTGTATCTATATGTAACACTTAAAGCCATACTGCATAGTTTCTGTCACCCTCTTGAGGAATTCTAAGTAATGACAACAACATTGTTGGTGCGTCCACATGACACAACCCTTCCTTGATTGCGCACTTGCCCCCAAGCCTCCTCCATGCAGTTGCTAGTAGCAAAAGAGGACACGGAGGATTAAAGGAGAATTCAGGCAAATTTTTTCGTTAATCTTGATCGCTATAAATATGCATGTACATTCAATTGAAAAAAACTCCACCTTATACGGGGCAGGCAACACAGAGTAGCTGCAGCTACGTGTACGAGCTTCCACTGAGCTAAAACGGCAGTTGTCGGAGCAAGTTTTAGACAATTTTCAATCCTCTTCAGAATGTTGAAAATAGGCCTAAATTCCCATGGGGACATTGTGATACAGTACACTTCATGGGTCTAGGTCTAAGCATGTTTTGGGTCTCCAGCATTAAAGCAAACAGAGACCTGCTGTGTTGGTGGCTTGTCTCCTATGCAAGAGTGTGATGGCTTACAGTGGGCTTCATATTAAGAAAAGCCAAACATAAAAAAAATCCTTGGGTCATATTATACCTTCCAGGCAAACACAAGCATGTTCAATTACCACCATAACAGCTGCATATTACCTCTGTAGGATGTGTACTGAGCTGGTGCCACCAAGTGGAACATGTGAGTAATGCAAAATTGAAAGCCGGCTTTGTTTCTACTGAGGAATTTAATGCTTCCAGGCTTGTTCTAATTTTAGTAAGCTCTATCACAGTATAAATCTCTACTTTGCCAACATGACTGAAACCGCCTCGACTTGACGTCTAGCAGTTCTATGAAAAAAATGTGATAGTATTTGGTAAGAGTGTCGCCTAGTGTGCCATTTCATGTGATCAACATAAAAGCAGGTCTCAATATAACAGCTAATGTGTCCATTAAGGACCATTCAGCCGCCAGCTATCAGGTAATTAGTGTTACCCTCTCTTACCTCCTGCCCTTTTCTCTCTTTCTTAACCTCATTTTCTCATCTCCATCCCTCATTACTCTTCCTCCATGTCCTCCATCCCCCTCTCTCTTTCTTACAGGTCCACAGGCCCCAGATCAGGTCCCTTTAGACTCAGACACCAGAGCTCTGCGACTACACACTTCTCCTAATGAGGGACAAAGTAGATTTTATAGCTCCGCTGTAACACTGGCTCTATAGTGGATGTGACCATAATCTGTGTGTGTGTGTGTGTGTGTGTGTGTGTGTGTGTGTGTGTGTGTGTGTGTGTGTGTGTGTGTGTGTGTGTGTGTGTGGAAAGGCAATTTCCTGTACATGGTGACATGGTTACAATGCTTTTTTTCTGTCTTTGAATAAAAGAGTGACTAATTGCTTTTAGTTAATACATGTAGTTTGTAAGGAATAATCTTGCCAAGAGTTAGATGAGAGGATCAATACCACTCTGGTGATGAGCCTCGACTTAGCGCGCAAGCAGAGGTGGTGGGTGGGGCGAGGACAGATCCAGAATCTCTCAATGAAGGAGAAAGAGTAGATGTACTTCCTGCCCCTTATCGGAGTATTTTTACGTAAATCAAAAGGTGTCTGAAGGAGGACTTTAACGTAGCATAAACACATTATCTTAAATTATTATTAACACTACATTACGTACATTATCCATACAAAACTGGAGTGTAAGAACAACATTTTGCAGTGTTATGGGGGTTACGGGCCGTAAAAAGGGACTTTTTTGGTTTGTTTTTTGTGCAGATTAAACAACAGAAATATAACATGTTAGTGAGCTTCAGAAATGCGGAAATGTGGATTTTGGACATAGCCAGGCTAGCTATTTCCCTGTGTTTCCAGTTGTTATGCTAAGCTAAGCTAACCAACTGCTGGCTGTAGCCTTGTATTGAACAGACAGATATAAGAGATCTAACTTGGCAAGAAACCAAAGAAGAAGAAGAAGAAGCGTATTTCCCAAAATGTCAAACTATTCCTAAAGTTGTCCTGCAATGATCAAAAGTCAAAGCCAAAGTTCCAAATAATATGGTCGCACAGATAAGTCTCTTTCACACGCACACACACACACATGCAGGCAGATACACATGAATTCACCGGCACACACACATTGTCCAGATGGGACAACCCAAGGACATTCCAGGAAATGGCTGTAAATGGTGACTGATGCGGCAGAAGGTCTCGAGGACAGTTCACATGTCTCTCTCTTAATATATATATATTTATGCATCTATGTATTTATTCAAGGGCACGGCAGTTATCCTGGCCTTGGCTTTACACAGACAAGCAGTCACAGCAGCTGTTGACCTAAGTGATTCCCAAACGGTGACCTGCCCAGCTGGTTGCCTGTTGGAGGGGGCTGAAAAAGTTGGAGGGGGAATACAGGAAGCAGATAGAGGTGGTCTGAAAGGACAGATAGACATACAGTATCAGAGTGGGAACAAGGAAAAGGTAGGATGTCACACTGTTATCTTGCTTTCCTCTGCAAATTTAGTGTCAAACACTGGCTATGTTCTTTTATTTAAGTCTTAATCCAAAACAGAAAGTAATCTTGTTCTGCATGACATGAGAAACTGTCCTAGATAACTCAGAAATTAATAATATGGCTCTGATAGTGCTTGCAGCAAAAACATGTGACATGTAGAAACTCTAGTTGTTTGTCGTCTTTTACTTTGATTCTACTTTGCATGTTTTTTTTTATCTTTATCTTCTAAACTCAATACTTACATACATACAGTTGCAAAGTCTATGCCCATTACAACTAGAAAGCAAATTGGATGATGGAAAATGATAGGGGTTAAGGAACAAGGTCAAGAAAGGAGGAGGAGGAGGCGAGGAGAGAAATGAGAGGAGACCTGGAAAGCGAAGGAGGTGCAGCCAAGCAAACACTCCCTGGGCAATTAAGGATTTTGAGATAGGGGAAGAAAAAGGGGGATGAAAAAGAAGGATATATGGGTGTGAGAGGAGTAAAGATAAGCAGAGAGAGGAGATCTGGGGTGAAACGGGTGAGAAATGAATGGAAAAGGCGAAGGTAGCCATTTTTGCTGCAAAAGAGGTAGAGTGAGGATGAAGACACAAGGAATGAACTAATGACAGATGACCTGAGGTAGAAGAGGATGAAGGTGGGGGAGGAGGGAGATGAAAGAGAGTCAAAGGGTGCAAAAGAGGAAAACCCCTTTTTTTTGTAAATGCTAAAAAAGGCTGCTGTGGCAAATTGACAGTCATTCAAACTGACACCTACAGCAGAGATGAAACCATGTCTGAGCAGGCATGACTGGACAAGAATAATCATTACACTTACTGATGTGACTTACAACATTTAGCCAGACTTATATCATCCTGAACCTAATTAAATGTGGAGAAAACTGCCGTGACTACACAGTAAAGTATTTGTGATTGTGATGAATACATATTTTAACAGATTATTACAGCATCAGCAAAGTTTATTCTACCAGATAATCTAGTTTATCTGTGTTCTTAACGGTATCTTTACGGTATATATGCTGATGCTGTAATAATCTGTTAACATATGTATTGCTTACAAATATGTAAGCAATACCAATGTCTCCACATTTAATTAGGTTCAGGATGATAGAAGCCTGGCTAAATGTGTGATTATTATTCTTGTCCAGTCATGCCTGCTCATGAGTTATATATATATGTATGTGTGTGTGTGTGTGTGTGTGTGTGTGTGTGTGTGTGTGTGTGTGTGTGTGTGTGTGTGTGTGTGTGTGTGTGTGTGTGTGTATGTGTGTATGTGTGTGTGTGTGTTAGAGAGAGAGACTGGTTTCTTGCTTGCATTTGATTTGACTGAGCCCCCAAAAGAGATTTGAGAATCAAAGCTGTGCCATTTAGGAGCTTTCAGAGTGCCTAGTATTTGTCAAGCGTGCAGATTTGTAAATGAGATTTAGGGATGTTTCCCTGCAAAACACCAGATGCAGGAAACATGTGACATATTGCAGACTTTTCTCTTACCCAAAACTAAAAAACCTGACACTCAACTGTGCAGTGTAACATTAACTATTCCTTGCTCAAAGTGGCAGGGTTACCTTCAAAAAGGGTACATGAATCCCTTAATTATGCACATCAGTGTTAAATGAAACATTAAGCTGCGGGGATGTAGTTCTCCTAGCAAAACCTTCATGAGAGCGCACAAAAATGCAGCTTTTAATCACTTACCTGTTAAAAGCCTCCCTCTTTTCTCTGTCTCTCACCTTCTCTCAAACCCACAGAGTTTGAGGACACTGTTATGTAATGTATCGAGAGACACAAATCCGAACCTTTTGATGGAACTGGAACTGCTGTTAAATCAACCTTTACGTTTGTTCATTTGCAACACCACAATCCATTTACTTTGGTTCATTTCTGGACAACTGACTCAGTATTTTCACTGTCACTAAATTTTTCTCATTCACATTAGAAGATAACTGAAAGCTTCTTCAACCAATGTGTTTAGCCAGGCTTATGGTATAGCTCTATGGTGGTCAGTTGGTGCACCACTTTGTGGTTTTGGTCCAGACTGATATTACAACTACTGTTGGATGGATTTCAATCTCCATATTTATTGATTGGCATTAAAATTTTGTAACAACACTCTTGGTTTCCACAAGATAAATCCTACCAACTTTCGTGATCCCCTGCCTTTCTATCTAGCACCACCATGTTGACATTTTTGGATTTAAGTGAAATGTCTTAACAACTACAGTATGTAAAATCTGATTAATTTCATATATGTTCCCTTCTGGAGGAGTTATTTGGTGATCCCTTTTTTATCTGCTATATTAGTTCAATTCAATGTGTCCAATATTTTAGTTCAACTGTCCTTTTTATTTTGTGCTAATTAGGGCACATTAGGGCGTCAAACAATATAAAAATGTAATTTCATGTTCATTTTGCACTAGAGTTCTTAATAAAATGAGAAAATACTAGTATTTAATTCACACAGGAGTATACAAAGTAAGCTTTACCATGTGACAATTTCATGTAACAATGTCCATGCAAGGCCGGCTACAATAGAAGATTGTATGTGCTAATTAGCTAAGCCAGAAAACCAGAAAATTAGCAAAATATGTTGCATTTAACCAACTTTTGAAGACAAATTAGCTGAACGTTATGGAACTAGGCTTCTAATATTTCACTTGGTTTACATCAGTAGTAATAGTGAAATGAATTTTGGGCCACAGCAGAAGCAGAGCCTATAGGAGGAGAAGCCAAGTCACCCCTATGTGTCATGATAGGGATTGTCACCCCAGCGGGAGGGTTGCTGTGACTCACTGAGTTTTGTCACAGAGGTACTGCCATGCTAACAACTTTGGCCAGCTTGACAGTACCCTTGTAGTCGGAGAGAAGGGTAATGTTCGTCAAATGTCACATGGACACTCATGATTGTGCTACTAACCGAGCTGATTCAGCTACTCAGCCGCAGGGAGCAAAGGCAGGCTAGGTCTGTCTGCATTTATATCCACTCTCTCTTAGGAGGGCTGCTGAGCTAAAGGTCATGGACCAAGTCTGCTTCACATCTGTTTCCACAACAGTTTTGCTGCGCAGTGAGTATCGGCCATCTGAATAAGTTACCTATCGTCACCACCATCATCATGATTGAAACTGCAGAGTTTAGTTGGCAAAATGATGTAGAAGAGATCTCGTATATATTTGTGTGATGAATTTGAAATGACTGAACAATGCTGAACTTTAAAGCAACACCAAAGATTCTTTTGTACCTTAAAATAATGTTTCCAAAATCGTTTCAGTGGTTCATCAACTCGTAACAGGGTGAGCGGCACTTCTCCACTCGCTTTGCGGTCATCTATTGGCTATAACCGCACTGCGCAAGTTTGCCAGATCTGTAGTTCTAATGAGACAGCGGTAATGGACAATTCCACTTCCAACCTGTAGGGGGACCAAAGAGGAAAAGTGCTTTGGTGTTGCTTTAAGTATTTTTGTGAACTCGTTGCATATGTTAAATGGTCTGTTTTGCATTCTCCTTGTTTACATTAGAAGCAGTTGGTTTTAAAGGATAAGTAAAGTGAAAATTAGAGATCCAGGGCCTCTGTACACTGCAAACATATACCTTTCAATTATGTTGTCTCATTCAGCTTCATCATTCATTCCTTTGTTGTTTATCACTATCCAACCCAGGTGAAAACATTACTTTCCATTTTTATTTTTAGTGCACATACTGTACATATTGCTTTCCCCCAGAGAGGACCCAGTTTAAGTGCTGCGAGTTAAGTGCCTTGCTCATTGGGGTTCCATTAGCAATTTATTTAAGTATAGGAATACAGAATATTTGATTAAATATTTGGTTTCATGTTTAGTCTTGGGTGGTTTTGAAACTGCAACCTTCAGATCAGAATCCATCTCTGTCCTAAAGATGCATCTCTAGCTAGAGACAGAGCAACACTGTCTCTCTGTGGAACTTTCAAAGAACTGCATCAAGGCTTAGCAAGAAGAAGCACAAGAGTAGGGGTGGCAATAGCTCAGTCAGGGTGGCAGTAACTCAGTCTGTAGAGAGTTGGGTTGGGAACCAGAGGGTTGCCAGTTCAAGTCCCCATGCGGACCAAAGTGGCTGGAGAGATGCCACTTCACCTCCTGGGCACTGCCAGGTGCCCTTGAGCAAGGCACCGTACCTCCCCCAACTGCTCAGGGTGCTGGTCCAGCTGGCAGCCCACTCACTCTGACATCTCTCCATTTGTGCATGAATAGGTCCTGAGCATGTGTGTATTTCAGGCCTGTGTGTGATTACTAACAAAGTGTACACAGAGTGTAAATTGTAATTTCCCCACTGGGGATCAATAAATAGTATACTTTTTTTTTTTTTTTTAAAGATCAATATGAGAACAGGTGGCATGCTTGTTTCTAATTGGCCAGTCATATATCAGCACTTTGAGATACTTTTACATTGAAAAAGTTAGTATGCCTCCTAGATCCCAATAAGAAAACAATATAATTATTTTTTTTGTATAATTCTCAATTTCTTTCTTTCCTAGGTATTTACCTAAGGAGGATCTAGAGTTGGTGAGTCCAATGTTTGGATACTCTTTATATTCATGGAGGAAGTATTCAGATCCTTTACTTAAGCAACAGTACCCAAAGTGACACTTTCACAATGTTTGTTTTGTCCAACCAACGCTCCATACCTCAACATTATTACCAAGACACTGAAATGATAAAAATAAATAAACAAAAAATCAGCAAATTCTCACATTTGAGAAGTTGGAACCATGAAATATATTTGTATGAATGACTGAAACATTTATCAAAACAGTTGCTTATATAGTATAACTCTTCATTTGTTTTCTGTGCAAACATCTATAGTATAGTACTATAACTAAAGCTGTCAAATAAATGTAATAAAGTAGAATATTTCCCTCTGGAATGTAGTGGAGTAGAAGTAGAAAGTGGCATGAAAAGAAAAGACTCAAGTAAAGTACAAGTACCACAGAATTGTACTTAAGTACAGAACTTCAGTAAGACCAAGAACACATATTTGCATTATTTTGAAACTTGTTTGTTTTGAAGTTGTTCTTAAAATGTAATTCCATAAATGTCTTTGTGCAAATTAAACTGTTGTTTTTTTATCATATGTGAAGTACAGTATGTGAAGACAAATGTACATTTACATGGTTGCACTTAAAAAAAAACTTTGAAAATAGACTGAAGTAATTACAAATGGTCAAAAATAACACCAAGGATTCTCAAATTTGCAGTCAATGGCTTTATTTGTAGGTAGATTTATTTAAAAAAACTACTACACAAACTACAAACAATATGCATAAACAAATCTAATATAGTTAGATTACTTAAATAGAGAATAATATCCATCATTATCTGTTGCAATTTCACATTACAGGTAGCAGCCAGGAACAACACATATCAGAGCAACATAGGGTGAACTGTGCAGTAATACATTACACTGGTTAGCATGTCACTTAGTTGGCAGAAGGCAAAAATAACAGATTGCAGATCCTTTCTCGAATCATAGCCAAATACTTACAAATATCAGGTTTGAAAATAAAGTGTTGAAATGCTTGCACAACCAATATTTATAGGCAGGTGCACGAGAAAAATGGTTACTGCTTGGAAGGTAAAATGCGTGTGAGGTCTATTTATTGCATGAGAACACAATGAAAGTTGATGTTGGTTTAGGGGTTCTTTAAGATTTCTTTTTTTTTCTGTGCTTCTTGGATCCTTTGTTCTGCTCATGAGGTTAAATGTGCTCCGTGTGTCCTAATCAGATAAACGCTAAAACGTCATCTATGCATTGGCTTGAAAACAGGCGTGTTCTTTGTGATGGCAGAGTGCAGTGTATAATGCATTGAGATGATAGGCTGTGAGTGTTGTTTAACACAGATGTTGTTTTAATCTAGAATATTTTCAGATGTTTACGTTATCTACAGAATATAGCTTAGCGTGTTCCATACTAATCCTTACCCCTTTCACCTCATTTGTGTAAGATTTCTGGGCCTTTGCACAGTAAACTAACTAGCAGATTTGAATGCAGACTGCACAGGGATTACCATCTGTGCTATATGATAACCATGCCAACTGCCAACAGTGTGACTGTAGTTAAGCAAAGGGAAATGAAGGCACAGAGGTGCATACTGTATATCCAACACACTCTGGTGGCTGTTAAAGGACTCAAGCTGATTGTTATTAAGTTGACAGTACAGGACACTGCCCTGCATGTGGTCACATCTACTATGAAAGAAAAACTGTGGGTGAGCAGTTGTTAATAATTACCCATATGGCAACAGAAATCTGTATAATAACATTTGATGCATCTAAGATCAGCACCTCTGTGGAGCTGGTAACGCAGGGCAAGAGGCACAATTTATATCATAACAGGCCTCTGGTGCAGTTCACTTTCAATTATATCAGAATAGAATTAATTACATTTTTTGTTTTTTTTTTTACCAAGAAAACAGTTGTTATTTTAAAATTAAATTAATTACACATAGGAATTTACAAAGAACTGATCCCAGCCCTGCTATAGAGACATACACTCAACGCAATTTTTATATCACCTGTAATCTTATAAATCTCAGTGTGAGTTTGGCATCAATCACCTGCTTGTTCATAAATTATGCGGCAAATGGAAGTATAATACCGGGTACAGTTGAATTCAACAAAAAACGTTATATAGCAAATATTACAGGTACAGTATTAAGGATCACTGATAGGAAATGTAACTACAGGCTATCAAATAACAAAAAACAATCATAGAAGTGCAAAATTGAAATAAATTAAAAATTAAAGACTCTCCAGCCAACTTTCTCTTATTATCCATCAACCTGTGTCCTTTGATTTTAATATATTAAATGGATCTATGCAAAAGTGTACACTCAGATTAATTCCATTGTAGTCAGCAGCAGATGATTCTCACTGCAGAAACCATGTGGGAAACCTGATATGTTATATATAATATAATAATGTCAGTAGTGAAAAAAATAATTAATAAATAACTAAACATTGCAACACCAAAATGGAAAAAACTACACTTTCCAATTTAAATAAAAGTATGCAAGCATTTTGTACCTTAGTACAAAAGTTGAGTAGTAATTAAGCTGGATGCACTAATGTGCAAGAGGTATTTTAATGTTGTAAGTGGTTTAATTACAGCCATCAGATAAATATAGTGGAGTAAAAAGTGCAATATTTCTATGTCGTGGAGTAAAAGTATAAATTCTTGCAAAATGTAAATGCTAAATCATATTATAGTGCTCCAAAATCAAAATATACTTTGTTACACGATACTTATGAAAAAGCTTGTGCATGTATAGGTCCTGAGCATGTGTGTATTTCAGACCTGTGTGTAGTGATTAATAACAAACTGAGTGTAAATTGTAATTTCCCCACTGGGGATCAATGAACACTATAAATTAATAAATTAAATTAAATTATTTAATTATCAAATTATGTGGACCTCTTACTTTCTATAAGAAGGCAACATTCATCAAAGTCAGCTTTTAGTGTTGGAAGATAACAGTTTTGATATCAGGCTATGCTGGTAAACCCAAAATTCCATCTGTGTTTTCTAAGTACATTGAATAAGATGCCAGATGCACCCCCCCCAGTAGTATTCATGAACCAACCAACCAGGTTTTTAAGGAGACCATTGCAGTATATGTAAATCATAAAAGTTATTCGCTTGCAAAATGGCCATTAGCTTCAATGCTAGTGTTTTACTTATTTACAGAAAGAAAGAAAACAGAAAGCAAGACAATTAGTTTGACTGACTGACTACAATAAAAGTGACCTTGTGAGCACTCGGTGACTCTGCTGCTCTCTCTGGTTACACGTTCCCCCCCCTGTTGATGACGTTACCTCCTGGTGGGGCGATGTGGATAGAGTCGAGAATGGGCCGCAGTATCTGGCCAAACGGTCTGGAAATGGAAGGATATTTTTTTTAGGCCTAAACCATACATTTAAACCATAATCATATGTCACTGCAAATTTCCATTAAGGCTCAAGACATGAGGGAAATATGTGACAAGCCATAACATTGTTGAATATCACAAAAACAATATTACTTACCATAAATAAACAGATCTTAAAGTGTCAGTTTTGCATTAATTTCAGTATTCTACAAAAATACAATACATTGCTTGTTGAAACTAACACAAAAAATCTCTGAGGGTCTTTCGCAATATGCCGCCTCCTCTCGCTATGTGTTTATTGCGCAAAATGATACGTATGAGATATATATATAAATATATATGTACAGTATATAAACACATTGTGCAGCCCGATTAACAAACTGTAACTGCTTTTGTTTTCCAGCGTGGTTATCTAAGTGTTTTGATAACCTATAATATCTATCCACATAAGAAATATGATTTGCATTTTGCACGGTAAACAATTTCAAACGTCTTTTTTATGATTGTAGGACACAGCGCCCACAATAGATATTTCACGTTACAGTAATCCATACTTTTATGACTTTTACACGTAATTAGAAATTGACACGACTGACGTCATGGGCATCTGACAGACTGAGCTTTACACTCACGTGGAGAGGATTTCCGATGGAAGGTCGGTGATGTAGGACGGGATGGACCTGCCTGTCAGGAACTGAGCCACCTCGTTGGTGAAGGTGTTGCAGTTGTGCTCAAACAGACGATACCTGTCACCTCTGAATCAAGAAAGAATACAAGAGTAGTATATGCATCAGATAACAGCTTTCATGCCTTGTGACTAGTCAGTAACAAGTATGATTATAATTGTGAATTTAGCCACACATTATAACAATCAAACTTTGAGAACTTATTGAGAGTTACTACTATGTGTTACCCTGGAAATCCAGAGTTCTCGTGAGAGCACAATTTGAATTTGCTCAGCAAGTTACTCTGGCATCGAGTAATGCTGCTCATTAACTATACCCTTGTAGTCGAGCTGCACCAATCACATCGGTTTATCGGATATAGGCGGGCCAAAGTCCAGCTAAACAGATGAGGACAGTTTAATCTACCGGTTAGCTCCGCTGGTAGCGTATGGGGCTCTGGATACGTCACCCCATGTGTTGTTGTAATTGGTCGTTGTGTTATCCAATTGCATGCAGTGAGATTTTTAAATGCACGCTTTGGTGCCGCCCCTTGAGATGGGTGACTTTCATGTCATGATGGGTCTGGATTTCCAGGCTCACTATGTGTGTCATTCTCTCTTTGTTTGGCGTAAAGACAAGATGGATAACAGCTACTCGACCTGTACGTGCTTTCTCCCAGTGAAGAGAGGTAATCCATGAAGATCTCATCAGACACTTCAGTCTCGCCCAGCTCTACCACTGTATCTGGAGAACCCAGCATTGTTCCACCCTGACAAACACACAGCAGGCAAACAGAAAATGTCTCATAACACATCATATGATGAAAAGAGTCATTAAAGGTCCCATGGCATGAACATTTTCACTTTTTTAACATTAATATGAGTTCCCCAGCCTGCCTACGGCCCCCCAGTGGCTAGAAATGGCCAAGCCCTGGGTATCCTGCTCTGCCTTTGAGAAACTGAAAGCTCAGATGGGCAGATCTGAAATCTTGCCCCTTATGAGGTCATAAAGGCTAAGGTTACCTCCCCATTCTCTCTCTTTCATCCATGAGAGAAAGACATCATGGCTTTCAAACAAGCAAAGTGGCAGGTGGTCAAGGCCACACCCCCAGCCTCCACCTTGCCCCCCTCCCCCCACCCAAAAGCTACAGTCTCAGAAATGGCACATACTAAGGAAAGTTCATTGTGGGACTGGCTCTAGTGGCTGTAATTCTGAACCAAGGCTGAATTTGGGTAAAGAGATTTCAGATATAGTATTAGGGGACCACTAAGGTCTATATAAAGACATCCAAAGAGCACCATGTTATGGGACCTTTAATGTATGTTTCATTGGTAGTCAAAAGAAAAGATACCCAGTGTGTTGGGGTGTTTCTCTGTTTGCGTGAATAATTACTAAAAGGTAGATGACATCAAGGAGAAGATACTTCCATTGACAGCACAGTCTGGAAAAAAATGTCAGCTGTCTCAAACATCAAACATCCGGTTTTATCAGTCCCTATGAATTACAAGGAAGACCATCTTTCTAGAGATGCCATTTTGCACAATCATGAAGAAAGAACTGAATCTCAGAAAGGCTAACATACCATTAACAGTGAGTTTAGAGACACACTAACAAATACTGGTTTGGTGTTTTGATCGAGTGTGTAGACCAAAAAAAATGGAGTAACAACATTGATCATTTCATGAAAAGTATGTTTTATGCAGAAATTTAAGTCGAGGTATTTCAGGCAGATTTAAAACTTCATTACAAAATAACACCTGAGAGCCTGTAATAACATGTGAGTTACTATTTTGTTAGTAATAAAACACTACACTTTTCAAGGATTAGTTTCAGCAGTCTTACAGCCTAGAACAGATAATCTGCGTGACAGGGATCAAACCAAGAACTGTTTGGGCATTAATAGTTCTTGCTGCTGTAACCCTTGGGTTGCATGCATTTCTATCGAGTTTTATTTCTATCTTTATTCACGAGTGTGTTCTTTCAATTTCAGAGCATTTTGTCATTGATTTCACAATCAGACTTTGTAATACTTTCACTCAAAACCTTGCTCTCACACTTAAATAGCAACTGCTCGAGCTTGGATTTGCTGTGCTTCTGCTAAAACTGTATGCTTGGGACAGATGTCCTGCTCTCAAATTGAAAGAATGCGCTCTTGAATAAAGATAGGATTAAAACTCCAGACATTTCCATCTTGAGCTTGTTAGATGAGACTTAAAGTCCCCTTGTTACAGACTTACTGGGGAACAGCTGGAGATCCCCTCCCCTCCAAAGAAGAACTCATCGCCGTATGCCACTATAGCTGTGTGCCTGTAACAAAAGCAAAACATGAGCACGGAAGTAATTTCAGGTCAGAACAATACTACCTGGATGTATTTAAAATTGCAACACAACTTTAACTTAAGACCACAAACCAGTTGTCCAGCCTAATAACTTTGATTGTGTGTATGCATTATTTTATGGTGTATCCACTATCATACAACTCCCCTTAACTAATTATCTGAGAAGAGATTTGAAATTCCTATGTTATCTGGGATCTTTATTGGCCTACACCTGCTGGATCCACACAAATCTCGCTCAACTGTATATGTGAATGTGCAGTTGAATGACAATAAAGTCTGTCTAAGTCTAAATTGTTTTCACGACTCAGGATGTGTGACATTTAGGTCCCAAGCAAGCCAGGCTCTGTCAAAATAACAGAAAAAATATTCATACCATATACCATCCAGTTGCTTTCCTGTAACAATAAAGAAAAAAGCTGTGAGAAGAAAGAGGTAGCAGATGATCCTTTTGTACAATCCCCCAATGCCAACCGTTGAACCATTCCTTGGCATGTGCAGTTGTGATATAAACCAGTCGCGCTTTACATTATTTTCAAAATAAATGTATTAAAAATAACTAGACTTTGATAACTTAATCAAAGATCAGTACACTGAACGCCGACAACATCATAACCGCGACTTACAATGGTAGTGAAAGCATCTCCACCCGGTATTTGTTTTTATCACTTATTTCCCCCAAGGCCGGGCTACATCGGATTTTGTATCTGTACTTACCCAACATGATAGGACTAAGGTTGCGGGCCATTCCTCTCGATAGATCATAAATATATAGTTGTACATTGTATCGAGTAGCATTCTTATCCATAATGTAAACCTTCAAATTTTCTTGAAGCTATTTTCTTTAGGCTGGCTTAGCAACGGCACAGCTGACTGAGAAGGGGGGGTTCTCTGAGAATGACGTCATCACGTCTAAGACATAGTCCACTTCCGATTCGAGTGCTTTCAAAATAAAATAATGAATAAGGGAATGTACAATAAATCGTGAGCCTGAGTAATAGATTTATTTTGAAGTCGAAATATTTCTTTTTTTTTGTTGTTGTTGCATAAGTGCCATGGTCAAAGTGATCAAAGCACGAATTTAGAAACTCAAAATTTCTTCAGTTTACACGGACATTCCTGAGACTTTACTCACATCTGCAACATATACCACATGTTAATCTTCCTTTTAAGTTAACACAAGTGCCTGCCCTGACACTTTACATATGTCTATAATATAATTAATATATAATATAATTATATCAAAATATGTATTTTGGTATTAAACCGGCATTTAAATTTAACCAAGTATCTTGTATCATTAATACATGTCTGGAAAATGTACAACACGCTTAGAAATTCAGCGAGAAATCATTTAATGGTGTCCAAAATTCGCATTTAAATACATTAAATTATAAGGCGCCGCTACTCCGTCCCAATATGGCGGCCGCGTCGACGTATCGCTCCAGCAGCGCGGTATGTACGTGTGACGACTACGACCCTCCCTGCTTAAATAAAGACCAAAATAGACAGTTGAGGGCAGTGCAGCTGCGATAAACCAGAAATGGCTTCCACCGGAGTTCTTCCCTTTATTAGGGGAGTAGACCTCAGTGGAAACGACTTCAAAGTAAGATTTCTACACAATATTTATTGATTTTATATCCATTGCCGTTGAGCAACTAACACGTTTAGCTAGCAAGCTAAAGCCATTTCAAGTTAGAGGCTCAAAACACAGCTCGCTAAAACACTAGCTTAGCTAGCTTAATATTACTAGCATTGGGCGTTAGCCAGTTGTCAGATGTTAGACATGGACAAAGTAACGTTAGCAGTATGGTTTCTGCCACAATCGTCCTACAGGGCGGTTAATATCTGTTTAGAGTTATGGGTTTGCATAGGTAGCATTGCTTCGTTATTTTTGTTGGCGCTTAAGAACATTCTGGATAGTTGGGCTCTTTTCCAACGTCACTTTAGCGAGCTAAGTTTTTTAGCTTTACATTTGGCTAGCTCTGGCTGTGTAGAACATGTCAGCTTAATCAGCATTTACGTTCGATAAGTAAATTGTCAAACAATATTAACTAACGTTTTAGAGTTTGTTGACTCAATGTCGTCATACTTGTAGGTTTTGGCACACATTGCGAACTCAGTTTCGGAGATTGGAAAAGCAACCCGGTGGCTGGCAGCAGTGACAGCTGACTGAGATCATCTGGCATTTATTTGAACTGACAGAACTATTTGTGTAACGTTACGTTACTGAACCATGGCTGTCATGCCAGTATTAAAGTAGTACAGATAAGCTGGAAAAATAACATGTTTATTTATCAGTTAGTGAATGGCTAGTCTCGCTTTGCCAAACCATCCTCCACACTTAATGGCTGATCTCATTTTAGGAAGTGTAGAATGACATCATTTCCTCTGCCAAGTTTAGTCCTAGATCATAACGACTATGACTTTTTAGGTTTCTTGTCACGACTGTAATATAGTGTATGTAATGTAATATGGGCTAAACGTCACAGCTGGCCAAATGTCTGCAGATACATTTTGGTAATTAGGTGGAAATGATGTTGAAGATGTTTGAAGACAGCCCTTTTGCTTTATTTACTGGCCTTGCATTAAATAGCTTTCTTCAGTTCCAATTAAACAGATCTCCATGTATTATGGGAACACTAAATCAAGGGTCTTGTATTTGTCAATATTTCCGGTTCAAATGATTTTGGTAAAAAAAAAATCTGTAATGGGTTTTACAGGCAATGTCAGGTGGATTTTATTTGCACCCTTGACCAACTTCATCTCAATTCAACACTACAAAGACATAGCATTGATAAAGTCAATAGCAGTATGACTGATGTCAAAAGTATTTCTGACTCCTCTTCTTCTTTCTCTCCCCTGTCTGTCTTTACAGGGTGGGTACTTCCCAGAGCATGTCAAGTGTATGAGCAGTCTGCGATGGCTGAAACTGAACAGGACCGGACTGTGCTACCTCCCAGAGGAGCTGGCCTCTCTGCAGAAGCTGGTGAGACATTCAGGGCTTTTTGCTAGTTATTATCTTGTCCTCACATCTCTAAATTTGGAGGCATTAGTTCATAAGCATGGTGTTGCTGATCTCTTCTCTAATGAGTCTTTATGAATAAGAATTAACACTCTTCTTTTTTAATATTGTTTTGTTGTTTTTAACACCACAACAGCAGAAGTATTAATCTCTTTTTTTTTTATCGCTAATAGTAACAGTGTCAAAGTGTACGTTATTAGTTATAGGTTAGTGTTATTTTCATTGCACTTTTGTTCGTTGTCTACTATATATGTTGATAGCAGTATTGTTAATCTTTGAGTCAAAACAGGCCTTTTTGGTTTTGCTTGATGCGTGGGTAAGAAAGGATTGCAGGACAGCAGATTGGTGCATTTTATCAGTGACACACAGTCTTACTTTAATCCCCAATATCTTTGAAAGGATTATCTAATCTAAACCTCCAAAGCTTCAGTCAGCAGGTGATCCATGCCCACATGCTTGATCTTACCAGGAGTTGATAAATAAGATTAGTCTGTTATCATGGCTAGGAGTCAAAGTGTCTGTGGTGTGTTTATCTGCCTCGATTTTCTCCTGTTTGTAGTTAGGTCATTCTATTTTAAGGCATTAGTGCAAGAAGTACATTGCACAGCCATCACCATGTTGAGGGGTTAAATGGGGTTTTCAGTCATGTTTTTGTGCAGTGCGCTGTGTATCTCTAACCCAAACCTCTGTGTTTTCCTTCTTTAGGAGCATCTTTCAGTGAGTCACAACAGCCTGACTACTTTACATGGAGAACTGTCCAGCTTACCGAACCTACGGGTAACTGACAGCCACACACGCATAAGAAAATACACATAAAGAACATGCCCATTTCTTTCACTTATCGTAAGCACTATTTATTTCAAACTAATGCTTTTACTGTAGCCTGTTTCTACCTGTACCAATGTGTAATTATAATAGTGCCCTAAATGTATTTCACCTTGTGTGCAGGCGGTTGTAGCCAGGGCCAACAACTTGAAAAACTCTGGAGTCCCAGATGACATCTTTCAACTCGATGACCTCTCTGTGCTGGTATGTGATAATCTCACACAATCCCTAAATCTCTGTTTATCACACCATTGAAGACTTTTTATTTCAGTGTACACACACTTATTTTAACATGCCTTCCTTTCCTTATATTCCAGTCCACTGCCTTAACTTTACACATATTACCGTCCCTATTTTTCAATTTGATTATAAAACTTCACTGACACAAAAATAACTGGCTCACATACATTTCCCTTTTTTCACCTTTTAGGACCTGAGTTTCAACCAGCTGTCAGAGATCCCCAGGGACCTGGAGAACAGCAGGAACATGCTGGTGCTGAATCTGAGCCACAACAGTATCGACTCCATTCCCAACCAGCTGTTCATCAACTTGACAGACCTGCTATATCTGGACCTGAGTGACAACAAGCTGGACAGCCTGCCACCGCAGATGAGACGCCTGGTTCACCTGCAGACACTCACACTGAACAACAACCCGTTGATGCACGCCCAGTTGCGGTAAGAAGACATGATTTGTTTCTTTTATTGTTACCTCTATCTTTCACTTCCCACCTTCACGCAAACACTCAGGAAGCCATAGCTCATTCCTGTTATGTTAAGCCTAAACCTGAAATCTGCATTTATTTTATGCTGCTCTGACTCTCTATCTCTGCATCTGAGCAGCCAGCTGCCAGCCATGGTGGCATTACAGACTCTCCACCTGAGGAACACCCAGAGGACCCAGAGCAACATGCCCACCAGCTTGGAAGGTCTGACGCATTTAGCAGGTAACACACACACACACACACACAACTGGTACATTTTCCTTCTTGTGTTTACCTCTTGGCTGTGTCGTACCTTTTTCATAAATTTGTTCCTTTGTGCATATCATCATACTCTCTGTCTGGGAAAACATTACTATACTTTTTACTAACGTGTTCTCTCTGTCCTTCCTGCCTCTCTCAGATGTTGACCTGTCATGTAACGACCTGACTCGGGTGCCAGAGTGCCTCTATTCACTGGGCAGTTTGAAGAGACTCAACCTAAGCAGTAATCAGATCTCAGAACTGTCCCTCTGCATTGACCAGTGGACTCAGCTGGAAACGCTTAACCTGAGCCGCAACCAGCTCACCTCATTACCCGTAAGGACAATCATAATTGCACAGCTGTTTCTATAAGCCCTTTTCTTTCTTTCTTTTTTTTTTTTTTTACTACCTGGGTTTAGAAAGTTGTGTAGCTGGTGATGTTGCGATATTAAACCACAAATGTGTTTTAATTCTGTTTGGGTGGTGGCAAAAATGTAAGAGATGAATATCTCAAAATCTGGTCAAACTATCTGCATGGCTAAATATAGAGAAATATGTAAATTTTGGTGAATCAACTGTTTAAGAGCAAATTAGTTTACTGAGTGATTTATTAATCTGATTTACTTTCTTGCTAGAAATCTATTTTTGATCAAGCAGTTATTTAGATAAATTTCCTTTTTATAATTTGTGTATGATGTCTAACGCTTATAGTTTTCTCGTGTGTCTCCTTCCAGTCTGCAATCTGTAAGCTGTCCAAACTCAAGAAGCTGTATGTAAACTCCAACAAACTGGACTTTGATGGGGTTCCACCAGGCATGGGCAAATTGTCCAGCCTCACTGAGTTCATGGCCGCTAACAACAACCTGGAACTCATCCCAGAGGGACTATGCAGGTGAACAATAGAACAGATTGAGGGTGCTGTGGTTGATGATGCCTCTCTGAAAGATAAGAGAAACTTTATTGTTCCACAATGTGGAACATTTTGCTTGGGCCAACCCCCTGTACATTTGGACATGTGAATATGTGGTTTTGTGTTTAGGTGTGGCAAGCTGAAGAAGCTGGTGCTGAATAAAAACCGCCTGGTAACACTGCCTGAAGCCATCCACTTCTTGACTGACTTAGAGGTAAAATACTAACGCCACTAGTAAAGTACTCAGATATTACTGGACTGAAACAGCATTTACATTGGGTAAAGGATGTAATTATTTAAATTATTCATACTTTTGACTGAAACAGTATGTTAATAAATAAATCGCAGTTGGATAAAGTAAATGTAACATAGAATAGAACCATCAATAAAAACTGGAACAATTTAAAATGATTAATATAAAGTGGTGTGAATTAGATAAATAATTACTTTTATTATTTTACAATAAATCATAATATAGTACATTTCACGTTTCTGTAGGAATATTCTAGAAATAATATCCAGGACCTAAAATGATTAAGCAATTAAAGTGCACTGTAACGCCATAATGGTTTGATTCAAATACATATATTTCATTGGATATTACTTGATCTTTACCAATACTTATAGTTTAGGAAAAGAAACACAAATATGTTCCCATTAATGCGTCTTTCTGTAGATGCTGGATGTGCGTGAGAACCCCAACCTGGTGATGCCTCCTAAACCAGCCGACACCGCAGCAGAGTGGTACAACATAGACTTCTCTCTGCAGAATCAGCTCCGGCTGGCCGGGGGCGTCGCCTGCGACTGTAGCCGCTGCTGGAGGAGGTATGGTCCGCCTGTAACTGTATGTAAGGTTTGTACATGAGTGTGTACAGTCGTGGTTCCAAATGAACGTTTTTGTCCACCAGCCAAATGGTTAGTGAATCTTACCAGACACTCAATAGATTACCCTTGGTTTTTCTTGGATGGTCAGTGAATCAAATCTACCAGCTAACTTTGGACCCTGTGTACAGTCTAAGTGCCTTTTTTTTGTTTTCTGTCAATTAAATGTGACAATTTTCTAGAGGCTTAAATCCCTGTCTGTGTGTACATGTGTCCAGGAGCCAGCCCCCCGAGACCCCCTGGCGAGGAAGATGAGGCTTCGGAGGAGGAAGGACTGTTCTCAGGACGATCAGGCAAAGCAGGTGCTGAAGGGCATGAGTGATGTCGCACACGACAAGAACAACTTGGAGGTAAAGTAAAAGATTAGGAACAATGGCTACACACCCCACAGGAAGGATAATGAACATGATAGGGTTCATTTACATGTTATTTACCAAGAAATCTGCTAATTGTTTAGGAAAACGGGGACTTGAAATATGCTGATTTAAAGGTCCGGCGCTGGGACAAGAGTATAGAGAAACCTCAACTGGACTACTCTGAGTTCTATACGGAAGATACAGGGCAGGTAATGTGTTTCTACCCTTTCTCAGCTACGATCAGCCAAAGTTCCCCTAAAGATTGATTATACATTATATTATACATATATATTTTTCTGTTTGCTTGTACAGATATCAGTGTACATATCTCTTCTCTCTCCCCGCCTACAGGTTCCAGGTGTATCAGTGTGGCAGATAGAGAACTTTGTTCCAATACTAGTGGATGAAACTTTCCATGGCAAATTCTATGAGGCTGATTGCTACATCATCCTCAAGGTAACAAATCAAATCTCCATCATTTATAGGATGTCAGTTAATTTACAGACTATCATTACTAGGATTATCATCAAACAAATTAGATTAACAAAAAAGTTATTCGTTGTGACAGCTGGAATATCTGTAAGCCTTCATGTACTGTATTTGCCAATACATCTTTCTCACATGCTTCATTTTGCAATTGTAGACCTTCCTGGATGACAATGGCGCATTGAACTGGCAGATCTTCTACTGGATCGGCCAAGAGGCCACTCTGGACAAGAAGGCCGGCTCTGCTATCCATGCCGTCAACCTCAGAAATTTCCTTGGGGCAGAGTGCAGGACAATACGCGAGGAGATGGGAGACGAGAGCGAGGAGTTCAGTGCCGTATGTAGAAATACTGTACATACAGTATAAATAGATTATGGTTCACACAGAAATGTACACACAAATAACTAGGATCCTATAAAATCCATTTTAGTTTTTTCAGATTCCGTTTTATTTTTCCCAACTTCTGTGTTTTAAATTTTTGTTTTCTGTTTTACAATTGCGTGAGAGTACCTAAAATTGTGTAAGATTAATTACTATTAACATAAGAAACTATTCAAAATGTATTGAATATCAATGATTTGATGTAGCAACATTACGCTTTTTAAAGAGGTGCTTTAATACAGTTATAAAACTAAACATTCCATTTTGTTAAATAAAGTGCTTCACATTTGAGCTTTATATTATAAATGAAATGTACACGTAGAATGTGACGGTTGATCTTAGTTGTATTTTATTTTGGTGATTCCTTCAGTGTTTCCCGCGTCGAGGAAACCATTGGGCCCTAAATAGCTAACAATGAAGAAACAATTGATAATTTATCAAGCTAAGTTTAGGATAAGATAAACTCACTGCACTTCACAGTAAAACATCAAATAAACCCTTTAAAAAATGCTGTTCTTTAATTGAATGCGGTATATAATCTTGATAGGTGTATAAACCTCCAGCCGCTACGTGCAGTTTTAAATGACAGTTTTTGTCATGTGTGCAGGTGTTTAACAATGAGATTTCCTACATTGAGGGAGGAACATCCAGCGGATTCTACACTGTGGAGGACACAAACTATCCTGTCAGGTAAGCTGGAAGGAACTTTTTTTTTCAAGAAAACTTACATAATTACCATTAGTGTTCTTTCTTCCTTCTTAGTCAAGTCACATGTTTTATATTTTTTCTCTTTGGCTTTGATTATTGTAATCTTGTCAGACACATGTTCTTTTGAAAAGCTACTTAAAATCAAGTGTATGTAGAGTATGACTTTGTTTTGTCAGTTTAAAGCTTGTACATTCAGCTGTAGTTAGAAGCACATTCTGTCTCTGCTGCGTCTTTTTGGTCTGGAATTTCAGGTTTTATCATTTTGTGTGTCTGTCAGGTTATACAGAATTTATGGCAAGAAAAACATCCGACTGGAGTCTGTACCAGTGAAGGCCTCGTCCCTCGACCCTCGGTAGCGTGACATGACGAACACTCACATAGTTTGCCACATTCTCCAGCACAAATCCTCTCTTGCTAATGCTTTGCATCACTCCTCTCTCTTTTTGGCATAATCACTGAATTTACTGTAGACCTGCAGTTGATTTGTTGCTCATTTCTTCCTGCTGCTATTTGATATGCACACTTTGTCTCATTTAGTGTGGAACTAGCATCCTGTCTTTTTCTTTTTGGCAGGTATGTCTTCTTGTTGGACACAGGGCCAGAGATCTTTATCTGGAGAGGAGCCAACGCTACTCTCAGCAGCACAACAAAGGCCAGGTACGACACAAAACAATAAGTAATAACAGTGTTTCCCACAGATAACAAAGCAATTTGTGGGGGGGGGGGGATGTCATGCGCTCATTTTATTTGCATATTTAATTGTGACGTCAGTACGCAATAATTTGCGTGTCAGCAAGGTAGATGGAAAGGAATGTAAGGAATTGTCACTATTTGCTTTTTATGAAAAAAAAAAGTTGCAAAGGGGGTCTGAGAAGCTAAATCCAGTGACAAAGTCGCTGAGTTAACAACACTAGCTAAGTTTCCATCCATTTGTCAATCGAATTATCTGAAGTTTGGTAAAAAATTCATGAGAATAAAGCTGGTGAAAGTGTTTCCATCCAATGGCTTTAAAGCCAATTTAAAACCTGTGTGTAATGATGTCACCTGCTGTTTTGCAATCAAATTAGTATATCGAAATGATTTGAGACATTTTAAGGTGTTTCTTTTTTTTTTTTTTTTGCACTGAATTGCACAACATTCAAGCAAACATTTGCGAACAAAGTTTTTCTAGCCAAAATGGATCGCGCTGTCTTCCAACACATGATCAATATTTCACAAGTTATAATAGTGTTATAATATTATAATGTGCCAGCTGATGCAACTTGGCTTTTATTTTCCCTCCGGCACTGCTGCGAGACAGCTCTTTTTTGAAACATGTCTCGCAGTTTGAGCACCTTCCATTTACTCCGGAGGACGTCCCACGACTTGTCGTAACCTTTGTTGACCATTTCCTTAACGAGTTCCTGATCAATTATGGCATTTCTTAGATTTTTGTTATTTAAAATGGCCGTTATTTTTTGCTCGTAAATTAAAGTCTCTTGTCTCCTCGTCCGTCCACTTACACCTGTCTGTGTTGACACCTACCATGTGTGCAAACAGAGTGGAAATACTGGGCGGATATGAACTAAAACTTCTTTTTCTTTGTTTTGTGGCGGGTTGCAACCATAAAATAACCTAAAACTTAATCACAATTCATTGTTTATTCGGCAAATAACGTTTCCATCAGCGTTTATCGGATGAGCCAAAAAGATCAAAACTGATGACACCGAACGTATTTCCTTTGAGTCGATAGTCATGCATTTTCTTAGAATTTTACTGTTTCCATAAGGCATTTTTCATTTGATATCACTTAATTCAGAAAAAAGGTGTGGATGGAAATTTTTATAAAGACAGACGCTTTGTGCACGGAGAGGAGGGGCTGTGTATGTGTGTGTGTGTTTGTTTGTGTGTGTGTAGAGTGACAGAGAGACGGAGGAGAGCAGGGAAAGGTAATGCAGCTGAACGAATGCACATTATAAATAGCGTTAAAAAGAAATAATAATGACGAAACGCAATGTATGGCAGCCGATGTTGATTGTGTGTTGCACCGCCACAAGTTAGTCTGTGTGGGAAACGCAGAATACACACTTTTCTGCCTCTTGGAAGACACGTCTCAAGTTGGTTTCCATGTTTGGGACACAATTAAACATAATTAAAAAAATGTAGTGATACAAAGTGTGTGCATTGTTTTTCATTTTTCAGGTTATTTGCAGAAAAGATCAATAAAAATGAGCGTAAGGGGAAGGCAGAGATTGCAACCCTCATGCAGAACCAGGAGCCTCCGGGGTTCTGGGAGGTACTGGGAGGACAACCGGAGGAGATCAAGAAACACGTACCAGATGACTTCTCTCCTGTCAGACCTAAACTATACAAGGTCATTTTTAATAGCCTTTATACAGTATAGTCTCCATAACTAACCTCATTGTGTAAATGTTAATGTGCTCTACAGTAGAAGTGTACACACAGTGTTAAAGTAGTGCAGGTGCAATGCAAATTAGTTAATGTTTTAGGACGTCTGTAAAATTTACTGTGGAGCCTTCTACTTTATTTCAGGCTTGAACTCGCATGTAACTGTAACAGCTATGGCCGGTGCGGAGCATAGAAACACAGTTACAGAACTGTGTTTCTATGCTCCGCACCGGCCATAGCTGTGGTCGGTAGCTGTCCTTCTCTCCGCCCTTTTCTCATGAACGCAATCTCTCAGAACGCCTGAGAATTTTCTTCAAATTTGGCACAAAGGTCCGCTTGGACTCAGGATGAACTGATCATAATGATCTGGTCAAAGGGCAAGGTTTACTGTGCCTTCCCAAAACATGATTTTTAATTTAAAAATTTGGTAAAAATACTTTTCAATACTTAGTCAAACGATGGACACTAATTATAATCTGTAAGTGTCTGCTCCGTACAGCAGCAGTAGACTCGCAGCGCAGAGTAACATGAGTCACGTAGAGAGGAGAGTTTACAATGCAAGATGATAGCAGAGGGTTTGGTGTCAAAGCGAGAAGAAAAAGCTCCTACAGATTGGAACTCTCAATTCACTGATGTTTTTTCTCATTGTCCTGTAGGTGGGCTTGGGTCTGGGCTACCTGGAGCTGCCTCAGATTAACTACAAGCTGTCAGTTGAACACAAAGACCACAAAGTCAAACTGGACACTTTGCCCGAGATGAGACTGGTATGTTTGTCTACTACATCTTCTCTAGAAGTCATGCTTTTATTTCCTACTTCCTCTTCCGTAATTTCCTTCCCTCTTCTCAGGTGCAGTCTCTGCTGGACACAAAGTGCGTGTACATCCTCGACTGCTGGTCTGACGTGTTCATCTGGATCGGGAGGAAGTCCCCACGCCTTGTCCGAGCTGCTGCCTTAAAACTGGGTCAGGAGATCTGCTCCATGCTGCACCGGCCCAAACATGCCTGCGTCACCCGCAACCTGGAGGGCACCGAGTGCCAGGTAATACCACACCACTATAAATACTACTGCTGCAGACGTGTGAGACTGCGGGAAGTAGAAGTGTAATAAAAATAAATCTAAATCAATACTGACCACTAGCTTTACTTGCTTGTCTTGGTCTGTTGTGTAGGGATACTGTATATACAATGTAAGTGTAAAGTTGCTGTTTAGTTTATTTTACACCTTTGGAAATACATCATAATGTAAAAAGCACCACCTGCATTATATTTTGCATCAAATCCAGTACAATGGTAAACACATTGGTTAAAGGCTGTTATTAAGCTCCTGAACAGAGCAGCACAGTATAACATAATCTTAATTGCTCTTCTTCCTCTTCCTCAGGTGTTTAAGTCCAAGTTTAAGAACTGGGATGATGTGTTGAAGGTGGACTACACCAGAGCAGCTGAGACTGTACAACAGAAGGACAACCTGCAGGGCAAGGTGTGTTTGTGCGTGCGAGCATGACCTAAATGTTGATACTTTAATAGCAGGCTACCAGTCAAATGCTACTAATACCCTGAAATGGGTCTAGTGGCTCATAAAATAGTAATTTAAAATATCCACTGACCATAACCAGAAATATGTTAGATGTTTGCGTGTGTGTGTGTGTCCCAGATTTAGCTGCTTGTGTCTGGTTAGCACAGTGTTTATCTGCGTTTTCTCTCAGGTGAAGAAGGATGCAGAGCAGAAAGACAAGATGAAAGCTGACCTCACAGCCCTCTTCCTGCCCAGGCAGCCGGCCATGCCCCTAACCGAGGTAACAACACACACGGTTATTCTTGGTAGGCGTCTGTGTCTGATGGTGCCGGTTGGGGGGTGTGAACAGTGGTAATAATAGTTACAATAAAGATAATGGAACAATGACTATAAATGGTAGTCATAGTAGTTCATGGCACAGCAGAGCACCGCAGGGTGCCACAGGATGCAGCATGGCAAAGCATAGCAGGACTCAGCAGGTCTCCTCATAGCAGGGAGTGCAGCAGGAGCACGGCAACAGCGATTTTGGCGCCACCCATGCTGGGCTAGGTTAGTAACAAATATTTCTGGCACAATCCTCTGACTATAAGCTTTATCAAAGAGGAGAGTTTGAAGTTTGCTCTTAAATGTGGTGACTGTGTCTGCCCCCTGAACCCAGAATGGAAGCTGATTCCACAGGAGAGGAGCCTGATAGCTGAAGGCTCATGCTCCCATTCAACTTTTAGAGACTCTAGGAACCACAAGTAACTCTGAATTCTAGTGGGGCAATAAGGTACTAAGAGCTCTTCCAGATACGATGGTGACCATTTAGAGCTTTGTAGGTCAGGATAAGGATTTTAAAGTCAAGCCTGGATTTTATTGGAAGCCAATGCAATTTGCATCTGCACTGCACACATTTGTTTGTGTATTTGTTTTAATTAGGAGCTCCGCTCTCTGTCAAGATGCAGAGACGTCAGATATGATTGCGCTCTTGGGTACCGAAATTTGCCACCATTTGATTTTTAAAGTGAATCCATCCTCGGTAGTAGCCTATCAACGTTATTTGTTCGGTACCCAACCCTAGTAATGAGCGTCAGGTAACGTGATGTAACATGGCATTTTATTTTGTTAACTTGTCCAGTGGGGCAAGTACATTTCTCTTCCACTTGCCCTACAAAAAATCCACTCAAGCCCTGTCACATATATAAAGATTGTAAAAACTGAATATTTTCTAATTCATGGCACGTTTGTTATTTTATTTTTAATGCGTTCTGAAGTGAAGGGAGACTGGCATTGGTCACGGTTTAGAATTTAAGGGAGAAAACAGGACAGAGTACCACGTTGGATATCGGTCATATACAATTGGGTTTTTTTGTTTTACTTTTTTGACAACATAGTTAAGGCAGCAGGCGTGTCTTGCTTAGGTGGCCGCCTACGCTGCAATGTGCTGTGGGAAATACTGATGTACACCAAGGCAAACTCCACATAGGGTAACTACTGTTGCAATAAATTCCGTTCTGATTCCGATTTCTCTCTAGGCTGAACAACTGATGGATGAGTGGAATGAGGACCTGGATGGAATGGAGGGATTTGTGTTGGAAGGCAAGAAGTTTGCTCGCCTGCCTGAGGAGGAGTTTGGGCACTTCCACACCCAGGATTGCTATGTCTTCCTCTGCAGGTAGGGATGTGCCTAACAATTACAGGTTATGGTGTACATACCTTAATACAAAAACAATTACATTTGTTCATTTACACATAGAAGAGAAGTGTTTGGCTCGATACTGTTCTGTCAGATTAAGTCCTTGTCTTCCACTAATCTCGCTGTGCTTTCTTAGATACTGGGTACCTGTGGAGTATGAAGAGGAGGAGAAGGAGAAGAAGGAGGGGGGAAGTGGTGAAGGAGGAGAAAAGAGTGCAGCAGCAGAGGAGGAGGAGGACAAGCAGCCCGAGGAGGACTTCCAGTGTGTAGTGTACTTCTGGCAGGGCAGGCAGGCCTCCAACATGGGCTGGCTCACTTTCACCTTCTCCCTGCAGAAGAAGTTTGAGAGTCTTTTCCCTGGAAAACTGAAGGTATTGTCATAGATTTGTTACGCATTCTCGGACAATATTGAAATTCCGACTCTGAGCATAAAATGGTAACCATAGCCTTTCTTGCTGTTCAGGTGGTGCGTATGACCCAGCAGCAGGAGAACCTCAAGTTCCTCTCCCATTTCAAGAGGAAGTTCATCATCCACAAAGGGAAGAGGAAACAGAAGACTGACTCTGCTCAGCCCTCCCTCTACCACATACGCACCAATGGCAGCGCACTTTGCACCAGGTAGACATAGTTCTATTGTCACCTATTAGATTCACACACACCAAGTCCTGATCAGCTTAAAGAAACTTTTTTTATTTTTTTACCTTACCTCTCTCTCTTAGGACAATCCAGATTGGAACAGATTCCAGCAATCTCAACTCAGAGTTTTGCTTCATTCTCAAGGTTGCGATTTTTTTAAATTTTTTTACAAAAACAACAAAATCCCAATAATTTGTATCCCAGAATCCTACCAGAGATCTCTACCCTGTGTCTCCTCCTTCTTGTAGACTGTTTATATGAAGATCAAAAAAGTCCTCTCTTTGGTTTCTGTGTAACAGTGTATGTTGTCTGCAGGTACCGTTTGAGAGCACAGACAATCAGGGCATCGTTTACACCTGGGTGGGCAGAGCTGCTGACCCCGACGAAGCCAAACTGGCCGAGGACATCATGAACAATATGTTCGATGACACGTACAGCAAGCAGGTAAATGTGCACGTGTCCCTTTGTAGGAATATTCAATTCAATTTTATTTATAGTATCAAATCATAACAAAAGTTATCACGAGACACTTGACCGATAATAATTTACAAAGACCTAACAATTCTAGTAATTCCCCCAAAAGCAAGCAATTAGTGTAACAGTGACGAGGAAAAACTTCCTTTTAGGGAGACACCTCGGCCGGACCCAGGTCTTGGTAGGCGGTGTCTGACGGTGCCGGTTGGGGGTGTGATTAACAGGGGCGATAATAGTCGCAATAAAGATAATATTCTTATATTCATGTTTTTTTTTTCATTTCTTTTTCATTGTGTAACTTGAAATACTTAAATACTCCCAAGTATAAATCTGCACACTCATCTCACACTATGAGCTCCCATTTCATCATAAACTCTTTTCATTGCTGAACTAAACTGAGCTGAACATTAAAATATTTCGAATAAACGCTAAATACTCTCACATATAAAAGAAATATTTACACCCCAGAAAGAAATTTAAAGTATTTACACTAATGATATATGTGCACACTGCAGAGAAGAAGGTGGTCAGTGATATAGACAAAGTGTGTATGAAAAACTATTTGCATCCAGAGAGAAGACGGATACTTTAGCTGCTGTGCACTGTCTGTTTTGTTGACGTGTCTCTCAATTATCAATTTGTCTCCTAGGTAATCAATGAGGGGGAGGAGCCAGAGAACTTCTTCTGGGTGGGGATCGGTTCTCAGAAGGAGTACGATGAAGATGCAGATTACATGAAACATGCTCGGCTCTTCAGGTGAGTAAACATTATCTGTAATTATAATTTAGTCATTCTAGTTAAAAGAAGTACGTCTAGAATTATAAATCGATATGTGATACTATCTGCTTCTCTCTTATCTGTCTGTATCTATCATCCCTCCACTGTTCACCCCCCCGCCTTTCCCTCATGCAGGTGTTCGAACGAGAAGGGTTATTTCTCCGTGTCCGAGAAGTGCTCAGACTTCTGTCAGGACGACTTGGCCGATGATGACATCATGCTGCTGGACAACGGCAAAGAGGTAACAATTGGTTATAGAGTTGTCTACAATGGAATCAGTTTGATTTCATCATCTAATTTATTACTGTCATGTTTTCCTTCAGGTGTACATGTGGGTCGGTAATCAGACCAGCCAGGTGGAGATCAAACTTAGTCTCAAAGCCTGCCAGGTTAGTTCAAAACTGCAGTCTGTGTCTGTGCATTTCTGTCCGTTCTTTCTTTGTGTATATTTGTGTTCAAATGTTTTGGTTAAAAATAAAATAAATCCACTTTTTACTAAATCCTTTTCCTCTCCAGGTTTACATCCAGCACATGCGCTCTAAGGACGCTGCACAGCCCAGAAAGCTGCGACTGGTGCGGAAGGGGAACGAGCCCCACTGCTTCTCGCGCTGCTTCCACGCCTGGGGAGCTTTCAAAACTACCCTCGCATAGACACACACACACACGTCATTTTCTACCAGTAAGATAATGAAGATGAGGTCTATGCTCAGCACTGCTGCTCAACAGCCTCTTCACAGGTTAGTGTCAGATTCTGCCTACAAAAACAGATTTAAGTTCAGCACAACCTCCCAATCGGTGAGGTTCTTCTGGTCAAGAAGCTGTTGACTGTTTCCTGTCTTTTAGAGAAATGGTTAAATATCACTTTTTTTCTACAAGCTTTTTTAGCAATAAGTCTGAATACTTGTTAAATGAAAGAAGAGAATTATGTTTTGAGATAAAATAGGTCTAAGGTGTACAGAGGCTTTATAAAACCCAAAGGGAGGGTAATGCCCTAACATATCAATCTATTCTGCTGCTTTCACGTGGCTTGTGCTGCATGTTCAATAGTTGTTTTTTCCGTGGAGGGTTGAGTGCACATTACTGCAGGAGTCACTCCATGCTTGGTGCCATTTTACGCAGCTTATTTGACACAGTTTAAGGCAGATTAAAGGTGATTTTACAGTTTGTATTTGTTTTTTATGATCATTAAGGGACTAAATAGAAAGGAGCACTATAATGTTTGGAGGAATGTTGGTTTATACATTTTTTTTTTTGTGCAAACCATACATAGTATGATTGTGTGTTGGCCCCATGCGCCTTCATTAAAATGGGGACGACCCCTATCCACAGAGTCTGATTGGTCACTCTTCTCACCTCCTCTAACTTGTCCACAGATCTAAGTGCAAAGTAAAACCTTTTTGTTTAAAGATGTGTTGGACAGTCAGTTGTTAAACACTTGAATTTATTTGGCCAAAGAAATCTCCGTGACCAAGTTATAGCGTGAGACCGAGCCTTGTTATGTTTAAATGTGCAATCAGTAGCGCCCGGGAGATACTGAAACTAAAAACTGTATTCTTGAATGTTACAGACTGCATTCAGCTTGTCAAAATGTTTAATTTTATCTTGCTTTTCTGGAGCTGAGGGGACAAGAACAGATGAAGAGTTTCTTTCCAAAATGTATTTAGTGTAATCATTTTTGAAAAAGTAAAGGCATCATGCTTAAAATTCTGCCGGTTTAGAAATTAGACATTTTAGTCAGATATTGAATTTAAAGTGTTACTTTCTTTTTCAGATATGTTTCTCATTTTGGAACGTTTTATTCAATGGGAGATCTTTTGCAACATAGGAGAGATATATATCTTAATAAATACAGTGATTTTTGGTTTGTTGTATGGTTAACAGGTTTTAACAGAACTGCTGCAGTGCTTCTTATGAGACATGTAGTGTGCAGACATTGGTCCATGCGAGATCTATTTATGTACTGTATTCTCAAATGGCTGCAACTACCATCATTTTGTTTCTTTATACTTTGTGTGGGGTGAATTGTATGCCTGGTAGTGTGTTTGAGTCCTACACATATATGAATGTGTGTATATGAATATGTGCACATGCTCCTGATGCCACCTGCAGATGCTTTATTTATGTATTTTATATTAAAATAAAATCTCACATCACATTTGTCATCTGGCCTTCTTTCTGCACTGGTGTCATTTTACAATTAAAGACCGTGCACGCAGGTGTTTTTATGACACTACACTCTGCCTCCCCTATTTGTGAATCCCCAATTCCTCTCTTCGATTCCCTACCTCACGTCTTAGTCCCGCACACATGAGATTCAGGCCAAGGAGTCGAGGCAACAGCCATGTATTGTTATGAAGTCAGTATAGTATGTCAAAAAGGTTATAAAGAGAGAGTAAATCATTTTATTAACATTCATAATTCTTCAGCCAAAACACTAAATGACCTGATTAAAATCCTACACACAAAACTGAATGACAAAATAGAAACAAATTCATTTTAACTGTAGAATTAAAAAAGGTAAATCGTGCCAGCTGTAGTATCAAGGGGTTAATTATTTGTGTGTCAACCAGAGCACCAAACAAGCGAACACAAAAGTGAAAAAGCATTAACATGATGATTTCTACCTGTTGAGCTTAGCTGGTTAGTAGTGAGTTCCCTTTTTACTTTTTATTTAGTTTTAGGTGATAAAGGCTTGAATACTGAGCGGTTTTTAGGCTGCGACAGGTTTTACCAAGTTAGACCATTTTACTCTAAACCTTCTGTAAACCTAGGTATAGATACTGTATATGCTTTTTTTTTTTTACACAGTAAAACTTGTTTTTAAAAGGGTTAAAATACTGGTGATCAAAGCCAACACTACCCAGAATGCAAACCCACAAAAGAAATCTCCTGGGTGCATCATGGTACACAGTACATTACACTTAGCATTCTGACTGACTTAGCTTCCCTTGCCACACTTCCCTGAGTCCCGTCAACAAGATTTCTGCATGAGATGATCTAACAGAGGAGGGAGGATTTAACAAATCCTCCATTTTACCACATTCTTTACCTTCTCTTTATATTTTTTTCAATCACTGAGAACGCTCATCTTTTCTTCAATTTGACCAAACAACATTGACTACAGTGAACTCTGAGCTCTTCAAACAGGCCGTCGCTGATTTTACCTAATAATAAATTTAATTCATCCCATTTTGACTGAAAGATATAGAATTGATTTGCAACTCAGGCCATTTGACAATAAAAGGCATTTCAAAATTTAATTTCACCTAAATCTGCTCTAATCCTTAATACATAGTACTGCCTTCGCTCCACTATTCACCTTTTGGTTCCCTTTTAAATTGGTGTGAATCATTTCCTCTTGCTCCCCCCCCCCCTTCTTTTTGTCCATAAAATATCTTTACTTTCTCCAAAAGCCATACAAAACATATGTAATAGAACGTCATTATTTGTATTACAAAACACCTTCATTTTCCAAGTACTTTGTTCTTCAATACCAAAGGAGTAGACTGACCTTCTCAAAACCTCGGTGGTGATGTGCTTGTGTGTACATATCGGCTCACACATTTAAAAACCGTTGATCCCTGCACCACCACGGCTCAGATTGGACACGGACACTGGGTGCAGCAATTCAACTGCACCTAATGGCAGAGGGGAAGAATACAAATTGTACAGCCTTTAATATTAAAATATTCAAAATACTTCATTTCCTAGTCTTCACAATAATCCCATTCAGTCTCTGCTGGATATCCTCATTTCATAAACACGGGTCATTCACAGGGCTGTGGTGGTGTTAAGCAGCGTGTAAAACAATCCGACACATCCACTAGTGTGCAAAAGGAATCAACAAGAGCATTTGGCGACTCAGCGCCAATTCCAGTTCCAACTGTGGGGAAACCTCAGACCGATCCAAGCACGCCAAAAACCTGTGGATAGAAAAATAAAAACACAGAAACGTCACTGGTAAGTCTCCTATGCGGGACGTTAACAGCCCTTTCCTCGAAGGCTGAGTCCGCCTGGAGAACGCTTCATAACCATCGGCTCACCACGGGAAACAAGGCCAAGGAGGAATGACCACACAGAGCGTCAAGATGGATGACAGAAAGTTCCGTTTTTAATGGTTGAAATCAGAATCATTTGCTCCAAGTCCATCCAGGCGCCACACTGTGCTAGGTAGGCTGTCTCTAGTTCCATGTGGGAGGCAAGGTCATGTTTCCAAAGTGGCTATATAAGAAGATGTAGTTCTTCAAGTGGGAGGAACAAAACAACAACATGAGTCTTGAATGCTGTAATCTGTGTCCGTATGAAGGCTTTCCTCCCAGTTTGTGCCAGGCTAACAGGAGAGTGTTGGCTGGGGGCTCCACAGTGGGATGATGGGAGATGTTTGTGGTCCAGCACTGAAATCTGGTCCATCCCAGTCCCTGTAATACATCAAGAACAACCAGATGGGCAAAAAAAGCATCACCACTTTAACATCATCTGTAGCTTCATGCTGACACTTTAGCACACCATGTTAACCGACGGTGGGTAGAAGTAATCTTATGTTATTCTAAAAGCTAGTAATTAAAGACATTACTAGCCGTACACCAACACCAAGTATTACTGATCTTACGTTCATTTGAGGAAAAACATTATAGGCCACTGTAATATAGTGTAAAGTAATTGTATCAAACCAAATGCTCAACCTGTGCTGGCTTCAGCTTCTTAATTGTGAGAATTTTCGGAAGTTCTACTTTTACATGACTGTAAATTTTAAAAGATAAAAAAAATGGACTCATCAAAAGATGAGCAACAGATTAATTGATAATGAAAAAAGGTACTTTCTGCACAAATTAACATACAAATATAAACTACTAAAAATGTATATATAATTAATAAATACAATGGAATATTTTACATATTAAAAAAAATAAAGTGATTGCAGTACAGAATATGCAAATGTCAAATGCAAATATTTCAAATGGCACCACCAGAGGGAAGCAGAGAGCTTAAAAGATGAAGGAGAGCCTTGTTAACCAGGACAGAGCAGGGAGAACCATCACCTCCTGATTATGGAAATGCAGAGAGTAATACACCTGAATGGATGAGTGCAGTTAGTGCACACGCTTCAGCTGGGATAACTATCTCTTTCTTGTAGACAAAAGAATAGCTTTCCATCTTTTTAGTTGGAAAAGAATATATAATAACACTAGAAAGTCAACTTATAAGATGTGCTGATAACAGCTGAATAAAAGCTGTGATCCGATTGGATTGTCAAACGTTAAAGTGGATCAACGGAATAAAACGTAGGACATAACTGAATTTAAACTGGTGCCGTGAATAAAGAGGCTTCACAAATTAACCCTGGGCCATCTCCAGGTACAGTACAAAGACAGTAAAGAGAAATACCCTAAGCTACAGTATGAAACACGATTAGAAAGCACGCGTCTGTCCAGTGGGCCTTGATGGAAAAGATTCCTGCTCCTCTGACTCCTCCAAGACACCGGGTGGAGGGAGAACAGAGGGGAGGGCTTGTTATTGGAATGCAGCGCTCAGACAGAACGACTCTTTGAAGTCTGCACACTCTTGACCAGCTCCATTAGAAACAGGTGTGTGTGTGTGTACACTTTCATATACCCAGAGTGTCCTCTAAGAAAGTGCGAGCTCGTGCGTTTGCTCGTACCGATGCGTTTGTGTTCACGTTTCTCACCTGTTCAGTTAATGAGGATGCCGGCCGAGCGTCCCTCCTCCTCTTTAATGTTCTTCAGGTTGTTCTCTGCCTCGTCCACAGTGCTGCACGGCAGACACACAAAGCACATGATAAATGATTGTCTTTTTAAAAACACTTTTTGAACAGTGCAAGCTGTGGGTAGGTGCACAACTAAATGGGTGTGCCTACGTTAGAAAATCCCTGACGTCCTCCACAGTGATTTCTCCGGTCGAGTCGAGGGTGAGGTCAGCAAAGCTGAGGGGGGAGTCCAGTGGGGTGTCCAGGATGGGAGAGGACAGGGAGCTGGGAGGTTCTTCTGTTTGCCCTGTGAGGGAGAAACCCATGAAGCATGTTTCTACATCTGGGTGACTGATAGTGGCGTGTGTTGCTGGAGGACTCTACCGGCATCGAATACAATTTAAGCAAGCAGTTAAAAAAACAACTTGACCTCAATTTAGACAGTAGACTCAGAAATATTAACACCCCAACAACGTGCTTGAATGTAATAAAGATGAATGAAAACACAGGCTTTTAGTGAAATCTGCATTATTATTTTTTAAACTGCTTGCTTTGTTAACACTGGCTGAGGCTGTGAGCCAAACACGTTGGTTTTATATTAAAGTTAGTTCTTTCTTTAAGCATGCATTCTGCTTTCTTGTCAGAAGCCTCTACATACTCATCATCACAAAGAAGTGGTTTTTAAAACTGTTTTCTCCTGTTAACCTTCAATGGTGCATTAATGCTTACAATTTTTCAAAATGGAGTCTTCTCTGTAGACTACATGGACAGGTATTAAAATCTCAGTGTCCGGTTAAAGGCCCACTAAGACATAAACAAACCCCACTCTGGTCTCCACAACAACCATCATGTCCTGCCAGAGAGGGAGGTGCTGGGGCATACTGAATGGTTACCATGGAGACCGGAGGGGAACCCCTGCTCGGAGTTTAAGGGGCTCAGAGAGTGGAGGGTGATGAAGAGTGAGAACAGACAGGGGGCGAGAACTAACAAAAAGGAGAGAGAGGGAGAAAATAGAAAATTTGTGTGTGTGTGTGTGTGTGTGTGGACGTACCCTCAGCCTGACCCATTTGGTTCTTGTGGGTTCCGTTGGCCTGCGGCGTCATACCATCGCTAAAAAGACACGTGAGCACACACCATTTACTTTGGAAGTAGATATATAATAATAAAGCAATAACAGTGAAAGTATAATTTCACATGCAGCTGTGTGCGATCTGGAGGTAGCCCAAGAGAGAGCATTAAACACAGTAGGTTTAGTGCTTTCCAATGTGGGGTTCAGGGACCACAAAGAGTCCTTAATAGTGTGTCCCTGGAAAACGTCAAAATCAATGAGCAGCAGGTACAATTTGTGCATGAATGTGATGAAGTGGCTTGGTACGTCAGGTACGTTTTGTTGGATTAGACAATAGACAACAGGCAGCCTGACTATTTTATCCATTAACAAGTTATTAAATTATTTCTCAAAAAAAAAAATGACATTATAAAATGTAAGGGATAATGTAAATTGAGTGGGTCATTGTTGCAAATTGCGGAAATGCAGTCGGAGTTCAATTTGCACCAATCACCTGCTCGCTCTACATCATCCCGCTTATTACACAGCTACTTAAGAAATCAATAATTTGACACAAAATATTGAATTAAAAATGATTTTATTGATATGAAAATGTTCCTCCATAATCTGTGATCAGAACTGTGCCCATAGCAACGGTCTGTTATTTTGGAATAGCAGACTGTAGAATGCCGTAACTGACCAATCAGAATCAAGTATTCCACAAAGCTGTGTAATACACATTGATATTTCATAATATTACATATATTGTGATAGAGGATGCTACCTATATGGCACAACACTGGTTTCATTTTACTACTTACATAACATACATAGTCAACACAAAAGATCCTTCCGAGGACTACATTTTAGCGTCTGTGTGTGAGTTACCTGGCAGGTGTGGGCTCTAGCGGTCGGTCCAGATGAACAGAGCAGAGCGGCTCAGTGAGGACCTTGGCAGACAGAGAGAACCTCTCGTACTCTGAAGGAGAGATCAAGTAAAACCCTGCGGAGAAAAGCAACCAGACAACAATAAGACCGTTACCACATTCAACTTGTGATTCATTTGGAACAATTTTTTACCGTAAAAACAGAAACTGTGAAAACTGCCCACAGTAAAGTGTACAGTTTGTCTGGTACAATATATCTGGAAAGACAGGCTGATGTCATTTTTCCGTCTTAAGAACCAAAAACACATTTCCATTCACCTACACTGTATTCGGGTAGAGGCAGAACTCTCAAGAGCAGATCCTTGGCCAATAAAACTATCTGCATGACTAGATACTAATGAGGCGAGTGGAAAAATATCTTTGGGTGTAATCTGCGTGAAATGAGCCTTTAACTTTTTTTTGGCACAGTTTTGTGAATGTGTAAGTCATCATAATGCAATGTTCTTGCGACTTTCAGCGCCTGAAGAAAAGAAGAAATGTTTACTGCACACTCATGATAACCAAGCGTATTTTCCGCACCCTGTCCGTTCTTGGTGAAGACACATGATGCAATGCCGCTGATGTCTTCTTTGCGGATGCAGTCGTAGCGCACCTAAATACACACAAAAATATGCATAATAATAACCAGTGCATCATTAATAATTCAGTAAAACAAAACACACAATACACACAAAAACTGTCCTATTGTCTAAATTAGACTTTTCCAACACACACATGCACACAAAGCCATAAACCCCACCTGTGGTCGGAGGCCAGGTATGTTGAAGAGGTGCATGTCGCCCAGGTTGGTCAGACAGACCAGTGTGTGCTCGCTGTAGTCTTCCTGAACTGTGGAGCTAAACACCACCAGGGCCACCTTCCTCACCCGACAGCCTTCGTGCGCCGTCAGCTTGAACTTGGTCTTAGCGCTCACCTTGGGGAGGGAGAACACCTAGAGACAGAGAGCATAGGAGGAAGACAGACAGGTCATCAGTCTTTCATGGTAGGGCTGGGCAGTTAACGATATTAAATCGATATCTTAGATGCTGGATATCAAAAAAAATATAAATGGCTTACATTAGTCTTGTCCTGGTTTTAAAGGGTGCATTACAGTAACGTGATGTAGATTTCTGAACTTATCATTTATTGCTCGTCGCGGTATCGACATTGAGGTATTTGGTCAAAATTATCGTTACATCTGATTTTCTCCGCATCGGCCAGCCCCTTTTCACGGTTTACTAAGCCCAGTCTGAACGTTGTATGGTGATTTTGAAATGATGTGGTAGGGTTTGTCAATATATGTCAAATAAATGGGAAAAAAAAATCAAAGGACTGGAACTGTCTTTGCATAGTTGGTCCTTATGAAATGAGGGAAAACACACCTGCTGACTGACTAGACAAATACAAACTTGCTTTTTAATGCATTATAATACAGGTGTCTTTTCCAGCCTTTACCTTTAGCTGTTCCTCCGAGGCGATGAGGACAGAGTGAGCGTTGGTCATTTCCGGTGCGATGGAGAGGTCCTGGGAGGCTTCGTAAGGGTCCGGTAACGGTTTCCCCCGGCCGTCCAACACAGATATCGACACCACGGGGGCCCTGTGCATCAGCTGGATCTCTTTCCCCAACAATGCCTCCACACACACATTGCTCTCGCCCGCTCCGCCCCGCTCACACACTCGCCCCAAACCGACGCCGGGCACCTCCAGAGCGTAGGCATACACACTGCCTGAGTTGGTGCCCGCCCATAGTGTGGGGCCATGGTGTGTACCTGGTCGATACGGAAATACAGCACATACAGTTAGTGCTGTGGAAATGATGTTTCTTTTAAGTTGTTCTGAAACTGGTTAGCTCAAAATTGAACTTTTCCAACAATTTATTTAAAAAGAAAAGAAAAACAATGTTACAGTATAGTCAAAGTTCCACATTCTGTTTATAATCTCAACGAGTAAGTAAACACACCGTCACGTAGGAAGGTGTCAGCAAAGCAGAGACACCGCACCACTCCAGACAGCGAGTCGTCTGCCGACCGGGGCTCGATCCTTCGCTGTATCGGAGCCACGTCCTCCTGCTCTGCCAGAGCAGCGTTGGCCTCCTGGACCTGCACACGACAGTCACAAAATGCAGAATTGTATTCAGTCTGTATGATCTGCATGGCCCTCTGTCTACCAAGAAGACATTCATTTACCTTGCTGGTAGGTGTGGTGGTGATGGTGCGTTTCTTCCCCGACACCCTGCTCTTACGGATGCGTCTGAAGCTCTGTCGTAAGGACTTCTTCAAGGACTTGACTCGGGACAGGGGGCCCTCCATCGCCAAGGAGTCATTAGGGTGCAGGGTACATCTAGGAGAACATGAAGAGCAGTAGTGAATTTGTCAGCTTGCCTCACCCAGTTTTGTTTTTACTGGCTTTGCCCCTTTAATGCGATGCATGTCGTTTTCAGCTTGCATTTACACCGTCAAGATTGTGAGGGACTGCTGTAGCATGTTTGCCTTATTCACTGAATGTGAATGTACCAGTAATGTAATCTGAACAGAAGGAAAGACATGAAAAGAAATAAAAACAACCACGTGAGTGTTTGTCCCTAACCTGGCGAGCACAGCATTTCGTCTGTGGTAGTCAAACAGGCCGAATCCATGACTCGTCCCGAAGGAGATCAGGTTCCACTCGGCGTGCAGAGCCACCGCCGTAACAGAGGCCGGGGGCAGGCACTGCACCAGCACCAGTGGCTGAAAGCCGGGAGGGAAGGGGGCGGATTTAAGGCGCGGCTCCAGTCTCTCATGGCCCTTCCAGGTGAAGCCCTCCCTGTCCTGCAGTAGATCAACCACCGACACGTCAACCAAGTGGTCCGAACGCTCGTCACTCAGTCCCAGAACAATCACCTGGAGAGAAAGCAGAAGTAAAGAAACTTCATGGTTAATCTTCCCATTTCTAACATATTTCAGTGTCCATAAGTATTACTTTAAAGGTTTACAAGACACTAACCTGTAGCAGAGGTTAGTGTGATTATTCTGGAGCCTGTCTGACAACTCGCTGACAATTACAGAAACACACTTGTGTTGTTTGACAGAGTTTTGTCAAATTATTAGCACATTAAAAGGACTCCAAAAAGTAACATCAAATCCCTCTCATTTTAAAGACAGCAGTAAGGGAAGGTGGTGCTATAGAAAACAAGTTAATAACAGACAGACAGAAAGAATAGCTAGTTTAAATTACAGTACAATTTTTTTAGGTGCAGCAGAGTCTGACAATTCCTTTCCAGGAAGTAGCAAAGTAATACGTTAAATGTACTGTATGTTTTTCTGTCCATGGAAATAATCAAATTTTATGTGGAATTAATATTTATGGTATTCATCCATATCCATGGTCTCCAGAAGATTATAGATGCCCTAACCTTTCCTTGTGCACCACTATCAAACCAGAATTTCCACAAGAGGAGATTATCACGAAATGTATTGAGCACATGCTCCACTTTCATTTTGGACACTTTTTTCCGATTGTGTTACATTTTCCACCCCACTACTAAAGCTCCTGTTCATAAGCAAAGCTGTCAGTACGTTGATTTGACTTGTTTGGGCCCAACACTATTTATTGTGGGGAGCACGTTCAAGTCGTTTGTAGTTGTTAAAAATAAAATCCTTTGACTTAGCTCAGCTATACCATCGCAGCTGAGCAGCTATGAAGTGTAAGAGCGCTTGTGTGACTGCAGCTGCAACTCTCTGGCTGCCAAGTTAATCAGCTAGCTTCATCTCATCCAGAGAAAATACAACAATGAAAAAAAGAAGAAATAATAGGCTCTTCATCCCATATGAACCTTTAAGTCAAATAGTCTCATCATTCACGTCATTAGAAAATTAACAGTTGGCAAGCAAATAATATAGTAAATTACATATATTAGATAGTTTGGTCTTCATTATCAACTGGCAAAATGTGTGTTGTATTAACCTGCATTATTATGTTGTGCCAAAGTGTGTGGCTGGATTCTATATGGTATCTCACCATTTAATAGCTTAATGACAATATTCCATACAAATCAAATGTCATTAGCTGGGATAATTTTTATTTTGTCCTCTGTTGTTGATCTGTAATTTATGTAATTTTTTGTTGTGTTTTTGTTGATATTTTTACTCTGATTTGTTTTATTTATTTAACTTCACTTCTAGGTACCATCAACCTGTCAGGACTAAGGATGGAAATTAGACTTTGGCTATTATCCTGGATATTTACATTCTTCTAAAATGTTCATTAATATACACTGTCCCTTTTTGAAATGATCTATTATTATCTCTATTTAAATGCATATTTTCAAATTATATTCAAACATCCTTAAATGACTAAAAACACATAGGGCCCTGTACTGTAAAGTGTCTCTGACCTATCCAAACACTTGAAACGCCTTTTCAGTAATATGTGTGTAATTATGTATAGTTTGCCAAAATGGGGACTGCTGCGTCTGTGTAGATGAGAGCCCCTAAAATAGCACCTGAATAACACACCACTGACTTTAGACTAGGTTTTTCCTGGTCTGTGGCGGAATTGTTTTCTGAAACTGCAAAATAGCACCAGGGAACATTTGCACCTGCACACGCCTCCTCTTTTCCCTAATTTACCGACGTGCGTCTGTGGAGGGAAAATCCTGCTGCGCGTCGGGGGGTAAAATAGGAACGATACATGCGTCAGTGTACAAAGTCAACTGCGCTGGGTGCAAAATAGGGCCCATAGTGGTTGGTTGGTTTTAGCCACATTTAAAAAAATATAGAACGGTCTTCAGAAAAATAACTTCCCGTATTGTGGCTCCAAGAAACGAGCCGAGATGATGTATGACAGAGCTCATTACATTTGCATGCGTTTGTACTGTGTGTACGATTTACCTGTCCAGCAGTTCCAGCCACCACCAGCTTGTTGCTGTATTTGCACAGACTGATCTTCTGGATGCCCAGTCTGGGGTCGTCGCTGTACGGGTCAAAACAGCCCACCTACACACAAACACACGCATGTAGGCCTGAATTAGCAAGATAAATGCAAACAATACCCAAAGAGGCTGAGTGATATTTGGAGCTAGTAGTTTCTCAGTGTTTTCTTTCTTTACTGAAAATCTAATTGCCAAAACCAGAGATTTTTACCAACATCACCTGTGACTTTGAGAAACTGGGATGGATATTTTTGAACCAAACCATTAAAATAATAAGCAGATTTATCAATAATGAAAATAATCATTAGTTGCAGCCCTATCTGAAACTGTCCAAAACGGTTTTGTCCCATTCTAAATCTTTGATCTGAACCGACCACAAAGGTTCACAACAATGTCAAAATGCCCTCCTGAAGCGCTCCCCCTTCCTCTACAGCAGCCTCTCTACTATTAATCTCTACACCCCCCCCCTTACTCATCATAACGTGCATTAATCTGTCTCTTGCACACAGTAGGAGTTCCAATAGAATCCCCTCTCACATGAGAGTTGTTCACACACAGAGAGAGAGAGAGAGAGAGAGAGAGAGAGAGAGAGTGAGTGTCTGGAATTCATTACATAGGAGAAAAAACAGGGAAAAACTCTTCATCCCATATGAGGGCCACATTCCTGAACATGCAGCTTTGTTACCACAGGATACACTAGGAAAGGTAGGGGGAGCAAAAGAGTGAATAGGAAGAAAAGAAGAGACAACAGGCCAAAGATAAATTGTATGTGTCACTGTTAAATGCATCGCTCAAAATCTGTTTCTACTCTTTTATAAACCATTTCTGCTATCCGGTTCTTAACACATGATGACAAGCTGTTGGTTACAGCTACCTACTGAGCCCTAGTGAAGGAAATAAAAAGGGAAATCTTGGTCATCCGCCCAAAACACTGAGGAACCTTTCCAACTGTAGATCCAGTTGATTTAAATATTCATTGAGTGTTTTGCTTCCTGACCCATCTCCATTTCCCGTTAGCATCTACCAAAGCCGAACTACTCAGTCAGATTTGCTCCAGATGGAATTCTTCCTTCCGATGCTGAATCAGTTCATTTAAAAGTAATTCTGCACAGAAAACAGGCCATTAAAACTAAATCAGACAGTGGTTCCTTCAGAGTCAAGTTTTAATAAGAGGAACAATGGGGTGGGTCCTGTCTGAGAACCAAACACATGAAAACAATTAGATGAGAGAATCAGGCCACAGATGTAGTGTGAGAGGACTGACTGTGTTGTGTAATACACAGATTGCTTTAACTCCCACAGCTTGTAAAATAAGACCCTGCGCGTAATCTCTAGAGGAAAGATTTTAACTCCCTTATTCTTACTTCATTTCCCTATCTTGTGATGCTCGCCTCTTCAGTTCTCACCTTCCTGAAGGGAGGCCATTCCTCCTCCTGCTGCATGTCGGGGTCGTCGCTAGCGTCCTGAGGATCGTCGCAAGGGTCACAGTCGGTGTGGAAGACATTGGCTGTGCTGAGTTTGTACATTGGAGTAAGAGCAACACCTGATGCATCCCAGAAACGCACAGTGCCGTCCTCATGCCTATAAAACATAAATGATTTTCAGTGCAAATCAGAATGTGCAGGTGTGTGTGTGTGTGTATGTGTCTAAATAGCTGCTCATTTCTGAGTTCTGAGTATTTATGAATAAATACAGAGTTGCCACTTTAGGTTTTAGGTACACATAACCACATTTAATGATCCAATGCAAAAACCCTAAAATAAATCCTGTATAATCTTTATAATGGTCCGTTTTTGTTTAGACTGAAATAATGAGGTGTGGATTAAACACTACAGTATGGTCATTTCTAAGAATGTAGTTTGGAGTTTTTAAATTATATTGCATTATAATGAAAGGTCAAGTTAAGTCAATATTATTTACATATCCCATAATTACAAAATTTGCATCAATAGGCTTTATAACTTGCACAGCATAGGAACCATCCATAGAGCCTTAGCTGTTTCTAATATATTGCCCACCTCCAGCTAGAGAGGTTGCAAAAGAAGAACAAACCGAAGCCAACCAAAGTATGGGACAAAGAAAAATTTAACACAATTTATCCTCGGAGGAATATTAATGTCTGTACTAAAACGTAATGATAATCCATTAAATGTGGTAAAGATATTTCACAAACTGTGGTGCCTCCTTGAACTCCAATCAATCCAGCTGTTATGTTTCATTTACATGCTGTAGTCTCATAAGGCCCCATGCTAATGCTAGCTCTGCCAAACATCTGCAGTCAACAACATCATGCCAGGATTTACTTGTTGCAATTGCAATGCTGACTAATTTCATTGTCAGGACAAGTCACATGTAGATCCAGTTTTATGCAGGACATTCATGTGGTTCACATCAGAAAAGACATTGAAAAACATCGCCATGCAGCTTTTAGTCACTTACATTTACTAGAAAGCAGCACGTTTGTGCCAGATTTGTGTCTTGTAAGAAAAGTGGATCAACCTGTGGGGGCAGCCTGTGACTGTGCGCACGTGTGTGTGTGTGTGTGTGAGACCAACTTCTCCTACTACTTGTTTTGCCAAGACACGGCTCCCATGTGAGAGGGGATTCTAATGGAACTCCTACTGTGTGAGAGACAGATTAATGCATGTTTTGCTGAGTATGTATGAGAGGAGGTTGGAGGGGGGGGAGGGTTGTCCTGGCAGAGACCTTAGAGGAAGGAGGAGGAGAGCTTCAGGAGGGCACTTTGACATTGTTGTGCATGAAATGAATGTCTGTGGTCGGTTAAGATAAAAGATTTAGAATGAGACAAAACAGTTTTGTAAAGTTTCAGATAGGGCTGCAACTAATGATTATTTTCATTATTGAATAATCTGACCATTATTTTATAGATTAATTGATAAATGGTTGGTTCAAAAATGTCCATGTGTGTGTGTGCGTGTGTGTACCCTGTCAATAGCAGCTCTTGCTGTTTGGGTGGAGGAGCCAGGTTTTTACCTCCACAAATGGGCCAACTCTGCACAGACAGACAGAGATTGGAGAAAAGTTAGAACTCCATCATATTAAAAAGTTTAAAGAGAAACAACTCACACATTGAACAACACATTCGCTAACCCTTTCCATTTTTATTATAAACTCCAGCTCAAAATGTACTAGCCTTGACACAGAGGCCTTCCCATTTGGATGAGAGCATGTACACAGAAACACAAAACTCAGCTTTGTTGAGTTCAATCGGTTTTAGTGCCAGTCTCTCCGGTCTGGCCTAACACAGACAGACAGCGATGATTTACGAGTGTACCAGCTGTGTGTGTGTGTGTGTGTGTGTGTGTGTGTGTGTGTGTGTGTGCGCACCTGTCTAATCTCTGCCACTGATCTAACAGCTGATCTAAGCTACAAAGCCTTTGCAAAGCCTTAAACTGCTTTAAGCTGCTCTTAAAGTTAACACACTATCAGCCGGCTTCCTCAAAGCTAGGTGCCAGCCTCTGAGCTCAGATGTACAAGCACCATGAGTAATACCACCCATTTAACCTCAACATCCTTACTATAAACATCTATAATTCCACTGCCCTTACTACCCATTTATGTTGCTCTCCACTCATGATCAGTGGCAGCAGTTAAGCCTTGATATGACACCTGACCTGCCATTTAGCAGAAATCCAAATTAAACTCTGTAACTTGAATCTATGAGCATGCTGGTTTGTACGTACAAAGTATGTAAACCGATTGGTGTTGATGGCTAGAGCCTGGCTATTGGCCATACTTTGTTTAAGGTGTTCTCAGGTTAAGCTGTTTACATGCATCTTAGATTTCCTGCAATTGAAAATCCCTACAGCCATGAATAAACCAATTTACTGAACAATATTGTTGTTCATAGTGTCCCGCCAGCAGTCCACCAGTAACACAGAATCAAAAGACATTGCTGCCACTACATTTGACTGAGCAGGTATCGCTTCTACTACATGGAAAATAAATGTAGGTCCTGAAAGAAATCTGTCCAGTGTTTTTTTTTTTGATGATGCTAAAATAATGTCTGATAAAGAAAAATAGCATGTATATGAATGTATGCACATGTATAAATGACACAGAAACCAGATCAATGACAATATGAAAGTTCACCGAACAAACATCTGCAAAAATCAGCTTTATTAACAATGTTCACTACCCAATGTATCTGAAAGAACTAAAGCAGCGACAACATGGAAAATGTTGTATAAAAAGAAGTTGGACATTCTGAAAATTGTGTTTTGTCACTTTTGATGTTATAGGGGCTAAACATTATTAAATGTATTTTCTTTCTAATAAAGATTTCAGACATGATCAGATAATGGGCTTATTAATGATATTCTGAACAAATAGACATGTAAATGTATCGGCTCATTGTTAAGTATATACACTGAACAAAATTATAAACGCAACAATTTTGCCCCTGTTTTTCAGGAGCTGAACAAAGATCAAAGATCTAAGACTTTTCCTATGTACACAAAAGGTTTATTTCTCTTAAATATTGTTCACAAATCTGTGTTAGTGACATATACGGTCTATGGTTAGTGAGCACTTCTCCTTTGCAGAGACAATCCATCCACCTCACAGGTGTGGCATCAAGATGCTGATTAGACAGCATGACTATTGCACAGGTGTGCCTTAGGCTGGCCACAATAAAAGGTCACTCTAAAATGTGCAGTTATACTGTATTGGAAGGGGATCGGATTATAATTTTGTTCAGTGTACATGACATGTGTTTTACTTGTGTTAATGGTTTTAGGACATACTGTAATTGCGTGAGTACTGACAGCCCCATAAGACATTTCAAACTGTGCTTTGCAGATTGCAGTGTGCTTCTCACCCCGTGTGCGTGTTGCCGGCCCTGCTGTGCTTTGCCAGCGTTGACTAGCCGCTCCCAGAGTTTGGGAGGGACGCTGGAGATGTGGAAGGAGCAGGTGATGGCTGAAGAGTGGAGAGGAGCCAGGTAGGGGGTGGGCATAGAGGGCCACCCGGGGGGGTCTGGAGGTCAATCACGACCAGCTCCTCTTCCAGTAACACTACCAACGCAGACGGCTCATCAAACTCTAAGACAAGAGACAAGACAGAAAATGAAACATTTTGATTCTATAACTTGATACAACATGACAGTGAACCTGAAACCCAGCTGAAAGAGAAACTTAAAGCAGATTCTTGAATCAAAATAGAAAGTAAATCTATAGATACTAGGGCTGGGACAATATGCTTTTGTCCCGATTCAATTCTTTCACAATACATTGATTTATGTTGCGATTTTCATTTACTGTGATTCTAGAAGTATTGCAATTTAATAGTATTGAGTATTGCAATTTTCTTTTCCTTCTTTAACAAAAACAAAAGTTGAATAATAAACTTCTAGAGACAATATATCATGAGACCTTTTTAAAAATAAATTGTTTTATCATGAGGAATGCACATCACATGTCAGTCAATCAGTGACATTTGTAAAGGAGTACATTGCTCTGTTTTGCTGGAAACATATGATGTAGTCGCTGTCATCAGTAAAGTATAGACAGTTTTATTTGTGAATCATTGGGAACGTGGGTGGGAGGTGGTCCCCCCTAAAAGATATAGCCCATGGTGCTAGCCAGTCCTGACCTTTCTCTGGATCTATGCTGTGGACAGTAAAGAAGTCGATGACTCGGGATGTGAAGTCAAAAGTGACGTGGTCCTTGTCTTGTTGAATGGTCAGACAGTGGCGGTCACCGTTAGCTGGCTCTGGGCATCCCGCCGCTGTATAACAATACTGGAGAACTGGAGCAAGACACAGAAAAGCATTTCTGTTCATGTCAATTTCATCAGTCATCAAAAGGAAACAAAAAAATAGTCCTACACTTAATGAAACAAAAGACAGGAATAAAGATTTACTGGCACTGTGATCCAAAATGTCCAGTCTGACTGCAGGAATCAAAAATACGTCACTAAATAAGTCACACACCCTGTCTGTGTTGTTCTCCACAAGATCTTGTTGATGGCCTTGCAAGGGAATGGACCTGTGACAGACAATCATGAACATTAAAAGTAAAAAAAACATTACAGAGACATTTATCAGACTAAATCTATTTAAAAACTCCACAAAGCATTTATTCAGAGCAAGGGCGACAGAAAGAAAAATAGGATTAGGAAGTGTTATTCTGATCCAAATTCTCACCATAATAACGAGTCACATTATCCCAGCACTCATAAGCCCCTTTCACATAGCCAAACAGACATCTGTGAGAAAAGGGCAGCCAGCATGGCAGGACTACTTGCAGTACGATGCGTGAGTCAACCCATAGGCAACTCCAAAAGTGACAAAGCCGCATCCTGAGTAGCCTTCTTTCTACTAACAATTGTGCTCCAATAATGCATAAAGTTAGAGGTTTGTGGGTTGGGTTTGTTGTGGTTGATTAACGAGGGGATCGGCTCACACACACTAGTTGCTGAAGCTGTTGTGTTCTGTTCCCGGAATGCCGACATAACATGTGAAATCCCACCCTGGGGCGGCATTTTGCCGCCTTTGCTTGGTTCTATGTTAATAACCAAACCAGACATAAAAGAGTCATTGCAGCGCTATTTCGGAATCTCTATGTGAAAGGGGCTATGGCTAATAAAACTATCAGTCATTGGACATTGGTCTTTGTGGACAAGACCACCACCTCCATTAGACCTGGATGATGTGCTCAAACATGCCCCAATCAGACATTAGCTGGGAAACACAAATAGGTGCTAATGTCTGTTGTCTCTGTACGCAGTATATGCATTTCTCACCATATGGGATGGTGGAGGACACTGGCTGGTGATTGTAGATGTTGCCATTAGTAACAGCCCACACGGAGTAGCCCCCATCGTTGTGGGAACTGACAAATAAGTTTCCAGAGCGTTCCCACACCAGGCTCTCCAGCTGCTGCAGGACACACAGAGAAACACACACACACACGTCGTTTTGTCACTTTTGTTGGTATTCATTGCAGCAGTATGAAAGATTCATCACAGAACATTGTCAGTAAAAAATCAGTACCTGCTTGCCCAGGAATAGCTGTTCTGTATGACGGGTGCTCAGATCCCATAGGACCACCAGGCCCCGGCTGTAGCCAATCAAAATCTTCCCTGACTGCTGAGGATGTTCCTGAAGAGATTCCACCGGCCCTAAGGATTTCCCACATCTGTAATCATCTGGCAGGCTGGAAAAACAAAACATTACCCATTATCCCAGACATGTAGTTTGTCCCAATATTAAAGCAACGCTTTGAGCACGAGAATTATTCAGGAGTCATATCACAGACCATCCTTATTTACATCCACCTGTTATAATGTGATTAAAGACCTGTGTATCATGTGGTGACAAAGATAGTAAGTAGACTTTTAAGATTTGACTATTTAGTAAATAATTAATAATCAATGTTCGTAATTAGCCATTTTCACTTAAATGCATGTTGTGAACTGGGGCTCTGACTTGTTGAAATTTACAATCAATCATCACAGCGTCACAAAATGTGAAAGAGGGAGATGATATAAGGAGTGGAGAAATCATCTGTACATAATCCAGTGTGTAAGTAGAACACAAGGACTGGACAGAAAAAGAAACTCCAAAGCTCTCTTTTCTTTTGCACAAAAACAACCCAAAGCAAAACTCCAAAAGTGTTCAAACTTACAATGGGGTTCAAAAGTTTGGGCACCCCAGTTAAAAATTTGTATTAATGTGCATAAAGAAGCCAATAAAAGATGGAGAAAAATCTCCAAAAAAAGGCATCAAATGACAGATTAGGCATTCATATTATATGTCACAAGTTAGATTTTATTTCAATTATTTACACTTTCAAAATAACAGAAAACAAAAAAATGGCATCGGCAAAAGTTTGGGCACCCTGCAGAATTAATACCTTGTACTGCCCCCTTGGGCAAGTATCATAGCCTGGAAACGCTTCTTGTAGCCAGCCAAGAGTCTTTCAATTCTTGTTTGAGGTATCTTTGCCCATTTGTCCTTCCAAAAGTCTTCCAGTTCTTTGAAATTCCTGGGCTGTCACGCACTGCTCTTTTAAGGTCTATCCATAGATTTTCAATTATGTTGAGGTCAGGAGATTGTAAAGGCCATGGCACAACTTTCAGTTTACACCTTTTGATGTAATCCACAGTGGATTTAGAGGTGTGTTTAGGATCATTATCCATTTGTAGAAGCCATCCTCTCTTTAACTTCAGCTTTTTCACAGATGGCATCAAGTTAGCATCCACAATTTGCTGAAATTTTATTGAATCCATTTTTCCTTCTACTCGTGAAATGTTCCCTGTGCCACTGGCTGCAATACAACCCCAAAACATGATTGATCCCCCCCATGCTTAACAGTTGGACAGAGGTTCTTTTCATGAAATTCTGTGCACTTTCTTCTCCAAACGTACCTTTGCTCATTCTGGCCAAAAAGTTCTATTTTAACTTCATCGGTCCATAAAACTTGTTTCCACAATGCATCAGGCTTGTCTATATGTTCATTTGCAAACTTTAAACGCTGATTTTTGTGGTGAGGACATATAAGAGGTTTTCTTTTGAGGACTCTTCCATGAAGACCATGTTTGTACAAGTATCTTGTTATAGTGGAATGGTGTACCACAACTCCAGTGTCTGCCTGGTCTTTCTGGATGGCTCGTGCAGTCAAACGTGGGTTTTGACTTGCTTTTCTCACAATCCTGCGAGCTGTTCTGTCTGATATCTTTCTTGGTCTTCCAAATCTTGCTTTAACTTCCGCTGTTCCTGATGACGGCCATTTCTTAATTATATTCCAAACAGAGGATATTGGAATCTGAAAACGCTTTGCTATCTTCTTATAGCCTTCGCCTGCTTTGTGAGCGTCAACTATTTTCAGTTTCAGTTTTCTAGACAACTGCTTAGAAGAACCCATGGTGCTGATTGTTGGGGCAAGGTCAGATGAGTCTGGGCATTTAAAACCTTAAGATTGACATCACCTGGTCTTTCCAGACGATGATTGAGAACAATCCATGACGCTGTCAGGTATCTGCTTTCCAAAGGGGGCGGTACATAATATAAACTCCGCAGGGTACCCAAACTTTTGCAGATGCCATTTTTTTGTTTGTTATTTTGAAAGTGTAAATGATGGAAATGAAATCTAACTTGTCTAATCTGTCATTTGATGCCTTTTGGAGATTTTTCCAATCTTTTCTTGGTTTCTTTATGCACATTGATATACATTTTTACCTGGGGTGCCCAAACTTTCAAACCCCACTGTATGTATGAATCTATTCAGCATTAAGCTCAAACCATCTGTATCAACTCTAATATAACCGCAGGCTGCTCTTTTAACAACAACAAAACAGTGAAATCAACATCAAGCTGGAGTTGAGCTGCTGAGTATGTGAACTTAAAATTCTTCTGAGGCAGAAGAGGAATGTACAGCAGGACACACCCTTGAGATGTCAGAGGATTCCCTCAGCAAAAGACGGGGAAAAGAAGGGGGCAGATAGGAGAGGAAGCATCAAAGAGAGTAAATAAACAAAGTGGGAAGACAGCAATACAGCTTTTCTGGTCTCTCTGCTGCGGATGAGGCAGAACCATCGCAGAAGAGATAGTCGGTTTGTATCACACACACACACACACACACTTCGGACTGTTTTGGTAGCGTTCACTGAGACGATCCTCTCCGGAAGCACAAAGACAGAAACATTCCCAACAAAGCATTCCATTGTCTCTGTCTCTCCATTCACAAGTATTTTTAGGGAATCCAGCATCCTGCTGCAGAGTCCCGGTGATGAGCCACTGTGTGTGTGTGTGTGTGTGTGTGTGTGTGTGTGTGTGTGTGTGTGTGTGTGTGTGTGTGTGTGTGTGTGTGTGTGTGTGTGTGTTAGAGATTCAGCTGAAACACTTCCCCAACCGGAACACCCGTGTTTTGGCAGCCGGTACAAAGCCTCCCTGTCTGAAACCTCCCCTCCTTCACACACTCACACACACAAACTTACACTCACACTGGCCTTATCAAGGCCCTCGTTAGGTCTCAGTTCAGCCCACTTCCCTAAACAAGCCTGGTTAATGAGGGGTTTGGCCAACCAGTCAGACTGTCACACAGCAGAATGAAAAAGAAACAGTAGCTCTGTGATGCACTGCCTGCTTATCAACACAGGAATGCAGTGAGGAAGGCTGCAGCATGAAAAAAAAAAAAAAGAACCAACTATGTTTATGTCCATAAAAACACTACAGTGTAATGCATAATACAGTTTTGTGTATATTCACATGATAAGAACAGTTTGTCTTGAAGATTTGCGTTTGTGCTCCTCTCACACTGGGGTTTGCTCTAGTTCACCGCTGAACTCTCAGACTCGACTGCACACTAGTGCACACAACACTGCATGAATGTGAAGGGGCTGGACAAAATAGCAGGAACGCCATACAATAGTAATACACAGTTCCTCTTTGTTTAAGCCGTTTTCCCTTGTATGGGCATATTACAAATAGCAAGCCATTCCCCTTTGCCACATTATGTAAGTTTGAAGTGTTTACAACTGATGTGTCAGCAATTCACAGCAACTACAGTACACTCCATTTACAATAGCCACTAATTGACTCAAATTAGGATGACTACCAAGTGGCCTGAAAAATTGGTTTCAAACTTTGAGTTATTCTTTATTACATCTAATGGTAATGTCTTAAAACGCAACATTCAAAGTTAAAGTTTTGGGCAAAACAGATAATTTATTAAAATTCTATTTACTGTACATATTCAATGCAACAATGTCCCGAAACAGATTCCTCAACATCTCAGTTCTGTGCTAATATTAACAAAATTAATAAAAATTATAATAATCCATAACATTTATATAGCGCTTTATCATAGACACTCAAAGCGCTTTAATGTGTAGCATCCGCCTAGGTGATGCACAACAGGGGAACTGGGACAACCAGGGTTCAAACCCAGTGGGCCACCATGCTGCTACAGAAGACCATTATCTTCACCTGACTCAGTGCTCCTCACTCAAAAAATGTTTACTAATGAGTAAGACTTTTGTGCAAATTGCACAGAGAATACTATTCTTAGGTATAACTGTACATGTCTGGCTCTCCAAACAACATTCAGGAGATCTGACCGTTCTCATGGTCCCCTGAACCACATGACCCTGACCTGCCTGCTGCTGCTGGAGTCAAGAGAGATATTTGTTTCTGCGTGTACGTGTGTGTCTCTGACCTGCTCAGCTGGAGCTGTGAGCTGAGGAAACCGGAGTGTTTAATGTTTAAAGGAAAACATACTGTGACAGCGATGAGATCAGAGAATGGAGTTTGAGGCAGAAAAAGGGAGAAACTACGGAGGAATAACATGGGAAGCACTTTACCATTAGTTGATGTAATTAAATACTTGGCTCTATATTTTATTGTATTCAACTTACTTTCTGTTTAATGACGTTGCTTTTTTTGAAGTCATTTATGTGACAGTCTCACCTCTGTGTGACCTGGTCTTGGAGAAGCGTCTGGTTGTCCTTCAGTGATAGGCGGGGCAACTCCAGGAAGTACACGCCCCCTCCCTCTGTTCCCATGCACAGCTGGTCGCATGACCTCAGCAAGAGAAGGACCGTCACCCGCGTGGCACTGAGAAGAAGATTTGGTGGAAGAGTGAGGCTGCCATTCACTTTAATACGAAAGTGGCGTGACATTTTCACGTCCGGCGACAAATCCACCCACCTTGCGGGAAGTGCAATCTGATTAAACTTTGAAACGTATAATTGCAAAAGGTTTTTCAATGACCAGCCAGTCTGGGAAAGGGAGAGGGATTGACCTCTCATTCAGGAAAAAGCTTATTCATATCTTTGTCCATGTGCCATATATAAAATATTATAAACAGCAACGGCAGCCAAACAAATTTTGGCCAAGTGGAACCGAATCTGACCGCACCATTAAATTGTGTGTTCATGTTTTACTTTTATTTCTTTGTCTATATAATTGTTGTTGCTTTGACAACTGTATCTGCTTGACAAATTTATTTATAATCCTTAAGATTTCAGTTTGTGTTGCATGCATCCTTAGTGTGAATGCCGCTGTGCATGTGCACGCCATTTGAATCCAGTGACGGGAATGGGGACTCCAAACTACATTCAACAGCTATAGCAGAATAAACACCAGACATAAATACCATCCAAAAATTGGCTTTAAAATGATCAAAACTTTAAGGATTATACCTTCAAGAGCAAAAAAATGGATAATGGATAATATTAATGTACCTGCAGCTCTCAATGCCAGGTCTTCCTGGAAGGCTGTAGCTGTCCACTTCCTGAAGAGAGACCACGCCTTCTCTCTTATCCCCGCCCACCTCTCGAGGAGTGCCGGCCACCAGCTCCCACAGGTGAATCGTGTTGTCATCCAGCAGCGACAGCAGGCGGCCCTATCACAGAGCAAGGTGGATATTAACATCACGCATCACTTTGGCCACTGCTCTCATCACTAAGGGCTCCTTAAATTCAGAAAATAAGTGGCATGGAGCTTACCTGTCCAGGCAGGAAGAGGATTTGTGTGACAGCTGTGATGTCTTTGTGTAGTCCTGTGAACTCCACACCAGGGTGCCCGTAGCTGCAAGGGTCCCGTCAAGGAAATTCAAAACAGACCAAACTATTTTTATTCAACAATAAAAATAAGATTGGAGCTATCCACCGATCTGAGTCCACACAGGCAGCAGACACACCAGATCCCCAATTCAGCTGCAAGTGCGGTGTGTGTAAGAGACAAACAAACAGAGCAGGGACTTAATTCTAGTTTATATAATGGATTGGTGCCACTGTCAGACTGCGTTTGCTGATTGACGGAGAAAATGTTTTTTTTTTAAATAGAAACGGAATTAAAATGTGTGATTAAGAGGGCAGAGACCAAGAACAGTTTAACTGGTAATTCTGAGCTGTAAACCAGAAGAAACACACTGGTTAGGTGTAATAGCAGAGGAGAAATTAGAACACTATAACAAAGCTCATAGCAATTACCAACACCAGATGACGCACCCAACCACCACTCTGTGTGTGTTTGGTAGTCCAGTAAATGAAGCTGAGCTGTTAAAATGAAGGCAAAACTCAAGAACTGTGACGCCTGCTAGTACACAACGTGGAAAACTGTGAGACACACACACGACTGTGTGGAGAGCTGGTTTTTTGTATTCCTATCACAATCGTTTTTAATGATAGAAGAAAAATATGACTACATATATTGTATTTTCTATTTCCTCCTCTTTTCATTCTTATTCAGATCTTTCATATCATATAGCTTTCCACTGCCATAGGTATTAACTTTATTTTTAAAATTTTCTATACAATACCATTTTCTTTCCTACTCCCACAATGCTCAGGAAGAAGTGTATACAAATCCACTTATCTTGTTGGAAAAAAGGTTGCTATAATGTTTTACCTCTAACCATCTTTCCCATCTCTGCCTGAAATTACTTGTTTTCCCCATGGGGCTCCAGTGGAGTTTAATACCAACATTCCTCTGCTGACTCCCTTCTCAGCTCCAAGTTCCCTCCTTCAGTTCTTGGCAAACCTCTCCCAACTCCTATTCTCAGGTTCATAGAAACCTACCTGCCCCCTTCTTTCTTCTCCAAACTTTTATTCCCGTCCTTTCTCATTCCTCCCTGTCTTTTTCCCCTGGAGGCCCCGAGGAGTGTTATACTAGCATTCCTGCAGTGTTGTCACTTCCTGTTCCCGGTTTTATTCACTGCAATAATACATGCCTCAGACAGCTGGAGGTGTGAGAGGAACATTTACTCATGGGTCATGAACCACCAGTCCAGACAAACAGAGAGACCAACACAGAGTTCAAGAGATGACGAATTAAGAAAAGAAAAATATCCAGTACTCTGCTCCTTTAAAAGGAATAGTTCAACATTTTGGGAAGTTGTTAATTTTTTTTTGCAAGAGTGATATATGAGAAGCTTGAGACCATTAATGCATGCTAAATATGACGCTACAGCCAACAGCAGGTAAGCTAAGCTTAGCATATAGCGTGGAAACAGATAGTCTGCCTCTGTCCAAAAGATGTTAAAGTATGCCTACTGGCACCTTAAAAGCTCACTTGTAAATACGCTATATCTCCTTTAATTTGTGCAAAAACAAATTGTAAAAATGATAATTTGCAGCAGTATATATGTGTGTGTGTGTGAAAACGGAGGAACCGAAGACAGATGCGCAGCTGTGGTTTGTGTGTGTTTTCAAGCTATGCAATGATGACCACAGCTCATTCACCACAGTCAATACAGCATTTCAGATTTAAAGCTGTCTGTGCAAGAAAAGATGGCAAAGAAAGCCGCAGTGGATGGAGAAGAAATAAGACCACTAATGACTATTTAAGACTGTGTCAGAGAACCTTGGCTGATCTGTAGCACCTCTGACAGAAACCAAGCAACTACAATTTCACAATTCAAACGTTGTCATTCCCCACAACCCCACGTAAATATGTCCAACAAACAGCACAACGCCTGTAAAGCAAGGCAGAGCTTTTCATTGCTATTAGGCGGGAGCACAAACAAAGTGTGTGTGATCACGACAACTAAAAAAAAAACTAAAAATGAAGCTCAACACTGGCACATGATTCACAGACAGCACACACTTCCTGGTCATGGTGATGTCAGAGGACAGCTGGTGGAGGGATTCCCGGTAATGATGTCATCTCCTCACTAGGGACAGTTGTAGATATAGTCCCTCTTGCTGTAACCTCATTATAAATGTGAGTATGTGTGTGTGTGTGTCTCCTCTGGATTAATCTCATTACGCCATGGCATCTGCTCATTGGCCAATATTACAGTCCTCAATAGTAGTGGGCAGATAATAAATGTGTCACCTCACCTCTGCAACTGCCGTGCTGTTGCGTTAAATACAGATATGCACACTTGGTGTATAAATACGCAAAATTCACATGAGTACACACAGATGCAGTCACAGTCTCGTACAGCGCAAAAGTTTAGGATGCATCCGCTAGAAACAATAAATATCCTTCGCAGATTTCCCTAAAATTATAGCGGTGGCTAGTGGCTCTGCTTTGAGCTAAATGCTCAAAGCTATGTCGTTTCAATAACAATGCTAACATGTAGCAGGTATATTATTGCCATACCATGTTCACCATTTTAATTTAGCATGCTAATATTTGCTAATTAATAATAAACATAAACAGCAGCTATGGCTAGGGTGAGAAACACAGACACGTCAATACTCTAGAAAGAGGTGGAAACACTGACTCATAGCAAAGTCATTCAAAGTCTTTCTCAATTCAATTGAAAACATTAATTAAACGAACCACCAAAACTGATAAAACTCAGAGCTGTGTAGAAATGGTCTTGGATGATACAGTGTTGAAATAAATGTTCAGGGCGTTCCTTTCAAAGTTACATCCAAGGTTCAGAAACAAGAATTCAACATGGGAAACGTAACTCTTTGAGCAACCTGTTGAATTACACGCTGGTTAACGTGCTGATCTATGCAAGGAAACCACGTAAAGTAACATGCAAAGATTTGCTGCATTGCTCACTAGAGAACCCTGAAATGCGCACAATGGAGGCCTACAGTAACTCATAATCACTGAATCACTGTCTCTTTCTCAAACACACACACACAATTTGCCCGGTGATGCAGAGAGAGAGTGTTAGCAAGGATAAAGCGATTTCACGGTCTGAATACAGACAAACAGAGGGCATTGTCCTCCATGTCGGACACACAGACAACAGCCAGCACACTCTCCAACTCACACACACACACAAATGTGACAGAAGATTGAATTGGACAGGAAGGAAGGACCACTAGATCCGAGGATGAATGTATAAGTTGACCACACACAGAAAGAGAATTAGACTATCTGCACCAGAGGGAAAAGCCAAAAAATTAAAAACCTTTATGAGTCAGGCTACAGACAACACAAGTAAAATTGTTTTTCAGAGGCATCATCTGCAAGCATTTCTTTCCAACTCCCTTTCTTCTTTACACACATAGCACACACACAAACTCACACACTCCTCAGATGTCTGGCAAAAGGCATTCTACAACAAGACAAGCCAAACAACTCCACCCACCCACTAGACAAACAATCCCATCTCATTTGCATCCTCTCCCTCAGCTAGTACCTCTCCACCCCCCCCACACTCCCCTTTATGTCCCACTCACTCAGTGACAACACGCCAGCAGTCAAACTTAAATAAATACTTAATTGTCAAATACAAAGTTTATATACACACACACACAACACTACAAACATGGTCCCCAGAGGATGAATTGTAGAACCGTAAGATCACACACGAGAAAAAACTTTCACTGGTCTCCTGGGACAAATATCCCTACCTGTGCTGATTCTAACTACAGTATACTATTTAGACCAAGGAGAGACAGACATTGCACTGACTGACTTTGAGAGCGACAGAAGAAATTGATCCTGGTTGTAATCTGGGAGGATCAGGATCATGTTCTGGGTTGATTCGGTCCAAGTAAAGCCCCACGCCTTCTTGGACCGTGCAAGAGTGTTAAGCTACTTTAATGGGCCAGCTGACGGCCTGTGAGTTTCGCATCTAGGTCAAACTGCTTGACGAAGCATTTTTCTGACTAATGAAAGCTTGTTTCAAAGTTACATTCTCCCCAGAGGAGAGATTTATCATTGGATGGGTTGCCATTTTACATATAAACATACTGCATCACAGAGCTGCGAGCAGGGCTGTTTCTCACCATTTAGTTAAATTATTTAACCTTTGTTATGACAATAAAGTCACACTAAGTCAAAATCCACGTTTACATGGATCAATATGAACAACAAGGATTGATGTAGAAGTTGTTGAAGTAGATCCAAACAAGGTTATCTTTTACTTAAGTCAAAGTCACTGTCAAATACATACATTTGTCGTAACATTTACATTTACAGGCCAATTATTAGCAGTGATGTTACTACCATTGCGCTACATTTTTCTTCTTCACTTTAATTCAGCCAACCATGCCTACTAATTCAGCTCTTCAGGGATTGATTGTTTTTACACAACTTTGATTTGTCAGTTTGGGTTAATTCTTTTGCCTTCCTCAACTCTCTCCACTGTTTAACTTGGTAAGACCACACACCTTTGCCCGAACAGATAAACCCCTACCAACGTGTTGCCAACTGGACAAGCGTTGTGTGTGTGCCCTTTCATCTGTAAGTGTGTATAGGTGTGGGGGTGAGGAGACCGGCACGGACCAAAGACCGGGTAAAGAGGAGGGAGAAGAGGTTGGGTGAGACAGAAAGAGCAGAAAAGAGGAATTTTAACAGCCCTGCCATTCTTCAGGAATACCAATGAGGAACACGTTATGGTCAGGCATAGAAAAACAGACAGATTGAGAGATGGCGGTAGGAGAGACGATAGGTGAGAGAGAAAGAAAGACTAAAAACAGTAAGCAGTGAGAGAAAAACGGCTGCAGAAAAAAAAAGTTAAGACCGAGTTAGCAGGGAGTGGGCAGTGTGTGGGTGAGAAGAGAAAGAGGGAGGAGGTGAAGGCTGAATCAGAGTCTGCATCTTCAACTATATTAAAATCCTACCAAGCAATTAAATATAATTCATTTAACAAAAAAACAAAAAAAGAACTTTGAAGTATTTGCTCTACAAATTAGTCTCCAATACAAACCACAGTATGCGCAGCTAAACATGAAAACAAATTAATGCCACTCAGAACAAATGAAAACGTCAAATTGTTGGGAAAGGGCAGGAAACGCTGTGGCTGCAGCACAATTGAAAGGGACATGGGGAATTTACCGTTTCCATCACAAACTACAAACATTTGTAGAGTTTGAGGATGGATAAACAATTCAAGAATCCTTCACATTAAGCTAAAGCAGCTGTCCGAGGCCATTTCTCAGGCCAATATGTGAATGACTTGAAACAATGAATTTTCATTCTGTCACCGTTCAACTGTGTAGTCCACGCTGTGACATTGCAAAAGTGGATGACTCACAGTACAAAAGTACAAATTTCCAGAGAATTTCAGACATGTACAAAATCAAGCTGCAATCCTGTGGTCACTGTGACCACAAAAGTGGTCATCTGCCACTAAAATGGGAAGAAATACCAATAAAAAAAAGAAACTTAAGCTGCTGATCTTATAGATAAACACATTCTAGCATTTGCAATGTGTCGAGAGACAAGAGCTGATGAATCAGTACCAAACAGGGTGATCACAGCGTGGTGTGTGTGTGTGTATATGTGTGACCAACAGGATGTCAGACAGACAGAGGGGGAGCCGACAGCTGGAGGACACCCACAAACACACCGATCAAAGCTCTGCTGTGTGTGTTGTGTGTGTGTGTGTGTGTGTGTGTGTGTGTGTGTGTGTGTGTGTGTGTGTGTGTGTGTGTGTGTGTGTGTGTGTGTCAATATTAGCACGTCCTCTGGCTGTTGCATTGCCGATACTGAAGGTTCATGGTCACTTATAGTGTGACTCAGCATGTTCCGTACAGTTTAAGGTGTGTGTGGATATCTAGGAGGTACTGTACTACTGTAAGTAGTATTTTCTGTAGAGCTGGGCAATATATCAATATTATATCGATATTGTAATATGGGACTAGATATCGTCTTAGATTTTAGATATCGTAATATGACACAAGTGTTATCTTTCCCCGGTTTGAAAGGCTGCATTACAGTAAAGTGAAGCCCTTTTCTTAACTTACCAGACTGTTGTAGTGGTTCTATTATTTACCTTTCCCCCACTTAGACATTATGTCCACGTTTTTGATGCTTATTTATCTAAAATCTAAGTGTGAAGATATTTTGTTAAAGCACCAATTGTCAACCGTAGAATATCGCTGCAATATTGATATCGAGGTAATTGGTCAAGAATATCATCATATCTGCTTTTCTCCCCATTGCCCAGCCCTAATTTTCTGATATTTTTACACACAACTGATGCATTTCTACCAACAAACTCTGGTATCTGACGTGCCGAGCTGCAGAATTTGAATGCCCTTAGGCCTGCAAGCACTTTTCATCCCTGGCAACTGCGCTGGTCGCCTTGGAAACCAATTCAAAAGCTTCCTTTATTAAGACTAGACTCAGCAACAAAGCTCTTACTCACCCAATCTGCACATATATACACACACACACACACACACACACACACACACACACACACACACACACAGACACAGAGGGAGGGTTAACCCAGGGCAGCGCAACAGGCATTCTTCGACAGGAGACAGACTTCTCAAGATCGACCCACCACCCCCACACATGATCTCTCTCAACATACACACATGCGCAAAAAAACTCCACACCACATTGTCCCCCTTCCCTCTGCTGAGCCCCAGTCTGTAGTCGAAGCAGTAACTCTCAGGGCGTAATATGACTCTGCCTTTATAAACATGCAGTGAGTGAGAGACGGAGAAAAAGCAATGAACAAGTGAGAAACTCGAGCAAGAGAATGAAAAGAGGAGACGAGGTGTAATCATGCCAAGACGGAGAACAGTTCAAAGTCATTGTGCAATTTTTGACTGTTTCTTTATAATTGAGTGAAGAACCTCTACGTTTACTTGGCCAAACTTTCTCTTCAGCTTTTTGTCTCTTACTACCTCTCGACACACAGTGTACGCTGCTCAGGCTCTCGCGTCAGTGTGTGTGAGACTCAAACCACACATCTGGCACCAACACTGGAAGTGCGTGCGCGCGTGTGTGTGTGTGTGTGTGTGCGCGCAACAGTACTAGCAGGTATGCTGGAAAGCATGTCTAGATCAAACCCAAGTCAGTAAATCTGAGACTATCAGGGAATGTGAACATACTTATTCAAAATGAAGACTTCTGATCTGAAAAGATTAGTTGATATATTGCATAGTAATCTACAACAAAAAAAAGAATCTGTTTTGATAAACGTCCTTTTTCACAATTTCTTTACACCCCATTTGTTCTCTGGTCTTGTTTCGTGTTGCCTCATCGTTTTAACCATGTCATGTCAGATAATGGTTTTAGAGGCATAAAGCCTGAAACACTCATCAAATGCAACGCCTTTTGTGAAACAAGATACTTTCGTACTTTTGTAAACTTTTCACATATTCTCTGTGGGCATACTTTCCAAATTTCCAACAGCCGCTGGGACCTTGTTAAAAAGCAGGATGACTAGTCTGAGCAATGTAGTACCAGTCGTTTGTTAGAGTACATGTATAGCTGTGTAGTAGAGATTTTTTTTCCTCCCTTTCCATCTCTTTTGCACTCCCTTGTCTCCACTGCCTCTGTTTATCTCCCTCTCTCCCCTCCTCCATCCATCTCCCTCTGGGGTGCAAGTGCCTGGTACCACTAGTCTCTCTCTGAAAGAGTTGATTCTCCCGTCTAAAGCATCGGCACATAACACACAGCCGCAGCGAGACTCCCTTTACACGCTGAAAAAAGATAAACCATACACAGTTGCTATGAACATGCATTCAGATTTAAACACCGACATGTTTGTGTTCATAAATCCTGTTACATGCTCCCCACTGCAGGTCTTACACTCAATAACGAAAACACGCAAGGCCATACATGAAACATGGGAGGCAAACATGCGAAACAAACATCGTTAACATACGCTTTCAATCTACGATCTTCCTTTTCTAAAAGATTGACGGTGCTCGACCAGTAATTAAGCAGAATATCCAACTCAGTGTAAACCTACTTAGAACAACAAAGCAGCACACTGATGTTAGCCCGCTATTAACTACACAACCGTCATGGTAAGCATGACAGATCTGGCGGCCATAACACATTAGCGAGATCATCAACACGTCAGAGTTGTGTCACGTGGACAGTGCATGAACATCCAAGCTGCTGAGACTTCTGACACACTGACCAAATGATGGTTCTGCTGCAATGCATCCTATGAGCCAAACCAATGCTTGTTTACAGCAGAGCTTCACTCAATCTTCCATCTTATTCTGTGTTTCTCAAACAGACACATGCACTGCCACTGCCGAGGGCTAGGGCTTAAGATTCCCACTGACCACAAGCTCAGAAAAAATGCATTTATGGTATTCTGGGCCTCCAAGGATGGAAGCATCTGCCAAATAGCATATGTAATGATGATGTTGTTTTGTTTTTTCATACTGGTCCTATCTTAATAGCTCTGGCCAGCAGGCCTATCAGCTAGGATAAAACTCTTTACACACTCAAGTCAATTGCAGCGATCTGGAGGCGGTGACGGCTTTATAACGTAGTACAGTAGGGCAGGAACACAAGCAGTCAGATGACCACACAAACATACACAGGGGTAAACAAACCACCTGCTTTGACTGTATTATCTAAACGACTTAAAGCTATAGGACGTAGTTTCTGTTTCCCGGATTAGGAATTCTAAGTAATGATGCAGTTCCTAGTAGCCAAGGAGGACACTGAGCATTAAAAAACATGATTGACTCTGCAGAAAAGGTAATTATCTTCACTCAATTTCAGTTTCTGAGAAATACAGAGTGAGTTAGGTGGAGCCGATAGCCTAAATTAGCTTTGTATCAACTCATTTGGCAATGGCTAAAATGTAACGGACGTTCATTGATATAAAAAAAAAAGTTACGCACTAAAGCTTTAAGCAGAAATTATGCTGAAAGCGAGTTCCCCTTAACATGTCAACTGCATAGGGAAACTGTGTGCTCACACACTACTTCAGTAAGTACTGTGAGGCATACTGCAAAAGTGTAATCAAGGTACAGTTGGGGTAATCACTTTAATTTTGCTGTTATCTTTCAGATGGACGGATTTGTGTGCAACCTGCCTGGTTACTCGTGTTAAGACTACTTTATATAAATGACATTGAATTTCCAGATATGAGACATTTAGTTTGTGAGAGAAAACATTTTTACTATAATTCAGAACAACAATGGCCACAACTATTCAAATAAACCCCAGAAATTTAAATAAAGGATTAAATTTCCACTAACATTGTCAGTTTAGAAGAAAATGAAGTCGTCTTCAGATAAGTGGTGCAGACAGTGCAACTTCCCACAGAGACAGAGAGCAGACACAGCAATGCACTGCCCTACTAAACTGGTCTTACATAAACAGTTCTGCTGCAGATACATATGATCAGTATTTCCTCAACATTCATAAAGCACTGTGAAGCATCGTTAGAACAGGAAAAACAACCTGTAAGAAATTGCCGTTCAGACTGTAACGCAAAACTCAATTAGCTTCAAAAAAGGTTTTTATAAAATAAAAAACTGCAAACATTTTACATGAAATCCTTCATAAAATTTATAAAAAATGTTATAAAGGTTGTTCAGTATTTTATAAAAAAAAAATATATAGTATGGCCCCTTGTGTAGGCATGGGGATGTTTAACCCTTGTGTTGCTCTTGGGTCAAATTTGACCTGTTTTCAGTTTTTTTATCACAAAAAAATGGGCCTTCAAAATAAGCTCTGAAAAACGTCCACATTAGAAATATGAAATAACTTTGGAAAAAACATTTAAAAAAGCACAATATTGAAAAATTGACAAAAATGTTGGAAAAAGCATTTTTTTTGGGAAGACAACACAAGGGTTAAATGACATTGAGATTCAGTAGTTCTCATCCTACAATCTGCACAAGAGACAAAATATTACACATGAATATGAAAAAAGCGTGACGATGAAACACTGACAGTTACCCTCGACCCTACAGCGGTGCTGATGTACAGAGCGGCACTTTAAAGATGTAAACTGACAAAACTGGAAGAAAAACAGTTTCTGTACTCCACCAGCCACTGCTCAGGGGTTCTCTTTGTCCTGCAATCTGTAGTCAGATGGATTTTAGGACGCATAGTCAGTTGTGACCAAAATAGCACATCTCAAAAATACATTATTAGAATTAGTTTGATAAAAAACTATCAAGACACTTTTTGTGCTAGCCCATTTCTGATTTGTTTGTTCTGATTAATACAGTGTAACCACTAAGAGATTATGGACGTGTGGACTCGACGGCAGGCCAATTGATTGATTGAACTACGTATTCTTAGTTTTATTATATGGGATTCAGACTATTTTTTGATTGAAATTGCCATATCTGTAAACTTGGATCAGTAAGAGATTAATATAGTTGCTTATTTCAAAAATTCAGTTTATCGACCAGCCTTACTGGGATTGATGCCCTCTTTCTGTGAAATGCATGAGCTCAGTGATAAAAGGATACACTTTGATGGCTCCTGACTTTGTCCCGATAGCCATAAGTTCCAGCTTGGGGTCAAAGGCCAAAGCACTGGGCTGATGAGGGAACCCATGCTCCACAGTCTAAAAGAGAAACAGAGCAAAAGAGTGGGAACGACAAACAGATGACAATAGACAGAGACAATAAAAATGTTTGTATTCATTTTTTTCCTTCTTCTTCGGCTCTGTCTGTGAGTACACGCTGACTTTACAGTCAGACAGGCGTCTAAAAGGGAGGACACCCTTAATAAATTTAGAGGAAAGTTCTTAAAAAGGCACTGAGGGCAGCCACATTGCTTTATTAAAATGCCCTGCAGACTTTGTTAAATGGGATTAATATAAATTCACAGCTTTTCTTTCTGCCCATGTCAGGATAAAGAGAGGTAGCTTGGGAATGCATTTAGATGTACACAGTAAAAAGAGCAGAAACTTTGCAGAGACACCGTAACCTTTTTTAAAGGGGGTCTTTTAAATGTTGTGGCCAACGATCCCTGAGTGGGCTCGGCGTCCAAGAAATTTGGAAATGAGATATTTAGTTGGAACTCAGTTTATGAGGTAAAACATTAACTCTTTGTTTGAGTCACATGAACGTAACAGTCCTGTTGAAAGAGACCACCTTTGGGATAGTTGTGGCAGCTGGTGCCAAACCTTTAAAAAGTGTGTGTGTGTGTGTGTGTGTGTGTGCGTGTTGTTCCAGTGCAACAAACAGTTCATGGCCTTTTAAGGCATTTACTTTGTAGGTACAAAGAGAAAATCAACCGACAACTGTTTTGATCATCAATTAATAGTTTCAGGGAGTACTCAACTACAACACATTTTATTAAAACTCTAGCCATTGATTTAGAACAAAGATGTGAAAGAAAGATCTGTTTCATGTGATTAAAGAAGAAAATTCACATTACAAATTGATTGCCTGATTTTAGCTGAAATAAGGCAAAATGAACCACTTTGCTAATATAATGCAGATAGACACTTTCTTCACATGTATGCTATATTATCTGCATTCCTCAATAATCTTGTTGAGTGGGGTTTGACATGTATGTCATAAGTCAGGTGTGTCATGCGTCATTATCACAGCGCGTGATAGATTGTGGCTTTTCAACATCTAAAAGTTTGGACAGCCCTGGTCTCTGGTACACTCTCTGTGCAGACAGTGGCCTCACGTCAAGGCCACAGCAGTGCTCAAACTGTTTTTGTATTTGCACAGTAGTCTACCTACGTGTAGTAGACCATGTTGGAAACATAGGCCTACAGGTCATCCAAAAAGACAACATGCAACTGATATTTTGATGCACAACTAGCAATACAATCCATGGACATCAAGGTACTTTTAGGTTCCCACCAGTTTGGCAACAGTGGTCAAGGTGAAAACATGAGGCCTACTGGAAGTGCAGCAATACATCTCAGCACTGCTGGCTAGTGGGTAAGAGGGGAAGGCTGATAAGACTGAGGTTTATATCCATGTGGATGTGATGCCAGAGCTCCTTGAAATCTGACACTCATGGTTTCACCCATAGACCCTGAACACTGAAAGAGTCAGAGGTCTAAACTATCAGCACCGCAAAAGCAGCCAGGAACACCCCTCACCCACCTCCACTCTTTATCATACAGTGTCGTCTTGGTTTCAATTAAAAACCTATGAAAGAGATACGAGAGTTCCAACTGTCACCACACACCGCCAGCCATCTTGATCAAACTGAATGAAATATGGGTCACACTACTCACAACCAGCATCAAACTGCTGCAATACAACTCAAACTAGCCTTGTTAATGTAACGCCTGATAATGCCTATCACTGACATTATCAGTTGTTGATGGTTAATTACACTAATGTTAGGTCTACAAAGACAAGTCCTTGGTGCTGTTCACTTTGAACGCGGGCCTCGTTTGGGTGAAAGCCAATTAACACGCCGTGAAAACAACTGAACCCCGCACACACACACATCAACAAAGCACCCTGCATGCGTCCAGGTCTGGCATGCACTGCAAACCATCAGAAGCCGTTATTTTCTGTTTCTAGCTGGAAACAGCAACAGAGAGGAGCGGCAGGGCAAATGCTGCAGTGAGCTCGACTTAAAAATCTGGTCCCGTTTTGAGATAACTAACGTTAGATAGTTTTGGGTAGCAGCAGAAGAGGAGAGAAGAGGATTGAACCCCCTCTCCCTCCCTCTCCTCCGTCCCGTTACTTTACCTTGTTGAAGGCGAAAAGCTCCTGTTTTATCTTCTCTCTCTGTGGGTCGGTGCCCTGCCGACGAAACCTAAACTTCATCATCTTGAAGCCGGGCAGTGGGCAGGCAGGACTGGGGATGGGACGGAGAGGAAAACACGAAGATAACAACCCGGGGTTCTCGGCGGCTGGAGAAGCAGTGCGGCGCAGTCGGACGATGCTAAGCTAGCTAACCGAGTAGCCCATGCAGGCTGAAAGCGGGGCTGCTGCTGCTGCTGCGGCTGTGTCCTCCCTCCTCTCTCCCTCCTGGTGCTGTTTAGGTCATGGTGGGTTCGACCACAGCCCCCACCTCTTCCCAGTTCACACGGACCCCGTTGTTGTTAACCAATGAGGGCAAAGAAATCTGCGAGCAATTACTCTGAAACGCCCACACAGCCAAGCGATCTGGAGGGGGATGTTCGGTTTGTAGCACAGGACACACCGGATTCACGTCCTACCATGGACTGTATATTAAGTCTATGCGTCCTACTGACATCATCAATACCCATCGTCAATACAAGGCGTTAAACGGTGAGTCCGTTATAGAATATACTAGAAATGGATTTATTTGAAACTGGGACAAGATAAACATTAAACTCGCAATACAAGAGAATATGTCTTGAGCCAGGTTATAGCAACAATTGGTCATTTCCACCTGTAGTTCTTGGGCAGGTATGACAATAATTATAAAAAAAAAAAAAGAAATGTTACAGGACTAAAGATTATGTGGTTACCATAGTAATTAAAAATAAGCAGTATAGCAAAAGAACAGGAGCGCCAACAGCTCACTCACTCTCTCTTCCCCCTACCCACACACACTCAGACAGAAGCATGGCTTTTTTAAATGAACCAAATTCACATGAGAGTAATTAATGCTACAAACTTTAATGTACAACATTATTCACATGCATTAGATATGTACAACAGCTATTTACACAAATATATCATTGTACAAATAATCATCTTAATTAGTGCAGGTCAGTGATGTGGCCTTTAACTGTGTGCCAAAATATTCTGTTGTGTTTGTCATGACTTTCCCTTGATTTCATGATAGCAAAGAAAATAAAAAGGAAAAAAAAAATCATTTAAATTGTGGCCTGTTCCTGTGGCTGCCTTCTCTTGTTTTCATTCTAAATTTATATTTATAAAAAAAATAGAACATCCTATGAGCGCACAACTAATTTAAGAAGATTAATCTTGCATTAAGGCACCAAGCCTAATGAAAAATGATGTATCATGTTAAACCACAGGCATCTGTTAATGTTCAAGGGAAGATAAGGTTATACTTTACTCTGCTAGTTATCTGTTTAAGTTTCACACATTTCAGTTTCTTTTTAGAGAGCCAACCACTGCAGGGGTCTTGCACTACCCTTGGTCAGTGCAAGACCGCAATTTATATTGAAAGTGTCCCTAGGTTTAATGCTAATCAAATTAGTTCTTCTGAAGTGGGGAAGTTACAGTAAATTATCAATTATAGTCTCAGCCCTTTAAAGCAGTCATAGCAGACAAGCTATTAAACAGTTTTGGCTAAAAATGTCAAACTAAAACATTAATGAGTTTGGTCTGAAAAGACATTTATCCTTCTTGCAATTGCTGTGGGAATAATAATTTACTATTATTATTTGCTTTTTTTTAAGCAAATGCCTCCAAAGTCACTTGCTAGCTTCTCAAATGGGAATATTGAATATAAGACGCTGGTTTTCTTACTCTTCTATGATAGTAAACTGAATATGGGTTTTGGACTGTTGGTTGGCTGTGGATAAATTATGATTTCAAAGTATGTCATCAACATCGTCACCGTACATTCGTCACATTACAGAAACATTAGCTTTACATATCAAAATATTCAATTTTTAAAATAGAGGTAGATACAGTACATTTATAAGGCATAAAGTGGGACTTCGTTCGTGTTATAGCAGGGTGATTTCACTTGGCGGCAAAGTGAGTCTCTTTTCTCTGACTGACAACATGTTCTCAATGTGCATGGCGATGACTCGGCACAGCTCCAGGCCCTGGAAAACACACACACACACACACACACACACACACACAAACACACACACCATGGCATTTAAGGTGCTTGAAATGCACAGGAAAAATGCATATTGCAGCTGTCTTTGATCAACTGTCTCATGCACGCACACACACACACACACACACACACACACACACCTGCTCCAGCTGTAGCTGTGTGATGCGCTGGTTGAGCAGGTCTCCTATCATGATCTCCACATATGGATAACTGGAGCCTGAAGTTGGCCTCTGAGTGCGAGTTGACTGTACCTCCTTTAGAGGGAAACGCACCATGGCCTCCTAAATACACACACATAAACCAAATATATGTATAAATACACAAACACACAAACACACAAACAGGCAAGGAACACTAGCAAACCTACTCTGAGAGATACTGATACTGACTGACAGATAGATATGTATATATTAAAAGTAAAAACACCATATAGGATCTAATACACAGAAGCAGACAGTAATCACATCAACCAGCGGAGGGAGCCAAATGCTTTTTTTGTTGTTGCAGTAACTTGCTTTTAATGTAAATGGATCAAGGTAATGTTAAATGAGTACTAAATTCATACTGTTACATTCAGCAGCCTGCTATCATTTTTTGCTAACTTGTCCTGGAATGTGAAGCATGCAACATTTCACACATTGGATCTGTGTTTGATTGAATGGTTTGCATGTGTGTGTGTATGTGTGTGTGTGTGTATGAGAGTGACATACATGAGTATCCTTGTTAAGAAAGTGCAGTCCATTCAGATTTACGGCCAGGATGCACGGGGCATGGATGGAGGCGGAGCTACAGCTCTGGATGTAGAAGAAGGAGGAGCCGAACATGGGGAAGGCACTGACTAGACCTGGGGCAAAAACACACAAAGTGTAATTTTTTCATATGGTAGCATATTCAAGAGTCAGTTATTTTCAAGAAAAGTGAGTAACATGACATGTCAGCGTGGCTTGAAACAATTATCGTCATTACTTTCCAATTCTTACAAAGATCTATAGAAGAAGTAGAATATACGTGTTATTAAATTACTTGTGTGGAATTAAAGAAATTTATAGGTGTCCATGGAACACACTGTAATTCAGTTTTAGAAATACATATACACACTCACACAGCGCTGTTGTCTTACCAAGGAACTGTGCTCGAGCCTGGTGTGGGTTTAAGGGCTGGACCTGCTGCATGTGTTGAGTTGCCATATTCAGCCAATGCTGTGAACCCTGTTTGACGTAGAACTGTGGAGGAACACACTCCTGCACCTCACGGCTAAACACACACACACACACACACACACACACACACACACACACACACACACACACACACACACACACACACACACACACACACACACAACTAGTTATACCAAAGAGGCAGCCGTTATATATTCTACATGTGTAAATGTGTTTGCTGCAAATTTGTGAAGACACACCTGTGATTGTCAACTATGCATGAGTGAAGTCATGTTTTGTGGGTGTTTGTAAGCATTTGTGCATGCTTGTCTATGGAGGGTTAGCTTTCGGGAACCGAATGGAAAGCTCATAGCACTGATACTGATAGTTAGGGCAAAAATGTAGTATGTGTATGACTTTGTATACTGTATTTACAGGGTGGGCAGGTAGACAGTGTCCTTGGCACGGTGCTGTAGGGCAGCCAGTCTGGCGATCTGCTTCATATGCTGGTCACTGGCCTTACCTGGAGGAACCACACTCAGCAAGGCCTTCAGGTAGTCTGGCAACACCTTGTAGAGAAACACAGTGAGTAAAGGTATCTTATGTAAGTGTGTACTTTATTGTATGTCACTGCTATTTTTGTGACAAGTGTGCTAATGGAAGTGAGTCTGCTGTCACAAAAATGGCAAAGCTATGATTGACTTACAGGGAGAGTCAAAACTCATGTTTCAACAAAGGCAACATTTTCACTGCAGAATCCTATTAAAAGTAAAAGAGAAGGATGTGGATGTAGTTTTCCCATGGCTTAAAGGGAGAACATGGGACAGCAGTTCTGCAATTGGAACTATGCTATAGAGGTAATATCTACTGTGATCGTGTGAATTGTTGTAAAACCATGACCTGACACGCCAGATTGTTTAAGACAGAATCGTCTGAGAAGCCATCATTGGAAAGGGAAAGGGGAGGCACCTTTAAAAAAATACCTGGCAGGTGATTGGATGAACTATCTTTCTATCTCGTAAAACCAGCCACACAGGAAGAATATGAGTCAACATTTCAGGTTGTTTTAGTAGAAACAGGATGTTAGCTGTCCAACATTTCATACAGTAGATCTCTACCTGATTATAGTGCATGGTCACATAGAGTTCGTTGTCAAGTTTTAACGCCAGACTCCATATGACTCTCCTGAACCACAGACTGTAGTTGGAATCCACTGGCTCCGCCTCTGTAGCAATGTCCAGGATGTACTCACGCTTGTTCAGGGGACGCACATTCTGACCTACACAGAAACACACTTGACGTATTATCGCTTTATCTATACAGTATTGCTGTATGTTGAGATTGTTTGCATTGTAGGCATTACGACATACTGCATCCTTGTTACCTTTGTGTGTGACCAAAAGATGGCATATTCATCCAAAGCCTCCGCCCTCTGTAGTCCCATCTCATAGCAAAGCTCCTCGATGGCATCCAAAGCAACCTGAAACAAAGAAATTGATTCTCAATTCAACAATGTTGCAGTCATGTTGATCCACAAATTCAGCATCTGTTTTTGTTATGTATAAAAGTTAGAATCAGGTCTAATAACTCTACAATATAATTTCACTTAGTGTGTGTGTGTGTGTGTGTGTGTGTGTGTGTGTGTGCGTGCGTGCATGTGCACGTGTGCCACTCACAGAGCACGTCTTGATTTTCAAGTGCCTTTCGATCCCACCTGGCAGCAGGAACAATTGTCTCTTGGAGCTCCGCCCAGCCTGCACACAAACAACCAATCAGAGGGAAACGTCAACCAGTATCATAATACAATACAGTTTAGATTGGCTTCATCATTGGATATATATCACATCATTAATATTCCCTTTAGATCATATGCTTTGTGGTTTCCTAACTAAATATAAGCCATATAAGAAGACTGCATGGCTGAATTAGAGACTAACCAGCATAGCTTTGAGTTCCATGCTATTGGGAAACTGTATACGTCCGCCATATTGAAAAGTCCTCCTCAGATTCTGCTCACATGCCTTGGCAATCCCTGTCAATCAAAAGCAACAGATGGATTCAAACTAAGAACACCGTCAGATGTGTAGTAATGGGCTGAAGCATCTTTTCCCTGGATGGATGAATGGATTGTCTACCTTGGTACTGCATCCCGGGGCTGTCGCAGGCGTCCTGAAGGAACTTCATCAGAAATGGCTTCATCACATCAGAGCAGCGATGGAAAGCTGTGAGGATGTACAACAGCCTCCATCCTCTCTGACAACTGTCCCTACACACAACATACACAGAACTACAAATTAAAGCCTCTAAAATGAAGTCCTCAGTCAGCATGTGATGTAAAATGTAGAAGTGTCTTACGGTTTGGAGCTGGTGTTGGCGGTAACTTGCTTCATCACCTGGCAGTAGGCTTCATCCTTTATCAGGCCATGGTCGCCACTTAACTAGAATTATGAGCACATGCATGAAGATAAAGGATTTTGTTTCAGGCTTGTTGTTTTCCTTCTCTTTTACTTAATTACATCACATGCAAGTCAGTCTATCTCTTTATCATCTTAATAGTTATTCTAAGCCAATCACATATGTGAGCGTGTACCTTCAGTATAGAGGTGACCAGGTCCTGTTCGGTCTGACCTTTCAGTGGGAAGTCTCCCATGAACTTCATTATGTCTGGACGAAAACAATCAGTCAACATGGAAACAAATTATCTCTCCTTCTTTCAAAAAAACAATCAGATCTGATTCTTCTAACTCCTATGTGCAGTATATCCATCTCTCCTTCTCATACTCTCCTCTCACCTAAGAAGATGTCAGCAGCCACTCTGTTCATCCCGCTGTCTGAGAAGTCAATTAAAGACTCCTGGATGGGAGACTGAAGAGGCAAAACACATAACAAGGAACAAGTTACAATACACAATATGGTTAAAACTAAGATAACATATACAAGAATAAAAATATATTTTTAAATGATTATACTTTGAAGCAAACTTAGCTGCTTTACCTTGGAGAATTTGACCATGTCAACAGGGTCCCTGCCCTCCTTCCCCTTTTTTGCTTTCTGGTCACTAAGGGAAAAATTGCATGCAGCAGTTATGTACTGTGTGTGCATGCCAACTGAACTTGTCACAGGGAGAACCAACTTGAGCTGTAGACTTCTAAAGTGAGTACATTTTGACACATCTTGACATTTATTTAGGCAGTAAGTGTGCGTCTGACCTTTTGATCCTCTGCGCCTCTCTGAAGTACTTCTTGGCAAACTCAGCCATGTGGTACTGGCTGCTGTGCAGAGGCAGGTCATCCAGTTGGACACTCAGACTGTCCCCATACATCTCATTTACTACCTGAGACACACACATATATATACACCACAGTTGTAAAAAGCTAAGCAGCAGTGGCACTTAAAGGAACATCAAGTATATAATTATCTACAATATATTTCCTTTTCTGCCAAACCAATATTCCCACATATACTGTATAAACATCAGCTTGTACCATAATATAGGGCTTTTATTCACGCTGAAGTCTGAAAGTTTTTCTCGCCCTGAGGCTTGTGTTCAGACTCATTCCAATTCTTTTTCCTGATGTAGTGTGGAAGCTAAAACTAAACCTCATGTTTCTTTGTTGGACAGTAGTAGTACAAAAATGCTGTAATGGGAGTAATTAACTTCCTGGTCTGCACCTCTGTGGAGAGGTCAAGCTCATGGGCAGCTACTGCTGAGCCCATCGCCACGGCAATAGCAGCAGATGCAGCGACTCGTCCCTGTCTGTCTCGAGGCTCCACTCGCTCTGCAGGAAGTACAAGGAAGTCTGGAGCAGCCACAGGACGGACAAACTCGCTGGGAAACACTCCAGATTTTCCGTACACAGCCCCGAACCGCCAGCCTGTACACACACACACACACACACACACACACACACCAGATGATAAAAAAACGGAGAAGTTAATTTGCAAACACGGAAAAACAGTGTTACAATGTTACAAAAACTGTTGCTTGCAAAACAAAAAAAACAAAGGTGATGTCTTCAAAAGTTCTGTTGTGTCTAACCTAAAGCACAAAACCCCAAAATATTAATTTACTTAATGTTTTTCAGCATTTAAGGCAAAGGTAGCAAATTCTCAATCTTGGCAAAAGCCAGAACGTATACAAGTTTAGGCTCTATTTAAAAAAAAAAACACACACCCAAACCAAACGAAAAAAAAAAAGAAAACAGCAAACAGACACAACAGATCCCACTAGGATGCCAAACCCACCAAATTCAGGAGTGTCTCTCTTTAACTCCTCCAGAAGCATGACCTTCTTCCTCACTATGCAGCCGTAACGTTTGCCTGAACACACACATACATATGCACATAGATGGACGCACGCAAACACACACACACACACACACACACACACACACACACACACGGATGGGGCATGAAGCACAGAGAAGCAGATACATACTGTACATAGCTCACAGAAGCAGAAAGCAGGTCTACAAACATATCAATGTGCCATTACTCAGTGTGTGTGTGAGTGTTTGAGTGTGTGCGTCTCACCGGCCTCCAACCCATCCATGTGTTGCAGTCTGATGATGTCTCCTTTGTGGAAGCTGAGCAGACTCCTGTCCTCAGTAATGAAGTTCCTCACCGCCACCACGTACTCTGAGTCCTAACAGAGACGTGACATGTTCACATAGACATGCTGCAAAATCACATTCCTCTGTGTCTGTGTGATTCCTAGTTTACATCCATGTGTCTGCTGGTGTTATTTTGTGTGAGTAACTTGTTGTAATATGACAGAGACAGAGAGCCATATAAAACAATCATGGTTGCTGTAAGAGCCAATTAGTGCCCTTGTTATAAATAGGAAGAAATCTTTGGTTACTCAGGTGCAACCCAGAGGCACATGCAGTTTTTGACCACAGGGCAACACACACACATTCGGACGCACAGCAACACCACATAAGCATACATAAAAGCAGTAATTTGTCTGGACTATTAACTTATATCTCATGAAAATAAATAGAACCAATGGTGTTAACCAAGAAAGGTAAAAAGTGCATCAATTACTCCACCCGTGGAAAGGCACCTCAGGGGCTTGAAGCTTGGGCTTAGCCTCTACAGTTGCATTTAATTTCAATGCAGAAATAACATAAATTCTGGTTAAAATGGTTAAAAAAAAATGTTTCTATTTTAGCATGACTTTACCTGTTTTGTTTTATCCGTTATACCAATAGTTTTATGTCTAAACCTTATTGCCTATTGTCTTTTTATTGCACTTTTTTTTTCCTTCCTCTGAAAATGAATGCTTTTGTGCATAAATATAACTATTGTAATTATTTGTCTCAATATCTGTTTAGCAACATACACTTATGGCTCTATAAACAAAAATATATTATATATATTTTTAAGTTTAGAACACTTTTTTAGTGTAGCATGAACACTTGATGACGTGTTTGTATTATCAAAATACAATACTCAAGCAAACCTTAACACACACACACACACACACACACACACACTGACCTTCTTAAGCTCTGTGAGGAAGTAGTCTATCATGTGCTTGACCTGTGGGGCCTTGGCCGAGAACAGGATCAGCTTCTCGTTGGTCAGGTTGAACTCTAGCATGTTCTTAGATGGAATTGACAGAAACAGGATGTCCGAGTAGCTGAGCAGGAAAGGATATGCAAAAACCAGGAAGTCAATTTATTTACAGAGAAAGATAAATCACAAGTCAAATCACTGGGGCACTTGACACAGTCGGTTGAAAAAGCTCAATGACTATTCCTGGAGTGAGAGAAACGTTTCCAGGAGAACACAGTCGCATTTAGACAACTATCACCTCTTCTCATATTTGTCAACGGTTGTTCCAATACCAAGACATGAAGGCTGTTAAAGGTGGAAACATTGATGAGCTATGGCTGACATCTCTCTCACACACACACACACACACACACACACACACAATGCCCATGTGTTTGCCCAGTCTATGAGGCTCACCTGTAAGGCCTCAGCACTCTGAAGTAGTCTGGAGCAGCTGAGCTGCTCCTCACCATCTTCAGCAGCTTGATGCCTTTATGAGACACAGACAACACCTGCACTCCTGTCCCCACACTGCCCTGGAACACACACACACACACACACACACACACACACACACACACACACACACACCCACACCCATATACAGACATACACACACATATAAACACATAAAATGAAACTGAATACAGGCACACATAAAACTCAAGCAAGAGCCTGCTAAACCAAGTAAAGGAAGAAGGCTGATTGGATTTATCATATTCAGAGTGAGAATTGTTGCTCTTTTCAGTTAAACTCACATACGCCAAGAAAGAGACAAGAACTCACAGAGGCTGGGAAGAGACGGGAGAAGTATATATCCCATGAGTCTCTGGCCACGGCGACTACTTTTTTCTTCATATTCTCATCATGTGTTCTGGACAGCTGATCCACGTTGTTCTCAGCTGTCAAAGACAAAAAGGAACAAAGGTGTTTAAGATACCAAATCCAGAGTGTAAAGTCTTCAAAAGTTTTGCACACTGTAAATGTAGATAAGTATTCTGTCTAGGGTCTTTGAGCCATTATATCACAGAGTGAAGTCATTTTGAGGTATGGGATTTATTCATACCAAATAAAGCTTTCATCTTCTGTCTCTCCTCCTGGGTGATACGGATGCAGGCGTCAGAGAGGGTGTCATGTACAACCTGCAGAACACAGGAATAAGAATCTGCTAAAGTGGAAATCATTTTGTGAATTAGTATTAGCATTAAAGCAAAATCCAAGACCATAATACTTAAAGTGTATTTGATGTACTCTTTAATAATAAATATAATGCTGGAATCTATAAATAAATCTCTACTTTTAGCCTTCTATTTTCAATTAATCATTACCATGTTAACTGTTATAATAATTATCAAAAACAAGGCTCTGTTAAACTAGAAAACTAAACCTGAATAAACAAATTCCCTACTATAAAATAAATGAAGAAACAAGTAAATGTAAATAAGAAATGAATACATAAATCAACCTGTCTGAAGATCAGGTCCAGAACCAGTGGACTGTTGAAGGTCTCTTTAGGATAGAAAACCTGTACAGACAAAGATCAATAATGGAAATATTTCCTTAACTCATAAACATGATGTACACTTATAACACTGATGTTGTCAAGTAGATCTATATATGTCAGACAAACAGAAATAAAAACACCTGGCAATGTTCTCAAAACTGCCTCTGTGATAGTTCCCGCTACAGTAGGTGACACCAGGACCATATTTGGCCATGATGACACACACACACACACACACACACACACACACACACACACACACACACACACAGGAAACACACCTCTTTCCTCATGTAGAGTTTCCAGGGGACGTTGGAGTATGTGTAATATTCATCACTGGTCCTGCTGTGAAGTTGAGTCTGAATGATGTCCTCCTCTACTGGCAACTCTCTAGAGACTGGACACACGCAGACACACACACACACAGGTTTTTGACCACGTAATTGTTATACACTGCATTGAGTAGAACTTTCTACCATTCTGCTGTTTATTACTGTGGATTGATGTCACATTAGTGTGTAAAAAGTTCACCTGCAGGAGGGGCAGGGCTTATGTTGGAGCTAGTTGCCCCTGCAGGGCGAGACTTGGAGACTTGACTCGTCTTGGAAACCTTAACTCCTCCCTCGTCTTTACGTTGCAAGGGTGGAGGCTTCCTTTGAGTCTGACACACAAAAAAGGTTAGATATTACAGATTTAATTTTAGTTTGTGCTTGCTTGCTTGTGTGCGTGCATGCGTATGTATGTGTGTGATAGGTGCAGAGTTGGGTACCGGTTGTGGTGGGTTTGTAATCTGATCTTTAAGGATCTCCATAGCTTCATCATGCGGGTCTGACTTCTTTGCAAACAACTTCCCATCATCTTTCCTAACACACACAAATAAGTAGACAAACAAAAGACTATTATTAGTATCAATATTTAGGTAAGGATCATCATGAGTGGGTTACCTTTGTGTGGCAGGACCAGTAGAAGTTGTTGTGTCAGCCGGCTGATGCTGTTTGATGATGTCTTTGATATCGTGGCTGGGATCGATGCGCTCCGTGTTACTCGTGGTGGATCGGACCACGTCGCCAGGAGGGGGGCCACGTGTTGGACCTGTAATGTCACTTTCTATTAGATGAAGTGCAGATGTTTACCAAATTATTCAACAGCTGTTGGATTTATTTTTGGAAATAGTTCTATACTGAAATATAGAACTATGTCAAATCAGTACTAGCATTTCAATAAAAACAAACACTTTAATATAAAACATTTTTAAATTTAGGGGGGGAAGGGTCGGCATTGCATGCCATCGACATCAGACGGCGACAGTGGAGAGATGTGGAGAGTGGAGTGGAGAGATGGAAAAAATTGAGAGAAAAAGGTGCCAACAAAGCACCAAAGGTCCCTAGTCCGATTCAAACCAGGGATAGGGGGTTCATAGTTGGTGTCTTAACCCCTAAGCATCCGGCCCCCCCATTTTTATTGACTCAATCCCACATTTTCAATTTGATGCAGTGGGCTTTCCAAAGTCACGTCACAAAGCCACAATGAATCAACATATTTCTTTCCTCTCCTTTTGAAGTACCTGAGCAACCTTTAGATTCAGAGAACCCGGCTACAAGAGCATGGGGCATGAAGCTCCACTGTAATCACGGCAAAGACACCACACAGCAAATCTGCGGTTCATTGGACCCTGAGAGTGTAAAACATACTCATTTTTCGCTGAACCGCAGCAGGCTTGTACGGCGACTCTTCACTCTCTTTGGTCTGTAGAAAAAATAGGAAGTGTTACAGCTGATTAAGTTTGGATTACAAGGCAATATTGATTTGCATACATGCTGGCAGCTGTTCATGTAGTCTACATGATGTTTCACTTCCGGGATTGTTCCATTGCCGCCGGAAAATCGTCTGGATTTCACTCACTTAGGTTAGAGTGTGTGTGTGTGTTTACTCACAGGGCTGGTTCTGTGAGAGTGTTGTGGCAAGTGTGTGTAATGCTGTGAGGGCGGTGACTGGGGCGCCGGGGCAGCGGGGGGAAAGGAGGACAACATCTGCTGCTGGATCGCAATGGCCTGCAAGGTCATCTGCTGGGCCTGCAACACACACACACAACAATATACCTTCATGCTAATGTATACCCTTCATTTTATTTCTCATTTGATTTTATGTAGATGGTCTAAAGCGTGTGTAGCTACTAATATGTTATCAAGTATAAACGCTGAATATAATAAAATTTTAACATTTAACAGGCCCAACAATATGTTACCATATATTGTATTTTATGTAACAACTAATACAAATACACCTACAGTAATATCAGAGTTGTCAAGAAGTAGGATATGTGACAAACCAGAATGATGGCTTGCTGGTTGATGATGGCCTGTTGCTGTTGAGTCAGTACTGGCTGCTCCGATCCTAGAGAAGTAAACGTAAGCATGGACACCATGTAGTCAAGATGATTTTGTTGTAGAAAAACATTAGAATCACACACAGTTCACGGCAAAAAGACCCAGTAGACTGTTCCACTTCAAACAAACCACACAACCACTTTACAACCTCAAAATGAAATGCAAGATATGTAAAAAAAAAAACATATGGCTTTTATCTGACATGAATTGAATTGTAACTCCACCATGCCCACAAGCTTCAGGCCAAACATGCTGGAACGCACATCTGAGCATTGTACCTGGCACACCTGTCATCACAGGCGTGGCAGGGAGCGAGGGCACCCCCGACAGACCGGTGCCGCCAGTAACATGGGATGCTACATTATCTCTATCAGCAGCGGGGGCACGAGTGGGTGATGGAGTGAGTGCTACATGTGTGGGAGAAGTGATGGTAGAAGAAGTCTGCTGGTTGTAGGTGTGTTTGGGAAGGTTGTATTGGTGGTATTGTGGCTGCGGCTGTTGTTGTGGAGGTTCCTGCTGCTGCTGCTGTTGTTGGTGTTGTTCATGGTGATGGTGGTGGGAGGGGATTGGCATGGTGGGGATTGGTGGCATCATTCCTCCTGCTACTGGAAGCACTGGCACAGCTTGAAGAGCGACAGGTCAGGGAACAGGGTAAGGGTTAGGACCAGTCCTGGTTCCAGGACTCTGTTTTTAATGGACTTAAATGTTATTTTCATCCAGGGCAGACAAGACCGGACAATGCAATCAGCAATTTACCAATATACCTGCTAAATATCTAAATAGCTAAATAGCATGTTAGAATTTCTTGTTGATGTAAACTGTGAAAAAATGTGTTTATTTGCTAGTTTAACCCTCCTGTTGTCTTTGGGTAAACCCCTTTTCAAAAAAGTTTCTATAATTTGGGTTTCTTTCAAACAAATTGCTAAAAAAAAAAATGGATGGCTTGTTAGTTCACTAATTTCATTGAATTTGTTGATGTAAATTTGAAAAAAATATTTGAAAAAATTCAAACAAAAAATGTCAACAAATGTTTATTTGGGGGAAGGACACTAGTTTAAAAGGTTTTTCCTTTTCCTGTTGTCGAGGGTTAACTAAAGCAGGTCCTTGTAATTAAAGAAATTTGCTTATGTCCCCCTGTTTAAAAATTAAATAATTTAATTGTGATAGATATTATATTTGCAAGTTGGATCCAAAACACCATGTTTTAACATAGTTGTTCAAAGTATTGGTAAACTAGCCATCAAACTGAAAATGAGATGTCTAGAAATAAACTAAAAGGCTGTAGTTTCCTTTATCCCCTTTGCTTTTTGTCACTGTCTTCACTGCTATTGGTCTCTCTGCTACATCTTGTCCAACAGGGAGAGACGCCTTAGATTAATAAGTAGTTAACATACTCAATCAGAGTTCAACATGGTACAGTATGATGGGCGACATAAAAATGATTACATACTGTATGTCTGATATTTTGTACAGCCACAGAGAGAAGCTTACACAAAACAGCTCAGTTAGTGTGTTAGATAAACAATAGTATGTGTAGCAAGAAAGGGAATGAGAGTGAGGGAGGCCTATAAATGTAAATGTGAAAACTGTTTTTATGTAGAGCTTTTCTAGTCTTAACGACTACTCAAAGCGCTTTTACATCATACAGGAACCATTCACCATTCACACGCATTCATACACTGTGATTTACACTCCGATGGGGCAGCATTGGGGGCAACTCGTGGTTCAGCGTCTTGCCCAAGGACACTTCGACATGGAACACTAGGGGCAGGGATTGAACTACCAACCTTCCAATTGATAGGCGAGCCACAGCTGCTCTATACTTTATAGAGACTAAGGCAGTCATCTGTGGTTACAGTGAATGGCTGTCCATGCATTATCCATGAGGTTAGACTGCTCTAAGCGACTAATTAAGGTTGATGAACTGTACACCTGAACCTTTACACCTTAGGCCTGTTCAGTGTCACTGAGGCACTAGCCCAATTTTTTTTTCTTCTGTTGTTTGGTTGTTCCTTGTGTACTTTGCCAAGGAACTAAAGGTTGAAACCAGAATAATCCATAACATTTAAACCTTGGCAGTGTTTCCAGCATTAAGGGGGCTATTTCTCTATCTACTTATTTATCAATTTGAGAAAATGCCGACTTAGAATTAATTTCGAAAAAAGTGAATTATTGATATCAGTTGAGAGAGAGAAAAAATGAGATAGAGGCTTCAGCGGCAGGACAAAAGAAGAATTGGGTGGAATGAAAAACAATGGTCCAAAAAATAAAAAGAGTAAGAAAACTGTTAAGTCTGTGACAACATGCGGTTTAACACAGAGGAAAGTAACTAAACTAAATAACAAAAACACAAATGTAATGGAAAACTTTGGACAATCTACACTTACACTAGACATAACTAACATACACACACACTAACCCTGGATTTCCACCAACTGTGGAACGACTGCGGATCGGCTCTGCTGTGTATCGGCTCCGTGCTTGACCGTCCGTCAACACACACCAGGTCCAGATTTGTTGAGGAACGGCTGTCATGAGGACCCACGAGATCTTGCAAATTCATGTAGAATTGAACCACTAAACCAACAACAGTTTGTTTCCATCCAGAGGAGTAGAGGCGAAACAACTCTGTGCTGTGTTTTTAAGGTGTAGTGAAAGGAAATATGATTTGCAGTGAGCATGGTGTATTTTGTTTTGTTACTGTGCTCAACATCCTGTCCTGTACTATACTAATGTACTACAGAGTTGTTTCCCCTCTACTCCTCTGGATGGAAACAAGTTGTTGTTGGTTTTGTGGTTCTATTCTACGTGAATTTGCAAGATCTTGTGGGTCCTCGTGACTACAGCTGTCAGTCATGGCTGCAGCCGTTCCGCAACAAATCCGGACCTGGTGGGTGTTGATGGACGGCGGAGACGACACACAACAAAGCCAATCTGCAGCTGTTCTGCAGTTGGTGGAAATCCAGGGTAAGACATTTGTTTACCTCCAGGATGTATTCCTGGTGGATAAGGTCGGCTGGGGGCCGTTTGACTCTCCCCCTCTCCTTGTCCTCCTCCTGGGATGCCTATACCTCCTCCTCCCTTCATCCTTGCTGATAAACTTCCAGTTCTTTCCATGTCCTGGTAGCCAGAGAGAAACAGGCCACGGAGATTCAGCAGATGGAACAGGACAGTTGGAGATGTTCAGAAAGTGGAGTTTGAGAGACATGAAGAGTAGGGTCAGAAGTGTGTGTGTGTATGTTAGAAAAAGAAGAGACTAAAGGGACAAGAGAGAGGGAGTGTATTGTATTGGTGGTTTCAGACCCTATGTGAGAGCTAGTAAAGCTGTAGGAACTGAATACTCTGCAGGAAGTACCGTACACACTGGAGGAAAAGCTCCAGCACACACAAAATTAAGAAAGTCAAACAAAACAAAAAGGGAGTCAGAGTCTCCAACAAGATTTTCTGCAACATAACAAACTGTACTGTCTCAACACAACAAAACCAAATAGCTATTATCACGAGAAAAATGCTTTACTGCAAAACCTCAATCCTAATTAATAAAATATCCAACAAAATGGTCTAATGTTACCAGGTAAGCAGTTTGATTGACAGCTGATCATGAAAAAAAAGACCTCGGAAAATCTTAACATCAAGAGTCTCAAGTACCATCTGTTTTTGCATTTTGCATTTTCTTGTTCCAAATCACCAATTATTGACATTAGGGTTAAATCTGAAATAGAGAACCTAAGTCAACACCCAAAACATACCTGCACTGACTGACTTTCTTCCTGTTCTCTCCCAAAGACGGGGCCTCTTGCTTTTTTGTTTTGTTTTACCAAATTCACAAAATGTGAAGCCGTTAACAGAACAGTAATCCCCCGCAGAGCTGTGCATGTGCGCTGCCTGCTGTTGCGGTCAAATACGGTAGGCCACTTAGTAACCCAATCACCCCTCCTGTCTGCTCCATTCATACAAAAACAGAAGACGTGGATCACATGTTCCATCCATCTATCAACCCTCCACACCATTCACACTCAGCTGGCAGATCAGGTGGAGAGAGTATGACATGACAGTTTTTTATGCAGAGCTGCGGACGAGAATTTCCTGTTTTTCCACTTTATTAATGGATTGCTTAGCCTGTAAAACATCAGAATGAATGTACTGGTGAGCGTTCACTAAACTAATTAAATTAAGCTTTATTTTTGTGGCCATTTTTGGCCTTTATTTTTCACAGGACAGCTGAAGACATGAATAGGGAGAGAGAAGGTGAATGGTTAGGATGTGATGTTTCTGGTCAGTACTCACGATGCTGCTGTCTGACAACACAGGGTCAAACAGACTGTCCAGGTAGCGGTCCATTCCTCTCTGAGTCTGACCAGCTTGTAATGTCTATTGGCTGATTGAACTGATTAGTCGAGTTATCATTACCATGCATTTCTGAATCTATGCTGCTGTCTGGACAGGGAGACAGACAGCAGAGCTTTAAACATGGCTGTCACACTTAATATTCAGTGCTTTCAATAACCAGAAACTATAACTATTTAACCGAAATAAGCTGCTGCTGTATTTACTAGTTTAACAACAGGAATATCTAACCTTGACTGCAAATACAATACATTTAAACACATTCTAAATGCTGAACATATTCTTATTGTTTATATATGCATGTTGTAAAGTTTATGACATATTTCTGTGTGTGTGTGTGTGTGTGTGTGTGTGTGTGTGTGTGTGTGTGTGTGTGTGTGTGTCTCCTCTTTATGTTAGTTCAGTAAATAAAGCTGAGCTGATACAATGAAGCCAAAACTCAAGAACTGTGATGCCTGCAAGTACAAAACGAGGCAAAATTGTTCTAAACTGGGAATTAACACACACACACACACACACACACACACACACACACACACACACACAGCAGTGTACTAAAGTGTCAGTATTGCTCACAAGTGTGTGTGTGTTAATTCTCAGTGTGTTAGTGGTGGGGAAAAAATAGTATGTATCATGTTTTTTACATAGATTTTTCCCCCAGAATTAACTTTTTTTTTAAAATATTTTTTTACATCATCGTTTCAGCAAAATAGATTGAAAACAGAAAATGCAGAAAATACTTGACTGATTGTCTGACATGTGATGTGCATTTGTCTTAGAAAACCAAGAAATGTCTCATGCTGTATTGTCTCTAGAAGTGTATTATTCAATTTGTGATTTTGTTAAAGAAGGAAAAGAAAATCGTAATACTCACTACTATCGATTCGCAATACTTCTAGAATTGCAATAAATGAAAATCGCAATGCAAACCGAATCGGCACCCATGTATCGTGAAAGAATCAAACCGGGACAAAAGCATGTTGTGTGTGTACCATGGCTGTGGTAACCGTCAGAGTCAGGCAGGCTGTAGGCCGGTCTGCTGCTACGGAGAGGAAAGGCAGGAGGAAGCTCCTCATCTGACTCAAAGCCACTGCCAAACAAAGCACTGAGAGGAGAGGAGAGGAGAGGAGAGGAGAGGAGAGGAGAGGAGAGGGAGGGGAGGAGAGGAGAGGAGAGGAGAGGAGAGGAGAGGAGAGGAGAGGAGAGGAGAGGAGAGGAGAGGAGAGTTTATTTCTTTGGTGTAAATAGCTACATATTTGTACATGCATGTATTAGTGTGTGTTTTGTGTACTGACATGCTGGCATTTGCCCGGACTCTGGCTGGGTCGTCAGTGCTGATGATGAAGTAGCTCTTCTGCTTTGGGAAGTCAGTGGGAAGCTCCAGGTCTGCAATCAGGTCCATCACATAGTCGTGACCCGCTAACTCCACCCACTGGCCGTGCTCCTTCATCAGAATTGAACTCCCCCTCCACCAGTCCGACACTCCCCTGCAAGTTGTTTGGATTTTGTTTTTGCAGTAAAATTAATATTCATCAGTTTCATTATGTGTGTTATGTTATTTAGTTTAGTGTGATTTACAAATACAAATAAAAAAATATAGTTTTGAGTAGGAAGAACGGTTCAAAAGGTTATTCATATTGAATGTATCCAAGCAGAACCATGAGCTGAAAAGAACTACCCTAAATAAATCAGTTTATATGAGAGATCAGCACCTGTGGCGCAGTATGTGCCCTGCTAAATCCTCTCCACTGGTCCAAGAATGGGCCGGACAAAGAAATGATCGCCCTGCAGAGAAAATAAACAAAGAATACTGTATCTTAAAAATGTTCTTTCCATTGTGTGTGTTTTTATTTTATAAAATCAAATCAAAGCAAAATGCAATAAATTGCGCAATTGAAAGACCCTGAGAGCCCTGTAGTTTCATCACCTGATCCTGACTGGCAATGAATAATCGATGATCAAGGGCTGTAATTGATTCCACTCAACAAGAGTGATGCTAACAGTCTCTGCCATGCACTTCTCCTTGCTTTTCTTTGAAGTGTGAGTTCTCAACTGTAGTTGAGAAAGACTACTTACATTATTATTACAATAAGTCTGACATTTTTCTGTGCTTATTTGAAAATAAATTGAGAGATTTGTTGTACAAACTGAATGTAAAGGGAAAAATTAAAAGCGGTACGTTTTGTAAATTTTTGTTAATGCCTTTCATCCGTTGGCAGTGTGGGAAGTTTAAATGGTGTAATGTTAAAAATCGCATCTAAAAGATGCATCTTACCGTCAAAACAGTGCACCTGCAACACCATATTAGCTTTCTTCCTATTGGCCGTCCATTCCAGCAGCGACAGTGGATAGGTCCGTGCAGTCTCGGGGGTGGAACCTGAGCCTAGCTCTGTCTTCTGATTGGCTTGGATGAGTCTGTGTTGCAGCAACGCCTGGCAACCAGCAGGGGCGTGGTCAGATACAAACCTGGAGGAAAAGGACAGCCGAGGTTATACTTTTTGCCCCTCCAACCACATTTATTTCTATTTTTTCTGTTACATTTAGTAATTACTTACTAATTACTTCCTATAACTTGTATAAAGGAATTTTCAATCATTTTTTAATTTTTTTTCCCTTAAAAGGTGCAGTAGGTAAAACTTTCTGTCATATTTGCTGAAACTGACCCTATATGTTTGAGTAGAACATATAGAATAAAGAATGCAGAATAAAGCAGTTAATTTAAAAAGAAAATCCGGCACCACCTACAGCCTGTAGTGTTTGCAAAAATCCACCGCTCCCTGTCAGATGCACCAATCAAGGCCAGTGGGGTTGTCAATCACTGCTCATACACACATTTATTCCCCCTTGTGGGGTGAGGGGCTTAGGAGACCGTTTTAGGCTTTAGTGGAAAGGGGGGAGAGACTGAGAAGTTGTCGATTTTTTGGCTAAGTCCTGGATCTGTGTGCTGTAGGTAGCAATCCTACCTGCAGCACCTTGAAGTTTCATTTTGTGCTACCTGTCACTACTTATATGACTTTTTAAACCACATTTTCACTCTTAGATTTGAAATATTCCAGGAAATTACAGTTATTTTGAGTTGTTTTAGTTTTGTTATAGTTTATTTTTAGCTGCAGTCAGATTTAATTTTTTTAGTTATGTATATTTTTCTACATGTATTCTACACTTATTACTACCCAACACCCATTTGCGTGTGAATGCGTGTAAAAGTTCATATTTTCATCAATATGATTTCTGTACACGTGTAAGAAATTATATCTTACTTCAGTAGATATTTGTCCATCTTGGGCGACGGGGCGAAGCTGCAGACACACGCCAGCAGCAGCAGCCAGCCTCTCTCAGCGTTCTCAGAGTTAACGTTCCTCCACACCTGGTTGACAACCTGAGCCAGGATCTCGTCCTGTAACCCTGGAGAAGACAGGCCCCTTTGGATGATGTAATTCCCAAACATGTTTTCCTGCGCACCGTTCAGGTGAGGGTCCCCCATGAATCGTAATACCTGAAAGCAGAGTAAAAGGCAGAAAACATTACAACTAACTCCAATGTCCTGACCACTAAGAGCTGTGTTTTATTGATTCATAGTATCATTTGACTGTGTAAAACTTAACTAAGTCTTTTGTTACATTTAAAAAGTTGTTTCATAGAAAAACGACACAGAAGCAGGGACAAGATGATGAAGATAATTGGCCCTCCCTGGTGTCCTCCCCCAATCCATTGGGTTTGAGTGCTGTAAATCTGACAAATGTGATTTAATGTTTCAAAGATGGCTATCCAAAATGCTGATACCATGGAACCAGCACTGGAACAGTTTGTTTTTTAAAGTGGCAAACTGAGCCTAAAAAAATGTGTATTGCATTTGGATATACAATTTACACAATGCAAATGCAGAATTACATTGTATGTTCTATCCTATCCAATATTTCCTAAATTTATAAGCAGATTTTCTATGCTGTATTCTGATAAAATGCCTCCCCCCCGACTGTGCCACCCCACTAAAAAATCCTGGAATCGCCAAGAACAACTAGAGACAGTGTGTCAGTGTGTAACTGTATAATTGTAAAGGACAGAAGTGCAATTCTGAAAGATCATGAATGCCAGTTACATGAGTAAATGGAGTCAGCCTACCAGGATGAAGAGCTCCAGAGCTTCTCCTCTCAGGTCCTCCTCTACACGGGTCAGCGGTGACTCCAGAGGTGCACTCAACATCCCAAACTTTGGTTCCTACAGCAACAAATGATTTACATTGTTTTTTTAGGAAGCACAACAACTTGACACAGACCTGACACAATAACTACATGATTTCCAAAATACATGAATAACCACCTACAGTCGACAGGCATTTTTAAAGAACATATTATATAGACTGAAACTGACTGTAATACTGTAAGTATACTGTTTTCACCCTAAAGTAGATCTGCACATAGCGATAAAACGGGTAGTTGTTGATGTCCAGAGGCAGAGTGAGTTGAGCCTCTTCCTGGATATGAGGAGCCTGAAGCAGAGCCAGACAGTCTGAGTGCAACTCTCTCTTGACTAGAAAGTGAAAGAGAGAGAGAGAGAGAGAGAGAGAGAGGGGGGGCGTGAATAACATGTCAACCAGCATACGTACTGTATTCTATAGGATCATGGAGTCCTGTTTGCAACTGTTGCAGATGACCAGATTTAAACTGACATAACTTATGGTGTCTTTATCAATTGTCCCACTCTTCTGTGAGTGACGATGAGATGAGACACATTCAGAGGGCTAAAGCAAAGTGCTTGCTCAGCTATTTGGTTCATGAAAGATACATGTGTGCACACTAATGTGGACTTCACAAACAGGACGACAGGCATACAGACATTTACACACCTCCTGCTGTCTGCAGTAACATGCCCAGCTCTGCAGGGATCACCAAGTGCGTGACGTTCACCACCTCCCTCTTGGTCAGCTCCTAAAAGAGTTATTGTTTTTATTCTTTAATGGCCGACTGCCAAAACCTTCCTTCTTGTCGCGTGAGAGAAGAACACGCTACTGATCCTGTCCAAACTTCTATCTTACCATCTCTCTCCTCCTCCTCTCCTCTTCAGCTTTCCTCTGGGCTTCAAACTTCTTCTGCAAACAGATCAGAGAAATCACACACCAAACATTTTCACTTCAATCACAAAAGTGGGCAATATGTTCAACATCCTGAGTGATTTATGTGGGAATGAAAGGTTGCATCCCCAGGTATGAAAGGAGAAATTTTGTCCTTTGAAAGCAGACTTCATGTACCTTGATGTATTGCTTGCGGTTGACGTACATGTGGACGAGAGAGCGGAACCGAACTAGACTCTCCCTCATTTTCACATAGTGCTTCCTGGAGGGAAGAATGAAGAATTGGTGTACCACCATTAACACACGTCTCATATCTAACGTCAAGTTTTGATTCCATTTCCTGAGAAAGTTTTTTCACACATACAAAGAGACAAACTTTGTAGGCTTGCAAGTATTTTGTCACAGAAGTCACAATGTGCTATTATGGTTTTGGTTCAGTAGTTTTCTAAATAATTTCCATTTTGTATCCAATGCAGTTTCAATTTGAGGTCATTTGCGTCACAAGTTTTCTTCTTACTTGATTTGCATAAGTCTGTTCGATTTGAAGGAATCATCATGTTTGTTCCTGACCATGATATAAAGATATTGTTTTTCGGAAACTTTAGGAACTCATTTTGCCTACCAATGATTTAAATTACATGCTGTTCCTTAAAAAGTACCATGATGTACCATTGTTTTAAAAATCTATGTTTTCCCTATTAGAAGCAGTATTGGTGTTAACCTTAATTTGTCTTTCTCACTGATATCGTATACATATGTAGATAGGAAAAGGTGAGTGGACAGACTGTCTTTTTTAATTATAAGTACCACAATTTCTTTACATGAATGCTTTTCTGCTAAATCCACTGAATCAAGCTTTTTACTTGGTAGATATCCACTAATCAGTTGATAGTTATGAAGCTAGCAGTAGCGGAAAAGCCTACCTTATGAGGAAGCCTCGGCACTGTGCCTGCAGCCCGATGATCTTCTTGCGTAAGGCCACAAAGCGTTTCCTGACGAAGAACATCCGGGTGTAACGCTGCAGGGTGAGAGCAGCAAGGTGACGGGCACGTTCACGCTTAGACTCCAACAACTGGTAGATATCCTCCTTCAGAAAAAACTGCCATTCACACACACACACACACACACACACACACACACACACACACACACACACACACACACAATTAGCATGTATTGCTGATTTTCTTTAATGTGTGAAAGGATTAGCATGGACAAATGAGAGGAGAGCGTCACCTTTGTGACTCCAACATGGTATGCGCCTGGTCTGAGAAGACACAGTTTACTGAGCATTGTCACACAGTTCTCTCCATTTGCTGCTGGAGGCTCTCGTATCCCCACCAGAGACTTATACCTGGGGATGACACACGCACACACACACGTACAAACACTTCACATTACAAATGCATACACAATATACAATACATGTTTGCGTGCACATATGTAGACAAGCATACAATATTTCTCCATTAGAACTGGAAGCATTAGTTAATTCATTGATAAGTTGATTGACAGAAAAACAATAAGATTGTAGGAAATTGTATTGCATTTATTCTCGCATTGCCAGACCTATCTCCACAGCGATATTCTACAAATAGTATAGGAGTTTGTTTGCATTTCTTTAAACCAATCACAATCGTCTTGGGCGGCTCGAAGCTCTGGACGCAGTGATGGTGGCACACACACACACACACACACACACACACACACAAATAATGCATAAGCTTAAAAAATAATAGGGAATAGGATTTATTGTAAAATGGTTTGGATTATCTGTGACTGGCTGCTGCAACAGGCGACACTCTTTTCTGTATCTTTTCAGACTTTTTAGCTATAACTTCCCATGCTAACAACCCAGTGCTTCTTCACAAAGGTTTCTTGATTAACCACAAAGACATACACATGTCTATGATTACTCCTTACCTAGTCTATAACCTTCACGTTCCACTTCCGGCATTGCTCCGGTGCTGCAGGAAACTCTGCCGGATGTATGTATTTGTTTGCTTCCTCTTTCTTTGTGTTGGAATTTTAAATTCCATGGATTTATGAGGACTATTATTGACAGCTACTCAGATCTCTGCAGGGTAAATTGAGACAGCTAGCTAGACTATCTGTCCAATCTGACTTTTCTCTCGCATGACTATTTTGCAGCGGCTCTGTGCGGAGCTTAGCACCGCCCATGACAATTTTGATTGGTTTAAAAAAATGACAATGAACCAGAGCACGTTTTCCTCCCATCCCCTAATTCTATGTGGAGTAGCCAGACCCCCTTTCAGCGTGTTTTGGAGGAGGGTCTGGCAAAGTGAGACTACTCTTTACCTGAATAGGAAGTTGTAAAATGGCATTCTGACAGGATACCCCTCTCTACGTATCCTAATGGTCTCCAGGACCCCTGAGTGTCTTAGCTGGCTGCTGACCAGGTCCTCCTCAAATACACCTGGTTGCTGAACATGGATGTAAGCGCATGTGAAAAACAGGGTCAGGATACAGTGTGACTGAACTCATGCATGCAAATGATCAGTGTCATCAGTAGAAAAATCTACCTTCATATTATTTGGCTTAATGCAGCGGACAAAATAAGGGTTGCACCTGAGACAGAAAAATAAAAGTAAACAACATTTACTGCTTTATTATTATTCAGAATTATTTTTCTAGAAATTGTAGATAGCAACTGTGTGCTGCCAATTATTTTCTTCACTTCTCTCTGCTTTACCTCTCCATCTTCTCCACCAGCTCCAGCAGGGACTGTTGGAACTTGTTGCTGACGGTGGGAGCTTGGTATTTTCTGGTGACTGTGCTGCTCTTCCTCATGTGACCACCTCTCTGCTGACCCGTGACCTCTGCGTGAACCAGGAAGAGATTTGACACCATCTGGACACACACAAATACACACATGCGTTCACACATTTAAATACAATTGTTTACGTTCAGATAAATTTGATTAACATGACCATGCATGCATATGTTGATGTGAAGATGCTCCTCCCCTCTCACCTTGTTTTTGCTCTGAATGAACAGGTCCAGGACATCCTGGCGGACCTGGTCGTAGTTCTTATCGAGGAACTTGTAAACCTGCATCATTGACATCCCAAATTATTAAAATATCTGTCAGGAACAGTTTTTATACTCTCTTTAACTTTTCCTCAATGTAATTGTAGCCCTGCTAGGTTCTATGACTGGCCTGCTTTTCTGACAATTTGATGATTGAAAAAACTGCTTCAATAATAATATTAGTATTGAAATGCTACTGTTAAAATCCTTGAGAGACCGTTATAGCCAGGCTCTGGACGATAAAACTGAGATTAGCCCACTTATTCAAGTCAATGTTCTGCTTGTTGTTTAGTAAATTGACTATAAACACACTAAGCTTAGATTTGAATTTATATTTTTTCTTAATTCTTATGATTTTGGCATTGGTGGTCCTTTTGGTGCTTGCTAAAACATCAGGCGTCAAACATTCCTCTATGCAGAAGTTTTGACCTGATGATGGTGCTAGATGAAAAGTTAAGGGATCACCAACAGTCCCAAGGCAGACTTTAATATATGTACCAAATGTAAAGGCAATCCATCAAATATATGTTGAGATATTGCAGTCAGGATCAAAGTGTTGCATGACCGACTGACCAACAGAACGGCCAGCATTGCCATTGTGGAGCAATGCTGCTACAATGGCCAAAAACATAAGGATAAGTTATCAAAGACATTTTTGATGTTGAATCAACTGGCAGGCCAAAAGCAGGTTTTGTCACCTGAGATGAGCCAAGGAAGAGCTCCATACCTGGTAGTTGACCCGGCCAGCAAAGTGCTTGATGGTGAACTCTGGGAGGGGCATCTTTGGCTTCAGATACAGTGGGTTGTTGCCATGGTGATAGTGACACTTTTGGAGGAACGTGTGGTCTGTCGCCTGGCAACAAAGCAGACTCTAAGTCACATGATTGATTATTTAATATGTGGGTATAATAGAAGTGTAAGGGTCTACAGGTCTTCTTTAGGTTTCCTTTTGCCCCACCTGTGGGAAACAGCTCTGGTCATCCAGGATCCTCAGTATCCCATGAGGCTTAGCAGCAATGAGGTCAATGCAGGGCTGGTTGTCACTAAATGGGATGTCCTGCCAGGGGATCTCTTCTCGGCTGTACTCCTCCTGAATGGGGATCACATGCAATATAGTCTGGATCAACGGAAGTACATTTCCAGTATATCTGCCTGACATCCGCTCTCTGTGTGTTCCCTTCTCTTCAGAAACAACAACAAACTTGTTGTTCAAATGTTTTGAAGAAAATGTGCATTGTGCAACAAGGCAGGCCTGCTTAGTTGTTACAGTGAATGATTATTAAGATTTACTAACAAATTGATTACGGTATTTACTCTCTAACTGTGATGTTTTGGGACCGATTAGTGGGATAGCTATGGACCAAGTACACACGGCGAGACATTGTTAAGAGCAAATTACATTTACCCATGTCTCCAGCTAATTTAAATAGCTCCCGTTACTGTATTGTGTGAACAGTTACTTTCATTTCATATTGTATGTGGCATTTTCTTTGCACCAAATGTTCCACCAAAATAAGTTGATTCCCGAGACTTTGCAGAGCCACTGTCACTGCTTCCAGAGCGTAGAGCCAATCACAAGACGATTGTGATTGGTTTAAAGAAATGCAAACAAACTCCTATACTATTTGTAGAATATATCTGGGGTATAGCCAGACCTTACTTCGCAGCGCTGTGGAGATAGGTCTGGCAATGCGAAAATGCAATATAATCCCTGTACAATCACACGTCTTATTATTTTTCTGTCAATCAACTTAACAATTAATTTACTAATGCTTCCAGCTCTAATGGAGATCTTTTTGTATGCTTGCCTAAATATGTGCACGCAAACATTTAAGTGTATTTTGTGTATACATTTGTAAATGTGTGTGTGTGTGTGTTTGTTTGAACTTAATTGAGTCCGCAGGTGTGAACTCACCTGTTCTTCCCTGAATATGATCCTGTTGAAGAAGAACTGCAGGTACTCGTTTGCATAATTAATGCAAAGCTGCTCAAAGCTGTTGAAGGCCAGATCCTGTTGTTCCCACACAAGCACGCACAACACACACACACACGCATACACTGGATTATTTCTGCTTTGCATCACAAGAAATAGACAGACAGGTGATAAGATGTTCTGTTTTGTACCTCAAATCCGTAAATGTCCAGGATGGAGATGGAGATGGTGTGTTGGCGGGGATACACCTGAGCGTTGATCCTCTCTGTTAACCAATGGAAGAGTAGCGAGTACAGGATCTTGGCAACAGCATCTCTGAAGGAAAAATGACTTGTGTGTGAAAGATGTAGGACAATATTATTGAATGGAAATTAGAAAGAGAGTCAATGAATCATAAAACTGGAACATATATAATTCATTCACTGTTATATTTAAGTTGGTGTGAAGAAAAACTAATTAGAAGATATGAGATATGTAAATTAAGGGTAATTGTAAGAGCTCCCATACATTACTGTCTCACAGATTAGGAAGTAGGGAAAGACAAAATTACTTGGCTTTAAAAGAATAATTTGAATGGGGACTAAATAGAAGTCAGTGGTGTCTCCTTTTTAAGGTTGGTATCTCATGTGAAATACATCTGGAGAAAAAAACAATACATATTCATGCAGTGCATGTTGGGTGTATAGCTGTCTCTTACCTGGCATCAACAGCACTTTCCACAGTCAACGGGGTGTAGATCTTGTCCCTCATTGTCTCCTTTAGAGGACACAGAATGGTTTAGACTCTGAAATTGCTTAAATCTCCAATTTATGACCCAGTGGACTTCTTCTCTTACTTTTGCTCCTAGAGATATCTTTCATATCCTCAAACACTTTTATTTCAAATGTTTTGTCCATTCATGTTTACATTTTAATATTTTAAGCCCCTAGTCAAGAGAGGGCAATCTGGAGTGTATTTCTAAATCAAGTGGAGGATCCACTAAAATGTTTAATAATGCTGGGGAAGGCGTACAGTGGAAAACCTCAACACCATGAAGCGTAATGTCGTTGTGTTTGTCTTTAATTTTTGCTAATTCCACCTTCCTTTCTTTATACCCTCCCACTTGTATTTCTTCTACTCTAGTATTCACTGACGTGAGTGTCCGGGTCACGGTCTGATCTTGGCCAAAGGAAATGAGTGGATACGACTGACTCCTCTCTTGTTACATAGAAACAATAGGAACCGTCTTTGTAATTACAAATTTGATTATACAGAAGGTTGTTTGTGTAGTGCATAAGAACTTGATCTTGATCTTGATCGTCACCATGATCATTTATACTATTAACAAATTCCTCTGTCGCTCTCTTTGTTTCTCTCTCATCACCCTCGTTCCTTGACTGAAGCATAAAAGACCGTCAGGACGACTGGAATCGGCTCCTTCTTTTAAACCGGACAGCAAAACTGGATGTTTTATGGCCAATCAGAATCTGGAATATAAGAGGATGTGGCTCATACATGCGCTTATGATCCATTAAAGCAAGCAGGGTAATTCCTGTTTAGATGCATGGAACTGGTACAAATGTAGTATTTTTTTCTCAAGGAAACTATGGCAAATTAGAGATCGGGACTGAATGTGTGTCATTGCTACTGCACTGGTGATTAAGAACCATATAGACAACTAAAGAATAAGAGATGCAAGGGAGGTTGTAGTTGGATTCGATGTGTTTCCATTGCTGCTTTATTAGTTTTTTTAGTAAATCCTGTGGAAGTCCTCCTAGATACCATGTTAACAATGAAGGCTCCTCAGATATCACCAGCACTCTGCCTGAAGCAAAGGAGTACAATGTGGCAAATCATTTTCTTCATTTGTGCACTAAGGTTTTTTGGATGTGGGAGTGCCCTATCTTCAGCTGAAATCCGGAGCAAACCAGATATCTACAAACGCTTTCTTTTTTTAATTTCGGATCGAAGAGCTGTTTTCGAATGAGATCTGAAAACAATTTGTGAGGACTCGCCTCATACTTATATGTGAACTCAATGGACTTCTGCTCCGGCCTGATAACACACTAAAGGACTTTAACATAAAGGCAATGAGTATAGGCAGTTTCTTTCTTTTCTTTGCCTTTGTGATGGAGGGAACGCCCTTGTTGCTAAAAGGATCAAAACAAATCCTCATATGGAAATATGAGCCTAATGGTGTCTACAGTAAGCTTAAAATCCTCAAGCAAATACAAAGTTGCAGTTTTAGACAAAAAAAGGGCTATAATGTGAAAGGTCCCATCTCCTCAAGCTATTACTATGTACGCTCCACTGCTGTGTGCATATTTATAAAAATATATACCATCCAACATGAGAGACTGCAAAAGAAAAGAGTCCAGAGATGCTTTCGCTGCCAGAAGCATTACTCTACAAAAGAACATAGTTCAACAGTAAGTGTGTAAATACTTTTTTTTTATAAATTTGTGTCTATTCATGTCTGTGTACTGTACAGGATGAGTGTCGGTGTGCCAATGTGCTTGTTGTGTGTTGTAGAGGCTTTGTGTGTAGGGTTTAAAAGAAAAGTCCAAATAATCAATGCTGACATATCAAAGTCACACCTGTAGACAAAGTACTGTACATTGTTAGCAGTTAAAGGAAATGGTTTGAATTGTTTTATGAAGTGATTCTGTTACAAGGAGAAACAGAATCTGCAGCTCTACATGAGGTCAGATTTGATTTGAAATTTGTTTTCAGCATATAATGAATGAATGAATGAATAAATTAATGAATAAGGGCATCGCAAGAAGTCAGAGGTTTGGGAAGACACTTGACACGTAATCAAAATTCAAGACACAAAGTGACGCTACATCTGATACTCATTATTTTTTAGCAAAAATCAGGGTTTTCCCGTATTAGTGACAGTGTGTAGACAGGAAAGGGGGAGAGAGATGGGGGATGATACACAGCAAAGGGCCGCAGGTCAGATTCAAACCCGGACCGCTGCAGGACTCAGCCGACATGGGGGGAACGCTCTTACTGGGTGAGCGAGAGGCCAACCCTAAATTACTTCGGGGGTCTCTGGTACCTCATCAGCAGCATATTTGTGATTTTCTTGGCATTTTTCTTCTCACTTCTTACAACTTGAAGAAGAAAATGATTTTGGTTACTGCAAACTGAGGTGACTGGTGTTTGAATGAAGAAGGAAACCCAACTTTGGGATATGTGGGGAAATAAAATTTAGAGGAAGCGTTGTTTCAACCATATTGCTCCTTTTACAGAATTAGAAGAGACCTGCAAGCATCTGATGCAACTCAGAACTAAATGTGAACTGACTGACAGCATTATCTTCAAACTAGAAGTGTGTGGTATTATGTGCAGAATGAAATATGATTATGAAATAATATGAATATGAATTATGCAAAAGTCATCGGTGGGATGTATTGAATAAATTAAAGGAAGTAAAATAAGACAGAAAAGAATTTTATGAATGAAGTCGATGATGAAGTGACAGCAATAGCAGATTGTTAAATTTGAAACAATGTATCACATAATAATAAATTGAGGAAAATAACTTACACTAACCAATCAGTTAAATAAAAAGTTGCATTGGTTACAGTTTACAGCTCCTCTGATGGACTAATGAGTAAAAGTTGTACAAATATTTAAAAATCTAGAAGAATTTAAAAAAGTGACGATAATTTTGACACTTTTTAACTTTATTTTGGAATTATTTCAGATGAGCAACAACCTACATTATGTCTGAAAATATTAAAATGAATTATATTAATTATTTGTAAAGATAAATCTTTTTAAATTTACACAAGATTAATAATAGGCTTACTGGCCTATAGGTAAGGTAGCCACCACAGATACAGTTAAGCTTAAGGATTCACTGTGCTACATTTTTAACATTTAAACCTGATGTATACATATGTGAATATATCAACAATTATTTGAGTAGCTTCGTATTGTATGCACCATAAAAAGGTACTGTATGTCTAATGGCTCTAGGCCGCCCTACACATTTTTGTAGGCCTATTTTAATACGCAACTTTTATACAACATATATAGAAAAAGGTCCAAGCTCTGTCTCCTTTTCAGCTGAGGGGTCCTTGGCCTAAAAAACGCTGAAGACCCCTGCTCTAACACATCTCAGTTTCAAGCAGGCAATGGAGGGATGCCCGTAGGCAGCAAATTTTAATATACATGCACAAAAAACACAATTTGATACTCACTGTGACTTTGTAGGTGATGGCTTTCTGTAGTCCCTCTGGAGAGATCTGCAGCACCTCTGCCACCACTCTGATCTCCTGAGCGCTCACCACTGACGCCACCTCCTGGCCATCGGCCTGCCGTGCAACACAGAAGGAGATAGACAGAAAAAACACTTGATGTGTTGTGTTATAATCATCCAATTCTTTTTTTAAGATTTGTTTTGGACTTTTAGGCCTTTATTAAATTGATCAGATAGACATGTATGAGGGGGTAGAGAGAGAGAGAGAGAGAGAGAGAGAGAGAGAGAGAGAGAGAGAGAGAGAGAGAGAGAGAGGATGACATGCAGCAAAGGCTCGCAGGTCGGAATTAAACCTGGGCCGCTGCCAAGGACTCAGCCCACATGGGATGCACGCTCTACTGGGTGAGTTAGAGATCCAACCACCAATGCCTTTTCTTCCTTTGTTGTCATTATTTTTGTTCCATATTAAAGTTAAGTTCATCATCTTTAGCTTATTATATTTCCCTTAACATAATCTGAGTGGCCAAAATATTCCAAATTTAAATAACTAAAATAAAAACAAAGCCACAGTGGCGTAAGGTAGTTACAACGGTTTGTATGCTAGTCACTGCTACTTTTATGTACAGAATAAAAAGGATTACTTCTCGTTTGGCATGCAGATGTGGTCTGCTCGTCAGTCTTGACTGATTTTGCTCCTAAACAAGCTACAATATATCATCCTGTCACATGATTAATAGAGACTTGATATTGGACAACACCAACATAGATATAACCAAGCAATCATGCATACCTGCATATAACAAAATACCAAAGAAAATAAGAAACAATTCATTTAATTGAATAGTTGTTTTGTTTTTATTGCTATTATTATTTTTATGACTATTTTACCAAAAAAAACAAATTAAAAATGATGAATCTATCTATAACCCCAACTCTGTTTTGCTGGATAAAGATATGATGTTGTTGCCATCGGCAGTACTGTTTAAACAGAAAATATTTAGGTGAATCATTGGTAAAAAAAAAACAAATCCATTCTAGGGAAAAGAATCAATTTTTCACCCAGCCCTAATATTCATGCCCCTGCAAAGGAGGGAAGATCACCGGAAACACTACCTCATATTTCTGAAAGTAGACGTTGCCCAGGTGCAGTATGGAAGAAAGAACTTTAAAGATAGATGACTGGTCATCAGGGGTGAAGTGAAGGATCTCCATGGCAGCGAGCAGACGCAGGAAGTCCTCTGCGTCATTCTTTCCTGTTATCCCACAATCCCCTCCCTTTATGGAGAGAAAGAGAAAAAGGTCTGAAGAGTTTGGATTGAAGAGTTCACTTTGTCTGAGAAGCCTTATCTCCACATGACTCCCCATTTCTGAAAATGGGGAGTCATTTGCTGCACTTTGTCTTCTACCTGGTTGAGATAATAGTAGGTCTCAGCCTCTTGTAGATAAAGAGCCTGCCTCTGCTGCGAGGGAAGACCTGCCAGCATCTCGTAGAAGATATGATAGTTCCTCTCATCTTTGGCCTGTAAGGAAGACACAAATTGAACACTTTCCGATACAGAAAAGTATAAGATATAAAGTGTCTTGTGTACGCTTCTGCGCTTGTCACCTGGAAGACGATACGGGACTTTTCCAGTAGATACTGAGAGGTTATGGCACCACTGATCACACCACTGGACAGTAGAGAACAAAGAGCAAACAAAAGAGGAGAAGATACACAAAAATAAGTGTAGAATTTAATAACAAAAAACTTTTTCATACAGCAGAACGCTGTTAGAAAAGTCTGTAGAAATACAGGCTAATATACTGTGTTACTGTAATATGAATGAATTTTCTGTTATGATTTTTCAGAGGTGTTTTTCCGTATTTTCATTTTTTTTTGTATTAACAGAAATGTTAGTTAAAGGTCCAGAGGATAAACTGTAAATTACTGAATTTTCCATTTTGGGATTAATAGGAATATCCGTAAACTCAACGGAAACGGTAATAGTTTTCTGCCAGGACATTATCTGTTTTTCTATGGATTTTGTTCTTACAGTGAAAAACAAAATAATAAAAAAACGTTTTTTTTTAAAGGTGATTAAAAAAGAGACATACTCACTCCTCCAGAAAGACCTCTATGTATTTCCCAAAGCGACTGGAATTATCGTTCCGTACAGTTTTGGCATTTCCAAAAGATTCCAGCAGAGGAGCTGCCTCAAGTATCTGCCAAACATTCAAACACACAGTAAGTCGACAACTTTTATCAGCTTGGCAACAAAACACGTTGCTCTGACAGCAATTCACAGCAACCTGCTATTCTTATGGCCAAATGAGAAGATGAGTTAAAATATAACATGTAAAGCACAAGTCATGCAGGGAACCCCACTACCTCAATCTGCACCCAAGAAGAGCCAGCAGAGAAACCAAGACATGAAAAAAAATTATCATTAGTAATCCCTTCAAGACAAGAATGTTTTGTGTGTGTGTGTGTGTGTGTGTGGACCAGGTTTTACTACATTTGTGGGGACCAAAAACTGGAAATACTGTATACTTATGGGGTCCTGACGGCTTTGTGGGGACAAAATGCTGGTCCCCATAACGTTAAAGGGCTGTTTGAGGGTTAAGACTTGGTTTTAGGATCAGGGTTAGAATTAGGTTAGGGTTAGGGTTAGGGATTTAGGTTTGATGGTTAAGGTTAGAGTAAGGGGCTAGGGAATGCATTATGTCAATGACTGGTCCCCATAAAGATAGTGAGACAAGACTGTGTGTGTGTGTGTGTGTGTGTGTGTGTGTGTGTGTGTGTGTGTGTGTACCTGTTGCGCAAGATTGCATTTGTGATGTATTGCTACTAGGAAGCGAAGGACTAGTTTGGTAGCCTCTGTTTTTCCAGACCCGCTCTCCCCACTGAAACACAATAACACACACTCACTGGACAGAGATAACACACATCAATATGACTCAGTAGTTGATACATTTAAAAAACAAAAGATTTAGACAGTCAGACAGTCCTCTGCTAAAGACGTCACAGCAATGTTCTGCGTTGTCAGATATGCAAGCCTATTATGAAAATGAGTGCCTAATAAAGTGTTCCTCTTGCCAGCATGGGAAGGAATAATAAAGTATGATAAATACAGTCAATTTGAATGATAAACATATGGTTTTCTACCTTCATATCTTGATGTCACTGCCATCACCTCAGCTAAAAGTTTAGAGAAGCTGTAACTGGCCATAGCAAATGAATGGTGCAGAAAATAACATTGGGTAGCTTCAATTTAAGGCTTTAGTGCGTATCATTTTTGATATTACTGTAATAAACGTCCGTTATATTCAAGCTATTGCCAAATGAGTTGATACAAAGCTAATTTGTGTGGAGCTCCACACAACTCTCTCTGTGTTTCTCAGTATGCCTTTGTTTAGAACTTGGTGTCCTCCGGTGACTTTTCACACGTAGAAACTCGAGTGAAGAGTCCGTCATGTTTTTTTAATCCTCCTTGACCTCCTTGGCAACTAGCAACTGTGTGGAGGAGGGGTGGGGGCGCTTGCACGATTACGGAAAGCTTGTGTCATGTGGATGCAACAACAGTGTTGTCTCCACATGGGGACAACAGAAACTACACACTATAGCTTTAAATTGTCAAACAATAACAAGACCAAGAATACAGTATCCAGTAGTGAGAGTGCAATATGTTATATGTCACATGTTGTCCAGGAAAGCCCTTCCTACTGAAAATACGTTCCCCGCACACTTGGTGCTTTTGAAACCTTTATTGATAAAATGCTATGGATAAACAGCCAGAAGCCAACATTTCGAAATGTTTGATGACATTTCTGATACTTTTACACACTACTGATTAGATCAGTAACACTGGCTGTGTGAAATACAAAACTACTAATAAATAGAAAACTTTCAAATTATGGTTTATTACAGAAAACTGTGATTGTATTTAGCATTCTTGAATGGTGGGCTGGATTTGGTTGCATACTGGGCTGCAAAAGTGTGATAATTAAATAAATTGGGAAAAAAAAGTTTTTAAATGCTAAAATTCAGTTATTTTGATGGCAAAGTGGTAGCTCATTAAGAGTGAACATTATCCGCACTTTAAGCACCACTACACCCAGCTTGTATTAATCACTTAGATCATCCATTATATGATCCTTCTCACCTCCCTACTGCTGCTTGTAGAGGGTTTGACTTAATTGACTAAGTGATGTGAGACCAAGCTAATCTTGCATTAGGCAGGGCATCAATTCCACTTTTGCGTAGAACCATCTGAAACGCTCTCACACAAACATACACACACACACACACACACACACACACACACACACACACACACACACACACACACACACACAAGGCTTCATCACTGCCAACAGCTTAGCGCTAAATACCCCCATTAAGCAAGCTTGGCCAAAGGGGGGCAGGAGTGTGTGTGTGTGTGCGTGTGTGTGTGTGTGTGTGTGTGTGTGTGCGTGTGTGCTTAGGGACACCGGCACCTTGACCACATTCCAGCATAAGGTTTCAACTCACTGGCTGGTTAGCTAAAAACCGGGCCATTACTGGTCACTGTACACCAGACCTCAGCTACCCCTAAACACACACTCAGTGACTCCCACACAAACCACAAACATAGGGTTTGCACATGTGCACTTGGACACACACACACACACACCTCTGAAAGACAATCTGCTCCTGGCCCAGACGTGGCTGGCCTTTCCTTACAGGTGTCTCATTCCAAATACGGCTTGAGTTTTCCAGGTATTTGCGAATGTGTGGGCATTTGTGTATTTCATCTAATTGTTTCTAGCCATTTCTGAAAGCACACACCAATGTGCAAGTGTGTGTTCATTTTACATGTCTGTGCGTTTACATCTGAGTCAGATGTAAATGGGCTCGAAGTGTATCTGTGTTTTTGTGTGTGGAGATCAGATTTGACTTGGAGTGAGGCGCCTGTGACAGATAGACAGAGCGCGAGACGAGTGAGAGATGACGCCGTCTTAAGTTTGCTGGACAGAAAACCACAGACAGACACTCATGAATTTACAAACACTAGTCTAACTGGAGATGGAAACATAACTGTCCAAGAAGCTGAATGGAATATACCAAGGTTAAAAACGTTTCAAAACCTTGGAAGGTTACTAATGATGTGCAAAAACATATCTTGCCGCTGGTTTTTACAAATAAAAAAATCTTCGTCTCGATCTAAATCCTGTGTAATTATTAATGAACTGTATGGAATTACTCAGACACATCTGATGTGATGACACAAACTCAACTCTTATGTATAAATCATATGGCTGTGGACTTGACTGGTTTACAGGTACATGGAAAGTGATTAAGACTATAGAGAGACTCTTACCTGATTATTATGACCTGGTTGTGTTTGGCATCCATCATTGTGGAATAAGCAGCGTTTGCTATGGCAAACAAATGCCTGAAGGAGAAAGAGTAAGTAGTGAAGAGATGAAAGCAAGTCCTCGTATCTGTTTCTCCATACTTATCTTCTGTATTTTTGAACTTCTTTTTTTCCATTTCCCAAATTAATTATTTATTTTCCTTTACTTAGCCAGCTTCCTCTTAACATTTAATTTTCTTCCATTGCAATCGACCCAACGAGTTTTGAAAAACAGGATAATTAGTAATAATATGTAGCACAAATAAAACCCAATTTCAAAAATGTATCTATTCTGTTGTGTTTTAACAATATAATACACTATAATGTAATATTGACAATTCCAGCATTCACTTTGTTGGTTTTCAGTTAACCGTCCCCAAAGTGTGAAAGTAAACATGACTTACGGAGGGTACTCTCCGAGAGCACGACCCTTGTACAGCAGCACCATGTCCGTCCCATAGATATTGTACATCTTGTAGGGATTCACAGACAACAGAATGCTACCTATGTATGTCTGAAAAAACAAGGAATGGAAAGAGAGAAGAAAAGAAGGAAATAATATTCCAAAAAATAAAAAGAAACAGAGTCAACACACAAACTCCAATAAACTGATTTGACTTCAGATTTATAGGTTCAAGAATTCTTTTGTAGCACAATGATTGTATGTAAGTGTTTGTATGTTGTTGTTGTGCTGATCAGATACTTGCATAAATAAGCTCCCTCTCAGATCTTTTCCTCAGGTTCAGCAAAACAGACCCTTCATTCATCTCCCTAGACAGAAGCAGTAGGACAAAGGGTCTCTTTGATCTATGTAGGCATGTTCCACAACTGCAATTATTCCTCTTCCAGCTTCTAGGAGTCATACATCATGTCTTTGAAGCTTCAAACCTGACTGCATTGCACTGTATAAGCAGTTGGATGTTCTCATTCTCAATACTCTGAGAAAGGCAACCATGACTGCATTTAATTAATTCAAATCTTGATAAACCAAATTGAATTAATTCATTTGATTGTAGAATAGAATAGAATGCCTTTATTGTCATTATACACATGTGCAATACCTGTGCAACAAGATTGAAGCAATCCCTTTACAGTGTCAATAAGAAATATAAAATATAAAATAGTGCAGATGAAAAAAAGGGGGGGTGCACAGTTCCTGAGATGACTATATACAGTACATATATAAAATAGTAAGAAAGATACTGTAAATATAGTTGTATACGCGTTATGAAAATATTATTACACTGTTATGAAATTGCACAGAGTTATTGGTGTACCAAAAGTATTTAAATATTGCAGTTATGAATTTGCACAGAATTGTCAGTGTTGTCAAGGGATTAAATATTAAATATTAAATATTGCACAATAATGTAATTAAATGATTAAGTAATAAATATTGCACTGTAATGAAATTAAATGGTTAAATATCAAATATTGCACTGTAATGAAATTGCACAGAATTTCCAGTTGTCAAAGTTATACAAATTTAAATATTGTATATCAATGAAATGAAATTACACAGGATTCCAGTGGCTTAAAGTATTATATATTGCACAGTAGGTGGGAAGAAGAAAGAAAGTCCGTGGGTAGGCTGTGAAGTGAAGTCAATCAAGTGATGGATTGCCTTAAAGGTGCTCTAAGTGATGTCACACGTTTTTAGGCTACAACGTTTTTTTTCACATACAGCAAACATCTCCTCACTATCTGTTAGCTAAAAATGTGGTCTCTGTAGATAGCCCAGGCTCCACAAAAACGCCAACAAAAACAACCTGTGCCAACCTGCACCACCAAACATAACAAACAGTCTTCCAGCGTTCCAGCCAATAAACGACAAGAAGGATTTGGTGGTGGGGGTTGGGGAGTGCGCGGAGAGGGAGATAGAGGGGACGAGAGGAGGAGGAGGGAGGGGCCAGCTAACCTTGTTTTGTTTGAAAATACTTTGAACGTCAACAAGAAGTAACATTACCCAACATCACTTAGAGCACCTTTAAATCAGACTTTTCATTTTCACATAGTTTACTGTCCATTTGTAGGTTTCTCTCTGAAAAAGAGTTCACTCTGGGGTGTGAGATTTCTCTACTTACTCTAACTGTGTCATATCTTCCACTCCATCTTCCTCTCGTTGCTCCCGGGGAGCCATTGTTGGCAGGCTTCTGATTGAGTACATCTAAATACACGCATACACACTCAGAAATCAGGACATGATGCATGTATGGTCAATGGGCTCATGCATTAAACACTCACATGGAAAAGTACACTAATGTGCCAGGCGTTCACCCTAACATTACACCTGCAACTACAAGATTACACCACAAACACAAAGACTTAGTAAATATCAGTACAGTACTCAACGTTAGCTATTGTGTCTACTTATAGTGTGAGTCATGTTTCAAAGCTTTTACCTTGTCAAACCAGTGGCCCTGTGGTTCCCCCTCCCTGCTGAGATCCCACTCCCCTGGTTCATTCCCCATGTGTCTCTGTACCATCAGGCTTTGGGGTCCAGCAGCTCCCCGTCTCTATACATGGACCACTTATTGAGATTCTGAACTGTGCCGTGAGGTAGAACCCTCTCTGCACCCCACACATCCATGTCTTGCGGCGGACCTAAGCCTTCACCTCCAGGGCTCTGTGCCCAGTGCTGTTCATGGCCCGATCCCTGGACCTGGGGGGACACTACAGCATATGAGGGTAGGCGGAAAGAGGCTCCCCGGAGGTTAGAGTTCTGCAGGGCACCAGAGAGATTAAGTGAGCGAGGTTCTGGGGTGCTAGGTGCACCAAGCCGTGTCATGATATTGCCATCAGGGAGACGGTAATTTGCCCCACGAAGGTTTGGGTTCTTTGATAAAGCATTAGACAGGTCAAGTGTTCGAGGGGCTGTAGTGGGCTGAGAGCGAGACATCAGAGTTCCGTCAGGCAGACGGTAAGTGGCAGAGCGGAGGTTCGGGTTGCGGAGAGCATTGGAGAGGTCAAGGGATCGTGGCTCAGAGGTATCAGCAGAACTAGGCTGCCGCAAAAGTGATGTGCTTGGGAGTCTGTAGGAGGCACCTCGGAGGTTGGTGTTTAACATTGCACCAGAAAGGTTAGGACCAGAGGAGGCAGAGGTGGATGCTTGGGTTTGGTTCCGTGAAAACAATGATGACCCATCTGGAAGTTGAAACTTTGCCTTACGCAGGTTAGCATTCATCAGGGCACTTGATAGCCCCGGTGATGATACTGCACTCACAACATTCTGTGTCTCCTCTACTGGATTCGTTAGAATTGAACCATCTGGTAATCGATAAGAGGCCTTACGAATATTAGTATTGAGAAGCGCAGAGGACAGCATAGAAGATGAAGGGGTGACATGCTCAGGTGCTGGCTCATTTCTTGTAACCAATGTTCCATCTGGCAGCCTATATGTGGCTTTTCGTACATTGGGGTTCAACAGTGCAGAGGAAAGCATAGGTGAGGAAAGGGAGTGTACAGGTGTGGGTTCTGTCCTGGTTACAAGAGTGCCATCAGGCAAACGATATGTGGCCTGTTGCAAACTGGGATTGAGCAAGGCAGAGGACAGCATAGAGGATGAGAGGGGTGATGGACTTTGGGAAGGTTCAGCAGGTTCCGTTCTGGTGACCAATGAGCCATCAGGTAATTGATAGGTAGCCTGACGTAGGCTCGGGTTCTGAAGGGCATTGGAGAGCACAGAGGGGGACAGCTTCCCACCACCACCAGTGGTACCCGGAGACTGAACCGGTCTCCCAGACATTGCCAAAGCGCCACCTGGAAGTCTTAACATGGATCCCTGAATTTGAGAGGTCCGGAGTCCACCAGAGAGAAATGAAGAGGTACCTCTTACAGTAACTTGTTGGGGTGTGGTGGGAGGAGGGGCGGGAGAGGCAGGGGAGAAGTGTCGCTGAAGGGGTGAGACAAAGGAAGCATTACGTAGCTGGGTGGTAAGCATAGCAGAAGACAAGTGTGGGGAGGAGGGTACAGCGGGAACAAAAGGGGCTGCTGCCTGTGGGGGTGAGAGGACAGTTGTATAGACATTGGCATTGCGTTGTAGAGGAGATGAGTAGGAGGCACTGCGCAGGTGGGAGTTCTGCATCAAAGCATTAGATAGACCAGGAGTGGCATATGGGCCTCCTTCCTGGCTCAAATGAACATCAGCTGATATATCCTCCTGGCCACCAGGTATGGGGGAAGAACTTCTCTGTAAAGTAGTTGTGTAGCTGGCATTCTGCAGATAAGGGTTCTGGATCGCACGCCCTAGATAAGGTGATGAAGGTGAAGATTGAGGGGGTTTTGGGGGTTGACTTCATACTGTGTTTGGGGGAATAGGGTCTCTGTAAAGGAGAGGAGTAAGCAGTGTTGGAGTAAGGGATGGAGGAGGGAAGAGGAGAAGGAAGAAAGGAAGCATTTGTAAGCATTGGGGATGGGCCCGGCTCCATCATTGTGTAGTCATACTGGGTAATGGTTTGAGATGGTTGGATAGTACCAAGAGCACTGGGGTGATATACTGGAGGTTGAAAAGATGTTGGCCCTGGACTCTGGGGACTCATAGCCCTGTGGGGAAAGGGGGACGATGGTTGAGACATACGGTGCATGGGAGAGGCAGAACGGGAAGGCAGAGGAGATGTACGTGGCAGTGGTTGTGGAGATGAAGGTCTGCTTTGCAGCCTGCGTACTGATGGCTGGGGAGAACGAGGACCATTATGTTTCAAAGAAGGCTGTGGAGAGACAGGAGGCACTGGAGGTGGAGCTCTGAATGACTGCTTAGATTGACGAGAAGGTTGGTTTCTGGCCATACGGACAAGCGGCTGCCCCCTACCTACAGGTCTGTGGAAGCCTCTTTGGGGAGTACCAATTCGCTTTGACTCCCTTAGCCCTGTAGGCCGGGAGCCTGCCCTGGCTAACATGGGAGTTCCAGCTACACCCCCCTAACTGTCCTGAAGGAGGGGCTGGGCCACTATGGATAGAGGACCTGAATGGGGCTACATGCTGAGTGACAGGGGGTCCATGTCTACTGCTTCTCTGGGAGAAGGAATTAGCTGGGTAGGGTTTCACGGCCCCCATGGGCACATGATTTCGGCCTCCAGCACCACCTCTCAGCCTGCGCGTAGAGGACCTGGTGGGGAGGGGGCGACTGGTGATCCGTGATGGGGAAGGAGAGGGAGGACGATGGGGGGAAGTAGGGCGGAAGGTTTGGGGGGGGGGCTGAGATCTCTCTGGTAGAGGCGGGCTCTGTCTTTGTGGGGATGATAGGGGAGGAGAAGGGGAATGCCTCAACTTGGATGTTTGTTTTCTACCTTTAAACAAATGTGGTCTGGTAGATGGCAAAGGCACAGCAGAAGGGGGTTGCTGTATGAAAGACAGTCTTGGGGAAGGTGGTGAGCTTGCTCTTTTCCTCAGTGATCCCCGGGGTGACGCTAGGGGGCTAGAAAGGGGGGATTGGGGTCGGACAGTTGATGGTGCCCTGCGGAACCCAGCTCGCCCCATTCCTCTTGACAGGGATGGCTGAGCTCTAACTGACATCCCTCTCCTCTGGTGTGATGAAGAAGCAGGTGGGCTTGGTGAAGCCTCCATTTGGCCTAACATTGAGGCCCGGTGAGTGAGTCCCCTCCTATGTAAGCGAGGGGGAGAGATGGGGGTCTTGCTGGATGCCTGTTTGGATGTCCATGTGATGTGTCGAGAAGTGGGATGTGGGAGGTGCCATTGCCCTAAATGATTCTGGCCTAAGTGATAGCTGTGGAGATGAAAGGTGACTCATTCGTCGCATTGGCCTAGGGGAGGCCACTGGTGAATGCAGTGTAGAATGCATCAGTGGAGGCATTGGTGAATGTATTTGCGTGACCATTGGTGACATTTGCCCCATCTGGAACATTCGTGAGTCTTGGGGGAGGGATGGTTGGTACACTTGGGAGGCCAACTGTTGTGGTAGGGGGGATGGCGACATGTGACTGAGAGAAACAGAGAAAGGAGGGTGAGTAGGCTGAGAGAGAGAGCAGTGCTCCTGTTGATGACTCATAGCTGTTGGCGTCTGGGCTTGTCTGTGAAGAATGGGGGTTTGTTGTTTGTTCATAACAGTGGGGTAATGAAACTGTGCAGGAAAGTATGTGGGAAGGGGCTGCTCATATTGTATATCTGACATCATTTCCAGATTGTTCCAGGCAAGAGCTGGGGAAGGAGGGGGCAACATTGGGGAGGAGAGATGAGAATGAAGTGGAGGAGGAGGAGGAGGAGGAGGAGGAGGAGGTGGCAGGGTTTCTACCTCTATTCTGTCTTTTCCAAATAGCCTAACCTGGGGCCTGGGGACCCTGAACTGCTCTGCTGAAAATGGCTCAGCAAGAGGGTAAGACAGCTGCTCCTGTCCATATAGCTGTCCTGTCTCCGCTGGATCCAGCCCAGCTTCCATATAGAATGGTTGCTGATAGGGATTATACATACCAGCAGGCTCTGTATATCCCAGCATTGGGTCATTATATAGGCCGGAAACAACATCATAACCACCACTCATCATGACATATGGGTCAGACATCCCATAGCTATACCCATATTGTGGTCAAAGTAATCTCCGTACAGCTCAGGGTCATGTGGGTCATAGAAATCATCCATGACATTACCATAGTAACCATATGGATCTGGCTCCACTACATACAGCATTCCATCTTCACCATAGTAATACTCCATCTCTTCATCGCCATAGTAATCATCATACTCATCATAGCCATAAGGGTAGTAATCCACATCATCCTCGTAGTTCAATTCATCATCATAATAAAAGTTGCCTTCATCATCATAGTAACCATATTCATCTTCCCACTCATCATCATCATAGTAATCTAGTTCATCTCCATAAGGGTCATATGGGTCATAGGTCATAGGTTGCCTCAAGTAGCCATTAGGTCTCGTCCTGTCGTGGTAATCTTCCTCATTTCCATACTCATCATCATACTCATAGCCCTCATTGTAATAATGAGTCTGTCTCCCTCTAGTGTCTCTGTTAGCAAATGACAGACTCTTTCGTCCATGTCTTCCTGCTCGTCCCCCTAGTCGACCTTGGCCCTTAGCAGTCAGGAACCTCCCTGTCAACCAGTTAGATACTGCAGCCATCCTTCCTAAAATCCGGCCTTTAGACTGAAATCCTGATCCTGCTTTCTTTTTCCCAAACATGCCTTTGAACTTCCCTCCCAGTCCCTTTGCCTCTGACGCCATTTTCCCCTGGGCCCCTAAGCCAGACAAATTTAATGTCTTCTTAGGTGGTGTGGTTTCTTTTGGAGCATCATTCTTTTTATTAAACAAGCTGAAGCCTGACAGACCAGGCTTTTTATCAGCGGAAGATGATTTATCCCCAAACCCAGCAAAAAACTTGCTGGTTCCCAGTAGTGGTTTAACACCAGCAGGGGGCTTCTTTTTCTTGGAGAGTCGTAGAAAGAGACGGGAGGTACTTTTGAGGTTTCTCTTTGGTTTTGGTATCTCTGCCTGCTGTTTAGAGGGCATTTTAAAAGGAGATGACTTTCCTGTAAGGCCTGTCAAGGCTTTGGAGGCTCCTTTGAGATTAGAACTGACATCTGGTTTCTTTTGTGCTTTTGCTGCACTTGCACCCTTCTTCTGTCCCTCTGAAGCAAAGCCCATCATGGCCCTGGAGGCTCCTTTGATGTTGACATCACTCATCTTCTTCAGGTTTATTGCTCCCATACCTTTATTCATCTTTGCCTTTCCCGTCTTTTCCTCCTCTTCCTCATCATCATCAGATGGAGGTAAGTGTTTAGGAGGCTTAAATCCCTTTACTGCAATGGCCTTGGAGGCACCTTTCAGAGCTGCTTTCCCTTTCCCTTTCCCCTTATCCTTCGCCGTAACTACCTCTTTCTCACTGTCATCACTATTTTCTTCCTCAGTCTTCATCTCCTCTTCTTCTTCCTCTGACCCCTCCTCTGACTCGCTGACAGGTTTCTTTCCCTTTCCCTTTTTTCCATCATCCTTCCCTTTCCCCTTAGCTGGTGGCTCCTCTGGTTTCTTTCCCCCTTTATTGTCATCTTTCCCTCCCTTCTTATCAACTTTTCCTCCCTTCTTTGGATCCTCTGACTTGCCTTTCTTGGCAGCTGATTTTGCATCACCTTTTTTAGGTGGCATGATGTTTCCTAAATCATATCATTCTGAATAACTAGAGAAAGAACATGTTTCCAAAATGTGCGTAAGCAGGTCAATATCAATGTCAATGTTGATGTTCTCTTGAGAAGAAAAATCCAAATAGTGTCAACATCACATCTTGTCTCCTTTTTTCTCCATCTGTCTTTGTGACACCCCAGAAACCCCAGCACAATGTGTCCAAAGTCAGTTCACACACAGACAAACCACAGTGCTTCAAAACGCGATCTAGTAATGGAATCTCAGCCATCAGTGCTCGCTCAAATTTCAGTACGTCTTCAATCCTCAGCAAAAACGTTGTTGTCTCTATGTAAATAAAGAGATAAAGAAACCTGCCATGGAGTGTTAAATTAAAAACACTGAATTTAAAATGTTACATATGAGAAAGATTAATCTCACTAGTAAGAGTCTCTTTCAGTTTTACCCACTTGTTGCCTCTAGGTCAATGAGTTTTTCCACTGACGTCCATCCAGCATAGCAAAAATGCTTGTTCATTTCTGTTCTTGTTCCCCTTTACAGGCTTGTAAGTAACTTCCCAGGGTCACACGATGAATAAAACACCCTGTTATCCCAATGACAAGGTCTGTGTAGTCCTTTGTGTGTCTCCCATTGTTATTGCGACCTGTGAGTCCAGCAGTGTATCCTCATCTTGGCCGCTGCATCAACTTTGGCAGGACGTCCCCACAGCAAGGAGAGACGATGTGTGTGCATCTGTGTGAGTCTTGGCCTTCAGGGGTGCCCTCCTCTTTGTCTGAGAGCAAATGTGTATGCGCTCTGTATCCTCCCACATCCACGTCAGCTTACCTTTGTGACCTCCTGCAACCTTCTGCATCTTTCTCTCTTATTGGGGCTTCATCCATCCCCTGTTTGCATCAACTTGAGGCCTACCCATATTCTCAGCTCATCTGCATTCACATATGAGTATGCTTATTGTATGATTGTGTCAGAGTGCAACAGTTGCAACCTTAATGCACCAAATACACTGCCTCGGGGTAACCTTATCTGCAGGCTCACTCCTGTATGAATAATGCAGGCAGGCTGAGTTGTTGCTAAACTGTGTCTGAGAGGCAAAGCCACATAAAGCCAAAACACACACACCAGTGGTAGCAGCATGGCCCACAGCTGAGAGTGATGCATGCTAAAAATGTCCACACAAGCATTCAATAGTTTGCACACACCAACCGTACATATGGGCATGTATCATGCGGGACGATACAACGTAGGACACTTTTAACTTTACATGGGTTAGTCAAATAAAGCAAAGGATTAATAAAAATTAATAATTATTCAGTGTAGTACTCCAGCTAACTGAACTCATTGGAAGAAAACGGCCCCTCACAATCTAATTTAGAGCTTAAAAAACAAACTGCCATGATCCTCTAAATACTTGGTCTTTGGTGAATTAATGTCTATGATGTCTATTGGAAATTTTAAAGGACAATCAAAAAATATAAATATTTTATTTGTCTCCTCATCACTGTAGAAGACACTTAACAAGGTTTAACTTCTATAAGAAGTGGAATGTGATGGCATTACATAAACGGCAGATGTTGAGTCACGGTCTGATGTTAGTAAGTTCAATGATGATGATCTGATGTTAATTCATTGATGACGGGCTGATATTCCAGGAGGTCATCTCAGTGGCAGATATTAATGTTTAATGGCTGCCCTGTGTTCTGGCTACGCAGCATAGATAAAACATTCATCGCAGAGAGCTCTAAATATATCACAAAAAGTCAACCCCGCACACGCCTGCTCCCCAACCAATATATTATACATTAGGGCTAGTGTCAGGGGTTAAGAGCCATACACCAGAGAGCACACAGAGGATATAATAGATAAATGGCAAAGCAAGAAAAGCAAACCTACAGAAAGATACAATACAATCGTTAATACAGACATTTATCTATGGAAATATTAACTTATTTATTTTGACGTTACAGAAAACAGAAGAAAAATATTCATCACTTATGTCAATTACAGCTAACAGGTCCCACTCTAACTTTTGTTTTCGCCAGCGGGAGTTGGAAGCACTAATAGTCTTGACCTGAGATAGGATCTGAGCAGAAATCTGTATCACGTATCCCCAGGTGTAGTGACCATGACAAAACTCTAAACTGCCCGCAGGCTGCACAGCAATAACAACAACAGCAGCTGTTGGTATTGTTTAACTGTAGACTGAATTGTGGGGGGGAAAAGACAGCAAGTGGCACAGAGGAAAGTTCAAAAGTTCCTTCCTGTCTCATCAGATGAACACACAGTGAAGGTTGTTGGTCACCGAACAGGTGAGACACACAAAGAGATCTATTTGATATGTGTCTGCTGTCTGGCTGATGTGGTCTGTTGACTGAGTGAACTGGTAATGAAAAGAGCGCAGATGACAGAGATGGAGGAGGTGGGGAAAGGTAAGGAGGGAAAGGGGGGCACAAGCAAAGAGAGAGGTGCATCAACGAACTGCTGATGAATGAACTGCAGATTACATGACTGTTGATAAGATGCTGAGCAGAAAAAAGTGGGAATGAAACGAGGGAGAGGGACAGACACAGACTCACTGAAAGGAATTGAGAAAAGGATGTGAAATGAAAAATGAACTAAAAGTAAAGGGGGGAGACGACAGAACTAGAAAACAAAAAATGACAGAGAAAGATGGTTATAGTGAGAAACAAAAGATGGAGAGATGCCAGAGTGATAGAGAGGGACAAAGGAGAGCAAGTGAGAGAGTGACAGATGAAGGGGAGAGTCTCTTCATCTACGTGTCAATCACTGACAACACGCTTTCAGCAGACGCACTCAGCGACACACAGCTAATAAAGGAGATCACCTGAGCAGAGCATAGCCAACAGGCTCATTAAGTGACTATGGGGCAGGCAGGCGGGCGCGCACACACACACACACACACACACACACCTCATAATGAAGATTGCATGCGATCACTGAATGCAAGTGCTACTCTGAATCATCTGGAAAGACTATCTAGAGATTGACGCACACACGCATACGCACACACACATACACACACACACACAGACACACACACAAAATAACAGCCTCATAAGAAATAAACAGCCCGAGCCAACTAACTCTGAACAACAACATCCATCCATCCAATAGTCTATGCGATAATTAAGTAAGGACCAAGCAGTAGACTGAATGACAGACATTGCTGTCCCTAAATACTTTTGATTATAATAAAATATGTTATGAGGGTAAAAGCACCCAGACAATATTCAGTCAACATTACAACAACTGGAAAAATGATGGACAAAGTGACAGCAAGGGAGGGAGCGTCTTTTCAGACAGAGAAGGTGAGGAGGCAGGATTCAGGTTTCTTGTAAGCCTTTAAGCCTCATTCAGGTCTTAACCTTTCGCTGCCAGATTACTCCGTGACTTGACAACGGAGAGATGCCAGCGGCTGCTAACACACTGAAGACCTACCCCAGAAGATCAAACACCAACACTTGGATGGATGCACTGCTAATAATAGACCTGAAAATGAGATGCTGACTTTGACCCTCATGTATTTGTTACAAGTGAATTGTAATGCTAGTGCGTAGTGGCAGTATCAAACACAGACACCGAAGTTTATTGTCTTCTGTGCGTCTAGAGGGAGCTTTTCAAGGTTAAATAAAAACATCTTGAAACTCCAAAGAAAGACAATATGGAGTTGCATTATGGGAAATGTAGGATCCAGCATTTCCAGAGCATGACTTACTCTATGGACTGAAAGTCTCAATATTTCGGCCTCTGATGCTTTGATTCTGATCATTCTTTTTTAAATCTGTTTCTTGTGAGTCCACCAACTTTATGGAAGTGCAAAACTAAACCACTATAATACCTTGTTGAAATAAAGAACACCCCAGGATCAACTACAACAATAAATGCAAAAAAAAATGGCTTTATTACTTGTTATTGCAGGCTGTTGTGCATTTGACTTATAATTCCTCTGGGTTTTGTCAACACAACTGTGATGTGTAGTTTAGCTATGTAGCAACTTTGCCTTTATGAGCTTTTAAAGTTTGAAAGTGTGACCAAAATTATAAACAATTTTAAACCTACAATTTCAAGACCAATGATACATGTTTAATGCCAAAGACATAACTCTTCCAAGTTTCAGCAGACTTTCATGCAGTGGTACATACCATTTGCAAATAAGGTAAACAGATTCTTCTTTGTTGTTCATTTGTAAAGAAAAAAGATTGATAACACCATTTTATCAGACAACAACATGAACTAACTCCCAGTTCTACTCCTTTTCTATTTCCTCCTGGGCTGCTCCCAGTCCGCTAGACTAACACCATTTTATCAGACAACAACATGAACTAACTCCCAGTTCTACTCCTTTTCTATTTCCTCAGAGAGCCGCTGGGCTGCTCCAGCGTCACTGCTAGTATAAGCCCACCTGAGCTACAACAAGCCCATCAAACAGAAACACTGAATTCGAAAAATGCTATTTATGAGCTGCCATACCCTCTCATGGCAGTATACTTTATTTTTTTGTAATAACATGCAATGTTTGGGTTTGGTTTATCTTACCTTATCTGTTTGTTTGAGTGACAGTTGAGATTTAGAGCTCTTATATCCACCAAAACGTCTGACGAACTCACTTCCTGTCTCGAGTAAAAATCTACCCTACTGGCTTCTGTCAGCACTGTCTCCTCTTCTGCATCCTCAGTTGATGTTATATAGCCTTCTGCACACACACAGACACACCGTTCCCAAAATAACACAGCCCATCTGGACACACAATGGGCCTTAGATGGTAAACATACCCTATATTGCTTCATTTAGGCCTCAGTGATTAGCTGTACCTCTACAGTAAGATGCACAATAGTGCAAAGAAGTATTTGGTGCAGGTAAAAGATTACTCTTTATATAAATCCATGCATCAGAAGTGCAGTGATTAGGTTTCTTAGTAAACATGCTACAATTGTACAGTGTGTGTGTGTGTGTGTGTGTGTGTGTGGGGCGCTGCCTTTTCCACCACTGCTCAAGTGCTTAAGTAAACAATTGTGCGAGTCATTGTGCGTTAATGGAAGGATTACAAAGACACACACAGACACAGGCACGCAGACACACACACAGACACACACACACACACACACACAGAGTATTCATCCTCCCACACCAGCACCCCGACGTCAGAGCCTAAAGAGTGATTTGTTATGAAACCCCTTTAGTGAATAGGTTGTGAAACATTTGTGTGTTTGTTAGGGAGCCTTATCAGAACTCTTCACGTACACACACCACAAAAGGTATCACACACAAACATGCGCGTGCGCGCACACACACACACACACACACACACACACACACACACGCATCCTGTCTCTTTAAAAGGACAAACTTTAAATTGCGTGAGAATCTATGAATGAGTGAGTGCCGGATTAGTGTACCTTTGTATAGCTATCAATGAGCTCATTTATCCCCTGGACAAACATCAGAGCACAAGATGTACAGAAAACAACCTGATCATTTGTTAAAGGCCTTAAAAGAATTTAGCTTAACATAAAGGTAAATGTAGTACACCGCAGTCTATTATCCTTTACCTTTTAGAAGTATATATGCTCAGCTAAAGACTATTTATCCATTTGTTCTGCCTGTTTGATTATAGAATTACTGTCTGCTTCATATACTGTAGGTCTGAAGTGAGTCTTTTGAAATACTGAATGAATTCTTTGTTTGGTATGTAGAGAAGAAAACCTTAATCATGAGGCAGTTAAACTCGACTTTTGTAGGTAGGCTGACTAAAGAAAGGTTCAGCATACGTACAGTACTGTAGGCTTAAATCTACTCTTTGTCTTTTGTCTCATGAAACATGTTTTTTATGGACAGGGGAACAAAAACCAGTCCCTGTTAACTGTCACTCCTCAAAATATGTAGCATCTTCACTCGAGTTTCTGGGTGGGAAAGTCTTCTAAACATAGTCATACTAAGAAATACGGAGAGGTTTGTGGAGCTGATAGTCTTAATTAGATTAATGGCTTGAATGTAACGGATGTTCATTAATATCAAAAAGTTACTCAGACAAATGGTGTGAATTTGGCCCACCCATGAAAGAGAGACATCATGACTTTCAAACGGGCAAAGTGACAGTTGGTCAAGGCCATTGTTTGTTTAACTGTATTTCATAAAGTAAATATTCACCCATGAGTGAGTCTACATTTAGTTGAAGGTCAGACATTTCCCTCTGATAGTTTTTCAGTGTTCAAATAGACCTCTCACTGTGATAACCTGATTGGACTCTCAGCTCAGCTAAGCAGCTTCATGTAATGAGCCGGCTGAAGCAGAAGAGGGCAGAAAAGACAAAGTAATCCTGATACATGTCTCAAACGCTGGCACGTGTTGTCTACGGTTGGTATCTTTTCTATCAGCCAGAAAATTTACAACTATATGTATTCATTCCACAAAAATTTTTTTTGTAATGATCACATAGACTACTGGGACCCAACAGTAAATCTCCTAGACCTACATAGCAATTTTTCAGGGTAGTTTTGTCTATACTAAAACATTATACAGTATTTGATCTGATATTTGTTTGCTAGCTTTGCTGAAAAAAATTTAAATATTTAATAAGACGTGTGTAAAAATATGGTGGTGCACTCTATGAAAGCACTAAAGACACACAATGGTACACTGGGACTGTCTATATTACGGTTTCTGCACATTTTACCAAATGTAAGACGTTTTAAAACCTATTTAACACCATGATGAATGAAATTGAAGACCTTCATCACAACATCAACTAAGGCCTAAATTCAGTTTTTTAAGCTATTAAACTTGCACTTCCCCATAGCTGAAGAATAAAATCTGTTTTATGTCTGTGGTGCAATCTGAAAGAGACTCGCACCAATAACGTGAAAGCTGATTGGCCGCAATCGAAGTAGAATGTTGGTCTCTTTTGTAGTCATTATACAGTAAAATGATATTTGGATAGTGAAAGAAAGAACTACAACACCACCAAATAAAAAGAAGACAGCATTAGAGGTAGTGTTTATTTAAGAACTAGTGGCGGCTGTGGCTCAGTGGTAGAGCGGTTGCCTGCCAATTGGAAGGTTGGTGGTTCGATCCCTGGCCCTGCAGTCCCATGTCGAAGTGTCCTTGGGCAAGACACTGAACCCCGAGTTGCACCTGATGCTGCGCATCGGAGTGTGAATGTGTGTGCTTGTTTATCTGATGAGCAGGTGGCAGCCTCGGCCACAGTGTGTGAATGTATCCTGTATGATGTAAAAGCGCTTTGAGTAGTTGTTAAGACTAGAAAAGTGCTATATAAATACAGCACATTTACATTTAGTACACAATGCAAATTTAGGTTTGAGTCATTTAACCATGTTGGGCTGCATCCAAGTCTTAATTTACCACCTAATAGTCACTATGCTACACTGGGGAAAAAGCCCACATGATATTGATAAGACTATTTAAAAATACATAAATGAATGACATTGGCCAACTAATGTT